>CM042029.1:57050625-57731250 GCA_023525975.1 Smallanthus sonchifolius | reverse complement strand
CCTACAGTTTCGTTTCTGTGTCTAGATCAATAACCCTAACCTAATTGGGGTTCATATTATCGGATTTAACTCGATCGAAACCTAGGGTTCATACGGATTTCGTTTTAGTCGAACCCTATCAATCCGATAGCAAATTATGAAATTGAACGCATCCTTAGTATCGTCTCGATGCCCAGATTGAAAGCCCTATGAAATCTAGGGCTTATATCATCAAATTGAAACCGAATTGATTCTAGGGTTCATCACGATCTGGGTTTAATCAAATCCTAATCTGCACACGATTTCAATTCAATTAATTCATACGAGTAGTTTCACAATCCTCCGTTTAATGATAACCCTATGATTCCAAGCATTTTCATTATAAAAATCGATCGATTTGATTCTGTGTTCGAAAACTAGGGTTTCGGCTTTGATTTCGAGCAATTAACGACCTTAAGGTTGATGTTTTTCCAATTAAACTTGTAATCAGGTTCACATATGCTCCATAATCAAAACCCCTTTGCTTCTGTTCCAATTCGTATTCGAAATCGTGGGGTTTGGCTTGTGATTCGATCGCGAGTGGTTATGGGAGAAGAACCCACTGAAATTTTTGATTAAAACCATTCTCGATCCGAGATCTGTTGCGATAGCCTAGCGGTCGGGACTGGTTAGAACTGTGTGCGTGTGTGGGAGAGACCCGGGTTCAAGACCGGGCTCTCACATTTTATTTTTGGGGCCTTTTCTTGTATTATTTTAATATAAAAATCAAGCCCTATAATATTATATTATTATATAAATGTGTTTTAGCCCGGGAAACAACCCGTAGGCTCGGGTTTGAATTATTAACATATTTTTATATTATTTCCCACTTTTATAAATAATATATTTATGTTATTATCGAATAAAAATAATATATTTATATTATTTTCAAACCGTAACTTCGTATAAAATAATATGTTTATATTATTTTCAAACCGTGACTAATCTTATTAAATGATATATATGTGTATGTTATTTTGTATCGTTTTACACCTCGTGTGACGTTTCAAACCAATTAATAATATAATTATTATATTATTTACCCACGTTTATATACTCGATTAAAAATAATATATTTATTATTTTCCACACAAATGACTATTTAGTTAATCCTTCGAACCTAAAAATAATATATTAAATTATATTATTTTCCTAACTTTTGTAAACGACTTTAACGTACGAATGTATTTATTTATTTATTATTCGCTATTAACGTACGACACGTAACGCTTTTTCCTTAATGATTTTATTAAGAAATTTATCTAATTCCGTAGACACGTTCGTCAACTCTTAAATCCTTAGAAAGCGTTAAGATGTTTTAACTTCCGTGTCGTCGTCACAAATCCCATATGTCCCTAACTTATGTGTTATAATTATAAGGAATACGTAAGCCGTGCAGGCTAACACTTGAGATTATAAATCTCATACTTGTGTGATACTACCTACTGCGCAACGCAGGTGAGTTTCACGGCCCCTTTTACTGTTTTTATTTGGGGGAGAAAACATGTCACAACTTTTTGGTTTATTGTAATTCATAAGATATCACTGTTGAGGCTAAGCGTAACACACTATCATGGTAAGTCCTCACACACATCGGACCGTTAATATGGTATGAACGAGGTAATTTTGGTAGTACTACTGGGTTTGACAAACCCCACCCGTGTTAGTCGCGCTAACTCGATTGGAGGTCGAACGGGTGTTATATTGACCTTAACACATTAGTCAGAGTTGATAGACCTGACTGGAGGCAAACAAACATACACACTGTCAGTTTCGGTTGCGAGCGCTTTAGCAAAACATGAATATAGGAATGCAACCTATTGATATGCATATTGAATTTACATAATCCGCAAATGTTTTATTTGAAATGATTGAAACCTGTTAACTCACCAAACTAGTGTTGACTCGTTTTCTTACATGTTTTCTCAGGTTGGCACTCAGGATCACGTTAAGTCATGCATGTGTCTTGGACTTCAATTGAAATAATTATCTATTGAATAATATTTATGTTTTGTTTGTAATTGAACTTGGGCGCGTTGTTTTGCGCATTTACTTTCGTTTAACGCTTCCGCATATACACTCTGAACCTTGATCTTTTATGTTATTACATTTCGAGTCCCATATAGTGTCGTTTGAAGTTACTGATGTCTAAGATCCTGGTTTGTCACCTTCCAAAACGGTAAAACTCCGTTAGTGGAATTTGGGGGTGTGACAATTAGATCATTAAACTCAGACATTGATTCGAATTAATCACAATTATGGGCATTAATCTCATAACCGTCGACTCCCGCTATGAATTCATCAAATTCGGAAAATGCTCGTATTATTTCCACAAATTGAACTCTCACACACTTCATCGCATCCATTAGAAGTTGTAACACACATCAATTGGACCGGAATTGTAACAGAAGTCGCCGAAATCTAACCTGCAGGCTATCGGCACTCGGTTTAGTCGATCACCATTAATCCGTCAACGTTTCTGTTAACTAATTGTATCCTTAGTTTCGTTTGAGTCTATTAACTGAAAGCCCTATGAGTATTGGGGCTCATAACATCAAATTGATCGAAATCCAGAATCTAGTGTTCATACGAAATCCAATTTGGGGCTTTTGACTCTGGACTCAATCATAATTCAATTAAACCATATGGCTAGAATTGGAAGCACTCGTTTAGTAGAAGCCCTATGTTAATTTGGACTTTCACTATCGAATTTAACTCAAATCGATTCTAGGGTTCATATCCATTCGGTTTAATCGAACCCTACCCTAGACACATTTGAAATACAATTAATTCATATCAGTAGATTCGCAACTCTCTTTATAATGATAGCCCCATGTCAATTTGATCTCAAATCATAGAATTAATCAAGATCCTATAACTACGATTCATTCATAATCTGTTTTAAGGTTTTTGATCTTAATGTTATTTCTCTTTTCAAACCTAGATAGGTAAGGTTGTTCCCATTCAATAAAAGCATGAGAAGTTTAATGTTTGAGTTATTTATTTTGTAGCCTTACAATTTATTTAATTTTCAAAACATTAGATGTTGCATTTCTTTACTTGTACATAAGTAATGTTTAATATGCGATATACTTCTCATTGTTTTGTATTTGTGAATGTGAAGAATCATGTCGGGAAGAGCATGTGGAGGTCGTGCTGGTGGCCGAGGTACCATTAACATGACAGCAGCTGAGCTGGCGGCACTAATCAACGATAGTGTGGCAGAGGCTCTCGCAGCACAGAATGCTGCAGGTAAATGCTTTATCTATTGATTAACGAGGTCAGTTCATCTCTTAAAACGCATTTCCTAAGCTCTATAATCCCAAACCTATATTATGCTTCTAAATCCAGGTCAACAGAATCAGCAGCCAGCCTGCACCTTCAAAACATTTATGGACTGTAAGCCCCACACTTTTAGTGGAGCCGAAGGAGCTGTCGGACTACTCCGGTGGTTCGAAAAAGTAGAATCGGTGATTTCCATGTGCAACTGCCCGGTGGCCAATCAGGTCAAGTTCGGCGCTGGAACTTTGGAGAGCCCGGATCTCACGTGGTGGAATGCTCAGGTCCAGATGTTCGGTCTGGTCATGGCAAATGGACTCCCATGGGAGGAGTTTAAGACAATGATGAAGGAGGAGCATTGTCCTCGTGATGAAATTCAGAAGTTGGAAGGTGAATTTTGGAACCTGAAAATGGAAGGTTCTGAAATTGAGCTGTATACCACTCGCTGCCATGAGCTTGCTACCATGTGCCTACACATGGTGACTCCGGACTACAAGAGAATTGAGCTGTATATTGGAGGTCTAGTGCCTCAAATTCAAAGTATGGTTACTTCATCCAACCCTACTACCATCCAGCAGACGATCAGACTAGCCCACAAGCTAACCGATCAGGCGGTGACTCAAGGGACTTTACCCCCCGAGAGGTTCGGTCTCTAAATCCACCGACAATCATAAACGCAAGTTTGATCACCACTCCAACTCTCACTCCAGCTCCAAAGGACCCCGGCCCAACCAACCTCAGCAACAGCAACAGCAGCGTAGGTTTGAGCCTACTAAGAACTTCTACCAGACGACCTCTTCAGGTCAAAATCAAGGTGGTTATGCAGGAAAATCTCCTAAGTGTAACAAGTGCAACTTTCATCACTTCGGGGTTTGCAATCGTTGTCAGCGGTGTGGCAAAATAGGCCATGCTTCCAAAGATTGTAGGGGTGAGTTACAAGCCAAACAGCCTTTTCAACAGCCTGGGTCTACAAAGGGTTGTTTCGAATGTGGGAAAGAGGGGCATTTTTGAAAGAATTGTCCTCAGCTAAAGAAGGGAGGTAATGGAAACCACAACTCGAATCAGAATAACAACAATGGTAGCAACAACGGCAATAACGGAGGGAATGGTGCAAAGGGACGAGCCTTCGTGCTAGGATCTGGAGAATCTCGTTATGATCACAATGTGGTCACCGGTAAGTTCCTCTTAAATAATTACTTTGCTTCTGTCCTTTTTGACACTGGTGCTAGTTTTATATCTAAGAAACTTAGTGAGATGAAAAAAGGAACTCCAACTCTGTTAGAAGCTAAGTATGTAATAGAGATAGATAATGGTCAAATGATTGAAGCAAACCACATTCTTAAGGGTTGTAAGCTTGAACTAGCTAGTCATAAACTTGATATCGACCTTATGTCGGACACGCTTGGTAGTTTTGATGTAATTGTCAACATGGATTGGTTATCTAAAAACCAAGCTGAAATCATCTGTCATGAGAAAATTGTTCGTATCCCTCTCCCGAGTGGAGAAACCCTTTCCGTTCAGGGCAAAAAGGTTGGTGCAGTCATGGGCATCATATCCTTTATGAAAGCACAGAAATGCCTTCAAAAAGGGCATACTGCTATTTTGGCCCTCGTTGCTGAGCAGCCATAAGAAGAGAAGAAGATTGATGATATTCCCATCGTTCGTGAATTTCTAGAAGTATTTCCCGAGGATTTTCCTGGTCTGCCACCACACCATCAAGTTAAATTTCAAATCGATCAAGCACACGGAGCGGTACCGATCGCTCGGGCACCTTACAGACTGGCACCTAGTGAATTGTAAGAGCTATCTACTCAGTTACAGGAATTGTTGGATAAAGGTTTCATCCGACCTAGCTCATCGCCATGGGGAGATCCGGTCTTGTTCGTCAAGAAGAAGGACGGGACTTTCCGTATGTGTATCGACTATCATGAAATAAATAAAGTGACAATCAAGAATCGTTATCCCTTGCATCGTATAGATGATCTTTTTGATCAACTCCAAGGATCAAGCTTCTATTCCAAGATAGATCTTAGGTCCGGTTACCACCAATTGAGAGTCCGAGATGAGGATATCTCTAAGACTGCTTTCAGGACAAGGTACGGCCACTACGAATTTATGGTCATGCCTTTCAGATTAAACAACGCACCTGCGGTATTCATGGACCTCATGAACCGTGTGTGTAAACCATACCTTGATCAGTTTGTCATCGTTTTCATTGACGGCATTCTTATTTATTCCAAGAACAAGGAGGAACATGAGAAACATTTACGTTTAATCCTGTAATTACTTAAAAAGGAGCAGCTATATGCTAAGTTTTCCAAGTATGAATTCTGGATTCGAGAAGTTCAATTCTTATGACATGTGGTTAACGAGAAGGGAATACATGTCGATCCGTCAAAGATTGAAGCCATCAAGAATTGGTCAGCACCGACGACTCCGACTGAGGTGCGATAATTTCTGGGATTAGCTGGGTATTACCTTCGATCCATCGAGTGATTCTCTAAGATCGCACAACCTATCACTGCCTTAACTCAAAAGGGTAAAGCCTATAACTGGGGCGATAACCAAGAGTCAGCATTCCGACATCTTAAGCAGAAACTTTGCAGTGCACCTATCCTAGCTCTTCCGGAAGGTACGGATGATTTTGTGGTGTATAGTGATGCATCCATTCAGGGTCTGGGTTGTGTTCTAATGCAACTAGAAAAGGTGATCGCATATGCTTCGCATCAACTAAAGATTCATGAGAAAAACTACACCACTCATGATCTAGAGTTGGGAGCCGTAGTTTTCGCACTTAAGATATGAAGACACTACTTGTACGGTACCAAGTGCACTATCTATACCGACCATAAGAGTCTTCAGCATATCTTCGAGCAGAAAGAGCTGAACATGAGACAGCGTCGTTGGGTCGAGCTCTTGAATGATTATCACTGTGCGATCCGGTACCATCTGGGTAAGGCTAATGTTGTAGCTGATGCCCTGAGTAGAAAGGAAACCAAGCCCAAACGAGTTTGAGCATTACAGCTTACTATTCACCCCAGATTACCTGAAAAAATCCGTAATGCTCAACTTGAAGCTCTGAAAGAGGAAAAACTACCGCTGGAAGGTACACGCGGTATGGAAGCACAACTCGAGGTCAAATCGGACGGTATTCGCTACTTCGCTGAGCGAATATGGGTTCCAATATTCGGATATTTAAGGGAACTGGTCATGGATGAAGCTCATAAATCTCGTTACTCTATTCATCCAGGTTCTGACAAGATGTATCATGACCTAAAGGTGATGTATTGGTTGCCAAAGATGAAGACCGATATAGCCACCTATGTGAGCAAGTGCCTGACTTGGGCGAAGGTCAAAGTTGAATATCAAAAGCCTTCTGGTCATCTCCAACAACCAGAGATTCCCATGTGGAAATGGGAACAGATATCCATGGACTTTATCACAAAATTGCCATGAACTCCTACCGGATGTGATACCATTTGGGTAATAGTCGATCGTTTAACAAAGTCCGCTCACTTCTTAACTATCAAGGAAACCTACAAAATGGATAAGCTTACTCGTATTTACTTAAAAGAAGTAGTCTCTCGACATGGGGTGCCAATCTCTATCATTTCGGATCGTGATGCATGATTCACCTCTCGTTTCTGGAAATCGTTACATAAAGCTTTAGGCATGCATCTAGATATAAGCACATCATACCATCCTCAAACTGATGGCCAAACGGAGCGTACAATTCAAACTCTGGAGGATATGCTACGAGCTTGTGTGATTGACTTCGGTAACACCTGGGAGTCTCACCTACCGTTAGTGGAGTTCTCCTACAACAACAGTTATCACACTAGCATCAAGGCAGCTCCATTTGAAGCGTTATATGGATGGAAATGTCGTTCTCCTATTTGTTAGGCCGAGGTTGGGGATAGTCAACTCACAGGTCCTGAACTCGTACTTGAATCTTCTGAGAAAATTGTTTAAATTAGAAACCGTATGGCAGCAGCTCGTGATCGTCAAAAGAGCTATGCCGATAGGCGTCGTAAACCGCTAGAATTTCAAGTAGGGGATATGGTCTTGTTAAAAGTCTCACCTTGGAAGGATGTCATTCGTTTTGGGAAACGGGGCAAGTTGAATCCTTGTTATGTTGGACCATTCAAAATAGTGAAGAGAATTGGTCCAGTAGCATATCAACTGGACCTACCTGAAGGACTTAGTGGTGTACACAACGTATTTCACGTCTCAAACTTGAAGAAATTTCTGGCAGACGAGTCACTCACGGTTCCTCTTGAGGAACTACACATTAGTGAACAGCTACGTTTCATCGAAGAACCAGTCGAAATCATGGATAGGGAGGTCAAAACGTTAAAACACAGTAAAATCCCTATTGTCAGAGTTTGTTGGAACTCGAAACGCGGACCGGAATTCACGTGGGAGCGCGAGGATCAAATGATGCGCAAATATCACAATCTGTTCAAGCACCCCGCGTCAAATTTTTAAGGTACTATTTAATTTTCGGGATGCAAATTCTTTCAACTAGGGGATGATGTGACATCCGGAAAAAAAAATTATTTATTTAATTTTTGGGACGAAAATTCTTTCAACTAGGGGATGATGTGACAATCCGGACTTTTCAAATTAACTCCGTTAAATATCCTATCTAAAATTTAACCCCGTTAACTAAACCCAGTTAAATCTAACCTGAGGGTCTAATTCTGCCAGTTCCTGATCTCAAACTCCAAGGATTAGTCCTGCCAAGTCCCAAAACATGATTTGTTGACTCTCAAAATCAAAATCATAGACAAATCGATCATGTTGACTTTTAAAGTCAAACCCGTAACCACTTGACTCAAATTCGAATCCCACAATCGTTCCGGTTGAAATTCCGTAACTGTTATGCACATTATAGCCATAATCGATCATCATTAGATCATTAAATTAAGACATTGATTCGAATTAATCCCAATTATGGGCATTAATCTCATAACCGTCGACTCCCGCTATGAATTCATCAAATTCGGAAAATGCTCGTATTATTTCCACAAATCGAATTCTCACACACTTCATTCGCATCCAATAGAAGCTGTAACACGCATCAATTGGACCAGAATTGTAACAGAAGTCGCCGGAATCTAACCTGCAAGCCGTCGACACTCGGTTTAGTCGATCACCATCAATCCGTCAACGTTTCTGGTAACTAATTGCATCCTTAGTTTCGTGTGAGTCTATTAACTGAAAGCCCTATGAGTATTGGGGCTCATAACATCAAATTGATCGAAATCCAGAATCTAGGGTTCATACGAAATCCAATTTGGGGCTTTTGACTCTGGACTCAATCATAATTCAATTAAACCATATGGCTAGAATCGGAATCACTCGTTTAGTAGAAGCCCAATGTTAATTTGGACTGTCACTATCGAATTTAACTCAAATCTATTCTGGGGTTCATATCCATTCGATTTAATCGAACCCTAACCTAGACACATTTGAAATACAATTAATTCACATCAGTAGATTCGCAACGCTCTTTATAATGATAGCCCCATGTCAATTTGATATCAAATCATCGAATTAATCAAGATCCTATAACTAGGGTTCGTTCATAATCGGTTTTAGGGTTTTTTATCTTAAACCTGTCCTCAATCAAATTATGTTACACCATCAGATTCGCAATGCTCTAATCAGTGAAAGCCCTATGATTCAAAAAACTTTTAACATCAGATTTTATCAAATCGAATCTAAGCTTATAAACTAGGGTTTCGAATACTAAATCAGGGATTAATCGATCCAGACTCAATGATTTCCAAATTAAACGCATACACATACTCGCAAGCACTCATTTTACAAAACCCCTATGATCTTATAGTCGATCGCGAACAGATTTGGTGGAATTTGGACTGGGTTCGATTGGATTTGCGTATGGGGGAAGAACCCACTGAACCTTGATGTTAAAACAATTTTGAACCGGTTGAGTTTGCGATTCCCTAGCGGGCGGGACAGGTTAAAGTGGTGTGCGTATGTGGGAGAGACCGGGGTTTGAGGCCGGGTCCCACATTTTATTTTTTGAAGCATTTTTATTATATTTAATTATTAAAAATCGAAATCTATATTATTATAATATTATATTAATGTGTTTTAGCTCGGGAAACCACCCGTAGGCTCGGGTTTGATTTTATAACCCATTTTTATATTATTTTCACTTTTAAAAATAATATATTTATAATATTTTCAAACCGTGACTCCTAGTATAAAATAATATATAGTTTTATATTATTTCGTCTCGTTTAATTAATTCGTGTGACGTTTTAAAATTTTAAATAATATAATCTGTTATATTATTTACCCACGTTTATATATCCGATTAAAAATAATATATTTATTATTTTTCTATACAAATGATTATTTGGTTAATCCTACGAACCTAAGAATAATATATTAAATTATATTATTTTCCTTATTTTTGTAAACGACTCGAACGTTCGAATTTATGTATTTGTTTAATTAATATTTGTTATTAACATACGACACGTTCGTCTTGTAGAAGGGCCATGTTTCCTGTCATGTGTCGGGAACAACCACTATCAACATACCAGCGATTAGAAATTGATCCCCTAGGTTGTCCCTGCACATATCACACAAATTAGTTAGATTTGGAGACCCAAGCCATTGTGGTCTTGGGTCGTCCGTTTTTCTCAAAGTACACAACTTCAATTAATTCATAGTCATGGTGATCAAAAATGGGTGACTCTTTTGGTGAGTCGAAACTAGAAGCTTGAGAACCAACTATTTTCTTTCTCCAAATTTGTTTTTGTCGACCAACAGGTGTTCTAAGGTTAGAAAAAGTTTTGCTTAGTTGATTACATGTTAGTTGTTGTCCTAATTTTCTCAAACTTTTATTCTGTCTCCTCATCTGTGGTCTAGACAATCTTACCTCATAAGATCGTGTATTACCAAAGGTAGATGCACGCAAAACCACAGACTCTTTGTTCCTTTTCTCAGCAAATGACTTGGACTTAACCATATATTGGGCTGAAGTTTTTTAAACTTAAGAGTTAAATTGTTTTCTTAGTGGAATTTTTAAGGATACAACCTGTTTAGGAGCAACGGGCCGTTTCTCTTGATTCTTATAAGGACAGTTCATCAGAATATGTCTGAAAGTTCCACAGTGAAAACAATTTCTTCTTTCTTTGAAAGGTTTTCTGTAAGGCTTACTAATTCTAGAGTTAGAAGGTTTATTTTGACAAATGTTCGAATTAGTTTGATGAACCACAGATGAAGTTTGACCAGATGTTAATTGAATTTTAGGAATGTAGTGCTATTAAAGTTTTCTTGAAAGTTCTTTCCAAGTTTGTTAGCAAATGTCTCCTTTTTTGCCTGCTTTATGGTTTTGAAATCTCCATAAAGCATCTTTTTCAATTTATCATTTGATTCAATTAAATCAGGTTCAGCTAAAATAAAATTGCCCCGATTGTTGACAACGTTTTTTGTTGATTTTAGGTTAATTAGACAATTCTTCTGAAACAATACCATCAATTTCGTTGTTTTCTAAACATTCGTCAGAATAAAACTCTTCGTCTGAAGATGTGTTATCCTTACTTGACGATTCATCAAGAAAGGATAGATCAATTTCGACTGGCCCGTTGACAAATGTCCTGTTAACCGGTGGTGCAATGGCATTAGTACCTAAACCTATGTCGTTTACTTGTCTTACAACCGATTCATAATGTTCCACCACGAAATGAGAATTTCTCAATTTTTCCACTTAACTTCAGAATTTCATTATGATGTTTGGCTATTTCGACATTCTTTTTCTCTAACTCTTTGTAGGCAACATCTAAATGGAATTGTTGTTCACTTATTTTTAATGAAAATCCATGTTTGTCTTTTCTGAGATTTTCAGTTGATTCTTTAAAAAAAATTCATTTTCTTTATAGCTTAGAGCTGCACTACGTAGAGGCTCGAGTTGATCATGAATTTTATCATTTTCACCTTTTTTTTTATTTTTAAACAATTATTACAGGGAATAACAATAAAAGAATTAGAATCTACCTCAGTTGATGAGCTGGATGCTTCTCCAATAGCCATCAAAGCAAATGCTGATCCCTGTTGCTCTGCAGCAGCAACTGTTTCCCTCTCTTCAGCTTTGATCATCTCTATGATTTCTGCCATCAAACCCATCTGAGTGTGTGCAACAATGACATCTTCAAGATGAACTCCCCAGTCGTAACTATCGTCTTGTTGAGCTACCAGTGCATTAGATGAAGCTCCTTGATTTTGACTGCGGTTGTTGCTGAAGCTCTATTTGTTGTAATTCTGGTTGCTTCCTAAACTTGGTTGAGTGAAACCAGAGACTGGTGCCTAATCTTTCTGACACACTCGTGCAAAGTGTCCAAAATTCAGGCATTTGTAACACTTAGCCTTTGATTTATCAAAACCAATTTTAGCATTAGAATGCCCACCGATAAAATTTCTGTCGGTTCTATTTAGAAACCGTTTAGCCCTTCTCAAGATCATGGCCATATTCCACTGAATATCCATATCTTCCATGTCATCTGGATCCACCTTATTGAAATCTTCTTCCATTGTTTCTTGATCAGTTAATTTGCCACCAATGAAGTTTTCATATGCCAACATGCATGATGAAAACAATGCTACATGATCTTTTGCAATCTTTGCAAAAGCAGGTGTCGGTGTAGATATTGGACTTCATGGTTGGTGTGAATTTGAACTTGTCGCAACAAAATAGGTATGACTATTGCAGCCATTACCTTCTTCTTGTGCAGGATTCCCTGAGAACAAAGCAATACCCGGTCCGGTGGTTTTTGATGTGGAAGAGGCTCCAAAGTACATTGACGGTTCTTGCACTAACTGTCTGCTAGTGGTTTCTTTCTTTCTTAAATTCATGTCATGTGCTTGGATTTTACCTATTACCTCATCAATGGTGATTTCAAAGAATTTAGAGTTTTCTCTTAAAAGGGTTGTGTACATATCAAATTTGGGGGGTAATGCATCAAGAAATTTTTCAACTAATTCATCATCTGGATATTTTAATTCATAAGACTTAAGTTCAGTGTGAAGATGATAGAATCTAGAGATAAGTTCATCAATGCAAAATATCTGAAACATTCATATTATTTTCTTAACAATTCCCTTTTACTTTTCTTAACATCACTGTTACCCTCAAACCGTTTTACCAAAGCTTTCCACAAGTTTTTCGAGGAATCATACCCTCTGAAACTGTGAAATATGCCTCGGGTTAGTGCCATGGTTAAAGAACCATGTGCCTTCTTTTCTAAATCATATGCTTTCTTTTCTTCAGCATCAAGTCTAGAGATTGGTTTGGGTTTGGTTTCACCAAGGAAGTCATGGGTTGGATGTTTGTAACCTTCTAAAATAGGTATCCTCAAGTTTGAATCTGTGTATGAAACATACTCCTCAAATCTAGCTTTCCAGTTGGAATAGTCATTCACATTTATTAACTTTGGGGGTTTCTGTGGAGTGCCTATGTCGTTGTTATAATTCAACAGGCTACTAAGATTTTGAATGTTTCCCATTTGTGAAAAGTCTCAGAAGTCTGAATATTTGGCTTCAAGTACGTATGAACAGAAAGGCCTTGCCTACTTGCAAGTGCGCAAGAAGACAAATACGCATGAACTATCAAGTATGCATGAACTGATAACTACGCACGAGTGACTAAGAATACAAGAATTTAAACAAGTATGCAGGGTTCAAATACGCATGAACTTAAGTACGTATGGACTTAAGTACGCAAGAATTATGACAAGTACGCAGGAATTTTGATAAGTACGCAGGAATTGTGATAAGTACGCAGGAATTGTGATAAGTACGAATGAAACAGAAAGATGGTTTTCGACAACTGTATCGACTTGTCCTGATTAAAAAGTGATCTGACCAAGTTGTAGTGTATGAACAATGTAATTTGAACAAGTGACCACACTTAGAAATAGACAGAAAATGATGATTGTAACAATCAAAACAAGAACAACACAATGATGGAATGGGATTCTTTCAAGATGAACAAGTGTGTGAAACAAGACTCAAGAATCACCAATGCAGATGTAAACAGAAACACATATGGATGACATATGTTCCTAACATTCTCACAATACTCGGAAATAAGAGCACACGCTCTAATAACACTTATAGGTCCCTCTGGGTGGGTGTTTCGGATCGATATCTTGTGAGAACGTAGCCTAGTAAACAGGTGCGGAATGCCCGTTACTAGGTGGAACAATGTAAGAATGAACGTATGACAATCAACAAGAGATGATACTAATAAATACATGGTCTATTGATTACATAGTGTTTGAAACAAGTACAGAAACAGATTGAATGACTTCTGGACTAATACAATACTGATCTGTGCGTACTTGTGTGTGCAAAAATACATCTATGAAAAATGAAACAACTCTATGCTATTTATAGACCTGGGCCATGCGCATTTAGTAAGTACGCATGACCATCCTTCATGCATACTTGCTAAGTACGAATGACCATTCTTCATGCGTACTTGCTAAGTACGCATGACCATTGTACTTGACAAATACGCAGGAACACATCATTGCGTATTTGTTTAGTACAATATCAAAATACAACACGTTTAGATATAAACATACATAATACAACTCGATAAGCAAAATACAACAAATACTAAATACATACAAAACTGAACAAGATAATAACAAAAGCTTCAGCTCGATCCAGAGTGTATGTCACAAAACATGCATCAACACAGAGTGGTAATGCGGATGGTTTGAAGGTTTAGGGAGATTGTAATGGGTTATGCGAAGGTGTGGGAATGAATTAATTCATTCAATTTTACCTTAACTGATGGATTCGATCTTGTTTTGACGATGACAGCTGTAGGAGGCGAATTATGCTTTAATTCGATTAGTTAGGAATGAACTGGGTCATGTATTAGGCTCGGATTCTTTCCTGGGTAGCCTGCGCATGATTTGCGGCAGCTAAGATGTTTTAATTCCATGATTTGAAGTTGATTAAGGCTCGGATTGACCCTAGAGGTCAAACCTGTTTGAATTTCGTAATGTGCCGCTAAATTTGTTAAGTTGGGACGTTAATATGACTTGTAACTGATTTATATGCGAATCTTTAATGGCGAAAAGTCCAGAACAACCGAGGTTGATTGATTTTTGGTATTGGTTTACAAGGATTTAAGCTTGTTTGACTTTATAGAGTCAAAATAGGTTTAATTTTGAGGATGGGGTCAAAATTGAATAAAAGGGAGGTTCAAATTGAGGGTTAAATGACAAAATGAAGGGTTCAATAAATGAATTTAGAGGGTTCAATAATGATAATTAACATTTAAATTATATAAATTTATTTTTACAAAACAAACATATATATAAAAAGAATAATCTTAAAACTTTTATACATGTCCTTATTTATTTTATAAAAGTGAAATCTAATTTACCATATTTATCTTATTAGAATTAAATCTCCACTTTATAAGATTTAAAGTTCTAAATTTTGAATATTCAATATAACACTTTACTTTTGTAAAACTCAAGGTTTTATTTTTGATTTATTTATTATAACAAGGTTTATATATATACTTATATATAATAGAAAATAGCATGTAAATGGAAGAACAAAACTTTTAATCGATACACGTTAGAAAAATGATTAATGTTAGGGGTATGGGATTGAAACGAGGTGTCATTATTGTTAAAAAAAATATAATACTAGAAAAATCACGGATGTTACACTTATGGTGGAATTAATCATTCCATTTTATACTAGTGGTGTGCACTAGTGGCAGAAAAGTTAACCATTTATATATATAATAAAAGAAACAACGGTCGTGCTAGTGGGTGGAACGTGGGATATTACTGTTGTTTCAAATTATAACCATATGTGTGGTTCGTGAACTCACCAACTTATGTTGACCCAGTTGATTTTATATTTTGAAAAGATATTACAGGTGAAACCCTATACGGATTTTAGAGGATGACATTCTAGGTAGACTGATGGTAGACAAGACCAGTGATGGATTGGATGGCTGAAAGGCATGTCTAGAAGAACTATAAGTCCTGGGGTTTTGAGTTCCATGACAGGAACTAATGTTTTTTCTAATAAATGGATGGTTTGAGTTGTAAAACATTATTTATTAAATAAAAGATGTTTGTGGTTTAGCTTCCGCTGTGTGTTCTATAGCATTCGTCACGACTAACCAGTCCCTGAGACTTGTGTGTGACATTTTTTTTTATATAATTTAACCCAATTTAAAGGGTTTACTTTAACGGAATACACAAGGAATCATTAGTAACATAAACACTTTTAGTATGTTCATATTTATTTAAAGTTATTCAATAAATTAATATGTTGCAAATCTATTATCTATTATCTATATCTATATCTATACTCTATAATAAATAAAGATTTTGGTGAGACAAATTTTCCGTCTATCTCTCCTATTAATTGTATAAATTTTCTTTAATTGTTTTTTAAAAAAAAAAAAAAAAATTTCTCTCTCTCACTCCTATTAAATAATACCGATTTCATACTTCTTTTTAAAAAAAATATAGGTTTGTTCAAAAAATATTTTTTAAAATTGAACATTTTTTCATTCTTTTTATAAATCAATTTTAAAAAGTAACTATATGACGTTTCTAAAATTTGTATTAAAAAACTATGTAATATGTCATAAATATATAACATGTAACTATTTATTATTGACTGTATAATATAAGAGGCTCTGATACCAATTGTTGTGTTTTAACATGTATTTTAAAAAACATTTTACAACGGAAACGATTTAAACATGTTAGATCTAAAAATCTTTTAGAAAACAAAACCCACCAAGGATCCATATGTAGTTCTTGAAACATAAGAAAGACAACATACATAGGGTGTTAGAAATAACAACCTTTCAAGAGAAGTGGTTGCTACAACGAGGATTCTATGAACACTAGTGTCTTCACTCCAAGAGTTGACACACCATGCAAGCTCCTCCAACATGCTAGTCAATAACCCAATGTCAAGAACACACTTACTTTCACCACTCTTTTAGGATGAATATATATGTGAAAGTAGAAATCAAAAACTAACCACAATAACAAATACAAACTACTAATGAAATATGTAGTTTGAATATGTTATTTTTGGAGTTTATCATTCAAAACCAAAACTCCTTTTCTTTGTAATTCTCGGCCAAAAGGGATACTTCAAGTGAAAAAGAAACCAAGTATTTGAAATAGATAATAGGCAAGGTATCATCTTGCTTTTTTCAAACCTCACAAAAGTGTTAACTTGGAACGTACAAAACTTTTGCAAGTCAAACAAGTCTTGGTTAGGTCCTCAATACCCATTCTCGGCCGAAATCCAACAAAGAAAGGAAATTGAATTTCCATTATACATGTTGGACAAAATGAAGCATACTTATTAATTTAAATCATTTTGATTTATTTAATAAGTTTAAATTATGGTTTTATGAACTTTAGAAAGTTTTATACTTCCTAATCTTTCAAACTTGATAATAATAATCTTGACATAATAACGGGGTTGTACATGTTAAATCTAGTCTAAACGCGTATGTGAGATATTTGCTTGGTGTGTGACCTTTTGGGATCATATATCAATGGCAACCTTGTTACACGTTGTATCTTGAGCATATAGTTCCAACAATCTCCCACTTGCACAAGATTCAACGTACATCAATGTAGATAGTAGTGGACGTCTAGCAACATCTCTTTGCCCCCAGTGATATAAGACTTAATGTGATCCTCAACACCTATTTAGTTAAGCCTTCAGCTAAATTGTTATAGTGTATGGTTAGCTATCATTTATCCCTCTATAATAGATATCTAGTTGAACATGAGACATGGATTCACATCAATCTCATATATCGTTCATAATCTGTTTTAGGGTTTTTTATCTTAAACCCTGTCCTCAATCAAATTATGTTACACCATCAGATTCGCAATGCTCTAATCAGTGAAAGCCCTATGATTCAAACAACTTTTAACATCATATTTTATCAAATCGATTCTAAGCTTATAAACTAGGGTTTCGGATACTAAATCAGGGACTAATCGATCCAGACTCAATGATTTCCAAATTAAACGCATACACATACTCGCAAGCACTCGTTTTACAAAACCCCTATGATCTTATAGTCGATCGAGAACAGATTTGGTGGAATTTGGACTGGGTTCGATTGGATTTGTGTATGGGGGAAGAACCCACTGAACCTTGATGTTAAAACAATTTTGAACCGGTTGAGTTTGCGATTCCCTAGCAGGCGGGACTGGTTAAAGCGGTGTGCGTATGTGGGAGAGACCCGGGTTTGAGGCTGGGTCCCACATTTTATTTTTTGAAGCATTTTTATTATATTTAATTATTAAAAATCAAAATCTATATTATTATAATATTATATTAATGTGTTTTAGCTCGGGAAACCACCCGTAGGCTCGGGTTTGATTTTATAACCCATTTTTATATTATTTTCACTTTTAAAAATAATATATTTATGTTATTATCGAATAAAAATAATATATTTATATTATATTCAAACCGTGACTCCTAGTATAAAATAATATATAGTTTTATATTATTTCGCATCGTTTAATTAATTCGTGTGACGTTTTAAAATTTTAAATAATATAATCTGTTATATTATTTACCCACGTTTATATATCCGATTAAAAATAATATATTTATTATTTTTCTATACAAATGATTATTTGGTTAATCCTACGAACCTAAGAATAATATATTAAATTATATTATTTTCCTTATTTTTGTAAATGACTCGAACGTTCGAATTTATGTATTTGTTTAATTATTATTCGTTATTAACATACGACACGTAACGCCTCGATCGTAAATTTTGTATTAAGAATCTGTATTCCCGTAGACACGTTCGTCTACTCTTAAATCCTTAGAATGTGTTAAGACGTTCTAACCTTCCGTGTCGTATTCACAAATCTCATTGTGTCCCTAATTGTTATGTTTATATTCTAGGGCATACGTGATCCGTTTCAGGCTAACACTTGTGGTTTCAATCTCATACTGGTGTGATACTACCTACTACGCAACGCAGGTGAGTTTTCACGGCCCCTTTTTACTGTTTTAACTTGGGGGAGAAAACATGATTCAACTATTTTGAGATTTTTGTAATTCATATGTTATCAATGTTAAAGCTAAGTGTAACACGCTATCACTGAAAGTCTTCAACACACATCGAACCGTTAATATGGATCTTAGCAAGGTAATGTTTAGTAGTACTACTGGGTTTGACAAATCCCACCCGCGTTAGTCGCGCTAACTCGATTGGAGATCGAACGGGTGAAATGTTAGCCTACTCACATCGTCGGGGTTAATAGACCTGGCAGGAAGCAAATAAACAAACAGTCAGATTCGGTTGCGAGCGCTTAAGTAAAACATGAACATAGGTTAGCTACCTATAGATACATATTGAATGATCAATAATCTGGTAAATGTTTATTTATATATTGAAACCTGTTAACTCACCAACCTCGTGTTGACATCTTTTCTTGCATGTTTTCTCAGGTTGCTAAGATAAGGCACAGGTGCACGTATAGGACATGCATGGGATTATCCTTTTTGATTGATGTCTTATTAAATTGTTTGGACTTTCTTTGGACGTTTGGTTTGGACTTTTGGACTTTTTGGGCGCGTGTGTTTTTGCGCATTTACTTTCTTTATGCTTCCGCATTAAACTCTGATTGTTATGATATTTTCATTTGAGTCCCATGTAGATTCGTTCAATGTAACTACTGACTGAGATCCTAGTTTGTCACTTTTTAAACGGTAAAACTCCGTTAGTGGGATTTGGGGGTGTGACACATAGCCACCTCTGAATGGTTTAACATCTTGTAGAAGGGCCATGTTTCCTGTCATGTGCCGGGAACAACCACTATCAACATACCAGCGATTAGAAACTGATCCCCTAGGTTGTCCCTGCACATATCACACAAATTAGTTAAATTTGGAGACCCAAGCCATTGTGGTCTTGGGTCGTCCGTTTTTCTCAAAGTACAAAACTTCAATTAATTCATAGTCATGGTGATCAAAAATGGGTGACACTTTTGGTGAGTCGAAATTAGAAGCTTGAGAACCAACTATTTTCTTTCTCCAAATTTGTTTTTGTCGACCAACAGGTGTTCTAAGGTTAGAAAAAGTTTTGCTTAGTTGATTACATGTTAGCTGTTGTCCTAATTTTCTCAAACTTTTATTCTGTCTCCTCATCTGTGGTCTAGACAATCTTACCTCATAAGATCGTGTATTACCAAAGGTAGATGCACGCGAAACCACAGACTCTTTGTTCCTTTTCTCAACAAATGACTTAGACCTAACCATATATTGGGCTGAAGTTTTTGAAACTTGAGAGTTAAATTGTTTTCTTAGTGGAATTTTCAAGGATACGGCCTGTTTAGGAGCAACGGGCTGTTTCTCTTGATTCTTATAAGGACAGTTCATCAGAATATGTCTGAAAGTTCCACAGTGAAAACAATTTATTCTTTTTTTGAAAGGTTTTCTGCAAGGCTTACTGATTCTAGAGTTAGAAGGTTTATTTTGACAAATGTTGGAATTAGTTTGATGAACCACAGATGAAGTTTGACCAGATGTTAATTGAATTTTAGGAATGTAGTGCTATTAAAGTTTTCTTGAAAGTTCTTTCCAAGTTTGTTAGCAAATGTCTCCTTTTTTGCCTGCTTTATGGTTTTGAAATCTCCATAAAGCATCTTTTTCAATTTATCATTTGATTCAATTAAATCAGGTTCAGCTAAAATACAATTGTCCCGATTGTTGACAACGTTTTTTGTTGATTTTAGGTTCATTAGACAATTCTTCTGAAACAATACCATCAATTTCGTTGTTTTCTGAACATTCGTCAGAATAAAACTCTTCGTCTGAAGATGTGTTATCCTTACTTGACGATTCATCAAGAAAGGATAGATCAATGTCGACTAGCCCGTTGACAAATGTCCTGTTAACCGGTGGTAGAATGGCATTAGTACCTAAACCTATGTCGTTTACTTGTCTTACAACCGATTCATAATGTTCCACCACGAAACGAGAATTTCTCAATTTTTTCACTTAACTTCAGAATTTCATTCTGATGTTTGGCTATTTCGACATTCTTTTTCTCTAACTCTTTGTAGGCAACATCTAAATGGAATTGTTGTTCACTTATTTTTATTGAAAAATCATGTTTGTCTTTTCTTTGATTTTCAGTTGATTCTTTAAAACGTTTTTCATTTTCTTTATAGCTTAGAGCTGCACTACGAAGAGGTTCGAGTTGATCATGAATTTTAACATTTTCACCTTTTTTTTATTTTTAAACAATTATTACAGGGAATAATAATAAAAGAATTAGAATCTACCACAGTTGATGAACTAGATGCTTCTCCAATAGCCATCAAAGCAAATGTTGATCCCTGTTGCTTTGCAGCAGCAACTGTTTCCCTCTCTTCAGCTTTGATCATCTCTATGATTTCTGCCATCAAACCCATCTGAGTGTGTGCAACAATGACATCTTCAAGATGAACTCCCCAGTCGTAACTATCGTCTTGTTGAGCTACCGGTGCATTAGATGAAGCTCCTTGATTTTGACTGCGGTTGTTTCCGAAGCTCTATTTGTTGTAATTCTGGTTGCTTCCTGAACTTGGTTAAATGAAAACAGAGACTGGTGCCTTGTCTTTCTGACACACTCGTGCAAAGTGTCCAAAATTCAGGCATTTGTAACACTTAGCCTTTGATTTATCAAAACCAATTTTAGCATTAGAATGCCCACCGATAAACTTTCTGTCGGTTCTATTTAGAAACCGTTTAGCCCTTCTCAAGATCATGGCCATATTCCACTGAATATCCATATCTTCCATGTCATCTGGATCCACCTTATTGAAATCTTCTTCCATTGTTTCTTGATCAGTTAATTTGCCACCAATGAAGTTTTCATATGCCAACATGCATGATGAAAACAATGCTACATGATCTTCTGCAATCTTTGCAAAAGCAGGTGTCGGTGTAGATATTGGACTTCTTGGTTGGTGTGAATTTGAACTTGTCGCAACAAAATAGGTATGACTATTGCAGCCATTACCTTCTTCTTGTGCAGGATTCCCTGAGAACAAAGCAATACCCGGTCCGGTGGTTTTTGATGTGGAAGAGGCTCCAAAGTACATTGACGGTTCTTGCACTAACTGTCTGCTAGTGGTTTCTTTCTTTCTTAAATTCATGTCATGTGCTTGGATTTTACCTATTACCTCATCAATGGTGATTTCAAAGAATTTAGAGTTTTCTCTTAAAAGGGTTGTGTACATATCAAATTTGGGGGGTAATGCATCAAGAAATTTTTCAACTAATTCATCATCTGGATATTTTAATTCATAAGACTTAAGTTCAGTGTGAAGATGATAGAATCTAGAGATAAGTTCATCAATGCAAAATATCTGAAACATTCATATTATTTTCTTAACAATTCCCTTTTACTTTTCTTAACATCACTGTTACCCTCAAACCGTTTTACCAAAGCTTTCCACAAGTTTTTCGAGGAATCATACCCTCTGAAACTGTGAAATATGCCTCGGGTTAGTGCCATGGTTAAAGAACCATGTGCCTTCTTTTCTAAATCATATGCTTTCTTTTCTTCAGCATCAAGTCTAGAGATTGGTTTGGGTTTGGTTTCACCAAGGAAGTCATGGGTTGGATGTTTGTAACCTTCTAAAATAGGTATCCACAAGTTTGAATCTGTGTATGAAACATACTCCTCAAATCTAGCTTTCCAGTTGGAATAGTCATTCACATTTATTAACTTTGGGGGTTTCTGTGGAGTGCCTATTTCGTTGTTATAATTCAACAGGCTACTAAGATTTTGAATGTTTGCCATTTGTGAAAAGTCTCAGAAGTCTGAATATTTGGCTTCAAGTACGTATGAACAGAAAGGCCTTGCGTACTTGTAAGTGCGCAAGAAGACAAATACGCATGAACTATCAAGTATGCATGAACTGATAACTACGCACAAGAGACTAAGTATACAAGAACTTAGACAAGTATGCAGGGTTCAAATACGCATGAACTTAAGTAAGTATGGACTTAAGTACGCAAGAATTATGACAAGTACGCAGGAATTTTGATAAGTATGCAGGAATTGTGATAAGTACGCAGGAATTGTGATAAGTACGCAGGAAACAGAAAGATGGTTTTCGACAACTGTATCGACTTGTCCTGATCAAAAAGTGATCTGACCAAGTTGTAGTGTATGAACAATGTAATTTGAACAAATGACCAGACTTAGAAATAGACAGAAAATGATGATTGTAACAATCAAAACAAGAACAACACAATGATGGAATGGGATTCTTTCAAGATGAACAAGTGTGTGAAACAAGACTCAGGAATCACCAATGCAGATGTAAACAGAAACACATATGGATGACATATGTTCCTAACATTCTCACAATACTCGGAAATAAGAGCACACGCTCTGATACCACTTATAGGTCCCTCCGGGTGGGTGTTTCGGATCGATATCTTGTGAGAACGTAGCCTAGTAAACAGGTGCGGAATGCCCGTTACTAGGTGGAACAATGTAAGAATGAACGTATGACAATCAACAGGAGATGATACTAATAAATACACGGTCTATTGATTACATAGTGTTTCAAACAAGTACAGAAACAGATTGAATGACTTCTGGACTGATACAATACTGATCTGTGCGTACTTGTGTGTGCAAAAATACATCTGTGAACAATGAAACAACTCTATGCTATTTATAGACCTGGTCCATGCGCATTTAGTAAGTATGCATGACCATCCTTCATTCGTACTTGCTAAGTACGCATGACCATTCTTCATGCGTACTTGCTAAGTACGCATGACCATTGTACTTGATGTTGGAGCATATTCTGGTGACAACGGGCTTGAAGATATTATGTCTTAGTCTTAGAGTCTTTGACTTGTATATGATAGAATTGTTAGCAACAGTTAAAGGGGAGTCTGTTAGGACATGTTTTGTAACTGTTGATAAAATTCTGTGTAAGTTTTGCTAGAGGCGAACTTAACAAGTTCGCCTAGCCTATCAGAGGCGAACTTAATAAGTTCGCTTAGCCTATCTGAGAGTTCGCTTAGCCTATTAGAGGCGAACTTAACAAGTTCGCATAAGCATCTTTCAGGCGAACAGAACTGGTGCTTATATATACAGTCACAGAGTCTGTTTTTAGTGAATAGAAGATAGACTTGAGACTGAGAGAAATTCTGTGAATCTTGTAATCTGATATTGTGGTGGAAATACAAAGCGTTTATTTACACCGTTGATTGAGTTACACGAGCACGTTGATCATGGATTCCGCATGTTATCACCGTGTCGTACCGCGAGTCTAGAGATCCGTCACGCACCGAATTTGGGACCTACAAGTGGTATCAGAGCCATTGCTCTTGATTAGCAGAAGATTCGTGGTGTTTTCGTGTCCAATCAACATCAAATTTCAGAGATTTTGAAGATTTTTCATCTTTTTTGTGTTCTTGATAAAAATGGAGAATTTATGATCATTTTGGTTTGATTTTGGATTCATTTGATGAAATTGATCCAATAGAAGTGTTCCTAATCAGTTCCTACACATTCCTACGGTTCAATTTAATCAAATTCCATCAATTCAGTAAGATATGATTATTTTCGGAATTTTTGGTTCGTGTTTGGGTTGAACAGCTGAACCAGGCGAACTTAAAATTCTGTTGCAGGAGAACTTAGTAGGCGAACTTAATAAGTTCGCTTCACTCAGTATTAGGAGAACTTAATAAGTTCGCTTGGTGAAGATCAGGCGAACTTAACAAGTTCGCTTGGGATTAAGTTCGCTGGGGTCAAGTTCGCTCAGTCAGACGAACTTATTAAGTTCGCTTGTACAGTATCAAGCGAACTTATCTGTTTGCTAGTGTTCTTAAAAAAAAGAGTATTTTGGCGGGAATTTTCTTCTTGTCCAATTTTTTTAGGGAAAGCTTATATGATCGTTTTGAATCATTTTTTAAATTTTGAATTTTTGAAATTTTTTAAAAAGAGTATTTTGGCGTGAAATTTTTTCTGGATATTTTCGCAAAAAATTTCAAAATGTCAATTTCTTATGATGATAATGAGATTGGAACTATGCCACCGAGACTTTTGTGCATATCAGATTACCGTAGCTGGAAAGTCCGGTTCGAACAGTTCGTATCAGAAACTGATGAAAACTTTTGGACATCCATATTTGAAGGATATGTTCATCCTACTTATGACTATATGGGATATTATGATGTTCTTAAACCAGTGACAGCTCTTACTAAAATAGAAAAGCAGAAGTTTGATCGAGAGATGAAGACGCGTGAAACTTTAACGATGTCTTTACCTAAAGAAATCATTCATAGTCTCGAGAAGTGTCCAACTTCAAGAGAACTATGGGAAGCTTTGAAGAAAAAAGGTGAAGCTACTACTCAAGAGTTTGTGGTCTTGATCAAAGAAGAAGTAGTAAAGTAGAGTGTTTCTGAAAGTGATTTTTCTACAGAGTTAAGTGATAGTGAGAGTATTAAATCTGGTGAAAGTACTCAGTCTACTGAGGTGATGTAGAGACTGGAGTAAGCTTCCAGACAGTTGAAGATGATTTGAGTGTATCAGAAATTGATACAGAGCCTGTCATTGTTGCTCAAAAGAGTGAAGCTGATGATGACGTATTCATAGCTCCTGGTGCAGCTTCTTCAGAAGTAAAACCTGAGGTATTTTCTAACTCTGAGACGTTTTGTTCTAACTGTATTTCAGTGAATGATAAAATGATGAGGGTTATGGATGACAACGTAAACCTCATTTGTGATATGAAATCCATGCACACGGTAAATCAGAAATTAAAAGATAATGAGAATGTGTGTATTGAGAGAATAGAATCACTGAAGAGGGATATAAGTTCTCTGACTTTGAAGATCAAAGAGTAGGCATATCACCTGGATGTGTCCTTTGCAGAAATTGAGAAAAGAAATAATGATCTTGCTGAGAAAGATAAGGAACTAGCTGAATCTAAAGCAGAGGTGATTAGATTACATAGAAAGTTAGAAAGCTTTGCAAATTCATCATTCTTATTAGGATATTATCCCAAGTTTTGCTTCTAGAAATATTGCAGACAGAAGTTGACAAGGGGTCCTTCTCCCAAGTTTTCTTCTAGAAATAAAGAGAGAGTGTGCAGATGAACAAGACGAAGACTACAACTTGTTTGATGATATTTGATGACGGATGACAATCTTCTGAAGCTGTTGTCAAGGGGGAGTATGTTGGAGCATATTCCGGTGACAACGAGCTTGAAGATATTATGTCTTAGTCTTAGATTCTTTGACTTGTATATGATAGAATTGTTAGCAACAGTTAAAGGGGAGTCTGTTAGGACATGTTTTGTAGCTGTTGATAAAATTCTGTGTAAGTTCTGCTAGAGGCGAACTTAACAAGTTCGCCTAGCCTATCAGAGGCGAACTTAATAAGTTCGCTTAGCCTATCTGAGGTGAACTTAATAAGTTCGCTTAGCCTAAGCATCTTTGAGGCGAACTTATTAAGTTCGCCTACTGCAGAACTGGTGCTTATATATACAGTCACAGAGTCTGTTTTTAGTGAATAGAAGATAGACTAGAGACTGAGAGAAATTCTGTGAATCTTGTAATCTGATATTGTGGTGGAAATACAAAGCGTTTATTTACACCGTTGTTGTTGATTGAGTTACACGAGCACGTTGATCATGGATTCCGCACGTTATCACCGTGTCGTACCGCGAGTCTAGAGATCCGTCACGCACCGAATTTGGGACCTACACTTGACAAATACGCAGGAACACATCATTGCGTATTTGTTTAGTACAATATCAAAATACAACACGTTTAGATATAAACATACATAATACAACTCGATAAGCAAAATACAACAAATACTAAATACATACAAGACTGAACTAGATAATAACAAAAGCTGCAGCTCGATCCAGAGTGTCTGTCACAAAACATGCATCAACACAGAGTGGTAATGCGGATGGTTTGAAGGTTTAGGGAGATTGTAATGGGTTATGCGAAGGTGTGGGAATGAATTAATTCATTCAATTTTTGTAATAATATAAAAAAATGTCAATCATGGGACTTATTTTTAGTAATATCAAATCAAAAAAAGTATTAACTATTGATTGATAAAATTCAAATAACTAATATAATTCGTAAAAGTATACCGTATATAACTAACATTTATCTCCTAATATAAATAGATTAAAAAAATATTCACTTTAACAAATAAATTAGTCATTTAATTGTTAAAGTTTTCCTTTTTTACATCATAATCTTCAATTTCTTTTTAAAAAACAGGAATGATTAATTTTGAATCAAAGTTTGACTATATTGGATTGTTGGTAATTGTTTTAGTAAATCATACATCTTAAAATGTTAAATAATTACATTCATGTTTTTTTTTGTATAATTGTAAATTTAAATAAATAAAGAGTTTGTTGATGTAATTGTGTAACATGTATAATGACTCATTAATTGATGTATTAAAACTTGAGGCAATGACTTTATTAAAAAAATTCTATGTTAACACAATTTTTTAGAAAATAATAAATAAACAGATTTGAATGAGAAAATTACCAAATATGGGGTTGCCGGGTCCTTTACAAATTTGAAGAATGACGGATGCATCTTTAGTATAACCCTTATACAATGGAAATAAAAACTGATTCATAAAAGATTGATTATACATAGGATTCAACTTTAACGTAAATTAATCTATAACTGTAACTTTAAAAGGTGTAGGGCTGTCAAAATACACAAATTTTAGGGGATGCAAGGTCAAAATACAATAAGAATGTAAGATCGATTCGACATGATTATCATCAAAAACTTAAATTTTCTAAAGATTCACAACCTAACAAATTTGAAAATAGATTCAAAAAAATCTCCAGATTCAATGAGATTATACATAATAATTAGAAAAAAAACTTATCGATGCGTAAAGGTATCTGCTGGACGGAGCGTTAGCCCTATTAAAAGTCTTACCATTTTTTGAAAACTTTACGGTGGTATTTTGATCATGTAAAGGTAAGAATTTTCAATAAGTTGAAAAGAGATTCATAAAATCTCCAGAATCTCCAGATTCAATGAGATTAGAAATAAAAATTTCATAAAAAGTGATCGATGCGTAAAGGTAAGATCGATGAAGAGTATAGATTACATACCGATTCTTGATTTGATTTTGAAGTTCGGTTGTTGAAGATGAAAGAGAGAGAGCTTCGATCAGGAAGGCAATTAGGGTTTTGTTTTGAAAGGTAAGTGATGTGATAAATGTCTGATTGGGTTTAAAAGGTTTTTATAGGGTATTAATTCGGGTGGTTTTTAACCCGCTTCTCGACCCGCGTGTTAACCCGTTTTATGTCCATATGGTTTTTGGTGGATCCAAAAGCTGAGGTGAAACATGGTGCTGACAAGTGACACAATGTTTTACTTGTTTATTATATAGGATTAACTTAGACCCGTGTAATACACACGGGTGAAAAATATTAATACATAAATTTCTCAAAATTTATTTATGTATTTTACAGGTGTAAAAATGTAGTACTGTATACTAAGGATATAAAAAAAAATTCAAAATATGTAAAAAAATAATATATAATTGGGTTTCAGAAATACGTCAGTTACTATTTAATGTAATTTGACTTTCATTACTATTTAATTGAAAATAAAAATTACATAATTAGATTTTAAAGTTTTTTTATAATAAAGAATAATTTAAAATAAATGTGTTTTATTAATATAATTAGTAATTTATTAAAAGATATAGGTGCATTTAATAAGAGGGAGGGACGAAAAAATAATGATGAGATTAAATTTGGTGACGACACGTGTCGTACAAAACCTTTATTTATTATATTGTATAGATTATAGATATAGATTGGTGATTGGTAACCCATCCACCTGTTCTCATATTTAGCATTCTAAATTAATTCTTTTAAAATATGAATTAATTCCATAGATTTAAATTTGAAAATATTTTGGACTAACCTTCGTAATTATTCAATTTATTATTAGTTTTAACAAGTAATTAATAATTAATAAATTAAAAAGAATTAGTTAACTGAAAACCGTTCCAAATTCATGCATGTGGATTATGCAAACAAAGTTTTTCACTTACAATACAGAGTTGACAAATGCACTAACTTTGTCAGCTAGGGATGGCAGAAAAACCTGATACCCGAAACATTCGGGTCGGGTAACATGACTGGTATTCGGGTAACGGGGCAAGTATGGGATTGATTTTTTAAAAAATTTCGGGTTCAGGTACGGGTATGGTATTAAGTGAAACCCGGCCCGATTACCAGGAATATATATACCCGATGGGATGCCCGCAATATATTATTTATATATTTTATTTTCCTTTTTGTTAAAATACATAATAATTAATTGCTATCCAAAAAAATGCATAATAGTTGATTTGTTTTTCCCTTTCCCAGATGAATCATTTATCTTCCTTTCCCATTCCCTAATTTCAAATTCCAATATTTAGTAATCAAATCGTTCAGTTATTTCCCTCGTTCAGTTATTTCCAATATTCACGGTTTGTTCTAATTTCTAAACTCTAAGAAAGGTGCTGAGATTGTTGTTTGCTTCCGATTTTCATTTATTTAATACTTCTAATAAAAAACTAAATCATTTTGTCAATGTCATCTTCATAATCATTCTCATCTATTTTTTCTTTCAAAACCACTTATGACCCATTTTCAAGTCACGCGGATCTTAATGACCCGATTGACGAAAAAGCACGGATCTTAGCCTAAACCCTATTCCGCCTCCTTTCTTCCACAGTCTCCCGTCTCCCTTTCTTACAGATTTACCACAACAACCGTCGCCATCTCCATCTTGAGTATATTCTTCAACGATTCTTGTGTATTTTCCTCATCAAGCTTCTCTTGATTGGCGACAGCGGTATGCATTGCTTTGTTCTTCACCTTTTTGGTTTTGAATCTCGATGTACATATATTTGATTTATGTTATTTTTGTGTGTGACGTTTTGACCGATTGCCTCGAATTATCGGGGATTATGCTTGAATTTGATTTCAATTGCGAGGATGCACAGTTTTTTTGTTATTATGCTTGAATTTGATTATAAGTAAAGGTCAACCACCGATGACTATTTTGAAATCATGGGCTGCGAATTTTGTAGACTGTGCTCGTCTTGTGATACCTTGAAAGATGGAGTGGTAGCTGTACCTGGTAATGTTGGTAAGTGGAAACACTCATTTTTTTAGATGTGGCAATTTTGACTCTTTTATCTACAAACAGGTTTGATGTGGGATTTAACATACATAAGATACGCTTCCGTTGCCGGGCGACTTTCAACCTTTTTTCATTTTAAACCACTTTCTTTTACATGTTTGACTCATTAGAGATAAACGTAACCCAAACAAACATTCATAAGTAAACGGGTCAAAATTGCCACCTATACTAATTCCCTTATGTTTTGACCAAGTCCAAGAAAAGATCAGGAAATATGCAAGTTTAATATAGAGCCTCAAAACCAACAATCAGTGTTTCATGCTTCACATTGTAATATGCTGATAGCTCAAAAGGCTCAGTTAGGCTTCACATTAGAAGCTCTCCTACAACCACAAAACAGAGGCCATCCGGTAGGGGTCCCAAGGTTTATTTCTAACTTGGAAGGAAGAAGATGTGTTGTGAATCGATCATGTTTTAGACTTGGATTTAAAATGTATATTTGTTATATTTTAGAATTTAAGATAGGGTGATTGTTGTTTTGTCATGTTGTGAGGTTTTTAATTGCAAGATTTAGAGTAATGTGATTACACTCATGCATGATTTACAAGTAATTACTGTATTTTTTTTATTTAGGCTCCTATTTTTGTTTATTTTTGTAGTATTGACTTTTAAATCATTAGGTTTCATTCATTATTTGCATTCTCCTATTAGACCATGAGTAATGGTCTCACGTCCCCTCCACATCAGCCTTCTTGGGAGTGAAAAATGTTACATTTTCATAAACCGATTTCCCTCGTAACGTACGTCACATTTTAACTAAATTGGGTATGAATATGTGGTAGAAGAAGAATTATTCGAAAATGATAGAGGTAGTTGAATAAGGAAAGAGATAATTAATTTTAATAAGATTTAATTAAAGCATTGTAGTTTTGATAGGTAACAGGTTTAGACTAGAAAATAAATGTGAGGTTAAACCATAAAAGACACGTGTCCTAAACCTTTTTATTAGGTAGAGGACGTTGTATTTGCATGTAGGTTTGTAAGTCGATACGGTTTACTAAAATGTAAAATTTATTGATTTAGTTTAAAAAATTAAGCATAACAAAATATATATATTTATGTTTTATTTTAATGTATGGAACAAAAAATAATTTTAGTGAAGAGTACTATATTATTTTTTAATTTATACTTTTCAGAAAATAATGATAAATTATTATATAACACTTTATATTAAATTATTTAATAATTTTATGAAATCACACTCCTAATTATTTATTACTGAATATTTTAATATAATTTTCAGACTCAACTATAATCATGCACCATAATCATTCATTTTTTTCAATTGATGTATGTTTTGTAATAATAATAAATAAAAGTTAAGGATAATCACATTCATGGATTTGTTTGTATTTGAAAGATTCAGTGTTTACTTATGGACAGTTGTATGTTATATTATCAAAAGTTAAAAGTAAAGATGAACTCAAGTATTAATCTTTGATAAACATGAAAAAGTTATCAATACCATTTTAATTTTTTATTTCAAATTTGTAAATTATCATTATAAGTTTCATTTAACATGTACTATAATCTTGCGTCTGCGAAGAACAACATTTAGTCATTTATACATTTACTAGGTTAAAATCACGTGTATTACACAGGTTGAATAACTATAACATTATATATTAAGTAATAAAAAATTTATTTTTTAAAAACTCGTGTTTCACAAGGGTTGCATAAACCCGTGGAATACAATAAAATCTGTTAACACATACACTCGTCAAAATATGTCAGGAGATTTATTAATATAAAGATTAGTATTTTCTTTAACAATATATATTATTAAAATATAAAGGTATATTTAATAAGAGAGAGAGTCGGGAAAAAAATGATGAAAATGAATATAGAGGCGACACGTGGCATGAAAAACCTTTATTTATTATATAGTATAAATTTTCATGTATTTTTTTTATGTTTTCATTACTCTCATTAATATAGTCTTAACATTTGACAATATGAAAAAAAAATTACCAGTACACCATCAAATGTTATATAGAAAATATATGTTAAAATATTCATCAATATAATGTTAAGGTCTATACCGTGTAACACACGGGTGTAAAGCTAGTAGATTATATATAAAAATTATATATACATATATACACATGCCGTAGAAATGTGCCCGACACTTACATGAAGAGTGTTGGCCGATACCCACGGGTATGCCCGATATCCGACATTAACGGGTATACCCGACACCCGTGGCTATACCCGGAACCCGATGAGTAATGGGTCGGGTATCGGATAAGAATTTATAGTCGGGCATGGGTTTGGGATTACCAATACCCGGCCCATTGCCATCCCTATTGTCGGCTTCGAATATGGTTTTGCCTTTTCTAGCTTTGAGTTTATTCTAATATAATCCATTCCTGAAAATATAACGGTTGGTTTGTTTCCCAATCTTATATTCTTATTTATAATGATTTTATGTTCAACAACTTATACATGGCTTTATCCGTAATTTGTACACTAACAAATTTTTTTGTATACTTTTTAGACGTTATTGGTTATGTTATGAGATGTTATAACATAGATAATAGCACTAACAAAAACAGTGAAGAATAATCCATGAGAATGAACCTCACAATAGAAGATTTAGAGTATACAAATTTTATTTATCATTTTTTAACATTTCATCTTTTTGATGCAATATTTAAATATATCTTGAATTTAAGCAAATAATTTTGCAAAACATGAGGTTAACCACATGAAGTGAGACATCTGACATGGAACAAACAAATAACTTTGCAATTTGGGTTTAAGAGAGAGAAATATTGGTGTTATGAATGACGGTGAAGCAATTATCGATATACCCAAGGATCTATTGTATATGATTTCAAAAATCTTCAACTCCTCCCTGAAAAAGCCATACTTGCACTAATAGTTGAAGTTGTTGAAGAAATTAATGATGGTTTGCTCTAAATATTTTCTAGAGATGAAATAAAATATCTATGTTCAGATAACATTTGTCAGACATAACATACATATGATACGTTACAAGAAAGTATATACTCACTTGATGTTCTAACCGAATAAAAACGAGTTTTATACAAGTTTCTAACCTAATAGTTAAATAAAAAAACAAGAATAATGTATGAGAGAACAAACTTCGATCGAAATATTTTATTTATTTAAAAAATATTACATGTTATCCTATGTTAGATCATATTATATTTTATCATCATCGGGATTGGGAATTAGTATTTGGGAACAATCCAAATATCCAATAAGAAAAGTAAGGAGCAGACTGCGATACATAGTTATCATTTGGTCGGACTGTATATCTTGATTAGTTTTTGTACTTTATTATCATACCAAGGCTATATATTTTATAATGTTAAATTATTAGAGGGCACTATATTTTACATGAAGGTAGTTTATAGTTTTGTAGATCATCAAACATTAACTAGTTTTCTCCCATCACGTTTCACGACGAGAGTTTTGTTATTTTTTATTAAAAAAACATTACTATTTATTTTCTAAAGTTATAGCAGTGTTGTATGATCTTCATGTAAAACTCATGGTGACTCCTCTCATAAGTGAATATCACAAGATTCATGATTATGCTGTGTTACATTACCTCCATCAGCAAGACTAACTAAACTTGTTTTGATGGGTTAGTAAAACATAAACTCATACCTTTGTACCTTAAAGGTTTTACCATATTGCATGATCTCATCAATGAGTACGATATAAATGATATATCTAATCGTGACTAACAAAAAAAACATTGATGCTCAATTGCACTTACTATGATACTTCTGGACCAACAAATTCTCTTTTGTTCTTAGAAGAGATGATGAGAGGCAATGATCAGACAACTTTTAACATACTTAGATGATAAGTTTTGTCCATGTTTAAATGTTTCAACATCTTCTGGATATAACTTTATTGATAGATAAAATTATCATTATACAAATGTTCTATCTTTTCAAGAGATAGAGTGATACCATCAACATATAGTGTAATACTTGTAAACCTCGTATTGGTCTTTTAATAAAACATATGGACTAACTATATCGTATTTATATCTCTCTTCTCGGAGATAATCGATCATTAAGTTGATTATGCACATTCAACATGACTATTTTATTCCATATATAGAAACTGTTAACTTTATATTTCTTCATGTTTTATATAAATGCTTCAAGCATTTGTAATCTATCAACGACTTCTTTCATATCTTAACCAATTGTGTATGTGTGTATTCACTCTTTTTTCCAATAATCATTGGTAAATTTGGAATTCAATTCGTCATTATTACCAAAATAAATACGTTAATCTGGAAAAATGTGTTTCCTATCTCATTAGATAAGCAACATATCATACAAACTTCTGGTTGCAAATTTGATAACCGTTTTATTTGATGCATGATTAAAAACACTAAACGGTATCATGTAGTGATTATGCGTATATCTTTATCACTTCCGGGATATATCTATAGGGATTAACACCCTACTTTAGTTAGTAAATAATTAACTTCCTTGAGAGCAAATATTACATGTTTAATTCTCAATTCAAGTTCTTTAATATGTTTCACATCATCATTGACTCGGGATGGTCTAACCGGTCATGCCAATTAATTAAATAATCATGGTCCATAAACTTTTGGTTATGATCATATTTGTTTGATACACTATGGAATATACGAGAAAATAGTGTATTATTAAACGATCTTGTCATATCAACTTTTTTGCTTCCCAAACTTTACTCTTATATATCACGCTCTTAATTTGTCAGTGTGGTGGTCAATTTCATTATTGTCATGATTATCAATACAAATTTCTCAATTATGTCCATGATCATTAATTTTACACTGATCAATATATAGTCATATTCACTTTAGGAATAGGGTAGAAACAAACAAGTTTCACGGTTTTTTAATCTTTTTCCGGACATACGGATTTGATGTCACTTAAAACCTTTGGTACTCATTTTCATAATATTGCTACTTCGGGAGCATATTTGATATGTGACAAATGGAAATTGTTTTATCTTGTTTTTCCTTATAAATAATCTTCTATTAATATAATATAAATGAGAAGTAGCTAAATATCCTAGTCATGTAAACTTTATTGGTCTTCAATATTATAACCTTCTAACGACTGATAATAAGATTTAGAGAGTATGACACTTCACGTATCATATCCAAACATATTTATACTCTTTCATGAGTGTGATCATAAGATATGTAACTTTTGTTTTTTTACCTTTTTATCTAATGATCTCTATTTAATTAACATCAACATGATTTTTAAAATATTGTTATCTTATAAAGGAGATAATTCAGATATGATGAAATGAACCATGAAATCATATGTTACAGCTATACATACCTGCATATAGGAATTCGTACTTCAATCTTAACTAATGATATAAATTAATGCAATCAAATTCCATATCAACGGTTGACCTAAAGTTTTAACTTTTCATCAAACAAAAAAAAATACCTATTTTTTAGTCAACCCAATTTATTAAAACTTTGTAATCAAAAGAATGTGAGTGTAGGTCACAAACTCTGTGTGACGGATCTCTAGACTCGCGGTACGACACGGTAATAACGTGCGAAATCCATGATCAACATGCAACGTGTAAATCAATCAACAACATAATGTAAATAAACTCTTTGCATTTCCACTACAAGTCTATGCTTATAAGTTCTGTCAGTTTCTGTTCTGTTCTGTGTTCTATCATGATCTAGGCTCCTTAAAACTGACATGTAGACCTCTACTTATAGGGAAACCATAAAGACCACAGTCGAACTTGTTAAGTTCGCCCCTAACAAGCCTATCAAGTTCGCTCTAAGTTCCTAAGGCGAACTTGACAGCTTCGCTAACTTAAAACATAGAATTTCAGCGACAGTTACAAAACATGCTCTAACAAACTCCATCTTAATTGTTGCTAACAATTCTATTATATTACAAGTCAAAGACTCTAAGACTAAGACATAGAATCTTCAAGCTCGTTGTCACCAGAATATGCTACAACAGACTCCCCTTTGATAACAGCTTCAGAAGATTATCATCAGAACTCAAACAGATCATAGTCTTTGTCTTGTTCATCTGCACACTCTCTCTTAAGTTGGGAGAATGACCCCTTGTCAACTTCTATATGTAAAATTTCACTTATGGCAAAGAAGAACAACCAAGTATAACCAACAATTAAAATTTCCATGGAAGCTGAAAAAATAAAATATTTTTGGTTTTTCAAACATAAGAAACACAAAATCTTTTTGGTTTTTTTCTATACAAACTAAAATGTAAAAATACAAAATCGCATCTTTTTGGTCGAACATCACGAGTAAGAAGATCATATCAGTATAAACAATGCATCACTCACACCTTTTGGATAAACATCCCTAAACATTCAACAGGTATCTTATCCAGATTTATTCTTTCATTTCTTTCATAACTTTCTTTATGTAACACCAGGATAAATTCCAAGGGCCAAAAATATCAAAATATAAAGTTCAGGGGGTTGAACTTTACATTCTCCAAAGTTAAGGGACTAAAAATAGAAAATTTGAAAATCAAAAGGATAGCGGACCGCTATCCAAGCAATAACGGTTCGCTATGTGTTGAGGAAGTAATAAACCGAGAGATAACACGTCTCCAGTGACTCATCAGGACCCATGGTCCAATAGTGGGCCGACATCCAGGTCATAGCGGTCCGACACGTAGGCCCGGAGGCAAAATTGCGGCTGGGGACGGTAGCGGACCGACATCCCCAGCATAACGGTCCGCTACGGGTCCGATGTTCACCCTATAAATAGTCGATCGATCTCAGCTCATTCCACACCAACATTTACACACACAAACACCTTCACACACATTAGAGCTCTGATAGCTCGATTCTTGAAGTTCCAATCTGCTCCCGAGAGTCCGGTTTCTGGCAATTCGTTCGCAAACTCCCAAAGATAGCGCCGAGGTAAGCTCTCTGAACACCCTGAGGTTTATTCATGTAAACATAAGATAGGGATATTGATTATGATAATGTCGGATATGTTCTAGGGTTTTGTTGAAGTGTAGATTGTTATATTCGATACATGAGGATATTCTATTTGAGGCGAGTTCCTCTAAACTGTGCTCTATGAAATGTTTTGTAAATGATTTTGTATCTGAGATCCCAACGTTGTCCATGCATATATCCTATAATAAGTACTTATTATGGCCATTGATTGAGGGGGACCCAGGGACAAGACTGATCCTCTTGTTTTAGTTCTGGTACGTATGGGACCAGCAAGCCGGGAGGGTTCTTGAATATATGTATGTTGTAGACCTGGGAATCTAAGGGCGATTCTGGGTGATGGGTTGGACAGAATGATTGTAATTCCTATGTGGGGTATTCATTCTCGGTCAAGGATACACGAAAAGATGATTTTTGTTTATGAATTCACCAGCATAAGTTGATCTAAAATGTTTTCAAATGTTTTTGAGCACATGTGAACCCTAGCTAGTAGATGGCATTCCAGGAGGTATATAAAGGTTGGAAATAGGGATGACTGAGGGCAGGTCCCTGGGTGACCCATAAGGCCTGAGTGATTGGCATGGTTCTTCGTGAGCTATAAGTCTAGAGTTTGATTATGTTGTATTTTGCCAGTCAGTCCACCCTATTGTACAAACTTTATGTTATGAAATGAAAGAGGTTATGTTATAAGTCTTCCGCTGTGTGTTTTTGTTATCAACGTCACTGTAACTAGAAGGCGACCTTCAACTGGTATATAGTTATCTGACAAACGGAATGTTCTGTCTAGGAAAGAGCGGTGTATAAATCTCTCCTAGACCCGTCGCTCTTACCTAGGAACATATCTGTTGGAGGTACTACTCTGGTAGATGGCTACCCTGTGTTACGGGTGTGATACTTTATATCAGGTAAGATCAAATATTTTAAGTTTTAACCAAAACATGTAATGATACGCGAAGAACTTTACAGAAGATGGGATCAGATTATAACATGCTTATAATAATTACATACGAATTTGCAACACATAACATATTAATCTAAGTTGTCAATATTATAAAAGTTGAAACCATCAGTATCTTTGTCTCATGTTCTTGTGAATTAAGGTACCATTTATTTTGTAACACAATGTGTACCCCATAAGTATGCCAACAAAAAAAATGTGCATTATCTTTAAGAGATATAAGATCATTGCAAGATAATTTTCAATCTCAAAGATGAAATTATACCGTTAAACACAGGAAAAAATTCAAGCCGAGAATCAGAATGATTCAAAATCGAATGATTCAAATGTCTTGGTTTGGATGTAATATCATGACTAAATGTAACAGAATCTTCATCAATTTGAGTGAATAAAGAATCGATTGATTCGATAATTCAGGGTAGCGTGATCCAACTGTTATCCGGATGTATTCAATGGAATCAAGATATTTGATCCAAGAGTGAGTATATGTTCCAACAAATGTTGTCAGAAACATATCTTAGTTCAAGTTCACATTTCTTGTTTTTTTGGGCATGGACAGTGAAGTGAACTGTAAAATTGTGTTTAACAACATAACCGATACTGGTCTCATGAAGTACTTTAGATCTTATATTCTATATCTGATAATGATCTTTTACACACATGCACCCGGCATACCATGGGTTCAAATCACAGTTGTCACAAAGTTCATTATGTTGTCACACTACTAATGGCCCAAAGATAGTCATAGCATATTAACAATTCAGACTACATGCTAGTATCCAAATTAAAATATAAGCATCTAGCATCAATTTTTGTTCAGCGAAAGCAGTTATGAAGATATCATTTCCCAAACTATCAAGTCTAAGAAGTTCTGATCAAAACATTTATCACATATATATATTAGATAAGCGAGCATAAAGGCCAACTAAGGTCATGTGTGATTGAACACCAACTGATGTACTATCATTTCTCCTTATAACTTCAAATAATGCCGATTTTATCTTTTCAATTTGTTTGGCCTTTTTAAAATCTTTTTGACAGAAAGTAACACTTCCAAGAAAACATTTTCAAGAAAAATGTTTTACTTTGTCACTTGGAAATTAAGCATTTCAATCAATTAAAATTCAAACCGATGTAATCGAATGCCTTTGCCTTTGTCACCAACACAATTTTGTACTCCCCCTATCCTGTAGACTCTCCCTCAACTAGTCAAATGGTTGCATCAACGACTTTATGCTCACCATTATCATCCTAAGTTTCAGGTTGTCTTTTGGACTTGGTCAAGCACTATCCAAAATAATATTGTGTGGGACATTATCTCCCCCTTGAGCTTCAAGTCGTTGAATCAAACAGATTTATCAGTTATCAAAAAATTGTTAGCTCCTACAGATGTCATTGCCTGTCACGTGTTATGAACAATGACTATTAACAAACCAAATTGTATTAATAGTCCTTCTTCGTTAATCTTGCACGTTCAACAAGAAGCATTAGTCTGAAAGGGAAACCCAAGCCATAGCGGTCCTGGGTCGTCCATGTGTATCAAAATAAATGACTTCACGTAATTCACAGTCGAATCTCTCCTCGATTTTTGGAGATTGCTCTGACGAATCATAAACAGTAACTTTTATGGGTCCCGAGGGCCTCGGTTCGAGCACAGCGGAAGACTGATAATACACAATGTAAAACCTGCTCTTTGATTCGTGGGGAGAACAGATGAAGGAAACGATGGACCAGAGCATATGAACAATAGGAACGGATAAACAAGAGAATCGATAATCCATAACAACATTATCATCACAGATTACATACCTAAGGACTATACATCTCTAGTTTAAGCTCACGGCCCAAGGGTCGGGAGAGCTCATCCCGACCCGACCTCTCTCAGAATCTCACATTATGTTCTCTGCCCTTAACAAATGAGCCCAACAGCTCTATTTATAGAGGCAGGAACAACTTGTCATGCGCACTTAACAAGTACGCATGACATTTGGTCATGCGTACTTATTAAGTACGAAAGGCAATGCCTTGCGCACTTGTCAAGTGCGCATGAACAAGTGGTGAATTTGCTAAGTACGCAAAAACATTCTCCTGCGTACTAGCTAAGTACACCGATACATAAAATTTTATCTATAGTTACCAAAACATGCATCAACAGACTCCCTCTTAACTATAGCATCAAATTCTATCTACAACTAACACTGATATTCATCAGTTTACAAAGAATATCCTAACAGACTCCCTCTAAACTAATGTTATCACGTGTCTTCTGGCAAGACTTGATCTTCTGGTATTCACTTGAAATGTTCAAACTTCAGTCTTCAGTTGTCGTGCGATGACAAACACGACTCCCTCTTGACTGTAGCTTTCTTTGTAGACCAAAACAAGTGCTTCAATAAGAACCAACTAACTAATACATCTCATTGTAGTTCACCCTCTCAGCAGTAGCTTGCTCCACCCTGACTATCCTGCAAATCAGCTGGCATATGATAGAGAGTTTGAATTTCCATTAATCTGTATCAAACTAGTCAACTCCCATAGGAATTCCAGTAAGATAAACTTTAGTCTTTAAGCCAGATGTGTTAACTCTATCTTGTATATTCATGAGTTAACCAAATTCCCGAAGATGTTCATATCTAATTTCCCCATTCCATGTAAGCTCCATCTGACTAGACCAGAAACAAGAGATTGTTTCCTAACCCATCAGCAAATGATAAAGGTTCTGTCTTCAACTAATAACCCATGGATATCCAGCTTTATCTTGAAAAACTCAATAAAATCAAACACAAATTCATGCTCAGTAGTGAACATCATGTATCCAATCTCCAATATTCTTCGGTTAGATCTTCATTCCTAGTTAACATCTCCAAATCGGTAACATTCAGCACGATGAAGTCCCATAACTAGGTTGTCTATCCGGATTCCGCCCAGATCCCAAATGAGAAATCCAATCATAACTAAAACACACCAAATCTTGAACACACTCTTGACCAATGAGCATGGAAAAGAAAAATAAAATATAGTTTACACGAGAAATCATAGTTAAGATTCATGTTACTTTAAAAGTCCCATGAATACTCTTAAAAATTTTACCCCCCTCATTTCTCTGTAAACTATGATCAGTTTCATCACCGCTTCTCTAGTCAAAACTATGATTTTATTTCTTTGCAAAGATGTAATAGCAAAACTGTGGGTTCAAATTGTTATAGTATTCATCCCCTATTAAATAAGTATCCCGGATACTCGTTGCCTACATTTTCAGGTTTGAATACGCAAACAATATAATTCAAAGACCAAGAGCAGCAAATATTCACAAACAAATCAATACCTTTAGCCGATGACGACCCAGTTGTTCAAATTGATTTAGCAGTCATTCCCTATTATAGAAGTATGCAAGATACTCGTAGCTAACATTTTCAGGTTTGAACAACTTAGCAAAATAACAACTTGTATCATCCAACAAAAATCTCGATCTTGTTTCGCCATGCTACTTTACATACAAATTTCAGTCCCGAAAAAAGTATACAAATGATCTCTAAAAATTTGGCTAAAAAAAGTTTTCCCGTCAAAATACTTTTTTTTAATCCCAAATGATAACTAAGGAGCAAATACGCATATTTGATATTTCTTGCGTATTTAGTAAGTACGCACAACAGTGAGTCATGCGTACTTGTCTTCATGCGTACTTTCCTTCATGCGAACTTATAAGTACGCAGGGTTGTTTACTCCTGCGTACTTAACCAGCAGTATACCAACGCACTTGTCTGATCTTTAAGGGAGATTTCAGAAACTATAGGATTTCTGAAATTGATGTTTCCAAAGGCTTAGTAATCATATTCTAGCAAACCAGTAGCCTTCCAAACATCAAATGAAGCGATAACGAAGACGAATTTTAGGATTCTGTTCTGAACAGGTTGAAACTTTCATAAGTACGCAGAAGCTAAAATTCGAATCTGGAGCACAAATCAACGAACACCGAGGCTCTGATACCAGTTATAGGTCCCGGGGGCCTCGGTTCGAGCACAGCGGAAGACTGATAATACACAATGTAAGACCTGCTCTTTGATTCGTGGGGAGAACAGATGAAGGAAACGATGGACCAGAGCATATGAACAATAGGAACGGATAAACAAGAGAATCGATAATCCATAACAACATTATCATCACAGATTACATACCGAAGGACTATACATCTCTAGCTTAAGCTCACGGTCCAGGGGTCGGGAGAGCTCATCCCGACCCGACCTCTCTCAGAATCTCACATTCTGTTCTCTGCCCTTAACAAATGAGCCCAACAGCTCTATTTATAGAGGCAGGAACAACTTGTCATGCGCACTTAACAAGTACGCATGACATTTGGTCATGCATACTTATTAAGTACGAAAGGCAATGCCTTGCGTCAAGTGCGCATGAACAAGTGGTGAACTTGCTAAGTACGCAGAAACATTCTCCTGCGTACTAGCTAAGTACACCGATACATAAAATTTTATCTATAGTTACCAAAACATGCATCAACAACTTTCCTTTTCCAAACACTCGTCTTTTCCTTAAATTCCTTTCTCTTAGAAAGTGAAGTGTTTGAACATTCTGGTTCATTTGAAACTTGTTGAGATTGTGAAACCTGTTGTTGATCTAACAGTTTTCTCAATCTTCTGTTTCTTCTCCGTATCTGAGGTCGGGAGAGCCTAACCTTCGATTGTGATTTAAGATATTTTGTACCAACAGATCTTGTCACAAATGGTCTAGTCTTTGGTGTTTTAGAAGACTGTGTCTTTAAAGGACAATTCACACAAATGTGACCCAATATACCACAATGAAAACAACTTCTCCTCTCAATAAACTTCCTTTCGTAAGGAGCTTTAGCAGTCATATCTCTTGAACCTCTAGAACTAACTAGACGCTTCACTTTAATTCACATATTTTGGTAGCGGAATCTGTGACTTTGGTTTCACTGGTATATATGAAACCTTTACATCAGGTTTAGAAACACCAGGTTTCTTCATAGGAACAGATTTCACCACCGGCTTTGCTGGCAGTTTAAAAAAAGGTCTTTCCAACCTGGGATCTTCTAGACGCTTTCCCACATTCTTATCTAGACAATTTATCAAGATATGGCCAACAACGCCGTAATGAAAACATGTTCATCTTTCTTTGTAAACCCTTACAAACTTTTCTTTCTTAACACTTTTTGAACTAGATGATTCACACAGAGAAGTAGTGTTAGATGATTGAACAACCTTCGGTTTTTCTGAATCAACCTTATTTTTAGTAAAATCAAGAGTTGAAATTTTCTCAATTTTATCATTTTCTTGAAAACTAAAACCACTACTCACAAATTTCTTAACTGGTTTAAGTTGTGATTGTTCAATATCTTCATCTGGTTCAGTCAAGATGCACCGATCCCTGGTGACTTTCTTAAACGCAACTGGTTCATCAACCTTGCAGTCTTTCACTATTCCTTCAGATTTATTTGGATCAAACACTTCACCATCTCTTGAGTCATCATATACCATGTCCTCTCCTGTAACAAGATTTACCTTGAGGATGGTTTTTGGTTCCAGATCTTCATCTGTCATAACTTCAGTAGTATGAGAAGTGTAATTAGCATTTAAAGGTGGACAATAACCAACACCCTTAACAATAGTTTTTTCATTAAAATAAGGACAATAACCTATTCCTCTAATCACTTTCTCACCTGAAGCTTTCTCATTATAATATTCCAACAGAAAACTAGAATTCTTATAACCTTCGAGCTTTCTCAACAATTTGATGACCTCACTCTGTGATTGGGCAAGTTCATTTATCTTTTTCTCATATTCGGAATATGCCACATCAATGTGAAAAGCTTGTTCATTTACTTTTGTCTGTAAAATCTTGATATCATCTTTCAATGATTCAATTCTTGCATTTAAAAGCTTTTCATTTTCTTTCAAAACTTGATATGATGTGTATATTGCCTTCATGTCACATATCAGATTTGTGTTATCATCACACAATCTAGTAATTTTCAAATCAGAATCAATGCATTTAGTACAAGAAACAACCTTTTGTACTTGTTTGGATAACATCTCAGCAATTTTCTCAGTCACTTTACCAGTAGCCCCATCATCAAGCAATTCTTTAGTTGAAAATTTTCCCTTCACATTCTAACAAATAGGCTCTTCACTTTCAGCAACACTCCCAGAATCACTCGAATCACTAACTGGAGAACTATTGTTAGAACCAGCGTCAGTATGAACCTCAACTTTGACATCTGAAGACGAAAAGTGAAAACTTTCACTATCACTTGATTTTGTAAAATAGTCACTTTCAGAATCACTCTTGCTACTAACTTCAGTCACATCACCTTCTTTATAAGAATGTACTATAGTAATCAAGGCCTCTAGAGACATATCTGTTAAATCCTCATTTTTCTTATTGAGCATTGCGTACTTCTCAAACTTAGGTGGAAGAGCATCCAACAGCTTCTCATTCACCTTAGTATTAGTATAAGAAACATCACATTTTACCAACTCTCTCAAACGATGGTAGTATCTGGTACCTATATCATGAATAGATTCATCCTCAAAATACTTGAAAACCATGAATTGTTTCTCCAGCAAATCTCTCCTATTCTTCGAAAAATTCGTCATCTCGAGAATTTTGTGGAAACAATCAAGAGAAAAAAATTCCCTCCAAAAAACTCTTTTTAGGGAAGGAAAAAAATTCAAAATTACATTATTCTCAAAAATGACTTATATGAATTGTAACCTGATCTAGGCTCCTTAAAACTGACATGTAAACCTCTATTTATATGGAAACCACAAAGACCACACAAGTTCGCCCCTAACAAGCTTAGGCGAACTTGACAAGTTCGCCTATTAAGTTCGCTCTAAGTTTCTTAATCGAACTTGACAGCTTCGCAAACTTACAACATAGAATTTCAGCGACATACAAAACTTGCTCTAAGAGTGAGTACTTTAATCAACCAAGTAAAATCAAATAAGCAATCATAATAATAATAGTATATATAGGCAACATATAAATATATTGCAAAGACTAATCATCTAGTCAACATCAATTTACATATGAATACTATTATTGTAGTGTGCACTCAAATGTATATAACTAACAGCAAAACATAAATACAGCCACCATTTGATCACTGGATGTATCAAGTTTATTAACATCACAATACGCACACTACTTTTACTAGATCATATATTTATTTTAGTAAAACACACCATTATAATTAACGTAAGCAGTCATATTATATCATATTTATGGAATATATACGTAACATTAACTTTGAAATTTACTAAAATAAATACATTATTTTGTTTTCCTTTCAACATAACAATATTCATTCATCAATGCAAGTAAAAAAAATAAAGGTAACAGATCAAGAAATATGAGAATCGAAACACATAGAGAATCTCTAAACATTAGAACATTCCCATATTCAGATGAAAAGAAAAAAAACTCAATGTCATTTTTGTTATCAAGGCCTGGGATAAAGAAAACTTAAATGCATATATACTACACTAGGTTAGTACCCCGTATACTACACGGTTGTTAAAAAAACATATATCATTCATAAGTGTCCAAAACAATTTTATAAGTAAAACAATAAGTTACTTTACATAGGAAAAAAATAAAATTACAATTACATTCACAAAACTATTTTTTTTCTTAAATCTAAAATCTATTACCAAAAAAATTATAAACTAAAATAAATCTGTTAGGAACAATTGTTTTTTTCATGTATTCTATACCATGTATTTACTTAACAATTCAAAAAATAAACAATAAATTTCATCCTCATTATATAATGTAATGTAATGAATTAACATTTAAAATAATAAAATATATTTAATAATAAAAAGGGTAAAGTGTAGTGATTATATATGTGAGGAATATGAAAATCACATAGTTTTAGATTATTTTGGTAACTTAAGTTTGCTAAAACAAACAAAATTTTAAAATAATAATTTTATTTTTATGAATGAATTAATCTTGACAGTCATGTAATATTTTTATTTTTTTGAAATAATATTTTTATTATTAAGGAAATATCTAAGATTTGGTACATAATTTGTTGAAATGTAAACAACTTAAATGCCATAAATTTCATAAATGTTCAATCAAGAAATTAGTTAAAAGAAGTTTTGGAGGGAAAATAAATTTGAGGTTGAACCACAAAATGATATGTGGCAATACAAAACCTTTATTTATTAGTATAGATCCTTCAAAACTTTCAAAACTTAAGAAAGTATTCAATCTTTATTGATTTCTTGAAAAAGATTTTATTGGGCTTAATCAATGAATTAAAACTCAAACCACGCACACAAATTTGAATTACAAACACAATCAAATCTATACTATATAATAAATAAAGGTTTTTACATGTCACGTGTCGTCACCATATCCATTCTCATAATCTTTTTCCCGTCTCTCTCTCTTATTAAATACACACTTATATTTTAATAACAATATACTTTTAACTAAAATACTAATCTATACTATATAATAAATAAAGGTTTCTTCATGCCACGTGTCGCCTCCATATTTATCGTCGTCATTTTTTTCCCGTCTCTCTTTCTTATTTAATGTATTTCTATTTTTAACTAATAATATATATTTAAAGAAAAAAATGCTAATTATACTAATAAAAAACATTTATTTTAAATTATCTATTATTATAAGAAACTTTAAAATTTAATTATGTAACTTCTATTTCAAATCAAATAGTAAATGAAAGTCAAATTATATTAAATAGTAGTTAATGTATTTTCGAAACCCAATTATACATAATTTTTATATATTTTGAATTTGTTTTCTATCTTAAGTATATGTAGTATATTTTTACAGTTGTAAAATATATACATAAATATTTAAAAAAATTATATATTGATATTTTTCATCCCGTGTGTAGACACGGGATCTAAACTAGTATATATATATATATCAAGTTCTACTTTCTTAGAACCAAAACTATAGAACTAAATAATTCATATAAATATAAATCTCCTTTAACCCAAAAACATTTTAGATTATTGTTATGAGATTTAAGAGAAGAACAAAACAAATCTCTAACATAATCCAAAATTATATGAATTACAATATGGAATGTTTTGAGAGATTGAAGACAAGAGTTATTGACATACCTTGCGATGATTCAACTCAAAATGCAACTCGTGTTGATAACCTGTTGTAAACTAGCCTAAAAGCAAAACAATATGAGAAGAGATATAGGGAGAAACCAAACCAAACCAAACCAAACGTACCCAGTATAAACCCACACATAGCTAACGCTATTAGTAGGGTCTGGGGAGGGTGTGATGAGGGCAAACCTTACCCCTATCCCAAGGGATAGAGAGGCTGCTCCCGTTTAGACCATATAGGGAGAGAGATCTTTTATTTATTGATCAAATAGGTAATACAATCAGATACAATATGATATATATAGGAGAGGAAAACTTGTGCAACAAGCCTAATCTATTTTAGGCGTTGATAACCATAAATCATATATATTTTTAACAAGATTATACTTTTTAAAGATTTTAGTATTGTATCATATATTTTCATTACAAATGAATTATCTTTCATATTTTGACTGACCTATTGTTACAAGACTAATCTATACATACTAATAAATAAATGTTTTGGGGTGGCACATGTCATTCTCATATTCATCCTTAATATTTTTTTTTCCGCCTCTCTCTCCTATTTAATAATACAAGTTTCTATAAAAAAAATTATAATTTGTATTTTCCGTCTCTTTCCTATTAAATAGTAATGATTTTTATAACTATTTTTATAAAACATTTTTTAATTAAAAAAATAGTTTTATTCATAAAACGTTTTATAGTTTGAAAATTTCTTTCATTCTTTTTATAAAACATTTTAAAAAATAACTATATAACGCTTCTAAAATTTGTATTAAAAAATTATGTAATATGTCAAGAATATGTAATATTATATTTTTATTACTAACTATATATAAAACTGCATTTATTCACCATGTATAATATACAGGGTTTCTAACCCATCTTACTTAACTAATAAATGAAAATCTCAAATGACACGTGTCATTCATTGAGAGTATGGGGAAATTTTTTTCCCGCCTAAACTACCACACCACAAAACTGGGTCAAATATTATGTATTTAAAGAATATAACAATCTATTAAAATAAAGAAAACATAATTTTTTTAATTATATTTTTTATATTATTTACGTTACAAATCCCACTATTTAAAATTATTAATTTTTTTTCAATAAAATTAAGAAGTAATGATGTCGAATTTAAATCAATATTTTATTTTTTCAAAGAGAAAGCTCGAAGCTTATAATCTTAATATTTTATATATTTAATAAACATTTTAATATATTTTGCAAATCTATCTATTCTAATAAATAAAAATAAAATTGGACACATGTCAGTATGTGGTACAATCTCATAATTATTTTCTTGTCTCTGTCTTTTATTAAATACGTCTTTCTCTCTCTTATTAACTACGTCACTATCTTTTCAAAATTTTCATATGAAATATTAAACATGTAAGGAAATTAGAGAGAAAATTTGAATAATTACATTAATCATAAAGATCAATTACGAAGCACAACTATAATTATAGATATCATTTTAAATAATTAATTTTTTATTTTATTTTTTAATTTCGTTTCTTTTAAAAAAAAATAATTATTTTTGGTAAATCAATTATATTTGTTAAAAATCTGTTTAAATTTGATCAATTCTTTTGTCAGGGAAGATTTTACTTAAATTACTGTTTTTTTTTTATTTCATCTTATATTTAAATTAGAATAGGTTATATCAAACTATATTTAAGAAATTTGTTGAATATATTACAAAAAGTTATAATGATGCTCATTTTCTTATTCTCTACTTTGCAAAATTGAACTTGTATCAAGTATTATGAATTAAGTTAAAAAAATGTATATACATATTTATGAATTGCTGTAAAAAAACATATTTATAATTCATCTCGTTTCAATATACAACCCGTATAATACACGGGATTCAACCTAGTCTATACTATATAATAAATAAATGTTTTTTCATGTCACATGTCGTCTCCACATTCATTCTCATTATGTTTTTTCCCGCCTCTCTCTCTTATTAAATGCACCTCATATTTTTAACAATAATATATATTTTAATAAAATATTAATTATATTAATAAAACACATTTATTTTACTTTATCCCTTATAAAATTTTGAAAAATCTAATTATGTAACTTTTATTTTCAATCAATAATAAAATAAAAAACAAATTACATTAAATAATACTTAATTTATTTTTGAAACCCAATTATATATTAGGTTTTACATATTTTTAGTTTTGTTTTCTATCCTTACTATATGATATATTTTTACATGTGTAAAATATACACATACAGATTTAAAATTTTCATTTATTAATTTTTTTCACCATTGTGTATACACGGGATCTAAACTAGTTAGTAATAAAATGTTGATTTTATAATGAATTGCATACGTCCGCTTATAAAACTAAATGGGAAATCATAATCCCATCCTATCACTATAACATAAAACTATCTCCAAAGGATATTCCTTTCAAATCATGTCATTTTATCTAAACTTTTTCTCAAGTGTTAACTTCGATGAATGCAACAAAAATCACTTTGATACAATTGAGCGCTGCCTACATTCCGAGGCACTATTGTAAACATGTGAAACGCAAACCATTTAGGTTTTGGGGGTAGTGTCCCTTAATCCCATGAGGGACACCTTCGTTGATCTCAGTGTTTTGAGATTAACCCACCATTGTAAAGCATTTTATGCACCACTATAATCAATAGTGCGTCAATCACCATTAAAATGTCATTTTTGATCTTTTATGAGCATAGTTTGAGTAGAAGGTTTCAAAGAATTGTAGTTAGTGTACCGAAAATACATGAACAATTAATGAGAAACTAAATAGAGAACACACTTTGATTTCTATTGAACATTCTCTTATACGCCCGAGTATGTTCCCTAAGAAACTTAAACTGTAGACGTGTAAAAGTTTTGTTTTAATCTTCATATGGTTGAGGTTACCTAAATATCCCCTTTGTTAATTGCAACCATTCGAATGAAACCACATAGGGGTGTTAGGTATTATCCGTCTTATTGAAAGACAAACTAAAATGAATAGTAGCTACAGGGATGTACAATATGTATTGCATCATTTACATGTGGGTATTGCTTATATATCCATCGCATCTTCGGTGGATAAGAAAACACTCCTTCACCAACACTATCATCTTTACCCGAAGCCATGTCCGTTGTCGGCCGGATTTCTTCAATAATCCCCACCGCCACACCCCAATTCCACCACCCCTCTTCCTCCGCCGCCATTCTCTGTCACACCCCCAAATTCCACTAACGGGGTTTTACCGTTCGGTGCGTGACAAATCAGGATCTCAGTCATTAGTTACATCAAACGACACTATATGGGACATAAATGAAATATCATAAAAGTTCAGATTTAATGCGGAAGCGTTTAAACAAGAAAATAAATGCGCAAAACAAATGCGCTCAAGCCTAATAAGGCAAGTAAATTGTTTTAAATGTTTGCATAAGGATGAAATGATAGTAGAACTCCATGCATGTCCTAAGTGTGTAACCTGTGCCATAGTGACCTGAGAAACATGTAAGAAAAAGTGTCAACACGGATTGGTGAGTTCACAGGTTTACAAGTAAATAAACTGTTTGAGTGTTTACAGGATCCACATACATAAGTCACACCTATTGTTAGCTAGACAATGTACAAGTTACTCTAAGCATTCGTAACCGAAGCTGATTGTTTGTGTTTGAATGCCTCCCGTCAGGTCTATCAACTCTAGCAATGTGAATAGGCCAACATTTCACACGTTCGACCTCCAATCGAGTTAGAGCGACTAACGCGGGTGGGGTTTGTCAAACCCAGTAGTACTACCCAACATACCTCGCTATACTCGTAGTTAAACGGTTCGATGTGAGGACTTTCATGATAGAGTTTACGCATAGTTATAACAAGTGATAACAAATATGAATTACAAAAATCAAAAGTGTTTGCGTCATGTTTTCTCCCCCAGTTTAAAAACAGTAAAAGGGGTCATGAAAACTCACCTGAGTTGTGTTCGAGTAGATAGCACCACACAAGGATGCAAGTAGGAAACACAAGAGTTTTCCTGTGAACTACTTTAAGTATGCCCTAGAATTATAAGCATAATAGTTAGGGATACAATGGGATTTGTGATGACGACACGAAAGGTTGAACGTCCTAAAACGCTTTAATGATCCAAGACGGTAATAAGGATAATAATTAAGATAAAAGTGTTTTGTGTCGAACGTCTCTAAATATTCATGTGTTTTCGTCATTAAATAATGGTCTAGGAAAATAATATAAATTATTATATTATTTTTAAACTCGTAGAATTAATACGATAATCATTTATGCGATAAAAATATATTATTTTTATTCGAGGATAAAACGTGGGTAATAATATAAATAATTATATTATTTTTAAGTTCAAAGTGTTACACAATGTTTATTATTGTGGCGAAAATAATATATAAATATATTCTTTTTAATCGAAGTCAAGGGTTGAATAATAACATAAATATATTATTATAAATGTGGGAAATATTATTAAAATGCGTTATAAAACCAAACCCGAGTCTACGGGTGTTTTCCGAGTAAAAATATACTATTATATTTAAATATAATATAAAATACACATTATGTTTCAAAGTTCCTTTCACACACGACCGTGCCTATGGCAAGGCACGACCGTGTCAAGATAAGGGGCACGACCGTGCTTAATCAGAAGATAACCGGGTCAAATCATGAGGCACGAACATGTCTAGGACAGGCACGACCGCGTCAGAGTGTGAGGCACGACCGTGTCTAGGACAGGCATGACCGTGTCTCCTGAGTTCACAGTCTCAGAGTTTCCTTTTCACTACAGACCACACCAACAAGTCCCAAATCCTTCTGATTTCGATCGCGATTGATCAAAAGGATATGAGGGTTCTGTTCAACAGGGTATTGCAAACCTGTTCATGTGCTTTGATTTCAAAATCATCGAGTCTAGATCGTTCAATTTCTCGATTGAGTATCGAAACCCTAGATTTGAAAACACGAATTCAATTGACCAATTTTGATATGATAAATATTTGGAACCATGGGGCTTTCAAAAAGTGAGACATTTCGAATCTGTTACTATATATTAATTGGATTGAGACTGTGTCTATGATAGGATTCGATTAAACGCGAATCCTTTATGAACCCTAGATTTGATTCGGGTTCAAAAACAGAGATGTATGCCCGAATTGATATAGGGCTTTTGATCTAGACATTAAAACGAACTAAAAGGAAGGATCAATTACCAGAACGGAGTACAAATTGATGGTGTTCGAGCAGGGTTTAGTCGCGAGTCCGACGGGCTGATCTCCGGCACCTCCGACTGTGTCTCCGGCCAAAATGGCGTGCGTAAAAGCTTGACAGAAGTACGTACAGGGTGTGAGAGTAGTTTGATTTCGTAATGGTGATCCCAAATGATTGAATTTGAGCAACTTGATAAAGGGAGTGATGGTTTTGAGTTTAAAGACCATAATGGAGTTTAAGTCGATCATTACGAGTGTTAAAGTGTAGAATAATGGCTCAATGATAATCGTCATTAGAGATTATACGTTACGAACTTGAATTCCAATGAATTTGTGATTTAAGACTGCGTTTGCGTTTCAACTGGGCAAGAGGCGTGACCGTGCTAGTGCACTAGGCGCGACCGTGCCAGGACACTAGGCGCGACCGTGCCAGGACACTAGGCGCGACCATGCCAAGACACTAAGCGCGACCGTGCCAAGGCACTGAGCACGACCGTGCCAAGGCACTGAGCACGACCGTGCCAAGGCACTGGGAGAGACCGTGCCAAAGCATGGTGTGACCGTGCCTACTAAGGTTTCTGGTTATTTACGAAATCAGTCCTTGTAGTTTTGTATTTGGAGTTTTGACAGAACAAGTCCTTGAAGTTTGAGAGATAACGGTGTTTATGTTAACGGGGTTCACCGAAATTTGTCGGGTGTCACATCATCCCCTAGTTGAAAGAAAATTAAAAATTAAAATTAAATTAAAAAAAAAAAAAATTCCGTACGTCACATCATTCCCTAACTGAAAGAATTTTCGTCCCGAAAATTAGAATAGTATCTTAAGAGTTTGACATGGAGTGCTTGAATAGATGAGGATACTTGCGCATCATCTGATGCTCACGCTCCCACGTGAATTCCGGTCCACGTTTCGAGTTCCAACGAACTATGACAATAGGGATTTTACTACGTTTGAGCGTTTTGACTTCTCTATCCATGATTTCTACTAGTTCCTCGATGAAACGCAACTGTTCATCGATGTGTAATTCCTCAAAAGGAACCGCGAGTGATTCGTCTGCTAGACATTTCTTCAAGTTCGAGACATGAAAGACGTTGTGTACACCACTAAGTCCTTCGGGTAGGTTAAGTTGATACGCTACTGGGTCAATTCTCTTCACTATCTTGAAATGTCCAACATAACGAGGATTTAGTTTGACTCGTTTCCCAAAACAAATGACACCTTTCCAAGGTGAGACTTTTAACAAGACCATGTCGCCTACTTGAAACTCTAACGGTTTACGACGCTTATTGGCATAGCTCTTTTGACGATCACGAGCTGCTGCCAGACGATTTTGAATTTGAACAATTTTCTAAGAAGTTTCGAGTACAAGTTCAGGACCCGTAAGTTGGCTATCCCCAACCTCGGCCCAACAAATAGGAGAGCGACATTTCCGTCCATATAATGCCTCAAATGGTGTTGCTTTGATGCTAGTGTGATAACTATTATTGTAGGAGAACTCCACTAAAGGCAAGTGGGTTTCCCAACTGTTACCGAAATCAATCACACACGCTCGTAGCATATCCTCAAGAGTTTGAATAGTATGTTCCGTTTGGCCGTTTGTTTGAGGATGGTATGTCGTGGTCATATCTAGACGTGTTCCTAAAGCCTTATGCAAAGATTGCCAGAAACGTGAGGTGAATCGTGTGTCACGGTCCGAGATATTTGAAATTGGCACTCCGTGCCGAGAGACTACTTCCTTCAAGTAAATTCAAGTAAGCTTCTCCATTTTGTCAGTCTCTTTGATTGCTAAGAAATGAGCGGATTTCGTCAAACGATGACGATTACTCAGATGGTGTCACATCCGCTAGGAGTTCGTGGCAATTTGGTGATAAATTCCATAGATATTTACTCCCATTTCCACATAGGAATTTCTTGTAACAGCCCAAGCAAATCGTACCAAGATATTGTCCGCTTTGCCCCCGATGGGTTGCCCATCCAGGAACTCACGGTTTTGTTTTCACTCGACGAGTTGCTCGCCCAAGAAAAACACATCTTGATAGAGAAGGTATCCACCCCTTATAAGGAAGGCTTCGTTCTCTCCCTCAACCGATGTGGGATATTACAATCTACCCCCTTACAGAGCCCAGCGTCCTCGCTGGCACCCCAGTCCGGCCCCTAGCTCTGATACCATCTGATAAGGTTTTTTATTTAAAGGTTTTGAATTTATTGGTTTTATTTTTTTAATAAAAAGAATAGAAACATTAGAAATAGTAGTAGATGATTTTAGATTTTTAGTTACAAATTAAGCCAACCAAAATTATAACTCTAGAGTTTTTGTAGAGGGAAACTTACACACTAGTAAACATATTTTTATAAATTTTCAATCTAACTGTCAAATTAAAAAAATATATATCTCATTAATAACCGATACTCATACATGTTTCATTTATCCAACTTGATTTAAAAAAAAACATTTATTAAAAAAAAGTTATTTAAGACTGAAACATTCAATAAAAGTTTGAGTGACGTTAGAGAAAAAAAACTTTTAATGATTTTAATGAGACATTTAAATAACTTGGTTATTCGTATGTAAAATTACTTATTTTGTTAAATAATGGATGTAATTAATACAAAAATAATTTTAAATAAAAGATAAATATATGTACATATGTAGAAAAATGCAAGAAATATATGTAATATACATAATACCCTTAGATACAGTAGGAGAAAAAAAGTCGGTTATGTAGTTACATAACTGTTTTATTTCTCACAGTTAAAACAAAATTTACATATATTTACCTTGTTATTATAGGTTTTAATATAAAATTAATTATGTATTAAACAGTTCTACGTGCCAATGAGCCTTATATTAATTGGTTTGGGAGGAGGCACCACATGGCCTTCCATTTGGAGGTCAAAGTTTCGAGTCTCTGTTGGTGCAATATGCTCAGGTGGGTTAAGGGTTTTACCACAGTGGGCCTTTGGGTGGTGGGTTTCCTTTGGAATTGTGGGCGGTCCAAGTCACCAGCGTTGTCTGCGTTCACGGTCGTGAGTGACCAATCGCCAATGATTTACTCAGACAACCGAACTTCTAGTATTCGTTGGTCATTAAAAAAACATTTCTACGTGACTAAGACATAACTTTTAATTACTAGATTATTAAAACCAGTTCATTGGGATTATTTATTGAAAAAGATACATGCAAATTGTCCTGAATTGATCATGCAATAAGTTTAATGTTCATTTCAGATTCTTAGATTCAATAACAACCACCAGCATATCAATTCAACAAACTAACATCACAAATCATAAATTCTTCATCTAGAACACAAGTGATATTGATTCGAATTCGAATTGAGTGACAGTGAGCATAAAAATTCATAGAATTAGGGATTTAACTTACCGACGAATTGAACGCTGATTTCGAAACCGTATTTGAGACTGAAATTATGTAAAATTGGATATAATTAAAGAATTTGAAGATGAAGGTTGGGGATGATGAGAGAGAGGAGAGGAGAGGAGATGAGATGAGAGAGAGGATGAGTTAGAAAGCATCTGCTTCAGCTCAAATATAGATACTAAAAACGGGTATATATGTGAATTATAATTATAATAAAAACAAATAAATTAAAATGTTACTGGAGTGTATACGGCTCCATAACTGCTGACGCGCTCTTCTTGCAAGCTTATCCTTACATGGTGGACCTAGTTTAGTATTTACTTTTGGATTAATGCTATAAGAAAAATTATACCGTTTTATTTGGTATGAAAAACAGTAATTTTGGTAGCCGATCTGACAAAAACTTGTATCAATAAATAAAATTTTTAAATATATATTTTATATATGTAAAAATGTATTACATATACTAAGGATGGTAAATAACATTCAAAATATGTAAATATTACTATATAATTGGGTTTCGAAAATATGTTAATTACTATTTAATGTAATTTGACTTTCATTTACTATTTTATTGAAAATAAAAGTTACATAATTAGATTTAAAGTTTCTTATAATAAGGGATAATTTAAAATAAATGTGTTTTATTATTATAATTATAATTTTTTTAAATATATTATTATTAAAAGATAGAAATGTATTTAATAAGAGAGAGACGGTAAAAAGATGATAAGAATGAACATGGAAACGACACGTGACATTGAAAAACCTTTATTTATTAAATTGTATAGAATAAAAAATTTATTTCTTGCAACAATATGTGATTGAATTATACAAAAGGAGCTCAAACAAAGGCGTAATATGCTCAAAAAGATATTTTCACTTATCATACGATGACGCAGGATAGTCCAACAACCGGACCAAAGGCCTAAAAAGAAAGAGAACAAGCCCAGTTAGTTTTAGCCCAAGGTTGGGCTACAAGCACGTAACACAAACAAAAACGGTCATACCACAATAAATGTTGTAGGCCAAAAACAACAAAAAGAGGGAAACCAAATCTTACAATCTAGAACGGTGTTTCTTTCTTTTTACATTCAAGCGAAAGAAGAGGTAAACACCTACTAGTCAAGGACTTAGGATAAGAACCTACAAATACCCAATCTCAACCCATTGCACACTTAAAAGAGAATCTCCACAAATACGAGGCACAGACCAAAATACAAGAAACCTACCAACCACTAAAATAGAAGACACATGAGCAAAGAGTCTATAATTGCAAGTATAAATAGAAATGTCCTCCAGCAAGGTAGACACTTCATCTCATCTCCTACTTTCTAACTCTTCACTCTCAAATACTATACTGATTCTCACGCCGTATGTTGATCGCAGGAGACCCTCTCCTATGGTGAGTCTAACGGTTTACTTCTTTCTTAGCAGGGCAATAATACCTTGGGTCGCTTTCATCGGTGTAGCAACAAGTGGCGCCCACCGTGGGGCACACTTCACTTTAGACGATTTCAAAGTTGTGTCATATCACCAACTTAAAAATCTTTGAACTCCTTTTCTCCTTTTTTTTATTGCCCCCGCCACGTCTGGATAACATACTCCACAAGGTACTCGTCTAGCCCAAACCCCTAAGGGACCTTTGTAAATCTCGGATAAGATTGAGAGAACACCTGAAGGCATTAGGGACAATTTCACATGCCTTCAAGAACTCATGAATGAGTATGCCCAGGAGGAACGATTACGGGGAGTTAGGGTTCGCCTCGATTACAAAGAAGAACCTAGCGTCACCTTAACCTCAGCCTCTCCAGAGGAGGGAAATGTTGTAGTTACAACGGAGGCAGTGGAGATCCCATTCGACCTCCCCGTAGGATCAGTCACGTAGATGACATATGGCACCATATATGGTGCCATATAGATACTTCCCACGAAACTACGAGGGAAATTTTTGATATATCTGTTCTACAGGGTGGGATTGACCCCCTAGGAGAAAAAAGGGGTTGCATGGGGTCTGCCCACCGGTAAGGATTAACAAACTGTTGTACATATTCTCAAAACCGGGTGTCGGGTTCGTCATAGTCATCTAACATATCTGTTATGTGGCTCCGCTAACATATGTTTGTACAAATGTTAGCGGCTAAAGTGGAGCAATGGCCCATGCCCATATGGTACCATATGTTTGTACAAATGTTAGCAGGCCCGGAACACCTATGGTTCAGCAGTATGCCAAGTGAGAGCATAGACACTTTCGAAGACCTAAGCAAGAGTTTTCAGCTAACTTCATGCAACAAAAAAGATACACCAAGGATCCGGTGGTGTTACGCAACATAAAATAGAAAGAGGATGAGGACTTACGGTCTTTCATGGAACGGTACAATTTGGAAGGTCTAAGTATTAGCGAAGCCACAGAACAAATGCAAATTTTCGGATTTATACATGGGATACGAGAACGAAAATTAATAGAAGAGTTAAACCGAAACATTCCAAAGACCATGGAAGAAAAAATAGAGAAAGTTGAGGCATTCTTAAGGGGAAAAGAGGCGACCCAAGTGCTGAAAAAATGGATTTATGTTCAGCTCAGGATGTATCAGAATATGCTTTTGTGGCCTCGAGGACACAATCTTGGGTTTACAGGACCACGTTCTTCAGGGTTGTGGTATTGATGGTTTAGACTCTGATTATGGGTGTACGGTTGTCACACCCCAACCGGCGGCGAAAACGTTGGGGCGGGACATGTAGACTATTCATGACCACATGATCAACTAAAGTTTCATATATCAATTTGTTTAAATTACATAATACTTGTACAATAAAACATACAAAGGAACGAAATACATCAACAAAGTTTAACTGTTTATTTAACTAGGTCCTCAATTCCTATGTGTAGCATCTTGAATATGAACTCAAATATTAGCACCTGAAACATGATGAAAATATGGTCAACTAAAAATCGTTGGTGAGTATATATAGGTTTTTTTACTCTAAATAGTATCATTGTGTTGTGTGTATACAATCCATACATATCATGGTTAATAAGTCAAATTATGGAGAGTTAATATTGTGAAACCAAGTTGTACAATCAAACCTTTGTAACTAGCATGCAAAATTGTGTTGTCGGTAACAATCACCCTAACTGGGTGGGTTTGTCAGACTCAATAGATATATCATTGTTAACCGTCGGCTTGTATAGTTAATGATTGCACATGTAAATTGCACACAAAATGTAGTTAACACACCTAGTACCCAAACATAAGGCTCAAATTGCACACATGAATGTAGGGTGAAATTGTATTGTGTAGTTTGCAAACATTGTATATTTGTATTCATGTTCCACCCCAAAAATATAAATAGTGTAAAAAAGGACTATGTAAACTCACCTGGTAAAATTGTGTAGATAACACGGGCAAATATGTAGCACAAATGATTCTCGAATCACAAGTTAACCAAGGGTAGAATTGTACGAACTTGAACTAATAATATGCAAAAGGTCTAAGCAAGATCTAGGGTTTAGCGGGATTGAGTATAGGGACTTGCACAACGAGTTCGTGTTATATTATGTGAAATGATTGTGTATGAGTTTGTGTTTTGTATTTGAACAAGTGTTTTGTAAACATGAAAAGTTGAAGTATATGATTTTTAAAATAAATGATTTAGGGTTTAAATTTGAACTTGCTAAATAAGTCAAATAAAAATTTCTTTTTTTTATTTATTTACAAAAAGCAGTGTGGAGTTATATTTATTCAAAATATAATTTAAATAAATAACTTTTATTTTATTTATTTATTTATGAAAATGTGTCAAGTTATAGTGCAAATATATATTAGTTTGCAAAAACCCTAAATAAGTTATTAATGAAAAGAAAGTATAAATACTTTTTAAATAAATAAATTCTTTCAAATAAGAAGGTAATCAATTTAAATAAAATCTCTTTTATTTAATTCTTTTCAAAATAGTGGGTCTCAAGGAAAAAGAAATAAATGCATATGTATATATATTTGGAAAAATAAATTTGTTTAAATAGGATTTTAACCCTAATAATTGTCAAAATGATAATGTGATTTTTTTTTAAATAATCCTTTCATAATTTATATGAAATTTTGGTATTTAATTACTTTGTTTTAAAATATATATATATATATATAGAGATATATATATATATTTTAAATGATTAAAATAAGATTTTAAACAATTACATTTGTAGAAATAGATGTTTAATTTATGCATGAACTTCTTATATTCAAAAATATGTATTTTACATCTTTTAATTGTAATAGAATATATGTATGTATATAGTGTGCATGAGAGTAAGAAGAACACAACAACAATAAGGGCAGCAGGGGCAGGTCTAGAACCCGTGACCTCTGCTGAGAGAGTTGAGTTCTCTAACCAGTTGGGCTATGTTGCTACATTGACAAGAACCCATAAAATAACTTTAAATGTAATAGTTGCAGTTTGATCTCCTTCACTTATCCATTACAGGTTGCGAACCCAAACCCTAATTCCCCAAAATTGATTCCAGATCAAGGGGCATTTGACGTACGGAGTTAAATCGAGGTAGAGGTTAGTTTATTACCTGCTATTTGGACTTAAATCTCACAAAAAAAATGGTTCCTGCTGCTGGATGCCGATCGCGACAGTGGAGAGGAAGAGGCAGGATTCGAACGCGTTTTTGAGACTCATTCATGTTCTAAGATGTTAGGAACTAAATATAGGATGACAACACACGCGTCACAGCTTGAAATTGACGGAAATTGCGGGTTTTATTAGCGTGATTCATGGGTTTTTGAAATTGACGGAAATTAAGTTATATTCATTTTATTTGTTTATAACAATTATTTTTATAAGATTTATAAAAGTAAACATCATTTGTTTTAATTATAATATCTTATAAAGTGAAAAGTTTTATTTTTATAAAATTACAAGTTTTATTTAGTATAATAAAATTTAAATATAATTACTTATTTATTCATAGATAATTAGATATAAAAGATTCCAATACATGATTCAAGCTCATAGGTTTTTTTTTTTTTTTGATTTTATAATTTTAACAAAGTATATATATATATATATATATACTTTGTTAAAATTATATATATATAACTGTAAAATTTTCATCCATAAGTCATATATATATAGTAGAAAAAAAATAATATGTAGATACAAGGTTGGAACTTTGGGTCGATACAAGTTAAAATAATAATTAACGTGACAAATTGTATTAAACAAGTACGAAGCTGAAATGGAGTGTCATTATTGTATAAATTAAGATAAGAATAATATCGGATAGTCATGGATGTTACAGTATCCCTAAGTTGAAGGAATGCAGGGTACTAAATCAGGAAAGGACGAGGGTACTTGAGCTTCAATTGATCCTCACATTTCCGAGTAAACTCTTGGTCATGGTTGGATTATCAAGGGACTTTGAAAATTGGTTTGAGAAGTATAATTGGTGACAAGGTTCATGTCTGATACTCAAAAGTTAGGCGCGATTATTGATAGTGAATTTAGTTTAAGAGGATTTAGGGAGAAAACTGTCGGAAGAATATTTTGGACTCCAAAGATGAAATGTATTCCTTAAAATGAGAACAATGAGAATTTGATGATGAAAACTTGTTTAGGATGAAGTCTAATATGCTTAAAATTGTCAGTGGATAAGAGATTTCACAACCATTGGTCAAGGTTAGAATAAAATAAAACTTCTCGTGATACGAACAACGCCACTTCTGACAATATGACAGGAACACTTATATATAGGAAGTACCATCGGCGTATCCACCATGCCCTTGTCATATCACATTAGTTTTGTGTGCACCCGTAATTACTCGAATCATCGCATGGTCCGTATAGATCCTTTCATTGTGTGCGGGGCAAGAGGGGGCACAAATCACTTAGTTCATGTCTATTCTTTTTCACATATGAGTTTCTAATAAGTAACTATGTCCCTAAATAGGCAGGTCAGTTAGCAACTAAAGAGTAATAAAGTAGTATAACTTAAAGTTCTGTAGTTTGCTCGTGTTTGAACAAGAATACGTCAAACACCGAGTTGTTTTAAAGTGTTACAGCTTCCTCATGTTTGAACAAGAATACGTCAAACCCCGAGTAGCTTCGATGTGTTATAGCTTACAACTTTGGTGAATAAAGTGTATGACCATTTTCTGAGTATAATGCGATCAATCGATTGCAACAATTGTACGGTGGATCGCTTACACATGTTCATTCCCGATTTCGATCTTATAGGTTTCTCTAATAAGAACACTGCCCCCCTAAAGCCCAACATGTTTTGGCGAGTAACCTATTTAGTAGAATCGTCTAGACTTTGGGAGTGAAATTTGATATTTCCCCTCGCAAAAAAGCGGTGTTTAAATGTCTTCGGGCTCAGGATTTCCTTACAGTCGTCCCCATTGAAGGACTGGGCCAACATATGTCGGTTGTGTAGTACCGTACTATCCTTAAGTACCAACTAATGATCCCTTTGTTTCCAACTGATGAGCCCTACCCAATTTGCCACAAGGTTTATTTGGATTCTTTTGGCGATCATGCGGTCTATTGCAAGGAGTTACCTAGGTTTAAATACAGGCATGATTTGGATAGGGAAGTTCTATGTGATGTTCTTAAGCGGGCAGGAATTTCTGTTAAAAAGGAGGCCCCCGTGAACTTCCTAACAGGTCCGCTAGAAAGGAAGTCTACTTTATGGCCAGCTGATATTCTTGTACATGGGTAGGCAACGGGAAGCACGCTTGTGTTGACCTTACAGGAGTATCCCCTCCTGTAGGGCTCAGGGACAATGGGTTTGTTGCAGGCCAGGCTGAGTTGAAGGTGGAAGCAGGCAAAGTTGCTAAACACGAGAAAGCATATCTAGAGAATCAATACATGTTTATCCATTTTGCTTTTGATAGTTTTGGTTTCCTAGCCCCGGAGGCTATAGAATTACTGAACAGGGTTCATTAGGTCATGCATAGTAGTTTTTTGCCCCGAAGACACAAAGTCTTTTTTTTAGTAGGATCAGTTTTGCTATCTAAAAGGGGGTGCGACACTGCTTGTTGCCCGTTTATCTGTTACTATATTGTAATTGTCCTTCTTTCTTATTATAAAAGAAAATTTTTATTAAAAAAAAGTAATTCAACAAAGAAGTTTGCATATCACTACTCTTAGTGATTTTGGTGAGGGTATCCTTGATTCCACATACCTCAGACTTGAGTTCTATAAGTGATTGTTTCTCCACCTTTCTGTCAATTCCATAAAAATTTTACATTGCAAAGTTAATTGCTTCCTTGGAACCTTGTTAATATAGAAGTTGCAAATCAGTCAAGTGGTTAATCACATCTAGTTTGTAGTGGTTGAGGTTTTCTTGCAAATAACTCCAGCCACCTCAAATTGTGAACTAGGATCAAGATCCATATTCTAGCCTCCTCTTGACCTGGCTTAAGAACCCGGTTAACAAAACGCATCAACTCCTTTTCATTTGATTGGGTGTTGAAGAGTGATCCCAACCTGTGGTTTTTGTTGGTACTTCAGATCTTCATTGACTCGAATCAAAAGTCTCACAAATGAACAAAACTCACGTACACAAATTTACTGTATATTGAATCTGTTAATCTTTACATACTTGACACTTTGTATATATATGTTCGTATGTGAACCATTCTGTTTGTTCCTAACATACATAACCAGCCAATGTTAACTTCCATTCGGTTGTTGACTTTGGCTTTTGACATTCTAGACCTTTGACTATACAAAATTTACATACTTGACTCTAAATACATAAAATGACTAATTACCTAATGACCCCTAAACTTTAAAACCCACGAGGATTAATATATTAACTTTCAATACTCCCCCTTAATTTATTAATCCACGTCTTCAATATTCCTTGACTCATTCTTGCTAGTTTCTTGACCATCATATTGGTTTCATCCACTTCACCAGTTCATAACATCCAGACATACTGCAGTTTCATTTTCCATCAATGAAACAGGGTTGTATCCTAGTCTTATGCTCAACACCACACTCCATTTGTGGCTTCCAGTTGTCTCTTGCACCACCAACATCCTCCTTGGTCTGCTCCTCAATTTGTTGTGTATTCACTTGGTCCTCACCCACAACCTTGTAAAATGAGTAAAAAAAATATACTTCTCATACATTTTCGTCTCCTTTGATGTCGGTCTCTTTCTCGTTTTTGAACACCAGTCTCCTTGTGTCTTTTGTCCTCTCTGTTCCACGCATGAACCACACTCCATACAAAACATTCCTCTCGGGCCTTTTAATTTAATGCAAGTCCACTAATTATGTTATATATAGTTGATAGCTTGTTTTTAGTGTATAAATATATTCTATTTAGAGTTACACAAAATCAGGTTTTAAATTTATAAATTCAAATGATAAATACTTCAACTAAACACACACACAGTAGGCAAAAATACCTATCGCGGCGTAGTATTGTCTAGGTAAGAACCAAGTATCGAACCATGGATACGGATCCCGTACTCAACCCTTGCTATTGTTTGACTTGGATAATAAGTTAGAAAATGGGTTTTGTAAAGGAAATAAAAATGATAAGAAAAGTAATTAGAAACATTATCCGGTTTAGGATGTTACTCTGGTTGTTATTCCTTTTTAACTCATGTTATATTTAAAGTAAGGTTGGTCATAATTACTAGTACTAACCTTTTCAACAGGGGGCTAGTATTTCGTAACGGAACAATGGATACAGTCGGCCAACTGTTCCTAATGAATCTCGGGACCGTAAACAGGGTCTCAAGTATGTCGGTTGTCTCGTGATTCATTATTCGGACTAGATTTATCCAATAAATGACGTACGTCATGTCTTGAAAAAATTGAATTTTAAAAGTAAATTATGTGTTAGGGTGAGCTATTGCCACTTGGGCCCCCATAGACACAAAACTATGCCCCCATAAACAAACACCACCACAAACATATAATGATGCTTTCATCAGCCTTAAACTATAAAATATGAACCATATTTTCTTTGCTGGACCAATCCTAGGGGTGCCTAGCCCCTCCATACTAAAGCATTGCATTCGCTACTGCCTTAATATTTACAAATCTTACCAATTATGTCATTTAGTCCTAACCCAGTTACATTCTTTAGTTAAGTCTGGTCATATAAGACACATGAGGATACTTTTATAATTTATATATTTAATTAAAAAATATGTTAATTAAAGTATCTATCCCCTTCCTCCCTTCTCTCTCTCTCTCTCATCACTAATCACTGCACTACACCCACTCTCTCGATTCACTGCCGTTGTAGCCATCGGCCGACCGGCAATCCATCATACCGGCGATCATAGTTTCTTATTCGATCGTCACGAGCCATTTAACTCCTCAAAGGTTTTCAATTTTATCCTTTTTGATATCATTAATTTTTCTCCATATTGGCCGCAATGAAACTAATTTTTCTTCATCAATACTAGTAAATCATGAAATTTCAAAGTTTCACCACCTGTTATCTCCCTCTAATAATAACAACAAAAAGTTTAATAGCATTTGTTGGTTGTTGTTTGACCAACTGACAACGACGGTAATGTCGGTGCCGGCTATGGCGGCGGCGGTGACAGAGGTGATAGTGACCGGAACATAAAAGGGAGTTTTTATAGATATTTTAGAATAACATTTTTTTTATTTAATGTGTAAAATTACAAAAGTTTTATCATTTGCCTTGCATATGACCAGACTTAACTGAGAAATTTAATTGGGTTAGGGCCAAAGGACATAACGTGCAAGATTTGTAAACATAAAGGACGATCTCTGACAATTTTTGGGCTAAAGGACAGTATCTGAAAAATGGTATAAATAATTTACTCTCATTTTAACCCAGATCAAAATTTGGGTGCCGTGTTCACTTTTAACCTTTCCTTTTTGCATTTAATATAAGAATTCAATTCTAACAATTGATGGGGTAACCTCTATTGCTATTGCATCCATTTCTAAGAACTATTATGATCAGTAACCCTAAACCTTTCTAGCCTATGTCTTCAATGACATCTCCATCTATCCATTATCATCCGCCCATCATCGATGACTCTCAATCGATCCTAAGTTACCTTCTTTTAAACCCTCAGTCCCTCAATCATTTTTCTCTTCCTAGTAACAAGTTTTATACACATGTGTAGATTAGAGAATTACACTAAATCACACGTGCACATGTTTGATATCCATTTAATCAATTCAAGTATATTCAAATAATAATAATAATGTTTTTACTAGTTATTTGAGAAACTTAAATAAGTAAATAAATAACTAAATGATTTTGATTGGTTCTATTCTAGCTTTTGTAACACCCTTATTTCAAACACCGATTATTTAATTCTTTATTACGCAGAAGCATTCGTCCAAAGAAATTTTTTTCTTTTTTTTATAACCTCGCGAGGGACCAAGCCCCTCCATTCGCGTACCGTGAGGGAGTCCCAAACTTGCCTGTCTGAGAGCCAGGTCTCTTGCGTACCGCAAGAGAACCTGCCTTGGTTCTTGCGTACCGCGAGGGATCTGAATAAACAGAAAGTTTACTTAGCTGCCCAGTTTTTAACACTTAACCATTTTTCCATCATTTACCAATTGAAAATGACACAAAATTTTCCCAACACTTGGGCTTTTGTTTAAAACATCCAAACATTATTCTTTACACCAAAAACATCATATAATAAGTATCATTAACAACCCTTTTAAAGGTTTACTAATTACACCCCAAAACATCAAATATGCATACGAGAACCCGTCAAACGCCATAGACTTGACTTTGACTATATCGGAGTTTTTCCTACATATCACCACATATAATCACCATTAGTAATGAAGATAAAGCATAACAAAAAGTAAAATCTACTTGTTTTCACCCATTCACCCATTTGACCCGTTTCTACCCAATTAGTCATTAGGTTACATATCACTTGCAATACACCTTACAAGTTTCATTCTTTTCTAACAACCATCATATTTAACTCATTTTCATTTCCAATATGGCACTTAGACCATAACTTCATCACCATATTTCCATTATGGTATTTAAACCATAACTTCATATCCACATTTCCATTATGGTATTTAGACCATAACCTCATATCCACATTTCTATTATACTATTACAACTATAACTACATTCATACACTTATACATACAAATTCATACACATTCATAACAACAACATGGTATGCAAACATAACACATGTATCACCCTTTATCATCAATACTAAGTAAGTGCAAGAGCACTTACCTTTCGAGTTTGAAGATCCCGTTCCCCCTTCAAGATTTATAATTTGATTACCTAAACATATACACCTAGTTTAGTAATCTATCATACATCAAAATCACATTTTAATTAGTTAAAAACTAATATAACCCCAACACTAACTTGAAACCCACTTGTTTAAATTTATTTCTAAAATATTATTTTCACCATAATATAAATTAGAAATATTTATTTATTTAAAATCGAAACCCGGATTTTGGTTCGTTACAAATCACCTCCCCTTATTTGGGTTTCGTCCCCGAAACCCGACTTCACATAAAGAGGTTCGGATAATATTTGAGCATTTCCTCTTGATCGCGGTGTCAAGGTTAATCAAAAACATTTATAAAAACTACTCCTTAGCTACCTTAGGCTATAGACAGGAAAGTAGGGTTGTCGAATATACAGAGAATCAGTGGAAAGATTAATTGGTTAGCTTAGAAAATTATAGTTAAAACACAGATCAAGTAAAGATATAACCTCCTCCAAACTTCAAGTTCTAGGTTTATGCAAAATCCAGTTATTTAATTGGACACCACATAGACATAGTGTTGGAAAATCAGTTGAAACAATAATTGAAGACAGATTCTTTGTCAGAAAACCTATACGACTAGTTTCGTCACAAACCAGTACAATTCAAATACCCAATTTATAAATGTCAAGTTACCCACTTTAGTCACCCAACACTCCTACTAGGTTTTGCATCAACCGAACAAGATTGTAAAGCAGAAAACGAAAAGCATAAATATAAATCGTTTCAATCAACTAATACATCAATCCGTTCTGTTATTGTCAGAAACTAAACAGATCCAAATATAAACAACTGAACAAAACACAAAAACCTAAACAAACCATCCGTCCAAAAAAAGCCACAAGTGGTTTAGCCTTGCATCTTCGTAAAAGAATCTTTAATACTTGATTTGATTGTCATCATCAATTTAGAGTAATGAATCTCCCTCTAAAACCTTTAATTTTGTCCTTTTTCCTCTGCCGTCACAAAGCCGTATCACAATTCTCCTTTTTCTCGTAATCCCCTGTGTTGCGTGTGACCTGCTTCCTTTATTCTTTCCTTTGGTTGGGCCACCGATCAAGCCCAAATAAATGTTCAGCCCATTAAAGAATGTCCACTTCCTTTTTTTGATGCCCACTTTCAGATTTGAACTCCAATAATTGCAATGCCTACGTTTCAATGTTCAATATTTGTTTAATTCATGTATTTTAATTTCAAACACAAATAATTTGACTAATGAAATCAGCTCAACCCTCATGACTCATTTAATTGCATTCAAGACTCATATAATTCTACGATGACAACTTACAACAATTAAATTAATGACTATAATAAATTTTACACTTAAAAGACTTAACTGAATTTGGATCATAATAACATTTCTTTATTTCTTAATCATATTAATTAATTCATAATTAAAAGAATACAACTAACCCAATAATAACTAACACCATTCACACTTGATTTAATTAAAACCATGACGTTTCATCGTTAAACATAAAATATTTATTTTAAGTATTTTTTTAGCTCAACTAAATCGTTTTATATATTTTATTTTAAAAATATATAATTATATACAATTAAGACACGTAAAACAACCACTCATCACCTCCTCGGTTTCCCAAGTCATTTCCGCTCCTTTTTTATGTTTTCATCGCACCAACACTTGGTTAATCTCTTTATTGCTTAAACGCTTCACCTTTCTATCCAAGATTGCCACTGGTTTTTCAACATAATTCAACTTTTCATCCAATGGAACAAAAATAGATTCATCCGCCAAACTTTTTCGCAAATGTGACACATGAAACGTGTTATGAAGTCTACTTAGTCCCTGCGGTAGCTCCAAGCGATAAGCTACCGCACCCACCTTTTTATCACCTTAAACGGTATGATGAAAAGTGGACTTAACTTTCCCCGTTTCCTAAACCGTATCACCCCTTTCTAATGGAAGACTTTCAAAAATACAAAGTCCCCCACTTGAAACTCAATCGTCCGCTTTCTATTATCCGCATATGATTTTTGGCGACCTTTAGCTGCCTTCAAGCGTGCCCTTATTTGATCAATACTACTAATAGTTTCCTTAACCACTTCTTTGCTACCAAGTTCCCGTTGACCAATTTTATCCCAACACACGAGTGTTCGACATTTCCTCCTATACAACGCCTCAAAAGGCGGCATACCAATACTAGAATGGTAGCTATTGTTGTAAGAAAATTCCGCCAACTGTAAATGGTCGTCCCAACTACCCCCAAAATCCAATGCACACGCTTGTAACATATCCTCGAGCGTTTGAATCGTTCGCTCGCTTTGACCATCCGTTTGTGGATGATAAGCTGTACTAAGATTCAATCTAGTCCCCATATCCTCATGGAATTTCTTCCAAAAACGAGAAGTAAATCTCGTATCACGATCCGATATAATCGTCACCGGTACACCATGACGTGACACTATTTCCTACACATTGATTTCCGCCAATCTATCTGACGTATACGATTCCTTTATAGGGAGGAAATGTGCACTCTTTGTCAACCGATCTACTACTACCCATATTGCATTGTAACTCTTTCGTATCTTAGGTAGTTTAGTAATTAGATCCATGGTTATGTTCTCACATTTCCAAAGCGGTATTTCAAGCGATTGAATCTTTCCATACGGCTTTTGGTGCTCCGCATTTACCCTTAAGCATGTGAGACATCTCTCCACATACTTAACAATATCACGCCTCATACCCGGCCACCAAAAATGACACCTCAAATCATAAAATATTTTTATGGCCCCCGGATGGATAGAATACTTGGATTTATGCGCATCGTCTAAAATAGTTGTCAAAACACTTAACAACCTAGGTATCCAAATTCTATCAAAGCATGTCTTTAACCCCGAGGTATTCTCCCCAGGCTTGTCAACATAAGTAACCATCCGTCCCTTCTTCAAATCACCACCAAGTGCTAACACTTGGGCCTCCCGGATTTCATCAATAAGAGATGATGAAATTCAAGCCACTACATTCGCTTTACCCGGATGATAAAGTATCTCACAATCATAATCCTTGACCAATTCAAGTCACCACCTTTGCCTCATGTTGAGATCCTTTTCGTCAAAGAAGTATTTGAGACTTTTGTGATTCGTGTAGATTGTACACTTAGCCCCATATAAATAATGCCTCCAAATTTTGAGCGTGAATCCCACAGCCGCAAGCTCTAGATCATGGGTAGGGTAATTCACCTCGTGAGTCTTCAATTGCCTAGACGCGTAGGCAATCACTTTCACCATTTGCATTAAAACACACCCCAACCCCGAATGTAGTTATCCGAATACACCACAAAATCTTCGGTCCCGTCCGGCAAGGACAAAATAGGTATCTTAGTCAACTTTTCTTTCAAGAGTTGAAAGGCGGATTCTTGCTCAGCATCCCAAACAAACTTAGTCTACTTACGCGTTAACTTCGTCATCGGCAAAGCAATCCTAGAGAAATTCCCAATAAATCGCGGATAATAACCCGCCAACCCCAAGAAACTTCTAATCTCCGAAGGCGTTTTCGACGTGACCAATCTTTTACCGCCACTATCTTGGATGGGTCGACTGTAATCCCTTTCTCATTAATCACATAACCCAAAAATTGGATTTCGCGCAACCAAAATGCGCACTTAGAAAAATTTTGCATAAAGCTTCTCCATTTGCAACACTTCAAGAATTTCACGAAAATGAAAGGCATGATCACCCTCGCTTCTTGAATAAATGAGAAGGTCATTAAAAAACATAATAATTGAACGGTCGAGGAACGACCTACACACCCGGTTCATAAGATCCAAGAAAACCGCAGGTGCGTTGGTTAAACAGAATGGCATAACCGTAAACTCATAGTGACCGTATCGAGTGCGAAAAGCTGTCTTAGGAACGTCTTCTTCTTTCACTTTTAGTTGATGGTACCCGGATCTCAAATCAATCTTAGAGAACCATGACGCCCCTTTCAATTGATCGAAGAGGTCATCAATCCGAGGTAACGGGTACCTATTCTTCACCGTCAACTTATTCAACTCCCCATAATCCATACACATCCTCATGCTTCCGTCCTTCTTTTTAACGAAGAGAACGGGTGCACCCCAATGTGAGACGCTTGGGCGTATGAAACCTTTATCGAGTAGTTCTTGCAATTACTCTATTAGCTCTTTCATCTTCGGCGGTGCCAACCTATAAGGTGCTTTGGCTACCGGCTTAAAACCCGGTATCAAATCAATCCCAAACTCTACTTCCCTCTCCGGTGGAACTCCCGGTAAATCGTCCGAAAACACATCCTCAAACTGATTCACAACGGGAACATCGCGAATATCTTTCACTTTCTCGATCACATCCGCAACACGAGCCATGTATGCCTTGCACCCACGCACCATGTACTTTGTTGCCTTTACATAAGAACACAACTTAACCTTACCTTTCTTCTCACCTTCTATGTAAATGGACTCACCCGACGGGGAATCGAGTTGTATCGCCTTAGGTCCAAATAGAATATTCGCTTTGTTTTTTGACAACCAATCCATACCCACTATTACATCAAAATCCCCCATGGTCATAGGAATTAAGTCTATAAGGAATGTTTCACCCCCCGCCTTTAACTTACAATTCCTATAAATATCAAATACTATGAAACTTTTATCATTTGCCGCCTCGATTTCTAAGGGTTCGTCTAACTTGCTACTTAGAAACGAAGAATGTTTAACAAATTTCAAGGACATAAATGAACGACTAGCCCCCGAATCAAATAAAACTAGTGCAGCTAAAGAGTTAATCTTGAATGTACCTGACACCACCTCCGAGTTCATCTTTGCCTCTTCCGCCGAGATGTGGAAGGCTCTACCCTTTGGCTTTGGCGTCTCTATCTTCTTTTCTCTTCCACCTTGCTTCAACTCGGGACAATCCACCCTATTGTGCCCGGGTTTGTAACAATTGTAGCACATGTGAATTTGGCTTGAACATTGATTAGCCATATGCCCCGGCTTCCCACATTTATAGCAATTTAATGTTCCCTTCCTACATTCCCCAAAATCCTCTTTCCCACAAATCTTGCACCCCCGAGAAGAGAAATTGCTAAATGGCTTCTTGCTAGGGCTCCCGCTCTTTATCTTCTTCACAACATGATCCACAATTTCCCGCTTTCTCTTTTCACCCCTAGCCTCTTGCCTTCTCAACTCCACCTCTCTTTCCCGACACCTATTTATCAAATCAACAAGTGTGGTAAAAGAGGAAGGAGATATGCTATCTCTGAACTCCACAGTCAACATAGCATAAAATCTGTCAATCTTTACCTTCTCGGTCGACACCACGTCCGAACAGAACTTGGCGCGATCAAAGAAGGCCCCTGCCAATTCATCAATCAACTCTGAAGTTTGCCTCAGGAGGAGGAACTCCTCAGTCATCATGTCAACTGCAGCTTGTGGGCAATGGTATTTCAGAAAGTAGTCTTAAACTCCTCCCAAGTCGTGGAGGTCACACCCAATTCACCCCTCTCCTTTCGGAGATTCAAAAGCCATTCCTTTACCCTTCCAGTCAACAGTGGCACACTAAACATCACCCTATCCTCGGGCTTACATTTGGTCGTTTCAAAGTTCGACTCCATATCCACCACCCACCTGTGGCTAAGGATCGGGTCGACTTGTTATACTCTATGGACTTGATCACCATAAACTCCTTAAGAGTACAACCTTATGGTTCAGTCTCCTTTTCCTTCAATACTTCTTCGAGAGTAAGATTAATATCCCCTCTCATTTCCTCCATTAACAAGGATGTGGCTTGCTCAAAGGCCTTGGCCACTTCTTCCTTAATCATCTCTTGGATTCTTAGATCCAACGGTTCGTTATTCGTGTTGTCTGTCATCTCTTAACTAAGAATTAGAACAAAAACACCTTAATACCCTTACACTTTCAATACTTTAGGTATCCGTCACTCATTTACTCTTATATGTATTAAGTATATATATATCTACCTATATGCATACATACATATATAATCACCTTCACCTAATCCTTACAAATGTTCATTGTTATATGGTTATCATAAAGACCCTTACATATATTGTCTTATTAATCACATTGGCCAGACATGTTTAATATTACAATATACCCAATTGTAATTATCATATCCGTATAGCAAATCACAAAACAAGTTTTGGCACACATAACACCTTGTCATTCAATCATACATATACATATACACCATATATATATATATATATATATATATATATATATATATATATATATATAACCACCTTATCAAAACATTACTAACCTTTCACTTCCGAAAGCTCCGAGTCTTGGTCAAGTCCTTCTTGGATTCTCGTATCATTCCCCCCATATCAAGAGCATCCGGTTTGAGTTTGGTGCCACCCACACCAAATCCCTCAAACCATTACTCTGATACCAATTTGTAACACCTTTATTTCAAACACCGATTATTTAATTCTTTATTACGCGAAAGCATTCGTCCCAAAAAAAAATTATAACCCTCGCGTACCGCGAGGGACCAAGCCCCTCCCTTTACGTACCGCGAGGGAGTCCCAAACTTGCTTGTTTGAGAGCCAGGTCTCTCGCGTACCGCGAGAGAAACTGTCCTGGTTCTCACGTACCGCGGGGGACCTGAGTAAACAGAAAGTTTACTCAGCTGCCCAGTTTTCAACACTTAACCATTTTTCCATCATTTACCAATTCAACATGACACAAAATTTTCCCAACACTTGGGCTTTTGTTTAAAACATCCAAACATCATTCTTTACACCAAAAACATCATATAACAAGTATCATTAACAACCCTTTTAAAGGTTTACTAATTACACCCCAAAACATCAAATATGCATATGAGAACCTGCCAAACGCCATGGACTTGACTTTGACTACATCAGAGCTTTTTCTACATATCACCACATATAATCACCTTTAGTAATGAAGATAAAGCATAACAACAAGTAAAATCTACTTGTTTTCACCCATTAACCCATTTGACCCGTTTCCACCCAATTAGTCATTAGGCTACATATCACTTGCAATACACCTTACAAGTTTCATTCTTTTCTTACAACCATCATATTTAACTCATTTTCATTTCCAATATGGCACTTAGACCATAACTTTATCACCACATTTCTATTATGATTCTAGATCATAACTTCATTACCCATTTCCATTATGATACTTAGATCATAACTTAATCACCACATTTCCATTATGGTATTTAAACCATAACTTCATATCCACATTTCCACTATGGTATTTAGACCATAACCTCAATCCACATTTCCATTATAGTATTACAACTATAACTACATTCATACACTTGTACATACAAATTCATACACATTCATGCACATTCATAACAACAACATGGTATGCAAACATAACACATGTATCACCATTTATCATTAATACTAAGTAAGTGCAAGAGCACTTACCTTTAGTGTTCTTTCAAGTGTCTAACACCATATAAACACTTAATCATTCATTAATTCATCATCCTAACATCATAACCCAAAAACCTCCCAATTCTTTTCATATGAACCCTAATTTCTCATAATCAAAATCAAAGGGTTCTATGATGTTAATCACCATTCTTTACCTTTAGTTTAGCTCGATTATCAACAATCTAACACCAATTAACCACATGCATCATCAAATTTCGAATTTCTACAAAACCCACCTACTAACTCATCAATGGTGAAATCAAATGGAAGATAATCACTTACTTAATGTTAATAAGGTGATGTGCAAGCCAAAACCTCCACAAATCAAGCTTCTAATGCACGAATTAGCTTCAATTTCACTTTTCTCCCTTTTTCTCTTACACAAGGATCGACTCTTTCACCAACAAATGGTGAATTTTGACTTCAATTAGTCAAAAATGGTAGATTTTTCATATTTACAAGTTTAGCCCCTCATCTTTCATTTCACCCATTTCTTTACAAAATTAGTTAAAAACTAATATAACCCCAACACTAACTTGAAACCCACTTGTTTAAACTTATTTCTAAAATATTATTTTCACCATAATATTAATTAGAAATATTTATTTATTTAAAAACGAAACCCGGATTTTTTTCTTTACCGATTTTCTCATAATTATTATGGGTCCGTAAAGAACCTTCCATAAATACATATTTGTGATGGATCTTATGATAACTCCATAATCTGAAGAACTAAAATTAAATGAAAATGATATGATGATAATGTGAAATATTTATTTCTTTAATTAACTAAATAATTCTCCCTCCCTCGCTCGATCATTACGTATTTGTACATATGTTAAGGATCAAACTAATCATTGTCCATTTCTACGAACTAATTAAGGATCAAACTGATTAAGTATCGTCTTACAGACAGGGCGGACTTAGTAGGGCGGGAAAGGTACACCGGAACCTCCCGAGTTTCAAAATTTTAATAGAACGTTATATAAAAAAAAACTGGGGTGAACCCCTATACAAAGTTGAACAAGTGGTACTAGGTTCAAATCTCCCCCCTTACATTTTTTTTGAACTTTTTTTTAATACAGTTTTATGTTTAATTATTTGAAAGTTCTAGGGTTCCAATACAATATTTCTGTTCATTTATTGTGAGAACTGAGACGGAGCCCAGTCCTCAGCTAAGGTTGGCATAACATGTCAGACACGACACGATAAGACACGATGACCTGTTGTGTTCAACACGAACACGACATGATAACTAATCGTGTCATTTTTTTTCCAAACACGAACACGACCTGTTTAAAGAGAGAATAAATATAACATATGTAATAAAAGAAAAAAAATGCTAAAACTTAATAAAAAATTTAAAAAGTCCAATCATAACATCCATTAACATAATAAATCCAAAACCTTTTTAAAACAAAAACACATAAAAGCGAAATTAATTAATGGAATCGACCTAGAATTTAGATGCAAATAAGATCTTAAGTGTTAACATGTCCCTAACAGGTCTTAATAGGTTAACATGTCTTTAACATGTTAAGAGACGAATTTAACATGTCCCTTACGTGTCGACCTGTTTAAGACACGAAACCTATTAAGGTCAAACACGAAACTTGTTAATTATGTGTCGTGTTAACAGGTCTGTGTCAAAAATTGTCAGCCCTATCCCTAGCAGAACAAAAGGCTGCCCCTCCCTTGGTCGCGCTGCAGGTCTGCAGCCACCACTCGCCACCGCCGATCCGTCGCCGCTGGACTTCCTCAGGCCTCACCGAGTCACCGTCGCAGACTCCCTCAAGCTTGAATCGCTCAGTTAAGTTCTATTGTTTTTGTTTGCATGTTCTGTAGCGCTTAGTGCTCATCTATTTAATTTAGTTTTAAGGTTAGATATGTCTGACTCATGCTTAAAAAAATACAAATTAATTATGATATCTTATTTCTTTATGTTTCCTGACCCGACCCAGACCTAATATTTCTAACATCTGGTTATGAGAAATCTGATCATCGAAAAAATACGAACCCCTAAAAAATCTTGAATCCGCCACTGCTTACATATGTGTAAATGTAATGTTCTACATATATGTAATTATACTATTTACATATATGTAAACATTCAAACTCATCATCAGATGAACAGTGTATGTATGTTTAAACTTTTTTACTAGTCATCCGTTTTTTCAAACTTTATCATTCTTTTACAAAATGGTCATCCGTTAACATATCTGTAGATGTTCTACATTTGTGTATATCCACTGTTTACATATATGTAGGCATACACAAAATAGATGTTTACACACGTGCATGTGCAAAGTAACCAACAAAAAAATAGATATTTACACATGTGTAGGTAACCAAAAATTCCCTATAACTTTCGAGCTTGATTGATGGGGGTGTTACCCCTTTGTCGTTTAGCCGTCTCATTTCGAATGGTATTTAATACCAAGTCCCTAATAAACGAGGTACTAGCACTTGAATTTGATCCCCTTGACGTTTGTACGTTTATGTCGGACTCATCTATCAAATAAAAGAATAAATTTTAGGACATGTATCGTTTTGTGGTTAAACCTCACATTCATTTTTTCGCCTAACCCGTTACCCATTAAAACTACGTCATTTTAATTAAATCTCATTAAAATTAATTATCTATTTCTTTATTCAACTACTTTCATCATTTTCAGATCATTTTTCTTCTACCCTATATCATACCCGTTAATTCTGTAGTTGTGGTTTTGAAAACGTCAAGAAATTCGGTTGGATTTTTAATATTTTACTAACACAATTCCGAAAACAGTTCCGCTCGACCACTGACCAAATTACTATCATGAAAAGATTTTAAAATTTCTTTCTGTCGTAAAGCTAGGGGTGTAAACGAGCCGAGCCCGAGCTTGACTAGGCTCGAGCTCGGTTCGTTTACTTACTGTGAGCTCGAGCTCGGCTCGATTCGAGCTCTAATTTTGAAGCTCGGGCTCGGCTCGTTGGTAGTTTTATAAGGCTCGGGCTCGGCTCGTTTATTATATATTAATTAATTTTTATATATTTATAATTATTTTTATATAAATTTTATTATAGTTTTTATATATAACATAATACATATTATTTAATTATATTTATCTTAATTTTATATATACTAATTATTATTATTATTTTATAAATATATATTAAATATATTAAAAACATTATATAAATAAAAGGCTCGTTAAGGCTCGCGAGCCGGCTCGAGCTCGATAAGTGAAGCTCGGGCTCGTTTATTAAACAAGCTTATTCGAGCTCGAACTCGTTTAAGCTCGGCTCGTTTCGATTTTTTAGCGAGCCGATCTCGAGTAGCTCGTGAGCGGCTTGGCTCGTTTACACCCCTACGTAAAGCAAATTCAAATATTTTACAAATCGAATTCCACCGAGTAGATACATCCCAATTAGGTCTTAGAAAAACCCTTCCCGTATCCTTACAAAGTTTTTTTATAATCGGCGTATAGTTTTCTTCTTTTTATAAAAATGTCTTGTAACATAAATCTAAAACCAGTTTTAAACACGTCAACGTGTTGAGCGAAGAGCCCGTCTTGCACAACCAAACTAATAATTAATGTAACGGCTATTTTTTTCCCAAAAAAATGGTAATAACCGGTTTGAACCCGGTTCGGGTAGGAACCGGTCTCGCGTAATTTCCTCCAAGTCGGGTAGGAACCACCGGTTTTTTCAAACACCAGACCGGGTCCACTTTAAGTTGGGTAGGAACCGGAACCGGTTACTTAGGGGTTGTTTGGCAAAATCTAAACCATTAAGTGATGAACCATTAAGAGCTCGGAATGATTCATCATGGTTTTATAGCTGAACCATTAAAAGGCTTGCAGGACCATTAAGAGAGAGTTTTCAGCGAAACAAACACCCTTACCTCTGACTGATTCAGAATTAAGAGGCTACCAAACAACCCAATAGTTGTAGAGTTAAAATCCTTGTTTCATTAGTTAGTCAAGATCAAGGCACTAAAATCTCAACAAACTGATGTGAAGCCTAACAGATGGAGATTATTTAATAAACGACATTGAGTTACAAGGGTCGAAATAAGCCATGTTTGACTTCTATAGAATTAAACGAGTCAAACGGCCACAACTTCTTCATTAATCTTCTCCCAACAAGATCTCATATAAATTACAATGTAGGTAACTTTTTGCAAAATGTGCTCTTATTGATCTATTGTCTTTCATGCTTGAGGTTCAGAATCCTTACAAAAGGATTCTAAATTGGGAATTTTGGAAAGAAGAATTTGTACATGAAATTTAGTCAAAACAACAAAATGATCATTTCAGGGAGTATTGATGTTAACAGATATCATTATGGTGCCTTTGTCTACGAGTGATGGATCGACCCATACGAAGCCTTCGACCCGTGAGTGATGCCAACAGCACATCCACACTGTTTTCAACTGCTTCGGCTTGTTTATCCAACCTTAATGAGTTAAATTGTGAAACAAGATGTAGCTCGTCTAGTAGCCCAATGGCGGCGCCTGCAGTACAGGTTCGGTCCCATGATGGTTGTGGCCTGCATGCCAATCCCACATAGATTATTGCTAAAAGTAGCATGACCAACTGACTATGGTGCACACCGATGCACCAAGCAACTCGGCTAAATGAAGGTTCCATAGAGACAAAATCTTGACAGAAAATCTTAGAAGTGGCCAAATGTGCAGGTGGGATCGTAGTTGTCAATAGAGAATAGCAGTAAATAGCGACAAGCTACCTATATGCTACGTAGCGATAGCAATGAAATAGTGCCCGTTATTTCATGTTTAGCGGTAAAGTAGTAGAAAGTTTTATGAAATAAAAACCCTAAAGTTGTCACATATTGTAGCAATTATAATCAACAAAAAAACAGTCACACCACCAAAATAGCTAAAATACGCTATCACTAATCTATACTATATAATATATAAAGGTTTTTACATGCCACGTGTCGCATCCATATTCATTTTCACTTTTTTTTTCCCGCCTCTCTCTCCTATTAAATACACCTCTATATTTTAGTAAATATATATCTTTAAATAAAATACTAATTATATTAATAAAACACATTTATTTTAAATGATCCCTTATTATAAGAAACTTTGAAATATAATTATGTAACTTTTATTTTGAATAAAATAGTAATGGAAGTCAAATTACATTAAATAATAATTAACGTATTTTTAAAACCCAATTATATATTAATTTTACATATTTTAAATTTTGTTTGCTATTCTTCGTATATGTAATATATTTTTACACATGTAAAATATATACATTATAAATTAATAATTTTATGTATTAATATTTTTTCAACCCGTGTGTAAACACAGGGTCTAAGCTAGTCTATACTAATAAATAAAGGTTTAAGTTGAACACTTGTCACTTCCTCGTGTCTCCTCACATTGGTTTTTCCGTCTCTCTCTCCTAATAAATGTGCCTCTATCTTATTAAATAATAATGATATTATAAATATATTATTAAAGAAGAATACTAATTATATTAAATAAGAATATATAATAAAAAATCAAAATATAACTAATTAAATAAAAATACAAATGTATACTATATAATAAATAAAGGTTTTGATGTGCCACTTGTCACTCTCTCATGCATCCTTAAGTTTTTTTTCCAGTCTCTCTCTCATGCATCTTTAAGTTTTTTTCCCGCATCTCTCTCCTATTAATTACACAAATTTCTTTAATTATTTTTCTCTCTCCTATTAAATAATAATGACTTATATAATTTTTTTATAAAACATTTTTCACGAATATGTAATACGTAAATTTTTATTACTAAGTATATATAACATTACATTTATTTAACACGTGTAATACACCGGGTTTCTAAAGTTTAATATGAATCAACATTTATCAGTTACATAAAAAAAGTTAATACCCAGCTAAAAAAATATTTTAAAAATTAACTTAACATAATTTATAACTTTCACATAAAATTTTATTCAACTCGCGTAATACATGGGTTTTTAAAAAACATAAATTTTTTTATTACTAAGTATATAACATTATATTTATTCAGCCCGTGTAATACACGTGAATATAACCTAGCTTGTTATATACACACACATTTCCACTTGATGTATCTTGAGACGATCATAATAGTCTGACAAGTTAGGACGTATTTACAAATTTATAAGTTTTATCTTTTTTAATATACAATCTCGTGTAATACACGGGATTCTGACCTAGTCATCTAATGAAATAAAAACCCTAAATCGATATTCGCTACTGCTATTTATATTAAAAAAAATCGCTATTTAACTGCCATGGCGTCGCTATATACCAAATAGCGGGCCTTCGCCGACACGCTACGTAGCGTGCTATAGCGACCGCTATTGACAACAGTGGGTGGGATCAGGTGGAAACGGGTCAATCCTAGTATTGACGGGTCAGGTGGGCCTGTAAATACTACTTTGTCCTTTTTAAAGAAAAAAATATAAATAGTTAAGTCCATTTTTTATAAAAGATTATAAATATTTTGTCATTTATAATTCAATAACAACATTTTTCTAAATACAACATATAAGAGGTTGTATGCATTAAAATCTAGACTATATTTCAAACCACTTGACCGTACCCCTTTTAGCTAAATTTTTTTATTTGACCAATAGATAAAAACAGAAATCAACCCATTTAAACATAAATGGGTCAAAAATGCCACCTCCAGAAAATCACAAAGATAATGGATAAATAGTTGTCAAACACGGGTCAAAAACATATCTTAGTATATTACCTTAGTTTATGCATTGCAGATGCACCTGTGGCGAGTGATATGCAAGGCAGATCATCTCCCCATACTAAATCCGCTCGTTCCTGCAATCATATATTTCTTTAAATAGACAAAAAGAAAGTAAATAATGAATCTAGTTTAAAGAACGAGAGAAAAAACCGGATGGGTCCCACAATACGAGAGATAAGTGTTGTATGCAAATACCACAAAGATACCTTCAATCGCCTAAACATTGCAGCCGAATTGCTCCACGTACCATCAATCAAGATAAAGTTGAACGTTTCACCCGCATCTGTCTGTAAATATACTCTAGCAAGTTATCACCTCGTTGCCTTTTCTGTCAAAATTGTAATACTAATAAGATTAAAACGAAGTACCGGGTGGGGTTCAGAAAGAAGATTATTTGATATATATCCCGCAAAGCTATCCTCTACGGATTTTGTAGGTGTGCTCTTATTTGGATAAAGACACCAAACATTATTTCTCCCTGAAATTTTCAAAAAAAATGAATTAAAAGGAGGATTCTATAATATAATGTTTGATTTAGAATATGGTTTCAAATCCAAATTTTGATTAATGATATGATGCAAGTTCACACATTGTTCAAGGAAGATATTGGTTGCTATGTCAAATATCTAAAAGTAGGGGTGTGGATTTCTGACACGACACGAACCTAACATGAAATTCACAGGTTTGGATTTAGTCTAAACGGAATCGGGTCAAACCCGAGAACACGTGCAACTAAATTTAAAGTATTAGTATGCAAAAAATAATTAAAAAAAATGGGTTAAACATGTCGTGTTCGTGTCAACTCGCGAATACACGTGTTGCGTTCGGGTTCATGTTTCTGAAACGATTTTGTGTTCAGGTTGGTGTCAACAGTGAACACAACCCGTTTAGCAAGCCTATATAAAATACCCTTTTATGAAAGAAAAAGAAAAACAAAGCAAAGGAATGTTGGGGAGAAAATCAAGGGCAAAGAAGAAAATATAGCAACTTTCACAGGACATCTAATTCTATCACATAATTTAAAGATATTGTATCGAGCCTTTCGGCTATCTGTCAAAAGTCTAAAATGACCCAGCAAAAAAGATGAAATAAAGTAACCGTGCAAAGAAATCAATAGCATCAATTTATCCATATGATGATTATGGCAATGAGTATTTTTGGCTAAAGAAAAAATAACTTTTTAAAAGAGGAAAATTGGACAATCCTCATGAGATGGGGTAAGTAGTAACAATAAATATAACCAACCCGAATGCATAAACGCGTTCCACATGATTTCTTCATGTTCAGCTATGCCAAATAAGCATAATTTGGCTGCATTAATCCCAAATACTTGCCATAATAACTTCCCCGTGTTGTTTTGCCTCAAGAAATCCTACAAAATAACAAATTTGCATCAAAAAACAATGACTTTTAGCCCTTGGAAGTCAAAATTGGTCAATAGTTTTATACCTTTGGATGCATATATAACCAAAACCGTATCTGCTGCCAAAGATTACAAGGTACAACTCTTGAACACATGCAATCTTCAAGGGGAAGCCAACACTGTAAAAATTTTGATCAACAATCTCATGACCATAATTGTTTGACGAACCAAACTTGATTTTAAAAGTAATTAAGTAAAATTATTTAAAAAAATAATAATAATGTACCTTTTGACAAAGGTAACCTCTGCTCCCAAGCAAACGGCATGCTATTTGTCTAGCTGAAAAGAAATGAAGCTTTTGTTCAGAATCATCTAAAGATTTGTATTTTGCTCTGTGTTTTTTATCTTCTTGTGTCTTGAAATCTCCCTGAAAATTAACACAGCAATTTGAGTAAAACTAAAAGGGTGTTTGGATGTGCGTTTTGGAGCTAATTAATGTGACTTGAACAATAAGAATCAGATAAGTAGTTAATTAAATAATTAGCTAACTAATGAGGGTGTTTGGATATGACACTGGTTTTGATCATTGAAGTCATGAAAATTAGTTTTTAATGTCTGGCTAAAGTCATTCCGACTATGGTTTTAGGGATCGAATAACTAGTTTTGAATAATGAGTTTCATACCATCTGAAACAAAACTAAAGTGATTATCAATGTGTAAAATGAAATTAAATATTTACCCCTTTCTTTTGACCTAATTTGAGTTTTTTACTGGTCACAAATTTATCTATAAAGTTACGGATAATCAAAATTTGTCAAACACTCAAACCTCTAATTATCTTATTGTTAGAACTTCAAACAGAAAAGCAAATCCAAACACATTTTTCTACTTCCCATTTCATCAGCAGTTATCAAATTTTGATATGCATCTAAATAATCAGTTTCTTATAGCAAATTGCCAAATTCTTGCATTCTTCTCCAAATCTAAGTCTCACCGGAAGCAGTCTCTCTGCCCTCTGGGATAGAGGAAAGGCTTGCCCTCGTCCCACCCTCCCCGGACCCAACCAATAGCTTTGCTATGTGTGGGATTTTACTAGGTACATTTATTTGTTAGTTTGTAATTACAATAGCAATCATAAATACCTATTGCAACTTTAAAAAGGCATAATCGCCTAAAACACACATTCAAACACCCCTTAACTTTGACTTGCAAGAAACAATAAAAACAAGAAAGTAAATAACACTAGCCTGCATTAGTCCAACATATTCAAAATGTTCAAGGAACTATAATAATACTCCCTTCATACTTTAATTAAACCCTTTTTACTAAAGATAAATGAAGATATACATAAAAAGACAAACTTGAAAAACTTATGGACCAAATTCATTACTCTAGTGAGTGACTCATATTTATACAATCCAATAAATTCCCAAAATTTAAAGCTCTCACATAATGCCTTCATCTAAACAACAAATTTGGATAAAATGTTCAAAAAGAAAAACACCCATCAATCAGAACTAGGGTTTGAATTCATATCACCTTGAGTTTACCACCAAGGCCTCCAAATTTCATCTGGGTATCACTTTCTCTCTCTAAATCAACCATTTCTTCAACAATTTCCGCCACGTGTGTGGGTATTGGTGAATCAGTGCCCCACCCCTGCCATTCTTGTAGGCTAACAGTGGAGGGTCTTGCTGCTATTGAAGGAGAAGCATCGAGGGAAGAAGCAACGGTGACGGTGGGGGTGGGGGTGGGTGGCGCAGCCATGTAGGTGGTGGTGCGTAGAAAGGTGTGGTTTGAACATTTGAGTATGGTTGAGGCCCTAAAAGTTGTAACAGAGGTGAACATGGTTTCTTGGTGATTAATGGGTTTAATAATTTATTTGATTCTACACTATGAAAGTTATGAATTTAGGCCCAATTGGAAATGCCCATTAAACCGTTTTGAGTATTTAAAAATATATTATTATTTTAATAATCATCCATATTTATACTACTTTAGTCGAATATTTATTTAAGATATATACTTAAGGGGTAGATCATTTTAGAACTCATAAATATTTTAAACACTATATGTAAATTTACATGTATTCATATATTAAGAAAAATCTACACATGTATACATTTTTTTAAGAATAATTTAAAAAGAAAAAATGAATTAATTAGAGAGATAAATCATATTTTATGTTTATTTTAATAATAAAGGTAGTGAAAATAAAAAAATGGTTTTACTTAGTTTTTTGACGAGTTCTCAAGTATTTATGAGTTCTTAAAAGATCATAACTCACTTACTTAATTACATAAATAGTTCATGTGAACATGACATAAAGATGAACAAGTTTTTTATCGGTTACTATAACTAGTTTAACTAAACAGGTTAACCTACACAAGACAGGTTTAATACATGAGTTACTTAGTAAACAAGTTAACCTGAACACGATCATTTAAGGGTTTTCTAAAAAGTTCTAATTTGGATTTTAGAGGGCTTTTTAAATAAAATAAAGTTGATTGTTAATTTTTCAATTTTCCTTTTAACAATTATTTTTCCCACTTGAAATCTTTATCACCTCTTAATTTAAAAAAAAATCTCTATTGGTTCTAACCAATGTTTTCAGAACCCGAACAAACAATGAACCGAGCACGTTAGAGGTTCATTGGTCGGACCGGTCGAAACGGATGACGTAATAAACAATATAAATATTCATAAAAATATAAAGTTGGAACTTCGATTAGTGAGTGTACACGGAAGTTCGATCTTCAAAGGGGAGTCTTTTGTGATTATTTATTTGTTAAAAAACCAAAAAAAAAAGTAAATTAGAGACCCGGTTCAAGGTTCGACCATTTAATCGTCCGAATAACCTGGTATTTTGTAAAACGGTCTCACAACATACAACCGGACCGGTGAAGGTACAAGTTCCTGGTCAAACCAGACCGACCGGTCCGATCCGGGTTTAAAAACATTGGTTCTTCTAACTAACTACCTATTCTCCAATTCTTTCCATGCGTTGCTTCTAATCTCGAGTTAAATAGACAAAATCAAGTTTATTAACTAAGAATGAAAGATGAAAAAAAAAATTAAAAGGACATCAATTACAAAAGGTTTCATTTGAGATATAGTAATTGATTGTTTACAAAAGGTTTCATTTGAGATATTGTAATGGATTGTTTACTTTGTTACTAACTCAGTAGGTATTAATCATACCCAAATGAACATTCAATGGGTCGACTCGAACACGACCTGAACACGAGTCAAATCCAACACAAATAAGACTTTGATGAGGGAGTGAATTAACAACCTCGAATCCAACACAGACTGAGTGGCAACTTCAAAATCAAATCCAACATTGACGATTTTAGCCTTTTTGGAGTTTTGGGTATCTCGTTTGTCGAACAGGAGTAAATGTGTATGAGCGGTTGTATTGGAATTTTAGGGTTAAAAGAGTTTTTTTTGTGACTATTTATTTGTTAAAAACCCCAAAAATTAAAAAAAAAGTAAATTAGAGACCCGGTTCACGGTTTGACCGGTTGATCGTCCGAACCGCCCGGTTTTTGGTAAAACGGTCTCACAACATAGAACCGAACCGCTGAAGGTACCGGTTCCCGGTCCGACCAGTCCAACCGACCGGTCCGATCAAGATTTGAAAACACTGGTTCTTCTAACTAACTACCTATTCTCCAATTATTTCCATGTATTGTGTAAACCCTACAGGAAATTCCGACCTTTATTTTGAACTTTTCGGCACTTGTAATTATTATATGTTTGTATCTATCCATTTCAATAAGTTATCTTATATATCCATTACATTTCATAAGTGCTCATGCATGCATACATTAAGTACAATTATTGTAAAAACAATAGATATTTATATAAGGAAACTATATAAATATTTTGTTATTATCCTTTTAAATAAATATATATTTATATGCTACATTATTTCTAAACCTATATATATAAACTCATATTTGTAAATAAACAATTTACAAAAAAAAAAAGTTTAAATCTTAAATTCTTTAAATAGGGTTTATAAGACTTTATTACTTATTTATTATTTTCTTTTAGTAAATCAGTTTAATAGAAAAAAAATATAAATTTAATTATGTGACATTAACATCTATTAAATTTTATAAAAACTTATAAAATTTGATAACCCTCCTACTTTATAAAAGTTCAGGGTCCACTTTGTAAATTCTGAAACTTCACTCTCTTTTAAAACAAAGTTCATACATAAAATAGTAACTATTGAAACCCCGAGGGCTAAACTGCAAATTCCAGAAACTCTTCCCCCTTCCCAGACCAGTCACGGGTTCGACCCCGCCTTCGACTGGTTCTCAACCCGATTATCCGGAAATCGTTCTTGTGATGTATTCGAGCGAAATCAACAACGGTCACACGTTCAATTCATCCAAACGAACAGTCCCTCGTGTTTAATTAATTTATTATGACCATTACTGTGCTTAATCCGTAACCGAAACCTCCATTAACGACCATTTAATCGATCGAGCCCTTACTATCTGATTGGCTATAAATAGAGGTCCCAAATCATTAGCGACGTTCAATACAAACTTCCCATACCTGAGACTTCGTTTAATTCCATCCCTGTACCACCCAAACAAGCCGACGAACACGACTCATTTCGCGGAAGTCGTCCTCCTTCTCCACTTGTCCATTTCAGGTACTTTTTAGGTCGTTGAGTTCGTATGAGTACAGGGATCTGAAGCCCCATGGTTCGGGCTTCGATCTTTAGTCCGATCAGGCAAATTGGGGAGCTAGGGTTTCGGGATCGATTCGGGGACGATGACCATTTGGGGTTCCTGATTAAAACCACGCGAAACCAGATCCTAGACAAGGCAGCATGCCCAGTCTAACGGTTGTGCGCGTGTGTGTGTTTGGGGTCCGGGTTCGACGCAGGTTCGAATCCCAGGAACCGAATTTTTCTTGTTTTTCTTTTCTTTTAGCCCTTTTATTCACCATTTAATATTCAAAAATTTCAAGTTAATGATGCAAATACATTCTGTGATATTTATATAAAACATTGTGTAGACAAACCAAATTTTGTTACTTATTCACTTATTTATTATTTCACAAACTATATTTATACAATTAGACACTTTTAAACTTCTCTAAATTTGTAAATAATTATTATTGGTAAGATTAATTAATTAAAAACTTTTAAATTTATGAATGCCTAAATAATTATTTTAAATAATTATTTTATACAAGATTTAATTAATTATAGTTAAAACCTACTTAATCCTTTTTAATTCAATTTTAACAAATTAATTAACCATTTAAATTGCAAATTGATAATTAATTGTTCATTTCTAGATCAATTAATTAAAACTTTTACTATATCAAAATTTATTTATAATTTAGAATAAGTTACTATTTAAACTATTCTATAACATTACTTACCTTTAACATGACTATATAAATTAATTAGAAGTCTAAATTAGTTCTAACTAATTCATAAACTTTTTCTAACAATTCAATACTTCTTTATGCACGCGAACCCATCTTTAAACCAAATCCCCATGAAACCCTAAGCGTTCCAATATCCTCTGAATACCATTTAGACATATATTGAAATTAGGTTACCATTACACGTGTAGGTTTGTTGTGAGAGTTCCTCACGAGGCCTAACAATCTTTACCAGTTCATACAATTCTAACATTGATTCAAGTGAGTTTATAGCCCCCTTTCTCTTTACTATTGTTTACAAATACTCGGGGTGGAACATGTTTACATACTACATACCAAATTCAATACCATTGTTCTCATGCTATTTACTATGTGTTTTATGTCTTAAACTGCTTGGTGACCATTACATGTGTTCATGCTAGTACATTCATTAACCTGCTACCCAGGCCTAAGGTAGTACCTAACATGATCATTTATAAGGGAATCCGATTCCAGTTAACACGAACCTTGGCGGGTTTTGTGTGTAACATATTACTATTTTTCCAAAACACAATCAGTGGGATTGTACTTACCAGTTTTCCATTTACTACGGATTGAATTGTACGCTTGGAACTTTGTATGTTTTCACATTTATGCCATAGTTACACTTTGAACAGTATTGAATTACAAACACTTTTTACTTAACTTTTGTTTGGTGTCAAAACCTATGTTACTCACCAACTACTTGTAGTTGACATTTACTCACATGTTTCAGGTGCACCAGTTTGAGGACACTACTTGATCACTTAAGACTTTGGACCTAGCTTTATTAACGATTAAATTCAACTTATGTCATGTTTGAACTTCTTGTTTTCCATTCCTATTTGTAATGGATGCTTTAATGATGATGAAATAATATTATCACTTGTTACTAGATGATCATGTGCTTATGAACAACCGCGTCAGCCCCGGCGTATAATCCGCCGCCGGCCGGGGTGTGACAGATTGCTTCTAATCTCGAGTTAAATCGACAAAATCAAGTTTATTAATTAGGAATGAAAGATGAAAAAACAAAAATAATTAAAAGGACATCAATTGCAAAATGTTTCATTTGAGCTATAGTAATTGATTGTTTTCGTTGTTATTATTAACTCAGTAGGTATTAATTATATCCAAACGAGCATTCAATTGGTCGACTCGAACACGATCTGAACATGACAAGATTTTAAGTGGGTCCGACACAAAAAGACACGAATATGTTGTGTTCAACCTTTAACATCCGGTTTTAGGGGTCGCTAATTTTTAATTAATAAAATGTATGTATTCACATCTATACTATATACTAAATAAAGGTTTTTTAGTGTCACGTGTCGCTTCCATATTCATTCTCATCATATTTTTTCCGCCTCTCTCTCCTATTAAATACTAATCTAATTATGGATACTAATTATTTGATTATGGATAATAATTATTATACATTAACTAAATGAATTTAATATGAACTAACATTTATCAATTATATAAAAAAAATAATACCCGACTGGAAAAAAAATGTTTTAAAAACTAACTTAACAGAATTTATAACTGTCACGTCAAAATAGATTTTTAAAGACATATTTTGACGTGCGTTTGTGTTAACAGATTATATTATAGGTGTAATACACGGGTTTATTCAACTGGTGTAATACATAGGTTTTTAAAGATATAAATTTTTCATCAGTTAGTATATAACACTTTCATCTTCATCCTAAGTTTTGCCATACACATATTCATATCAAAGAATTTATACACTTTCATCTTTATACATCATCACTAATCACTCATGGAAAGATTCAAACTCCTAGACCCAATGCCAATTAAAATTTTAAAATCCCGTCAAAGTTTTGAGTTCTGAAAACTAGTAGAGAACATGTGCAATCCGGAAGGGTGGATGCCTGTACCTTGGGTCTTCTGTCTAGGAAAGCATTTCATATAAATCCAAATCAACCGAAGGACCCGTATGCTTTCCTGGGAATTCCCGAAGTGAGTGTCCACCTATAGGCTAAAGCATGTCTTCTTGAAAGTATACAAACTCAAATCACTTTGATTTGTCACAGTATCCATTGGGTTATGCCCCAAATGAATACAACCTAAACATCCTTCGCTTAATTATTATAATTTGTTACACAAGTCTAAACTTCCTATTTGATTCTTACACTTAATCATATTTCAGTACCTGATGCCTTGAAAATTTTTTCACCCTTATTATCATTTGTAAAGGAGTTAAACCCTTAGACCTTACCATCTAAGGAAAGGAAGCTGCTTGAATAGATGAAACAAACCTTTGAGCCACAAGACACAATCCTTAATGATTCTCATCATAACCATGAGTTCAAATAATAATGTTAATGGTACATGATGGCTGGAAGAGTGGGTGTAAGTCCATGAAAGGTTCTGACTAAGGAAAGACTAAGTACTTCAGTGAGTGTCCCTTGTGACCCACCTCTCTTTCCTGGGAATCCTTTTCGTGAGTACACTACTTATAGGTCAAGTGTTACTCCCGACATATTACTATAAGAACTCGGTGTTATGATTAGTCAAATTTTAAACTCATGAACACCTTTAACACTTACCATTACACTTACGACCTTTACCGTGCTAGGCATGGCCTCTTACCTTTCTCACTTCCCTGAGAATCACCCCAAAGCAGAGTCCACACAAGAGGAAGACTTTGAATCCCCGTCACCAGACAACCAGTCACCGACACGACTAGCTGCAGATTCATGTTTGATTGCAAAACAGATTTGGCTTAGGAGCAGGCTCGAGGCTCCAAGCAACTGAATCACCACCTCCGAGAGACCCTTATGTAGCACCTAACCTATACCATCCGGACCCAGGAGCAGGGCAAGCCAAGAAATCTCCCAGTGCCTTAGGAGTTCCAGCTGATACCGCTCACCTATATGTAAGGACCATAGAATTTCTGAGACAAGGAATGGAGACCAGGGAATACTTAAATAACTAGAGTTGAAGCCGGTTTGCATTATGAATAACCACGACGACGTTCGTCTTGGTGCTCATCTGCTCCTGGTGGGAAACTATCTGAGATGTTAGCCGGATGTTCTATTTCGCGTCTTCTTAAAAAAAAACTTAAAAATTGAAACCCATATCATGTACCCAAATATAAATGTCTTCATATTTGACTCTCCTTAATGATTGACATTTAAACCTTCTTTGTAAACTAATTATTTTGTTATTTCCTGATTTGACTAACTTAGTTATTTTGTTTAAACAAAACCTTTATCAAACCCTTGGTTTATAAGTTTTATCTAAACTATAAATTATTTGCAAACCCTTTCGTCTGGTGAAGGAACTGAATGTTATTTGTTTTATAAAAACATTCATCCCATTATCTTAGTTAATAATTAATCATGACTCGATTAATTATTTCATTACGGTGTCTTAATTCGCTACCTAAAAAAAATTTTCTTGGCCTGATTACGAAATGATTTGGCCATTATTTTCTTTTGAAACATTCTCTTTATGATGACCAAAAAAAAAAAAAAAGATTTTATTTACCTATTACTTTCACTTATTAGTTTACAAACAAGGATAAATTTCAATTACTTGTTAATTACAAACAAAAAGCTCAAATCGGTTATTCGCGTGCGTATTATTCTAAATACCTGTAAAAATTTCTCGTCACCTTCCACTTTCGAAAAAGAATGAACTCACTAGCCACATCGAAAAGATAAGTCATGTCGCATAGGCGTTAACTATCCATCAACAAAAGTTGAAAACTTGAAACACAACTACCTACATTATACAACACGCTTGTCCGTAGCACTCGATCACCGACAAGATTTGATAGCTTACGTTACTCATGAGAGTCGATTACTTACATATAAACGTTCACATTGTACGTAAAAACTAATTTGTTGCATCATACACGCAACTTAATTAGTCACATTATACACGAAACTTGGTTGTTTGCAATATGCGTGATACCCGATTGTTCACATCACACTTGAAACTTACTCGTTTGCAATATACATGATGCTAGCTTATTCACATGATACAGATACTTGGTTGTTTACAATATACATTATAGACGGAACTTGATTACTTGCAACATGCATGACACTAGATTGTTCACACAATACGTGATACTTGGTTAATTACAATATGCATAGTACTATATTATTTACGCTATATATGAAACTTGAGTGCCTACATTACACACGAAACTAGACTGTTTAAATTGTTTGCAATTAATTGCCAACTATATACATGAGGCATGATCGTTCACTTTATCCATGAAACTTGATAGCTATAAACTTTGAATTACTCGGGGTTTGACGTATTCTTGTTCAAACACGAGAAATCTATGAACTTTGAATTACTCGGGGTTTGACGTATTCTTGTTCAAACACGAGAGAGCTATAAACTTTATGGATAATCTGGAGGGTATTCCATCTACTTAGGGCACCCATGTATGGGGTTGTGCCACCTTGTTAGTCTTTACTCCCTGATTGACTTTACCATCTAGACACACAATTACTCATTAGCAACTCATTTATGAAAACAATAATAAGCTAAATGTTTTTGAGTGTTTCCCCCACCTCTGTACCCACACGTAATAGAACGATCTATACAGACCATACGGCGATTTGAGTAATTACGGGTGCACACGTAATTATAAAAATCAGCGCATTGAAGATATAGTAAATTCTGTCGTGTGCGATGACATAAAACTTAGGATGATATACAGTAACGAAACTAATGAGATATGATAAAAGCATAATGGATATACCACTGGTATGTCCTATATATATATAGATATGTATATAAATGCTCCTATCATATTGTCGGAAGTAACGTTGTTCGTATCACGTAGGGTTTCCTATTATCTTGACTTTGACCAATCCTTATCCAGTGACAAATTCGAACATCTTAGACTACATCCTAAACAAGTTTAGATCTTAAAATCCCATCATCCTCATTACAAGTGATGCATCCCATCATTTGAGTCCAAAATAATTCTAGTACAATCTTCTCCTTATTTTTATTTCATACAAAATTCATTGCCACCATCCATACCTAACGCAATGACCTGACCTGAACCTTGTCATCAACTATACTCCCCAAACCGACAAACAAAACTAGTTGAGAATCCAAACGCACATCTATATTCCTGAACCCTCCTCCTAATCAATTTCGGGACGAAATTTCCTAAAGTAGGGGAGACTGTAAACCGCAGGAAATTCCGGCCTTTATTTTGAACTTTCCGGCACTTGTAATTATTTTATGTTTGTATCTATCCATTTCAATAAGTTATCTTATATATCCATTACATTTCATAAGTGCTCATGCATGCATACATTAAGTACAATTATTGTAAAAACAATAGATATTTATATAAGGAAACTATATAAATATTTGTTATTAACCTTTTAAATAAATATATATTTATATGCTACATTATTTCTAAACCTATATATATATAAACTCATATTTATAAATAAACAATTTACAAAAAAAAAGAGTTTAAATCTTAAATTCTTTAAATAGGGTTTATAAGACTTTATTACTTATTTATTATTTTCTTTTAGTAAATGGGTTTAATAGAAAAAAATATAAATATAATTATGTGACATTAACATCTATTAAATTTTATAAAAACTTATAAAATTTGATAACCCTCCTACTTTATAAAAGTTCAGGGTCCACTTTGTAAATTCTGAAACTTCACTCTCTTTTAAAACAAAGTTCATACATAAAATAGTAACTATTGAAACCCCGAGGGCAAAACTGCAAATTCCAGAAACTCTTCCCCCTTCCCAGACCAGTCACGGGTTCGACCCCGCCTTCGACCGGTTCTCAACCCGATTATCCGGAAATCGTTCTTGTGATGTATTCGAGCGAAATCAACAACGGTCACACGTTCAATTCATCCAAACGAACAGTCCCTCGTGTTTAATTAATTTATTATGACCATTACTGTGCTTAATCCGTAACCAAAACCTCCATTAACGACCATTTAATCGATCGAGCCCTTACTATCCGATTGGCTATAAATAGAGGTCCCAAATCATTAGCGACGTTCAATACAAACTTCCCATACCTGAGACTTCGTTTAATTCCATCCCTGTACCACCCAAACAAGCCGACGAACACGACTCATTTCGCGAAAGTCGTCCTCCTTCTCCACTTGTCCATTTCAGGTACTTTTTAGGTCGTTGAGTTCGTATGAGTACAGGGATCTGAAGCCCCATGGTTCGGGCTTCGATCTTAAGTCCGATCAGGCAAATTGGGGAGCTAGGGTTTCGGGATCGATTCGGGGACGATGACCATTTGGGGTTCCTGATTAAAACCACGCGAAACCAGATCCTAGACAAGGCAGCATGCCCAGTCTAACGGTTGTGCGCGTGTGTGTGTTTGGGGTCCGGGTTCGACGCAGATTCGAATCCCAGGGACCGAATTTTTCTTGTTTTTCTTTTCTTTTAGCCCTTTTATTCACCATTTAATATTCAAAAATTTCAAGTTAATGATGTAAATACATTCTGTGATATTTATATAAAACATTGTATAGACAAATCAAATTTTGTTACTTATTCACTTATTTATTATTTCACAAACTATATTTATACAATTAGACACTTTTAAACTTCTCTAAATTTGTAAATAATTATTATTCGTAAGATGAATTAATTAAAAACTTTTAAATTTATGAATGCCTAACTAATTATTTTAAATAATTATTTTATACAAGATTTAATTAATTATAGTTAAAACCTACTTAATCCTTTTTAATTCAATTTTAACAAATTAATTAACCATTTAAATTGCAAATTGATAATTAATTGCTCATTTCTAGATCAATTAATTAAAACTTTTACTATATCAAAATTTATTTATAATTTAGAATAAGTTACTATTTAAACTATTCTATAACATTACTTACCTTTAACATGACTATATAAATTAATTAGAAGTCTAAATTAGTTCTAACTAATTTATAAACTTTTTCTAACAATTCAATACTTCTTTACGCACGCGAACCCATCTTTAAACCAAATCCCCATGAAACCCTAAGCGTTCCAATATCCTCTGAATACCATTTAGACATATATTGAAATTAGGTTACCATTACATGTGTAGGTTTGTTGTGAGAGTTCCTCACGATGCCTAACAATCTTTACCAGTTCATACAATTCTAACATTGATTCAAGTGAGTTCATAGCCCCCTTTCTCTTTACTATTGTTTACAAATACTCGGGGTGGAACATGTTTACATACTACATACCAAATTCAATACCATTGTTCTCATGCTATTTACTATGTGCTTTATGTCTTAAACTGCTTGGTGACCATTACATGTGTTCATGCTAGTACATTCATTAACCTGCTACCCAGGCCTAAGGTAGTACCTAACATGATCATTTATAGGGGAATCCGATTCCAGTTAACACGAACCTTGGCGGGTTTTGTGTGTAACATATTACTATTTTTCCAAAATACAATCAGTGGGATTGTACTTACCAGTTTTCCATTTACTACGCATTGAATTGTACACTTGGAACTTTGTATGTTTTCACATTTATGCCATAGTTACACTTTGAACAGTATTGAATTACAAACACTTTTTACTTAACTTTTGTTTGGTGTCAAAACCTATGTTACTCACCAACTACTTGTAGTTGACATTTGCTCACATGTTTCAGGTGCACCAGTTTGAGGACACTACTTGATCACTTAAGACTTTGGACCTAGCTTTTTTAACGATTAAATTCAACTTATGTCATGTTTGAACTTCTTGTTTTCCATTCCTATTTGTAACGGATGCTTTAATGATGATGAAATAATATTATCACTTGTTAATAGATGATCATGTGCTTATGAACAACCGCGTCAGGCCCGGCGTATAATCCACCGCCGGCCGGGGTGTGACATATTGCTTCTAATCTCGAGTTAAATCGACAAAATCAAGTTTATTAATTGGGAATGAAAAAACAAAAATAATTAAAAGGACATCAATTGCAAAATGTTTCATTTGAGCTATAGTAATTGATTATTTTCGTTGTTATTATTAACTCAGTAGGTATTAATTATATCCAAACGAGCATTCAATTGGTCGACTCGAACACGATCTGAACATGACAAGATTTTAAGTGGGTCCGACACAAAAAGACACGAATATGTTGTGTTCAACCTTTAACATCCGGTTTTAGGGGTCGCTAATTTTTAATTAATAAAATGTATGTATTCACATCTATACTATATACTAAATAAAGGTTTTTTAGTGTCACGTGTCGCTTCCATATTCATTCTCATCATATTTTTTCCGCCTCTCTCTCCTATTAAATACTAATCTAATTATGGATACTAATTATTTGATTATGGATAATAATTATTATACATTAACTAAATGAATTTAATATGAACTAACATTTATCAATTATATAAAAAAAATAATACCCGACTGGAAAAAAAATGTTTTAAAAACTAACTTAACAGAATTTATAACTGTCACGTCAAAATAGATTTTTAAAGACATATTTTGACGTGCGTTTGTGTTAACAGATTATATTATAGGTGTAATACACGGGTTTATTCAACTGGTGTAATACATAGGTTTTTAAAGATATAAATTTTTCATCAGTTAGTATATAACATTACATTTATTCAACTCGTGTAATACACGAGAATCTAACCTAGTGTAAAATATATGAAAAATAGTAGTGTGTGTTGCATTTATGTGTGTATCGTGTGTGTATATATATATACATTATCGTGAATTAATTATTTTAAATAATTAAGTGTGGTAATTGTGGGAAATTACTAGTGGTGTGATAAGTGGGATAATATCAAATGAAAATATAGGCTTAAGATTCAAACGAGATTGGCATGATCCTTAACAAACTCCACTAATCCTGTCCCCTATTTATCGAATTCAATCCCCTGTAGGACCCTGATAGCGTGTATTTTAGTAGTAATGAATATATTCTATTTAGTGCTACATAAAATCAGGTTTTAAATTTATAAATTAAAATAAGAATTACTTTAACTAAACACACACACAATAGACAAGTGTAACTATTGCAGCGTAGTATAGTATGGGTAAAAACCAAGTATCGAACCATGGACACGAATCCCGTACTCAACCGTCGCTTTTGTCTGACTAAAATAATAAGTTGGAAAATAAGTTTTGTTTTAAAAAGAACATAAAAAGATAAGAAATGTAAATAGAAATATTATCCCGTTTAAGGCGTTGCTCTAGTTGTTATTCCTTGTTAATTAATGTTATATTTCAAATAAGGTTGGTCGTAGTTATTAGTACTAACCATTTCGATAGGGGAGTTAGTATTTCATAACAAAACAGTGGATACGGTTGGCCAACTACTTCTTAATGAATCTAACGGACCCTAAATGGGGTCTCAAGTCCGTCGGTATCTCACGATTCATTATTCGGACTAATATTATCCCTGTGACTGACGTACGTCTGGTCTTGTAACTAGAAGGCTTTTGCAATAAATGAATGTTTTGGTGTAAACCATGAACTTTGAAGTTCACGGGGTTGCGTAGTTGGGTTAGCCTTAAGGTTCGAGAACCTAGTAGGACTTACTATGGGCTTACGTATCTATATCTATATCTATACTACCTAATAAACCAAGACAAGTCTTAAAACATTTCACAAAATCATCATCCTTTCCTTTAAAAAACAAGGTGGTTATCTTCCCATAGTAGTACCTCCAACATATATGTTTCCAGGAAAGAATGACGGGTCCAGGAGGGATTTATACACCATTTTTTCCTTAGACAGAACATTTCGTTTGTCAGATAATAACATACCGGTCGAAAGGTTACCTTTCGTTTTACAACATAAAACATTCCTTGCAACATCACAGATACTGACTCAAAGATTTAAATCAATGGCGTATAGTATCTAAAACATTCATACCATGTGCATCATGCCCAAAACATTTATAAACGTTTAAAAGGGGCATCATAGAACTCACCTCTACTTCTTACTTGTTTAAATAATCTTTACGTGCTAATGTAGCTAGCACAACAAATTGGATTAGGTCCTAAGTCATTATAACATTGTTTAATCATAAGTACCTATCTTAATGGAAATAATCACGTCTTTAGGAACTTAGTCGGAACCTTACCTTAGCACTATCTCTTGCATATTGGGATTGAAAAGCTGGAAACCGGACTTCCCTACGCGAATCGGGGCTTGGGGCACACTCCCATAAGTTGAGTGTGTGTTTTGTGAGGTGTTGGGACTATGTGAATGCTTCTAAAATCGATCACAGGTCCTGTCTATTTATAGGTTTCCCGACGGTTTCATAGTGGGCCGCTATCCATTACATGTCGGTCCTCTATCTAGTGTGGCGGTGTAATTTGCTTAACGGGCACATGACGGACTGTTATACTCTTCATGTCGGTCCGCTATGGACGAATTGCGGCTAGCGAACCGCAACGGATTCCATATCGGTCCGCTATCGATCATCCATATGTCAATCTTTAGCAATTAGTCACCTGACACGTGTCACCTCTTGAGTAATCCCTTGCACCTTATGTAGCGGACCGTCATCCCTGAGATGTCGGTCCGACATCTGCCTACTTTTCCAGATTTCACTTTTAGTCTCTGAACTTTGATCCAATTATATTTTTTCCCCTTACACTTTAACTTAATGTCACTTTAACCCGCCTAGGGTTTCATCAAATGAATATTTTACTCCCTCGACTTGTATTGTCTTTTAAAATTTGGGGTATTACAAAGAACGTTCCGGTAGGTGTACTTATGTGATTAGGTTTTTGTGGAGAAGGAATGACGACCAAAGGAGACCGAGTGTCGAGAGTTATTTATATTCTTATACGTATCTGACGTACGGTTAGAACGATAAATCATCATGTGATCGAACGTTTGACTGTTTTGGGTTTCGTGCGTGGACGGATGATTGCAGAGCAAGATTTGGATCTTCGCATTCGGTGAGTTTCTAATCCCCTCTGTAAGTGTTTTTACCATCTTGGGGCTATCTTACGTACTTGCAATATTTGCTTTATAAATTAAATGTGTTACGCGTGTGTGGTTTAACCTGAATGGTTTTATAAGCTAAATATTATTTAACGAACTTAAGGGTCTATGTGGTGTACTTTGGTCGTGGGGGCTAGAAGTGAGTGTTTAGATCCTGTATGCCCACCTTAGTTATATAATTCCCTCACTTAAGAATGGGGAATAATTTTGGGGTAATCCGTATGCCCACCTTAACTCATAATAACTTTCGCTGCCATATCAATGTGTTTAGATCCTGACGTCTTACCCCGACTCCCTTGAAATATTGGGGTGTGATAGAGGCTGACACGTGGATTGTGCGGTGATGGACTGTCACCCACCATAACGATCTGTGACATTTCGGGTTTTTATTCACGCTTTATATTATGTATCATGTAATCATTTTCTATTAAATGAAATGCGAGTGTTTTTATTTAATTTTGTACAAAATATATATATTTTTCTTTTTTTTTATTATTTTATGGATTTAAAATAATTAAAATTTTATAAGTTTTAAACTAATATAAAATTTTATATAAAAATCTAAATTAAAAGGTTCATATATAAATAAGATAACCCATTTAAATAAAATAATTAACTTTTATAAAAATATTTATAATAATAATAATAATATAAGTTTATAAAAAAATAATTGAAATTAAAAAGAAATCTAATTAATTATTTTTATAAAAGTTAAGGGGTTGTTCTGAAAATTATGAAACTAAAAGGTTTTAAGACAAAAATCAGTTAAGGGGCTAATCCTGGACAAATCAAACCACAGGGACCAAATTGTAAAAAATCTCAGGGACTATTTTAAATCAAAATCAAACTCCAGGGACCAAAGTTGACAAATCCCAATTCGCGTTTCCGGTCGCCTCCCCCATTGACCGGCAGTCCAAGCTAATTTCCGGTGACCCACTCGACACGCCTGTCCCCTGCACCTCGACAGTCGAAATTGGTCTCCCTAACCTCGTCGTCCCCACGCGAACAAAAGCCCTCGACCAATTTGTCTCCCCATCATACAGAACGTCTGATCGTGTTTGTGGCCGAAAGTCCACGCCGCGAATTCGGCCTCGCCAGTAGACCTCCACGCTCGCAAGACGGCTCGATAGTTTTGTCTTGCCCAGAAGAATGTCTAGACACACTCAATTGCATGTCTCATTATCGGGATCGAGCTCGGCTATAAATAACCATTACCGGACCTGCACGAGCTCGCCATCCCTCCTCCACCCACTCTGTAATATCCGTACTTTCCACATCATCGTTTATTTACATTTTGTACCCTTGTACTTTCATTTTTGAATCCATTGTAACCCGAGACTTATGATCAATGAATTTATTGGATTTATTCAATTACATGTTTACAACATACATTACATTTATACATATGCAAGACAACATCATACGTGCAATATTACAAAATTATATATTACAAACACGCGTTTCACTTTTTTTACACATTTATATTCTCGTTTCATGTCCATACACGCTCGGTTTATTATTATTATTATTAGTAATAGTATTATTATCATTATTATCATTAGTACTATTATTATTATTATTATTTCATTTTTTTTCTTTTTAAAAAAAAGAATCACCTCCCTTTCAACCACCAACTCCCAACTAACTCATTTAATACCCCAAACCCTAATCCACACTTATAAATACCCACTCCCTTTCACTCCTCCACCCTTACACCCTCCAAATTCTCTCACAAATCTCTCCAAGTGCTCCATTTCTTTCAAGATTTTTGACAGAATTTTATAAGGTAAAAACCTTATTTTTCTTCAAGTTTCTTCCTTTTTTTTTTCTTAACCATTCTTCCTTCACCCTCTTGGATAAACCTCTAGGATCTTATCATTTGTTTACCTTGGTAAACATCTAAGATAAGTCACCATTTGAGGTCCAAGTTGTGGTCTTTCAACTAACATTTCTTCTTCTTCATGTTCTTGTTTGGATATTTTACATCTAGTTGTGGTAAAACCAAACCAAGCTTCCATCAAAATTCTATGATGGAAGCCTTGTGGTAAGGTATTTGGATGAAGTAGATGAACATAGGTTCATCTACCATAAGACATCCAATAGCCACAAGGTGTTCAAATACTATACATAAATATTATAAATAAATCTAACAAGGTTTGTGCATTTCCCAACCTTTCTCTTGGCCACTTCAAGTGGTATATTACTAACTATACTAACTTTTGACCATCCGAATTCCTAACTAAGTTAGGGGTTTGTGTTTCGGTCCGCCGTCGGCGATGTATGACCAACTTGATACTATTATACATATATATTATTTATTATTTCTTCTCCACCGAACTTATGCCTACGTTACCTTTTAGGTTAACCGGCATTCCCGACTCTTCACCTTCCCGTTCATCCTTTCGTTACCACGTCAAACCATGAGTTTCATACTTGCCCCTTTTACATTTTTGCACTTTGGGACTTGAAAACATGTACATATTCAAAACACATACACTACAAGATTCACACTTTATTCAAACACAATTCATTAACATGCTCATGTGACAACAACTTGACTACATGCTTAAATACAACTTGTTAATGCAATAGTTCATTAATTCTTGCAAAACCGCACTTAACAAGTGTAGCGCTATAGGATTAACACCCGTCGGCTTTTCGTTACCTTTATGGAGCCCCCGATCTTGTTATGTTATTTATTCGACTAGTATTCTTTGGATGCTAGGTATGCTATGTCAATAATAGGTTTGAACTATATCATTACAAATTGTATGAACATTAGTAAAGTATGTCTATGCATGTGAATTGTTGCTTTAAACATGATTATTATATGTATGAAACTTGTATGAACTCACCAACTTTATTATTGATCAAATATTATTTTACATGTTTTCAGGAGATGTTTGATGCTACCATGGAAATGGAATCTAGGGACTTTTCCTTAGATATCAAATTTAAATATTTTTGTCTTTTGTTTATCAACGTATTTCCTTTAATTGAAACAATTGTATTTGAAATTCTTAGTTTAATGAAATCGGTTAAATTTATATTTCAACAATAGTGCCACGATGTCTTTGAACAATCCTACACGTCACGTTCGGTGATTCCGCCGCCGAATGGGTTGTGACAGATTGGTATCAGAGCCGTGGTTATAGGGAATTAGGAAAATTGCTTATTTGACCTAGTCTATAACTAAGGACCCGTTTTAGACCATTCCTTATGACTCTTAATACGCTTGTTCTACCACCTTTGCTTCTTACTTATTCTTTGGACTAAATACACCGTCATGGATTTCAAGACATCAAGACACTCATATTTCACCAAAGAAACGAACTCACCAAAAGAGGGTAATTCCTCATTCGGTGATAAGTTTCACTCCGCCTAAGACGTAGGAATTTACCATCAAGTTAGGTGTGAAAACCTCACCTTGACGGTAAAAGAATTCCACTCACAAACGCTCTTGGGAAACCTTACCATTAAAGTTAGGAGTGATTTCCTATCTCAAACGGTTAAGGCACCAACCCTATACAAAACGGAACGACACCACCAAACTAGGAGTGAAATCCACAATTTGGTGATTAGTTCCACTCTTAAAATTTTCAAACTCGCCAAAGTCTCGGCTTTGCTATTGACTAGGGACACGTAGTAACCGGAAGGGTAAAATACCGTTAACCGAATTACCGGCGAGAATATTTTATCTATTAGGCCAAAACGTGTTTCCCGAACTCAATAGAAGGTTTGACCACTTGGGTTAGTCGACGTTTTCGTTAGTTCAAGTGCCGAGCTAACGAGACACTCCAACTTTTTACAAACAAGCCTCTCTTTTATATATAAACTATTTTCACTACTATTATTATACTAACTTGGTTCGATCTCGTGGACGCTCGCTTTTCGCTACTCGCCTTACTAACTTCAAAACGCTAATACATTCGAGAACCAATTAAATTTATGCTCTTTCATCGTCACATGTTTGTTATATACACTATTTCCATACATGATTCACATGACCCAACGTGCTATTACATGAAATTACTTGATTACTTGTGCCATACGTGAAATTTACATACTCATATGACAACAATTTTTATGCAAAACCATTGATCTAAGTCTCACAATCCCCTTTTGTAGATGTCTTCATCTCGCCACTCTGCTACCGCCAGGAACAACAAGAGGGACAAGCGTTTGGCCGCACTCGTGGCCAAGCAAATGGCCCAAGTCATCCCTGGCCTCATCCAGAACCTCACCCCCAACGGATCGGTCGAATCCAACACCGAAACTCCCAACTCCCACGCCCAACACTATCGAACCTTCCTTGCTTGTCGTCCCGAATCTTCACGGGACTCAAACGTGCAACCAATCTCCTTAGCTGGTTTGCGAGCATGGAAAACACCTTCTCGGTAAGCGAGACCCCGGACCACCTCCGGACTCGCTACGCCGCTAGCCTCTTCAAAGAGCAAGCTCTCGCTTGGTGGGATAGCGAGAAGGAGCTCGACGAGGAGATCGTCACTCTGTCTTGGAAGGAACTCAAAGCGTTTATGCGCGAGGAGTACTGCCCTCCCCACGAGTTGCAAGCACTCGAGGAGGAGTTTTTCACCCTCAAACAGGACAGCGGTGACAATGCTGCCTACAACCTCCGCTTCCAACAACTCTCCGTCCTTGCGCCTCGCCAAGTTGACACCATAGAGCGATCCGTGGCCAAGTACATACATGGCCTCCCGTCCGTCATCAAGGACACGGTCGCCGCCGCCGAACCCACCAACCTCGCCAAGGCCATGCGCCTTGCGGCCGCTTTCTCCCGAAACCGTGTTCAGGATGGTACTTTAACCATTCGGGGCACCAAGAAGCACGCCACCTAAGCCACCGTTGAGCCCACTGAACCCAAAGTCACCGAACCAAAACCCGCCAAAACCCCTACTCACCAAAACAACAAAAAGCGCAAGTCCCAAGCCCAGAACTATGCGGTTGTCACCCCCGTTAACCAAGTGCCGATGAACCAAGACCCGACACCCCAAAAGAAACCGTATGGTGGATCTTACCCATTATGCAACACTTGCCAATACCACCACCCAAACAACCTCCCATGCCGAAAATGCACCTCGTGTGGCAAATTCGGACACCTTGCCAACCTATGCCGCAACCCACAACAACCCCAAAACACCCAAGCTCCACCACCAAACCGAAACCCACCGGCCATCACAAATGGTCGGGCTTGCTACCGTTGTGGTGATTCAAACCACATGAGCCCACAATGCCTACAAAACCAAAACCAACACCACCACAACAACAACCCCACCAACAACCGCAACCAACCACCCAACCAAAACCAACCCACAAACCCAAGAGGCCATGCTTACAACATCAATGCGGTGCAGGCACAAACTGATAACGACGTGGTGAACGGTTTGTTTCCTATTAATGGTCGGTATGCTTCTGTTTTATTTGATACCGGTGCGGATAAAAGTTTCGTATCGCTAGAATTTGAACTTATGTTAGCTAAGACCCGATCTAAGTTAGAGAACTCCTTCACTGTCGAAATCGCGGACGGAAAATCCACCTTTTGTGACACGATTATCCTCGATTGTACTCTCAACCTTAATGGTCATCCCTTCTCGATCGATCTCATACCCATGCAATTGGGGAGTTTTGATGTCATAGTAGGCATGGATTGGCTTGCCAAGAACCGTGCCGAAGTCGTTTGCTTTGAGAAATTCATCCGTATTCCCCTTCCATCCGGTCAAGTTTTGCAAATCCATGGCGAAAGGCCATCCGGTGGACTCAAACTCATGTCCTGCACCAAAGCCCAAAAATATTTACTAAAGAACTACGTGGCCTTTTTGGCCCAAGTAGTGAAAAAGGAAGAAAAGGGCAAAGGTGTAAAAGACATTCCCATCATTTGCGATTTCCCCGAAGTCTTTCCCGAGGACCTACCCAGTCTTCCTCCATCCCGAGAGGTCGAATTCCGAATTGATCTCATGCCCGGTATGACTCCAATTGCCAAAGCTCCTTACCGCCTTGCACCCTCCGAGATGCAAGAACTTGCCGGTCAACTTCAAGAGTTAGCCGACAAGGGTTTCATTCGTCCAAGTTCATCCCCGTGGGGCGCTCCCGTTTTATTCATTAAAAAGAAAGACGGATCGTTCCGCATGTGCATCGATTATCGTGAGCTTAACAAACTCACTATCAAGAATCGGTATCCTTTGCCTCGCATCGACGATCTTTTCGACCAACTCCAAGGTGCGTCTTGTTTTTCCAAGATCGATCTCCGTTCGGGATATCATCAACTTCGTGTTCATGAGGACGACATTCCCAAAACCGCATTTCGAACCCGATACGGACACTACGAATTTATGGTGATGCCTTTCGGGCTAACCAATGCACCCGCGGTTTTCATGGATCTCATGAACCGAGTGTGCAAACCGTATTTGGACAAATGCGTAATCGTCTTCATTGATGACATTCTCATCTATTCCAAATCCCGATCCGCCCACAAGGAACACCTTCGCTTAATATTGGAGTTACTAAGAAAAGAACAACTTTACGCCAAATTCTCCAAGTGTGAATTTTGGCTTAAGGAAGTCCAATTTTTGGGACACATTATTAGTGATAAGGGTATCCATGTGGATCCAGCCAAAATCGAAGCAGTCAAGAACTGGATTGCTCCGAAATCTGCTACCGAAGTCCGCTCATTCCTTGGTCTTGCGGGCTATTACCGTCGTTTCATCGCCAACTTTTCCAAGATCTCCGTTCCTCTCACCGCATTAACTCAAAAAGGGAAACCCTACGAGTGGGGCCCTAATGAAGAGGAAGCTTTCCAAACACTTAAGGATAAGCTTTGCAATGCTCCGATCCTTACTCTTCCCGACGGAAACGATGACTTCGTGGTGTATTGCGACGCCTCTAACATTGGTCTAGGTTGTGTTCTCATGCAACGAGGCAAGGTCATCGCTTACGCATCCCGTCAACTCAAGATCCATGAGAAGAATTACACGACTCATGATCTTGAACTCACCGCCGTCGTCTTTGCTCTCAAGCTTTGGAGACACTACCTTTACGGTACCAAATGCGTGGTCTTCACAGATCACAAGAGTCTCCAACATCTTCATAACCAAAAGGATCTAAACATGCGCCAACGCAGAGGGATTAAAACAATCAAATATTACGAATGCGAAATTCGCTACCATCCCGGTAAAGCGAACGTCGTTGCCGATGCCCTCAGCCGAAAGCACCATGTGAAGTTCCTTTGTGCTCGTATGCAATCCGACATCCATGTCCGTATTTGTGAAGCCCAACATCTTTCGGTCACCGAAGGCGACATGTACAACGAAATGTCTTGTGGTGCCGAACTCCAACTCGAGACCAAACCCAACGGTTTACTTTATTTCATGAATCGTGTTTGGGTTCCCAATCGTTCCGATCTTCGTTCTTCCATCATGCATGAGGCTCACAAGTCTCGGTATTCGGTCCACCCTGGTACAGACAAAATGTACAGGGATCTGCGTTCTATCTACTGGTGGCCCGGTATGAAAAAGGATATCGCGCTCTATGTGTCGAAGTGTAATACTTGCGCTAGAGTGAAATCCGAGCACCAACGTCCATCCGGTTTGCTCGTGCAACCGGAGATTCCAGTTTGGAAATGGGAGAGCATTGCTATGGATTTCATCACCAAACTCCCATTGACATCCTCTCGTCATGATTCCGTTTGGGTTATCATCGATCGTCTCACCAAATCTGCTCACTTCATTCCCATCCGCGAGAGCTTCCCCGTTGCAAGGCTAGCTCAAATCTACATCGCGGAAATCGTTAGTCGTCATGGTGTTCCTTTGGACATCATATCCGATCGTGACAGTTGTTTCACCTCCCGTTTTTGGGAATCCTTCAATGAAGCCATGAGTACTCAACTCAATCTTAGTACGGCTTACCACCCTCAGACGGATGGTCAGACTGAACGTACTATCCAAACTCTCGAGGATATGCTTCGATCGTGTGTCATTGATTTCGGTGGTAATTGGGACGTGCACTTGCCTTTGATTGAGTTCTCTTACAACAATAGTTACCATACCAGCATCGGCATGGCTCCATTTGAGGCACTTTATGGTCGAAAATGTCGATCACCCGTTTGTTGGACCGAGATCGACGAAACACAAATTACCGGACCCGAGTTAATCTAAGAGACCATAGACAAGATCCTCAAAATTCGCGACAACCTACGTACCGCTCGGAGTCGACAAAAGAGTTACGCCGACCGAAAGCGCAACGCGGTTACTTTCGAAGTTGGAGATTTCGTTTTCCTTAAGGTTTCACCTTGGAAAGGAGTCTTTCGCTTCGGGAAGCGAGGAAAACTATCCCCACGTTATGTTGGTCCTTTCAAGATTTTCGAGAAAGTCGGTTCTGTTGCATACAAACTTGATCTCCCTACCGAGCTTAGCAACATCCACCCCACCTTCCACGTCTATAACTTGAGAAAGTGCTTTTCAAATGAGGATCTCCAAGTTCCACTTGAAGACGTTCAGATCGACCCAACAATGCACTTTGTCGAGAAACCTGTTGAGATAATGGATCGTGAAGTCAAACAACTCAAGCGTAGTCGTATTCCAATCATTAAGGTACGTTGGGAAGGAAAATGTGGTGCAGAATTCACTTGGGAACGTGAAGACCAAATGAAAGCCAAGTACCCGCATCTTTTTTCAGAGTCTTCCTCATGAAAGAAATTTCGGGACGAAATTTTCTAAAGTCGGGAAGACTGTAATATCCGTACTTTCCACATCATCGTTTATTTACATTTTGTACCCTTGTACTTTCATTTTTGAATCCATTGTAACCCGAGACTTATGATCAATGAATTTATTGGATTTATTCAATTACATGTTTACAACATACATTACATTTATACATATGCAAGACAACATCATACGTGCAATATTACAAAATTATATATTACAAACACGCGTTTCACTTTTTTTTACACATTTATATTCTCGTTTCACGTCCATACACGCTCGGTTTATTATTATTATTATTAGTAATAGTATTATTATCATTATTATCATTAGTACTATTATTATTATTATTATTTCATTTTTTTTCTTTTTAAAAAAAAGAATCACCTCCCTTTCAACCACCAACTCCCAACTAACTCATTTAATACCCCAAACCCTAATCCACACTTATAAATACCCACTCCCTTTCACTCCTCCACCCTTACACCCTCCAAATTCTCTCACAAATCTCTCCAAGTGCTCCATTTCTTCCAAGATTTTTGACAGAATTTTATAAGGTAAAAACCTTATTTTTCTTCAAGTTTCTTCCTTTTTTTTCTTAACAATTCTTCCTTCACCCTCTTGGATAAACCTCTAGGATCTTATCATTTGTTTACCTTGGTAAACATCTAAGATAAGTCACCATTTGAGGTCCAAGTTGTGGTCTTTCAACTAACATTTCTTCTTCTTCATGTTCTTGTTTGGATATTTTACATCTAGTTGTGGTAAAACCAAACCAAGCTTCCATCAAAATTCTATGATGGAAGCCTTGTGCTAAGGTATTTGGATGAAGTAGATGAACATAGGTTCATCTACCATAAGACATCCAATAGCCACAAGGTGTTCAAATACTATACATAAATATTATAAATAAATCTAACAAGGTTTGTGCATTTCCCAACCTTTCTCTTGGCCACTTCAAGTGGTATATTACTAACTATACTAACTTTTGACCATCCGAATTCCTAACTAAGTTAGGGGTTTGTGTTTCGGTCCGCCGTCGGCGATGTATGACCAACTTGATACTATTATACATATATATTATTTATTATTTCTTCTCCACCGAACTTATGCCTACGTTACCTTTTAGGTTAACCGGCATTCCCGACTCTTCACCTTCCCGTTCATCCTTTCGTTACCACGTCAAACCGTGAGTTTCATACTTGCCCCTTTTACATTTTTGCACTTTGGGACTTGAAAACATGTACATATTCAAAACACATACACTACAAGATTCACACTTTATTCAAACACAATTCATTAACATGCTCATGTGACAACAACTTGTTAATACAATAGTTCATTAATTCTTGCAAAACCGTACTTAACAAGTGTAGCGCTATAGGATTGACACCCGTCGACTTTTCGTTACCTTTATGGAGCCCCCGATCTTGTTATGTTATTTATTCGACTAGTATTCTTTGGATGCTAGGTATGCTATGTCAACAATAGGTTTGAACTATATCATTACAAATTGTATGAACATTAGTAAAGTATGTCTATGCATGTGAATTGTTGCTTTAAACATGATTATTATATGTATGAAACTTGTATGAACTCACCAACTTTATTGTTGATCAAATATTATTTTACATGTTTTCAGGAGATGTTTGATGCTACCATGGAAATGGAATCTAGGGACTTTGCCTTAGATATCAAATTTAAATATTTTTGTCTTTTGTTTATCAACGTATTTCCTTTAATTGAAACAATTGTATTTGAAATTCTTAGTTTAATGAAATCGGCTAAATTTATATTTCAACAATAGTGCCACGATGTCTTTGAACAATCCTACACGTCACGTTCGGTGATTCCGTCGCCGAATGGGTTGTGACACACTCTCACTCCAAATTGAGACTACCATTGCGTTCGTCGCCTCTGTGTGAAGCTGTGACCAGATTTTTAGAGCCCAATTCATCCCGAAGCATAGTTTCCAGATCTTGGTATTTTCGGACTCTCGGCCCTGTCGTCCAGACCCTTTACGACCAAGTAAGAGTCTTAAATTCGTTCCTTTACCTTCTGTTGTCATCTGGCCATCTGTTCCAATCGACATCGCAGCCTCAGAACTTGGGTTACCGGGTAAACCAATGTTCTCGGACACTGGTTTGCCGGTTGTCGAGAACCAGCGACCAGTTTTGCTTGTGTGGTTATCAATTAAACGCCACACACATAACCAGCGATGGGTGATAGCCCGGCTGGTTATGCGTGTGTGTGATTATGTCTGAGGTCGCGGGTTCGATTCCGGTTGGCCTTCGGCCCAATTTTTTTTCCTTCTGTTTTATAAAACTTTTATTTTATTTATTTATTTTATCTCATTTTAATAATTTCTCTATACAATAAAAACTATTACGAGTGGGTTGACTCGTTCGTCTATTTTGAAAATGATTAAACAATTTTTTTTTATAATTAACCCATCCAATCTTTATAAAATAATAAACCCTATAATTTTTATAAACTTGTTAAAATAAATTTTAATATATAATAATGATAACATAATTAAACAAATAGAAACTTTTCTTTTTATTTATTATTATATATAAATACAATAAACATAATAACAAATTATTTAAAATATAATATTTTAACAAGATTAAAATATATATATATATATATATATTTTTGAAGTTAAGTTTTACAAAATCATTATCATCTTTCTACCATATTTTATAAATGTTAAGAAATATTATTATAAACCTATACACATTTAAATACGAATACGCACATATAAAACATACAATAATACCTATTTATCCACATAGGGTTTCAACGTGCTTAGTTTTCAACATCCTTATCACCCGCACTCGTGGATTAAAACATTCGCTAGCCAGGTGAGTTACATAGCCCATATTTTATATTTTTACATGCTTTGGGGTGAAACATTATACATGCTACTCATCAAATTGTTTATACGTGTTATACATATGGATTATATGCTTGTTTATCGTGAATTATCTTGGGTGTACATTCATTTATTTTAAACACAAAGAAAACCAACAGTAATATTAATAGATCTATTGTGCCTGACCAGCCCACCCGGTTAGGGTGTTTATTACTGCATACTCGTATATAGCCGCATGTTATATTCAAACATATCGGATATAGTGGATAACTATATTCAAACATACCGGGCCTAGCTGTTGTGCTATGTTCAAGCGCGTCAATCAAGGTTTGAATTGTGCTTAGATAAACATGAAGGATACAACCATATATGCTATGTTTAACAAGATAAAAAATGAGTTGCAAAATGTTTTTATCTACTATTTATCGGGTTCACAAAACCTATGTACTCATCAACTTTATAGTTGACACTTGATTTAAATAATGTTTCAGGTTTTGGATATGTGATTGCTTGCTGAAGATTCTACCACTTAAGAACTTATGGACCTAGTTAATTAAATCAATGTTTTGGAATAGACTAGGTTATTTGAATTTGTATTGTACTTGAATATTTGTTGTCTTTAATTAAATTAATGAATTATGCAATATTTTAGCTATCATGTGCTTTTGAACAATCATTCCATTGTCCGCCTCGATGATTCCGCTATCGGTCGGGGTGTGACAGATTGGTATCAGAGCCATGGTTATAGGGAATTAGGTTATTAGACACAATGACCTAGACTATAACCCTAGGACTCCCTTTTATGTGTTACGTGCTAAATGATTAATTGCTATGTGAATTATTTGTAGTTAGGTATTATTTGAATTTTCCCAAGTTTAGTGCATGAGACTTATACGCATACATACAAGGCTTTAAACACACAATACATACTTTACATACACATTTGACAAACAAACATATGCAAACAAACACACTACACATCCTTATCTATACTCTTTCCTCATCCATACTATTTGCAACATTCCTACATATTTTATACTCATAGACTCACAAGTCTATTAAATTCTTGAAAATCTCGTCAACGACTTAATTTCTTGAAAACTAGTAAAGGACATGTGCAATCCGGAAGGGTGACACCTGTACATTGGGTTTTCTGTCTAGGAAAGCATTTCGTATAAATCCAAATAAACGGACCCGTATGCTTTCCTGGGAATTCCTGAAGTGAGTGTTTACCTATAGGCTAAAGCATGTCTCCTTGAAAGTTTTGAGGAATTACTTAACGTTGATAAGTCATTGTATTCGCAAGAATACGATCCGAACCTAAACTCAAAATTTGGGGACATTATAGTAAGATAGGAAGAACTAGATGAACATGCAAAGCAAATCATTAGTACGGGTGCACACGTTATAACGATTTGTAGTGCATGCGAATCCCGGCAATTCCTATTACGCGAATAATGATCTATGACATCATTTCCTACCCGGAATAGATGACTTATTTTCCCCATCAACCTTGAATAAATACACATACATTGGCACGCGACATGATGAATCCCGCATTTTCTGCTTACATTATTCCCACTATAGCTCATATATATCCACTTTATCTAAAATATCATAAATTATTGTCTTTTCTTATGGTGTTAGAATGCCTCCTCGATGTGCAAACTCTAGCACTTCCAACCCGGATCTTGCTACTCTTCTTGCCCAACAGGTGGGACAAATGACCCAAGCCAATAACAACAGTGACGGGTCTCACAACAACCAAGGAAACGGTGGTACCAACCCGCCTCAATGCACGTTTAAGCACTTTAACTCGTGCAACCCTACAAAATTTTACGGGACTGAAGGTGCTACCGGCCTACTACAATGGTTTGAAAGCATGGAAAGCACGTTCTTAAATAGTGACTGTCCCGATAATCTTCGGGTTCGCTATGCCACAAGTGTAGTTCAAAAGAGAGCCCTCACCTGGTGGAACGGTGAGAAACGCACTCGTGGTGTTGAGGTTGCTACATCTTTATCATGGGATGATCTGAAGAAAGCCATGACTGATGAATTCTGTCCTCGAAATGAAATGAGGAAGCTCGAGACTGAGTTTTGGGATCTTGCCCAAGACAGCGGGGATAATCTGGCTTACACCACCCGATTTCAAGAGCTGAGCCTATTGGTACCTCATATGATCACTCCCCTTGCTCGGGAAATTGAAAAATACATAGGCGGGCTGCCTATGCAAATTCAGGATGCTGTGTTAGGAAGCAATCCTCCCACACTTGAAGCTGCTATCCGTCTATCCGCTACGCTATCCGACAACCATGTCAAAGCCGGAACCTTAACAAGAAAGGGCTCCAAGAAGGTTGTTTCTACTCTTGCGGCCATCAAAGATATAAAACCCGAGTCTTCTAACCGCAACAAGAAACGAAAGGGTCGAAACTTCGCAGCTGTAACTCCCACCGCACCTGCTATTCAAGTGGCACATTTGGGTCAAAACCCAAAACCTTATTTGGGCCTAAATCCCCAATGTCAGACCTGCAAGTAACACCATCCTGCCAACTTACCATGCCGATTGTGTTCAAGCTGCGGATGATATGGACACGTGGTCACTACTTGCCGTACCCGTCCTCCCGTCCATCAAACTGCTCCAGCCAACCGTCCAAACTATCTGGCACCTCTCAATGGTCGGGCATATTACGAATGTGGAGACCCAAACCATTTTCGTGACCGATGCCCAAAACTTCATCATCAAGGTGGTCCCCAAGGACGAGCGTTTAATATAAACGCTAATGAGGCACAAGCAAACAACGACGTGATAAACGGTACGTTTCTCGTAAACAATCATTATGCATCCATTTTATTTGATACCGGTGCCGATAGGAGTTTTGTGTCTCTTACCTTTGAATCTCGACTTGCTAAACAAAGAACGAAACTTGACAATTCTTATTCCGTGGAGATAGCAAACAGAAAATCTATTACTATAAATTCTGTTATCCGCGACTGCAATCTCGAGCTTAATAATCATGAATTCTCTGTTGATCTCCTTCCAATGCAACTGGGAAGCTTCGATATTATAATTGGCATGGACTGGTTATCCAAGCACCATGCCGAGGTTATTTGCTACGAAAAGTGCATTCGTATACCTCTCCCTTCGGGCGACACGTTAGTTATTTTCGGTGAAAAACCGTGTCGTGGTCTTTAACTCATGTCTTGCACATTGGCACAAAAGTACTTGCGGAAAAAGTACGTTGCCTTCTTGGCCCACGTAGTTGACACGAAAGACAAGGGTAAGAAATTGCAAGATATTCCGATCATTCGAGACTTTCCCGAGGTATTCCCCGAGGATTTACCCGGTCTTCCTCCCCCCAGACAAGTAGAGTTTCGTATTGACCTTGTGCCCGGAGCAACTCCCGTGGCAAAAGCTCCTTATCGTCTTGCACCTTCCGAGATGCAAGAGCTCGCAAGTCAATTACAAGAGCTCTCATCCAAAGGTTTCATCCGACCAAGCCATTCACCTTGGGGTGCTCGCGTGCTGTTTGTAAAGAAAAAAGATGGATCGTTTCGAATGTGCATTGATTATCGTGAACTCAACAAGCTTACAATCAAGAACCGTTATCCTTTACCCCGTATCGACGACCTTTTCTATCAACTTCAAGGTTCAACATGTTTCTCCAAGATTGACCTCCGTTCCGGATACCATCAACTTCGTGTTCTCGATGAAGACATTCCGAAGACTGCCTTTCGGACTAGATATGGTCTCTACGAGTTCATGGTCATGCCTTTTGGTTTGACTAATGCACCTGCGGTTTTCATGGACCTCATGAACCGCGTATACAAACCTTATTTGGACAAGTTCGTGATCGTTTTCATTGACGACATTCTCATCTATTCTAAAAAGAAAGCGGAACATGAACAACATCTTCGTTTGATTTTGGAGCTCTTGAAGAAAGAACGTCTATACGCCAAGTTCTCCAAATGTGAATTCTGGCTAAAAGAAGTTCAATTTTTGGGACACATAGTCAACGAAAAGGGGATTCATGTGGACCCGGCAAAAATCAAAGCGGTAAAGAATTGGAGTACTCGTAAGACTCCTACCGAGATTCGTTCCTTCCTTGGACTAGCGGGTTACTATCGTCGCTTCATCTCAAATTTCTCCAAGATTGCGGTTCCGCTCACTGCCTTGACTCACAAAGGTAAACCTTACGAGTGGGGACCCAAACAAGAGGAAGCCTTTCAAACTCTCAAGCACAAGCTCTGCAACGCTCCTATTCTAACTCTTCCTAGTGCTAATGACGACTTTGTCGTTTACTGCGATGCATCCAACCAAGGTCTTGGTTGTGTTCTTATGCAGCATGCCCAAGTAATTGCATACGCATCACATCAGCTCAAAATCCATGAGAAGAACTATACGACCCATGATCTCGAGCTTGGTGCTGTCGTTTTCGCCTTGAAAATTTGGAGACACTATCTTTATGGCACAAAATGCGTGGTTTTCACCGACCACAAAAGTCTCCAACATATTTTCAATCAAAAAGAACTTAATATGAGGCAACGACGATGGGTCGAACTTCTTAACGACTACGACTGCGAGATTCGCTACCACCCCGGCAAAGCAAATGTTGTAGCCGACGCCTTGAGTCGTAAGGAATGTATCATGCTTCATAGTGTTCATATTCATAACGATATCCAAGCCCGCATTCTCCAAGCACAACACACCTCGGTTACCGAGGGAAACATGTACCAAGAAATGGCATGTGGTGTAGAACTCTTGCTAGAAACCAAAGCCAACGGCCTATTGTATTACTTGGATCGTATCTGGGTTCCCTATCGCGACGACCTTCGTATATTTTTGATGAACGAGTCCCACAAAACTCAATATTCGGTACATCCCGGAGCTGATAAGATGTACATGGGTCTTCGTCAACAATATTGGTGGCCCGACATGAAAAAGGATATTGCCCTCTTTGTGGCAAAATGCTTAACTTGTTCTAAAGTGAAGGCCGAACATCAGAAGCCTTCCGGACTCCTCGAACAACCTGAAATTCCCATGTGGAAGTGGGAGAACCTTGCTATGGACTTCATCACCAAACTCCCACGCACTTCTAGTGGGCACGATAGTATCTGGGTTATTATCGATCGACTCACAAAGTCTGCTCATTTCTTGCCTATTCGTGAGGATTATCGAGTCGAGAAATTGACTCGGATCTACATTGATGAGATCGTAAGTCGTCACGGAATCCCATTGAACATCATCTCCGATCGTGATTCGCGTTTTACTTCCCGATTTTGGCAATCCTTACAATCTGCGCTTGGTACTCGTTTGGATTTAAGTAAGGCTTACCATCCTCAAACTAATGGACAAACCGAGCGAACCATCCAAACCCTCGAGGATATGCTTAGAGCTTGTGTCATTGACTTTGGTGGTAATTGGAATTCTCACCTACCACTGATCGAATTTTCCTACAACAACAGCTACCACACAAGTATTAACATGGCACCGTTCGAAGCTCTTTATGGACGGAAATGTCGTTCACCGATTTGTTGGAACGAAATTGGTGAAGCACAAATCACCGGTCCCGAGCTTATCCAAGAGACCACCGATAAAATCTCTCTTATTCGTGACAACATTCGATTAGCAAGGAGTCGGCAAAAGAGCTATGCCGATAATCGACGAAAACCCTTGGAATTTCAAGTTGGGGATATGGTTCTTCTAAAGGTATTACCTTGGAAAGGCGTAGTCCGATTTGGAAAGAAAGGAAAACTTGCACCTCGATATGTGGGTCCATTCAAGATACTCGAAAGGGTAGGGAAAGTGGCCTACAAACTCGATCTTCCTTCAGAGCTCAGCAACGTTCATCCGACTTTTCACGTATCTAATTTGAAAAAGTGCCTAGCCGACGAGAATCTCCACATCCCTCTTGATGAAGTGCGTATTGATGAGAAAATGCACTTTGTTGAAAAACCCGTGGAAATCATGGACCGTGAAGTCAAGAAACTCAAACGTAGCCGCATCCCCATTGTCAAGGTCCGTTGGGAGTCTAAACGTGAACCCGATTTCACTTAGGAACGTGAAGACCAAATGAAATCCAAATATCCGCATCTCTTTTCATAGCCTCCATTAGTTGAATTTCGGGACGAAATTCCTTTAACATGAGGAGACTGTGACATTTCGAGTTTTTATTCACGCTTTATATTATGTATCATGTAATCATTTTCTATTAAATGAAATGCGTGTGTTTTTATTTAATTTTGTACAAAATATATATATATATATATATATATATATATTTTTATTTTTTTTATTTTATGGATTTAAAATAATTAAAATTTTATAAGTTTTAAACTTATATAAAATTTTATATAAAAATCTAAATTAAAAGGTTCATATATAAATAAGATAACCCATTTAAATAAAATAATTAACTTTTATAAAAATATTTATAATAATAATAATATAAGTTTATAAAAAAATAATTGAAATTAAAAAGAAATCTAATTAATTATTTTTATAAAAGTTAAGGGGCTGTTCTGAAAATTATGAAACTAAAAGGTTTTAAGACAAAAATCAGTTAAGGGGCTAATCCTGGACAAATCAAACCACAGGGACCAAATTGTAAAAAATCTCAGGGACTATTTTAAATGAAAATCAAACTCCAGGGACCAAAGTTGACAAATCCCAATTCACGTTTCCGGTTGTCTCCCCCATTGACCGGCGGTCCAAGCTAATTTCCGGCGACCCACTCGACACGCCTGTCCCCTGCACCTCGACAGCCGAAATTGGTCTCCCTGACCTCGTCGTCCCCACGCGAACAAAAGCCCTCGACCAATTTGTCTCCCCATCATACAGAACGTCTGATCGTGTTTGTGGCCGAAAGTCCACGCCGCGAATTCGGCCTCGTCAGTAGACCTCCACGCTCGCAAGACGGCTCGATAGTTTCGTCTTGCCCAGAAGAATGTCTAGACACACTCAATTGCATGTCTCATTATTGGGATCGAGCTCGGCTATAAATAGCCATTACCGGACCTGCACGATCTCGCCATCCCTCCTCCACCCACTCTCACTCCAAATTGAGACTACCATTGCGTTCGTCGCCTCTGTGTGAAGCTGTGACAAGATTTTTAGAGCCCAATTCATCCCGAAGCATAGTTTCCCGATCTTGGTATTTTCGGACTCTCGGCCCTATCGTCCAGACCCTTTACGACCAAGTAAGAGTCTTAAATTCGTTCCTTTACCTTCTGTTGTCATCTGGCCATCTGTTCCAATCGACATCGCAGCCTCAGACCTTGGGTTACCGGGCAAACCAATGTTCTCGGACACTGGTTTGCTGGTTGCCGAGAACCAGCGACCAGTTTTGCTTATGTGGTTATCAATTAAACGCCACACACATAACCAGCGATGGGCGATAGCCCGGCTGGTTATGCGTGTGTGTGATTATGTCCGAGGTGGCGGGTTCGATTCCGGTTGGCCTTCGGCCCAATTTTTTTTCCTTCTGTTTTATAAAACTTTTATTTTATTTATTTATTTTATCTCATTTTAATAATTTCTCTATACAATAAAAACTATTACGAGTGGGTTGACTCGTTCGTCTATTTTGAAAACGATTAAACAATTTTTTTTTTATAATTAACCCATCCAATCTTTATAAAATAATAAACCCTACAATTTTTATAAACTTGTTAAAATAAATTTTAATATATAATAATGATAACATAATTAAACAAATAGAAACTTTTCTTTTTATTTATTATTATATATAAATACAATAAACATAATAACAAATTATTTAAAATATAATATTTTAACAAGATTAAAATATATATATATATATATATATATTTTATGTTAAGTTTTACAAAATCATTATCATCTTTCTACCATATTTTATAAATGTTAGGAAATATTCTTATAAACCTATACACATTTAAATACGAATACGCACATATAAAACATACAATAATACCTATTTATCCACATAGGGTTTCAACGTGCTTAGTTTTCAACATCCTTATCACCCGCACTCGTGGATTAAAACATCCGCTAGCCACGTGAGTTACATAGCCCCTATTTTATATTTTTACATGCTTTGGGGTGAAACATTATACATGCTACTCATCAAATTGTTTATACGTGTTATACATATGGATTATATGCTTGTTTATCGTGAATTATCTTGGGTGTACATTCATTTATTTTAAACACAAAGAAAACCAACAGTAATATTAATAGATCTATTGTGCCTGATCAGCCCACCCGGTTAGGGTGTTTATTACTGCATACTCGTATATAGCCGCGTGTTATATTCAAACATATCGGATATAGTGGATAACTATATTCAAACATACCGGGCCTAGCTATTGTGCTATGCTCAAGCGCGTCAATCAAGGTTTGAATTGTGCTTAGATAAACATGAAAGATACAACCATATATGCTATGTTTAACAAGATAAACAATGAGTTGCAAAACGTTTTTATCTACTATTTATCGGGTTCACAAAACCGATGTACTCACCAACTTTATAGTTGACACTTGATTTAAATAATGTTTCAGGTTTGGATATGTGATTGCTTGCTGAACTTATGGACCTAGTTAATTAAATCAATGTTTTGGAATATACTAGGTTATTTGAATTTGTATTGTACTTGAATATTTGTTGTCTTTAATTAAATTAATGAATTATGCAATATTTTAGCTATTATGTGCTTTTGAACAATCATTCCATTGTCCACCTCGATGATTCCGCCATCGGTCGGGGTGTGACACGATCCGTCATAGAGAGGTGGTGATGGTTCGTCACCCCCCATAAGGTCCGTCACAGAGCCAACGTTGGCCTATAAATTGAGTGCAAAGCTCATTCGTTTCTACATACAATCTCAAAAGAATTTCACCTTCCAGAACCCTTATCCTACTTCTATTAACGTTTCTCACTTTCCGACTCACTTAAGTTCCGCACCTCTGACAAAACACTCTTGGAAATAAGGAAACACTTAGGAATCAAGACCAGGAGCTAGAGCTATAGAGCCACGTTCTTAAGAAACTACCAACCCTATTCGTTGCTATCTTCTACTCAGGTGATTACACTTTGTTGCTTTAAAAACTTTCAAACGTAACTATTTACGTTTGTGAAAAAGGCAAAGCAGATATTATTAAGATAAAAAAAAAACGCAAAGGAATAGTCAAGTTTCAGTTTTTTCAAAATTAGTCACAAAATTTTTTGTTTTCATACTGAATAAGTCCAATAGAGCTCCGGAATTTCTTTTAAGAAAACTACTTTTAAGATATGCATTATTTTATATTTTAAATATTACAATTTTTAAGTATTTTAAAATTATAAATTTAACTCAAATGTAATAATTTTTTTCAAATGCTCCGGAATTTAAATTCATTTCATATGCAATATTTGTTAGATCTAAAATATATAACCATGTTTACCGTTAACGCATTGTTAAACCTATCTATGTTTAAAAGTAAATTCTTTTCAAAATCAAGTGGTCACAACACTTTTTTGCCTAAGTTTCTATACAAATTTAATTAAAAACCAAGCTTGCACATTTTTAACATTCCAAATATAACATTTTTGAATTTTTTTCAAAACAACTTAGCATTTTTTTTAATGTCAAATATACTTTACGGAAAACTTATTTCTATGTACGTTTTGGCCAATGTTCAGAACCAAGTCGTCGCAACGCGTCCCCCGCAGCAAACGCGCGAGTATTCAAAACTAGTTATAATTAAGAACACAATTCGCAATATAAACATTAAACACATGGACCTTTTATGTAACTATCTCTATATTTGTCAATGGGGTTGGTGGCCTATTGATAGAGAAAAATCCTCTAGAAACACTAAAAATTAATAAGGTCATAAGTTCTAAGTCCCACTTATATAAGAATAGAGAAATTTGCCTTTAAAAAAAAAAAAAAAAACTCTCTCCATATTTTATAAATGATTATTCGTTATCATGTTGTCATCATCCGTTTGGTGGGCCTTTGAACAGACACATTTGATTGTCCCACTCCCCACCCCTTTAACCCTAACACCTACTTCGCCTCCCGTTATAAAATCCTGACGTAGACATCTTTCCGTCAACCACCGTTATCTTCACAAAGGTCCTACGTGGATACTGGCCACGTTGTTCCCTATGTCCTTGGTAACCATCACTTATTTAACACGCGCGGACCCCACACACCCACATATAATTACATTTTATACATAACTAGGTTAAATCCCGTGTATTACACGGATTGAATAAATGTAATGTTATATATTTAGTAATAAAAAAATTATATCTTAAAAACCCCGTGTATTACAAATATGTATGTCTTAAAATATAACGTAATCAGTTAACATATACGCTCGTCAAATATGTTTTTAAAAGAATGTATTTTAACGTGATAGTTATAAATTTTGTTAAGTTAATTTTTAAAACATTTTTTTAAGCGGGTATTAATTTTTTTATGTAATTGATAAATGTTAATTTATATTAAATTTATTTGGTTAATGATATAATAACTATCTCTAATTAAATAATAAGTATCCATAATTAGATTTATATTAAATATTTAAAAATATATTATTTTATTATCATTATTTAATAGGAGAGATAGGCGAGAAAAACATGATGATGATGCATCAGTACGTGACACGTGTATCGTAAGATTTTAATTTATTAGTATAAAGATTCCAAGATGCAATTAATTTTTTATTACTCCACTATGTACTTAATTTTTTCTTCTGATATGTAATTAAAATGAAACTATAATGATAAGTTTTGTTGCTATCTGCGTAGAACTATGGGCAATGGAGGATATTGTCAAATTTTCCTGTCACATTTTAATTATTTATATTATTTTAATATAATATTTATTCAAATTCTAAATTTTCCGTGCATGTGAGGAAAATTTTAACGAGTCATTACAATTAGCCAATTTAATTCAAATTCATTTATGTGATTAGTTTAATCAATTAATTTGGTATTTAAATCCAAGAACTTCCAAAAATATATCGTAATTAGAAACAGAAAAAAATTGTTAGAGGAATGGTTTATGCGAAAAAGTAGTCTAAGAAGGAATAAAATAATGACACGTTGCATACATAGTTACTCTTTTATTAAGTAGTATAGATATAGATTTAAAATTGCCCATTTGCTTTGTATAAGATTTATATCGAATCACATAGCATGCGGTCCGGGAATGATTTATATACAACGCCACTATGATTTATAAGATACCCTCTACATGCCTAATTCCACTTGTCTACTAACATTAACTACAAGAATATATTTTTAATCAATGTTGTATTTTATTTTAAAATTTGTGCCATTTTGAGTTTATGTTTCCAAATCATATAAAAAAATAAATAAGTAAATAAATGATTTCTTTATTAGTAACAACTGTAAATAAAATTTGTGGAATAACCAAAATTGATAACTTTCATATAATGACGACTTGAATAAAAGGGTTAACATAAAACTAAAAAAAATCGATCCAATGGATGTAGTGATAAATTAGAAATTTTTGTTCCGTCTGTTATATGATTTCTTTTCTCTATTAACTACAACTAGCTTAGAACCCGTGTCTACACACGAGGTAAAAAATATCAATACATAAAATTATTAAATCTTTATATATATATTTTATAAGTGTAAAAATGTATCACATATACTAAGAATAAAAATCAAAATTGAAAATATGTAAAAATTAATATGTAGTTGAGTTTCAAAAATACGTTAATTACTATTTAAATTAATTTGACTTTCATTTACTATTTGATTGAAAATAAAAGTTACAATTTCAAAGTTTCTTATAATAAAAGATAATTTAAAATAAATATGTTTTATTAGTATAATTAGTATTTTCTTTAAAAATATATTATTAGGGGTAACTTTACACAATTGTAACCAAGTTCCCCAAGTATTATATTTAAGTCACTCAAAGTTTTTTTGTCTCTGTAAAGTCACCCAACTTTCAGTAGTTGTTTCAATCCCATGTAATATTTTTATAAATGTTTAAATTTTTTAAAATTGTATGAAATAAATCAAACATATATGAATCTTGTTTACTATTTAGCGGTTATTTTTTTTTCCAATTCGACTTAAATATAACAATTTTGAAACTTGCTTTTTATCTGGTGAATTTTTTTTCTTCAGTATTACCTTTTATTTTAAGTTAATTGGAATAAAAATTTCACTTATTGGTAACTAATATTCATATATATTTCATTTGACTCATTCAATTTTAAAAAATTTAAACATTTATAAAAATATTACATAGGATTGGAACACTTAGTGAAAGTTTAGTGACTTTAGAGGGACAAAAAAACTTTGAGTGACTTCAATGGAACACTTGGGAAACTTGATTACTATTTAGTGAAGTTTTCCTTTATTAAAATATGAAGGTGTATTTAATAAGATAGAGAAAGAATGAAAAAAATAATGATAATGAATATGAAGACGACATGTTGCATGAAAAACCTTTATTTATTATATAGTATAAATTTCACGTCCACCGTAAAAAAACAAAACTTCTAGTAAGACACGTGTACAGTATGCAGTGAAATGTGTACGTTGTCTGGATTTGGTAAATTAAAATATACAAAATGATAAGGTTTTCACTTGGCGCGCAAAGCTTTTGTTTACTGAAATAAACTTTTAATTTCCCGCTTTTCATTTTAATTAAATACCTTTTGGCACTATTTGGTTAATTAATTAAGATATATTAAAAGTTGTTCCTTTTTATTTAATTAAATACATATGCCACTATTTAGTTAATTAATTTAGAAGTATTGAAAGTGCTTCCTTTTTAGGCTTTTACCAAACATTTTAAATACCAATATGTTCTGCCTTCAAAGTTAATACTTTTAGTCAAGATATCATAATTGATTATACCCTCCTTTTTAGTTATCTACTTTATTAGAATATTTATTAATTATAAAAATCACATAACTGCTAAATTAAATGAAATAGATGAATAATGTTTTCCTCAATTAATGATGACCATCTATTGTTTTGACTCAAAATCAGGTATTATTTTTGTTGTTTTAAATTGCTTAAAAGACTATAACAATTTTTATAAACTTTTTTTAAATACAGTTATTTTTTCAAATTTTAAAAGTTTATATTTACATTAGTTTTTATATCATTTTCATTAATACAACCTTATTATAATAAACGAGTAATTTTATATGACACGTGTCGACTTCTGATAAACTCTAAATTTCTGTTTCTCGCATCTCTCCTATTAAATAATACTCTTTAATGTTAAATAATAAAAATAATTAAATATCTAAATACTATTCTAAATCATATTTTTTTAATTATATCTTATCTTAAACTATAATTTTATAATTTTTAAATCTTCATTATTTGTTATTTATAATTTCTTAAATATTTATTATTTTTTATTTAAACAATGACTGATTACATTCAATATATAAATATTTAAAGAAACTACTAGTTTAGAGCAAGTTAAACTTATTCAACCCGTATACTATATAAGTTTAATATATAAATAACTAATTATCACACAAAATTTTGTTCTATCTATTATGTTTAAAATAAAAGAATACATTATTTTTATTTTAAAAGTTTTCCATAAACAAACATTAAATAAAGGATTATTGGATTTTAATAATCTCACCTTTTATCAATTGGTCAATAATAATCCCAACTGAGAATATTTTTACCACTGGTCCCTACTTTCAAACTATTTTTACATTGGACCACCCGTTAAAAAAACTTAACGCCGTTAGAGTTTATATGACGTTGACATCTACAAACCGTTGGAAAGTCGAGCCAAGCTAGCAGTGGTTTAGTGTTGACTTTTGAAATTGGCTCTGGTGATGTTTAACTGGTCTCGTGGGTTCGGAAAGTCCAAACAGAGACAACGGTGGTGTTTAACGAGACCAGTTAAACACCACCAGAGCCAATTTCAAAAGTCACCACGAGACCACTGCTAGCTTGGCTTGACTTTCTGACGGTTTGTAGATGTCCACGTCATATAAACTCTAACGGTGTTAAGTTTTTTTAACGGGGGTCCAATGTAAAAGAATAGTTTGAAAGTAGGGATCGGTGGTAAGAATATTTTTAGTTGAGATTATTATTTGTCAATTCATAAAATGTAAAATTATTAAAATCCAATAATCTTTAAATAAAAGTAGGAAATTAATTGAAAGAATTCTTTATCCCAAAAGTAAGTAAAAAAAGCACAAAGTAAAGCAACACACCAAAAGCCCATTTACTCCCCCATTCCACCTCAATCTCACTCTCTCACACACACACACACACACACTCCTTTTGCCCACGCTTGCTCCGCCGCCGCATTCCGTCGCGCCACCACCGTCACCATCTCACCATCCCACCCCCCACACCACTTAAAATGCAGCAAATCTACACTCTCAGATTCTTCTCCACCAAGTGAAAAAAAGAGGGTTTTCCAACAGCTCCCAAACTTGTACATCCTGCATAACAACTTGTACGGTAACAGATTTACTAACCAAAACCCCCAACCCATTTCCGATTTCCTCGCATTCTTGTTACATGTAACAGAAATCAGTTACATTCTGTTGTCAATCCAACTGATTTTCAGCTGTTTGTAACAACCATGATGTTTAGGGTTTTATTGTTGGTTATGTTTATTGTTATTGTTATTGTTCCTGCAATGGGCCAGCTCCCATCACAGGACATCTTAGCTTTACTCGAGTTCAAGAAAGGAATCAAACACGACCCGACCGGGTTCGTGCTCGGTTCCTGGAACGAGGAGTCGATTGACTTCAATGGGTGTCCGTCTTCTTGGAACGGAATCATGTGTAATGGGGGCAATGTGGCTGGTGTGGTTCTTGACCATTTGTCATTATCTGCAGATGTTGATTTGAATGTGTTTGCAAATTTAACAAAACTTGTTAAGCTTTCAATTTCCAATAATTCAATTTCAGGAAAGTTTCCAACAAAATTAGGGGAAATGCTTGAGTTTCTTGATGTTTCATTTAATCTTTTTAATTCGAGTTTGCCTGATGAAGTTGGGAAAGCTTTAAGCTTGAAGAATATGTCTTTAGCTGGGAATAATTTTTCGGGCCCGATTCGGGATTGGGTTTCCGGGCTGGGCTCGATACAGTCTTTGGATTTGAGTGGTAACTCGTTTTCTGGCCCGATTCCACCGGGTTTGACTCGGTTGAACAATCTGGTTTACTTGAATTTGTCGGTTAACGGGCTCACGAAGAGCATACCGGAAGGTTTTGAGGATATGGGAGTTCTTGAGGTTCTTGATTTGCATGAGAATATGTTGGATGGTGATTTTGATCCGAAGTTCTTGCTGTTGACAACTGCTGTTCGGGTTGATTTTAGTGGGAATTTGCTTACGAGTCCTTCGGGTCAGAATGGGAAGTTTTTGGCTGGGATTTCTGAGAGTGTTAAGTACTTGAATCTTAGCAGGAACCGGTTAACTGGGTCTTTGGTTAGCGGGGGCGTGGTTGAGATGTTTGGGAGCTTGGTTATGTTGGATTTGAGCTATAATCAGTTGTCGGGTGAACTCCCGAGCTTCAATTTTGCTTATGACCTTCAAGTCCTGAAGCTCTCGAACAACCGGTTTTCTGGGTTCTTTCCAAATGATCTGTTGAAAGGCGATTCGTTGGTTTTAACCGAATTGGACTTGAGTGGCAATAACCTCACTGGTAACTCACAAACTCTGTAGTTATAGTTCTTTATGTGTGTTGTTTTACACTTTTATTAATGTTTTGATCAAATTTGCAGGGTCAATCAGTATGATAATGTCAATGTCTCTTCAAGTTCTTAATTTGTCTGGTAACGGGCTCACGGGCGAGCTTCCGTTGGTGACTGGTGGATGTGTTGTTCTTGATCTGTCTAAGAACAACTTTGAAGGAAATTTGACCAAATTGGTGAAATGGGGGAACCTAGAGTTTCTTGATCTTAGTCAAAATCGGTTAACGGGCCCATTCCCGGAGGTAACGGGCCAGTTCTTGAGGCTTAACCATTTGAACCTTTCACATAATTCTCTTGATAACTCCATTCCTGAAGTAATCACTAGGTTTCCTAGATTGACAGTTCTTGATTTAGGGTTCAATCGGTTTGATGGCCTGTTCCCAAATGGTTTAATATCTATGCCTACGTTGCAGCAACTTCATCTTCAAAGTAATAAACTTTCGGGTCGAATCCATTTGTTTCAATCTTCGTTCGTGTCTAATGTCTCCAACATTCGGGTTCTTGATGTTTCAGACAATCAGCTTGATGGCGATTTTCCTGATGGGCTCAATTCCTTAACCGGGCTTCAGTTTCTTGATGTCTCTGGAAACAATTTCTCAGGTTCTTTGCCAATGTCTTTGACCGGGCTCACCGGTCTTGTATCTTTAGATATTTCCCAGAATGACTTCACGGGCCCGTTGTTAAAGAATTTGACCGACAGGTTAATGAGTTTTAACGCATCATATAACGACCTCTCCGGTGTTGTCCCTGAGAATTTGAGAAAGTTCCCGGAATCGTCCTTCTTTCCTGGAAATTCCGACTTGCAGTTTCCTAACCCTCCAGCGGGACCCAACACACGCGGCTCATCGAGCAAGAAGAAGCCCATTAAGACAGTTTTTAAAGTGTTGGTGATCGTCGCGTGTGTTATTGCTGTAGTGATCTTGATCCTGCTAGCGGTTTTCATTCATTACATGAGGATTTCAAGCCGACCCCTTCCCCAAGAAGTCGGGGCAAAAGACGTCCAACGCCGCCAACCTGCCACAGGAAGTGGCGGTGGAACGGTGGTTTCCGCCGGAGATATTGCGGCTTCACGAAAAGGGTCATCATCAGAGATGATCACTCCAGAAAAGTTAGGTGGCGGGGCAGTGCCTAGTTTTTCACCATCTAAAACCAGCGGGTTTTCTTACTCGCCGGACTCTGGTGACTCGTATACTGTTGAAAATCTCTCCAGACTTGATGTGAGGTCGCCTGACCGGTTGGCGGGTGAACTATACTTTCTTGATGACACAGTGTCGTTTACACCCGAAGAGTTATCACGGGCCCCAGCTGAGGTTTTGGGTAGGAGTAGCCACGGGACTTCATATAGAACAACACTTGATAACGGGCTGTCGTTGACTGTCAAATGGTTAAGAGAAGGTGTCGCGAAACAGAGAAAAGATTTTGCTAAAGAGGCGAAAAAGTTTGCGAATATACGACACCCAAATGTTGTTGGATTACGAGGATACTATTGGGGACCAACACAATATGAAAAGTTAATTCTCTCGGATTTCATATCTCCCGGGAGTCTTGCAAGTTTCCTCTACGGTACTGATCTTGTTCCTAACCAACCATGATAAACGGGTCGTGTTCGCGGGTTGACGGGTCAGACCCGACACTAGCCCGAAATATTTACATGAATCCAAAAATCGTGTCAAACACATAAATCCTATGTATTTGTGGATTGACATGAACACGGCTCGTTTATCCCGAAAAAAAGTTTTATTTTCTTTTTTGCATATTAATCCTTTAGAATTACAAATTTACATATATGATGAATAAAAAGTACCTAATTGGTTAATTTTGTTACATAAAACATATTTTAATATACACACACATACATATAGATGGGTTAAATGGGCCAACCGGCCTATTTGACGGGTTGTCACGAACACGACCCGTTCAGTTAAATGTGTTCAACCCGAAACTGTAAATTTCGTTTTAGGTTCGTGTCGTGTCAGAAACTCACACCTTTGTTCTTAGCCTGCTTGCTAATTTCGATTGTTGATCAATTATCTTTTGTGTATGCAGATCGACCCGGAAGAAAAGGACCACCGCTAACATGGGCACAAAGGCTCAAAATAGCAGTTGACATTGCACGCGGGCTAAACTACCTCCATTATGACCGTGCGATCCCACACGGGAACCTAAAGTCAACCAACATCTTACTAGACGGTCAAGATCTAAATGCCCGTGTAGCCGATTACTGTCTCCATCGTCTAATGACCCAAGCAGGAACAGTAGAACAGATCCTTGATGCGGGTGTGTTAGGCTATCGTGCACCCGAGCTAGCTGCTTCCAAACACCCGGTTCCTTCTTTCAAATCAGACATTTACGCGTTTGGAGTGATTTTGTTGGAGCTTTTGACCGGGAAGTGTGCGGGTGATGTGGTGTCGAGTGAAGATGGTGGCGGGGTTGATTTGAACGATTGGGTTCGGTTGAAGGTGGCGGAAGGGCATGGGCCCGATTGTTTTGATGCGGTTTTGATAACGGAAATGGGGACCCCAGCTGCGGATAAGGGGATGAAGGAGGTTCTCGGGATCTCGTTACGGTGTATCAGGCCGCTTTCTGAGCGGCCTGGCATCAAGACGGTTTACGAGGATCTTTCGTCTATATAGGTGGTTAGATTTTGTGTTTTTTGGTTTTGTTTGACTTAGATTAGGGATTGAACTGGGGGGATCAATGGTTTATTGCTCCCCATTTTTTATGTTTTTGGTAATTTCTGAATGTATGTTCTTGGCTTTTTTTTTTTCTGGAAAGAAGAGTAATGTTTGAAGAATTAGTTTGAATTTATGGTATGTTTAGAAGGGAATTGGATGGGATTGTTTTTGTTTTGTGGATTTAGGATTTGAATAAAGGTTCGTATTTCTATTAATTGATTAATAATAATAATAACATGTAATGGGAGGTTTAAATGAAAAGTGTTTAAAACGATAAATAACTACAAAAAAGGCCTTTCATAATGGAGGCGTGAAAGAGGTGGCGTGAGTCACCTGCCTCAACCACGGACATGGTACACCGCTCCCGATCTAGGGCGTGAGGCGTTTCACGGGGAAAAGGGGTACATGTGTGTCTGTATTATGTATAAATGTGTATATATTTGTGTGTAGATAGTAAACCACACCTTAGTGATTTGATTTAATGATTGATGCATGTTGATATGACGGTAACGTGACATGTGTTAATGTGAAACCACTACGAATGACCTAAGTATTAATATTCATGTGATTATACAAAATCAATAAACAAGAACCATCAAATTATCCGATTATCTGTGAGTTTAGATGTGATAGATGTAAAATGACTAGTTTTAAAATATTTTTTTCATAGAGAGGGATACGACAAGTAGCTTTTTATAGTCACGTGTTCTCGTCTCTTAACCGGTCTTAAAAAAAGTTTTAAAGCCTTGATTTTGATCTTTGTGAACACTTTAATGACATGAATATTTAAAATGCAATAAGACAAATAAACTGAGGGGGTAAAATGTATCTTGCATGAGTACCCATACATTCTAATCTAACCATTCTGCCCTCGTTTCTATCTTTCCTCTTACCAAAAAAGAAAAAAAATAAAAATTAATTATGAAAATTAATCCAGAAAGGCAGAATAAAAGATCGATGAAAGAATTTAACCATTAATGGATTCTTTTAGGTTCCTGCATTGCGTTCTCTTATTCCTCTTGGCACCTTCTTTAGCTGTCTCTTCTTCCTCAATTTCATGTAAAATTAATATTTCATATTTTTCTTCAATAATTTCTTTTTTATTTTATCAATGATTTTATGTTCATTCGTCTTATGAGTCTTGTAATTGATTGTTTTTGATGATTTATGAATCTTGATAGATAATGCTCTTGAATCTTTTCGAGGAATCACCCGTAATCTTCTTCAGCAAAAACAATGTAAGTTCTTTCCTTTCTCGATTCCTATTGAATAACCTTCTGGCTCGTTTAACCCATTTAATTTCAATAATTAATGCTCTAACATGAACCTTGTTGTTCATATATGTATATGTATATATGTGTATGACCAATATATGTATCTAGATGTGTACATGTATGACGCATGTGCATGTGTTATATGTGTATGTGTACGTGTATTGGTATGGCGAATATTTTTTTTTTGTTGAAGAAATGGCGGAGTTAACAAAAGTGATTTGGTTTGTGGGTGATTTTTGGAAGTTTTTTGGTTTACGGGGAAACCACTCTTCCAACAAGCACACTCTAACTTTTCAAATTTGGGTCTTTTCACATGGCAAGGAGACTTCAGGAAACGACTTAGGTGGCAATCGAAGTAGAGGTAGAGCTCCACCATTTCTGCAAAAAAAGTCAGAGTCCGCTTGTAGGAGGAGCAGACCAAAATTTGAAAAGTTAGAGTACACTTGTGGTAGGAGTAAACTCACCATAAACCAAAAAAGTTTTAAAAATCACCAACAAAACAACGCACTTTTGCCAACTCCACCATTTCTGCATAAAATTACGTATATATGTGTACTATATGACATATGTAAGTATATGTATATGTAGATGTAGATGTAGATGTATACGTGTATGACGTATATATGTAGATGTGTACGTGTATGTGTGTGTAGATGTGCATGTGTAGATGTATGTGTACGTGTACGTGCATGTGTATATGTGTATGTGCATGGATGTGTATACGTATGTACACGTCTATGTTTGTATGTCTATATATTTATATGTATATGTGTTTGCGTATGTACACGTCTACGTGTATGTGACTTTATATATATCTATGTATATGTGTATCTTATGCGTGTATGACATATATTCGTCCATTTATGTACACGCGTGTGTGTAATATATGTATGCATGCATGTTTACATGTGATGTTTGTGTATGTCTAAATATACACACGCGTATTTGTATACTTATATGGCTTTTAAAGCTACAATAGGGAATCTTGAATCATTTTGAACATTTCCCACAGCTTGCCCGGTGAACTTTGAGAACGAAAACTACACGATCATCACAAGCCAATGCAAAGGACCCGTATACAAACGCGACCTGTGTTGTAACTCGTTTTTGAAAATCGCGTGCCCACATTGGGAACATGTTAATGATGAGAAGACGAATTGTGCATCAACTTTGTTTAGTTACATCAATTTGTACGGAAAATACCCTCCCGGGCTTTTTGCTAGCATGTGTAAAGGAGGCAAGGATGGTCTTAGTTGTGACCATGTTGATAAATCGGCTCACCACAAAGCCAACCATGGGCGGGCTACAGCCACATCGGTTCAGTCACCGCTGATCATGATCACCATTGGACTCGTCATCTTCATACTAGACTTGGTTTAGTGGACCACGATACGGATCGAAAGAAAGTATAGTGTATAATTCATGATCATATTTATGTTGAGCAAAATGGTCATTTGATTAGAAGATAGATGTAAAAGGTTCATTTTTCTTTGTGTTTTGTAGAACTTAATTAACTTTCTATGGTAGCATTTATTTAACTCTAATTTATTAATTCGTTTGGATCAAAGGTAACGGGCCATTTATGTAATTAGTTAAAGATTGTATTTAGAGTCAGTTGTGTAAAGTTTATAAAGTCAAGGGGTTTAGAGTGTACTAGTTAAAAATAGAAACCGCACGGGGGCTAAAGGATCGTGACGATGCGTCGGTCCAGATTAGGGAAGATTGTTCGTTGCTTAAAACTGAAGACCAGGGGTGTTCAAGTGTTAATGTTCTAAACTTCTAATCTCATAAGCAAGGGAAGATTGTGAATTGTTGTTGCTTAAAAAAAAAACAAAGCCAAGAAGGGTTGTTTTGTTACGAAAAGAAAACAAAAAAACAAAAGTTAGATCCCAATTTGGTCACGAGGTGCACTACAAAACCGAAAGAGGTGCAAAAGAACCCGTTCACTAGCCACTTTCTTTGACTGCTTGACTTTGGATTTTGACATGAGTTTCATTTCACGAATCCATATTGGTTTTAAATTGGGCTTCTCTCATGACCCAAAACTTAATTCTTTTCACACTTTTATTCAACCAATCGATATCCCATCGATTCTTATATTATACCACAATTCCAAATTCCCATATCAAGATCGTTTATGTGTACTAGTTTTGTTCCTACCGTGTACGCTACCAGTTCCGTATGCTACTAGTTGACTTCCTATCATAGTGTCCTCCCTAAGTCGTTGACTTCGGCAGATGTTGAATTTTGTTAATCCCTACCGGAAGAGATATGGTACTTTGAACAAATAAACTTGCTTCCTTTAGCTAGTTGACTGGGCTTGTTACCAGTTGAATATATGGATTATTTGTGGTGCTTTGTTAAACTTAGACACCTGAGTCAGACTCGTGACCCACATGTCTTTTGTGCAAGTCACGAGAAAAGAGAGAGACTACAAAAGCCTCAAAGAGAAGCATGGAAATGCGACCATCAGTAGGAGACGAGACGTCAGCATTAATTCGATTATCACCATTCTAGGACACCTCACCTGGAAAACAACAGGAGGGAACTTGAGGCGACTTTTAATTTGTTACGATAAAAAGAAAGAACAAGAACAGAGAGGGAAGCTCAATTCATTTCATTGATGGATTCTATTACCATCCATAATCAAGCTATAACGACTAACTAATTTTGTTTATTGAAGATTACAATATTGACAATTAACCCCCTTCTACTTACAATTTGACCTAAATGGTCCATGTACTTTTTTATTGATTACAATACTTCCCCTGCATAGAGATTCTTGACCTCAAGAATCTATAGGAAAACCTGGGTATTTAAGAATGAAATCATCAGTAACTTCCCACGTGGCATCATGAAGAGGATGATACTTCCACTGAATCAAAAATATGAACACTGGTTTATCATCTTGACGAGCCAGTTTCCTATCCAAAATATGCAAGGCCTGGACTAGTGCACTAGGTCCAGTAGGAATAAGGAATAATGATAGTGGGAGGACATGCATCTTGTTTTAGCAAGGAAACATGGAGTGTATGATGAATTTGGGAACCAACAGGTAAGTCTAGCTTGTAAGCAGTTGGACCCACTTTAGCTAAAATTAAAAAGGGACCACAGTATTTAGGACACAATTTGGAATATTTGTGAGTTCTGAGTGAGGTTTGCACATCTGGATGAAGCTTCAAATAAACCCAAGTGTCCACTTCAAGAGCTCTTTCAGACCTATGATGATCAGCATTCTGTTTCATTTTGTTCCTTGCCTTGTGTAGAGACTGCTTAAGTGTAAAAATCATGGTTTTCCGCATATGAAATTATTCTTCTAATGCAGCAACTTTAGAATCCAAAGGAATATGAGGGAGGTGAATAGGAGGATCCAACCCAAATGAAGCTTTAAAAGGAGGCATTTGGATAGCTGAATGCCAAGTAGAATTATACCACCATTGTGCCAAGGGTAACCATTTGGCACATGCAGTAGGATCATGCATTACCATACATCTGTAATAAGTTTCCAAACACCTATTGAGTACTTTTGTTTGAGAACGATAAGCAGTAGATAATGCTTGTGTAATTCCTTGCTTCCTTAAAAACTCCTTCAAAAAATGGCTAAAAAATAAAACATCCATGTCAGAAAGAGTGGTTTGTGGACACCCATGTATTTTGAACACATTATCAAGTACTAATTGAGCCACTTTAGTAGCAATGTAAGGGTGTTTCAGTGGAAGAAAATGTCCATATTTTTAAAGCCTGTCTACAATGACTAAAATAGTATTATGGCATTGTGAATTGGGTAAACCACCAATAAAATCCATGGAAATATTAGTAAAAATTGATGTGTGAACAAGTAATGGATTCAACAGGCCAGGGCTAGCAACAACTAAGGCAAGTGAAACATCATACTTTATTAATTTATCAGAGTTTACTTTACAGAAATTTGTCCTAGATTTTTCAAAATCTTGTCACTATAATAACAAATGTATATTTTATTATAAACTAGTTTAGGTCCCGTGTCTACACACGGGGTGAAAAATATTAATATTTAAAATTTTTAAATCCTTATGTATATATATTTCACATGTGTAAAAATATATTACATATACTACGGATATAAACAAACTCAAAATATGTAAAAATTAATATATAATTAGGTTTCAAAAATACATTAATTACTATTTAATGTATTTTCACTTTCAATTACTATTTGATTGAAATAAAAGTTACATAATTAAATTTCGAAGTTTTCTTATAATAAGGGATAATTTAAAATAAATGTGTTGTATTAGTACAATTAGTACTTTCTTTAAATATATATTATTATTTAAATATAGAAGTGTATTAAATAAGAGAGAGAGGCGGGAAAAAAAATGGTGAGATTGAATGTGGAGACGACACGTGGCACTAAAAAACCTTTATTTATTGGTATGTATAGATATTGTCTTTACATACAATCTTACATTATACATAGCATAGGGATTCTTTAACTCCGATGACTACGTCCTCAGGAAACTTCATTCCACGTGCCTTTTCATACAATAACATAGGCTCTTCCGCCTATAGGCTCGGCACCTTTCCATTCCCATTCACAAGGCCATTCCGTCCCGTAGACTCCACACTTTTTTAATTTCATTCACAGGGTCCTTCCGTCCCGTAGACTCAACACCCTTTTTTACATTAACCCCGTAGGTTATTTATTTACAAGGCCCTTCTGCCCCGTAGGCTCGACACCTTTTTTTCTCATTGGGATGTTGAGTGTCATTGACTCGTAGTCTCCCAATTTATCAAGCATTTATTTATATCATGCATATTTACTTTATCATGCATGTTTATGCTTGATTTAATCCCAAGTAGACCTCACCTTAAACTTTCGTAACGATTTCTCTACAATGTACTAAAGAGGTTGATATACAAGTGTATTATTGGCGTACCCACCACCACTTTAATACTTTGTGAGTACCCCGTTATTCCATTTTAGGGTTTAGGCTCGTTTCCATCATACATTCAAACTAATTTTTATGCGACTTATGTTAGTAACAGATAATTAGTCGCTAATATTTTTTCCTTTTATTTGAGACTAAAGTTCAGTCTCAAATATGTTTGGGCTAAGATAAGGTTTTGGATGGAAGCATTTTCGTGACTGAATTTCAGTCCCAAATGCGTTCCCTCAATAATGAAAAATGGCGCAAATGTATTGGCGACTGATTTTTAGTCTCTAAAATCAATCTTAATATTCCAAAAAATGGATGGAATTAGGGACTGGTATTTAGTCTTGAACACCTTTTTATATATGAAAGAATTAAGGACTGATTTTTAGTATCTAATTATTTTACTCAAGTTCTACCACTTTAAAGAAAGTATCACAGACTGAACATTAGTCTCACACATTTTGTAATTGACTTTTTCGAAACTAAAATTTAGTTTCCTAAGAGTTTTGTAGATGAAATAACTAGATTCAATGGTTGATGCTACAGCAGGCCACGAGATGCTCACGTTCATGGATGCTTCATTAGGATTTCAACAGATCCGGATGGAACCCTCAGACCAGGAGGATGCTGCCTTCATGACTCCAACAGGTATATATTGTTATATTGATATGCCTTTTGGTTTGAAAAATGCAGGTGCTACGTACCAAAGACTAGTAAACATGATGTTTAAAGACAAACTAGGGGACACCATGGAAGTATACATAGATGACATGGTGGTAAAATCAAAGAGAGCTGAGGATCATCTTAGGGATCTCAAGGAAGCATTTAACATTCTGGACAAGTATAACATGAAGCTGAACCCTTCCAAGTGCCACTTTGGAGTGGGGGCAGAAAAATTCTTAGGCTACATGGTGACCAAGAGAGGAATAGAAGCCAGTCCGGAACAGATCAAAGCAATCGTCAATTTAAAATCCCCAGCAAATACCATGGATGTCCAGAGACTGACTGGCAGAGTAGCAACACTTAACAGATTCATATCAAGATCCTTAGAAAGATGCAAGGAATTCTATCACATCCTGAAAAAGAATAAGTGGTTCGAATGGGAAGAGAAGCATGAGCAAGCACTCCAATCATTAAAGGAGTACTTGTCAACTGCTCCTCTATTGATGAAACCAGAAGATGGAGAACCATTATCCCTATATCTGGCGGTATCCGAAAACTCAGTGAGTGCTGTCCTAGTTTAGGATCATGAAGGCCAACAACATCCGGTATATTATGTAAGTAAAAGCCTACTCCCGGCAGAAACCAGGTATTCTCATTTAGAAAAATTAATATTGGCTTTAATAATGGTATCCACTAAACTTAGACACTATTTTGAAATGCACACTATTCAAGTAAAGACTAATTATCCTATTAAGTGTGTTTTAAAAAAGCCAGAAATGTCTAGAAGGATGGCAAAATGGTCGGTCAAGCTCAGCACATATGATCTCGTATATGATCCCAAAACAATGATAAAGTCACAAGCCCTCGCAGACTTTGTGGCCGATTTCAGCAGTGATATACAACATGAAGCAGACTTTGAAGTTCAGCTATTAGAGGAATCCAAGGATAAGTGGATCCTATACACTTACGAGGCATCAAACGTTAAAGGAACGGGTCTAGGGATCATGCTGAAATTGCCACAAGGGGTCATAATACCCCAATCTATAAGTTGTGAGTTCCAGGCGACTAATAACGAAGCTGAGTACGAAGCTCTGATAGCTGGCTTGAAATTAGCTTGGGATATGAAAATCAGGTATCTCCAAGTATACGTTGACTCTTTGTTAATTGCTAACCATTTTAATGGCTCGTATGCAGTGAAAGGTGAAAGACTAACCATGTATCTGGAAATAGTTAAAAAATTATCTGTGAAATTCGATATATTTGACATAAATTAGGTACCAAGAGAAGACAACTCTGAAGCTAATGCCTTAGCGAACCTTGCTTCGGCTCTCAAAATACCAGAAGGAGTCAGGATACCAATCATACATATCCTGAGTCCAGCAATCGAAGACCCAAACGAAGTGTCTAATGCAGAAGAAATAGATATTCAGGATCCCAAGCCCAATCCAGAATCCTGGACTTTACCTATTAAAAAATATTTTTAGGATGGAGAAATCCCGAGTGACGAAAAGAACCACAGGGCTTTTCGCATAAGGGTGTCTCGCTTTGTAATTCTGCATGATGTCTTGTATAATAAATCTATTGTAGGTTCGTATTTGAGATGTTTGGAGGATCCTGAAGCACTTGAGGTTCTCAAAGACATACACGAAGGAGATTGCGGAAATCACACTGGGGGCAGGGCGCTATTTTCAAAAATCCTGAGGACAGGATACTACTGCCTATAATGAGGAAAGACGCTGTAACCTACTCTCAAAAGTGGGATGCTTGCCAAAGACATAATAATATACTTCACCAACCAGCAGAGCCATTGTATCCAGTAATCTCTCCTTGTCCGTTTATGAAGTGGGGAGTTGATATAGTTGGCAAACTCCCCAAGGCACCAGGAGGAAAAGTGTTCATGCTAGCAATGACCAACTAGTTCTCAAAATGGATTGAAGCCGAGGCATTTGTCCAAGTAAGAGAAAAGGAAGTTATCTCCTTCATCAAGCGCAATATCCTGACGAGATTTGGGATCACGGTGGAGATAGTATGCGACAATGGGTCTCAATTCATCGGCAAAAGGACAACCAACTTCTATGCTAGTTGGGGGATCAAAATGATAACTTCCATCCCTGTACATCCTCAAGCCAACATACAGGCGAAATCAAGCAACAAGATCATCATCAACAACCTAAAGAAAAGATTGGGAGCAAAGAAAGGACGATGGGCTGAAGAGCTACCTTTCGTACTTTGGGCAAATAGAACAACCGCAAAAAGTGCAATAGGACAAACTCCGTTTTCTTTGGTGTTTGGAACTAAAGCCATGATCCCTACAGAGTTGGTTATCCCTACTGCCAGAACTAATCTTCAAACCGAAGAATCCAACAAAGAAACCCTTGCTCAAGATCTTGATACTGTGGATGAGCTCAGGGATCTTGCAAAGGTTTGTATAGTAGCTTACCATCAGAGGATAGCAAAATCATACAATAAGAGCATAAGAATCAGAAGATTCCAAGTAGGTGACTTAGTGCTAAGGAAAGCATTCCAGAATACAACCAATCCCAGTGACGGAAAACTTGCACCGAAATGGGAAGGCCCGTACCTGGTTGATTCAGAAGCAGGCAAAGGTGCGTATTGGTTGGCCACCATGGAAGGAGAACTCCTGCCAAGATCCTGGAACACCATCCATCTCAAAACCTACTTTATGTGAGTTAGAAATTATGTTCTAACTAAAATGGTACGTCCTCTTTCCATAATTCTTCTTAATTTCTATTATTTTTTTTATCAAATTACTGACTTGAGCGTCGGGTGGGTGTTAGCCAGGCTAACACCCACCTTCACCAAAGATTCCTGTTTTGTAGGAATCACTTCCAGGGATCCCGACAGAAGATAGAGAATGGCCATCTCTCCTAAGTTTGGGTATCCTGATATACCTCGAAGGTTTAAACGGCTTTTGCGATTCTAAGTATTGGGTTAATACACCCCGCCAGGAGCGCACGATATCTGATTATAGTTCAAGGTGGTGCGACCGGTCCATATAATAGTGGCTGATAATTTCATCACTGTTGGCTATATATTGGGTGCTACGAATATAACAGACGTGTTATTACTCAAGTTTCTCCCGATCATTTAACATTTACGTGTTAAAGCTAAGGTTTTTAGCTTTTTCATGCTAACTCAGAATTGGTTTAGCCCACGATTATTTGGCTTAGCCTACGATTATTTGGCTTAGCCCACGACTATTTGGCTTAGCCCACGACTATTTGACTTAGCCCACGACTATCTGGCTTGGCCCACGTTTTTGGCTTAGCTCACGATTCTTATTTGTCACAGATTAAAAACTTATGAACATCATGAAGTTCAATTACTAAAGTCCGCGACGTGATTGAACAATGGGGACAACTGATAGTTGTTATACTTTGGACTCTATTCTACAATCCGGTATGTATATCTATCTAGCTAGATATTCGACTAAGGTATATGATGGCTATTTTTTATTGGAAAATTGAGTGACCAAGTCATGATACGTTTGGTATCCTTACATAACACTTATCAAAACCAAATTGTGTTTTCCTAAGTCCAAGTTTGATAAAAATCTGAGAATTTCTTATTAAGGATCCGGTATCCAGAAAATATGTTCAAACCTGTTTTTCTAAGTATTTCAAACTTTTGATTATCTAAGGATCCTAATTTTCTAAAACATATCAAATAGTCATCAAGCATCTACTAATATTTATAGTGTAGGAAATAAAAGAGATCCGAGCTTCATCCAAAACCTGGACCCATCCACCAGGAATCACAAAATATCAAATTGTCTATCCCATGACAGGGATCCCAAAAGCATAAAGAGAAAATTGTTCATCAACCACAGACAGAAAAAGGAAATTGTTTCTAGACAAGTCAACCAACAGAAATAATCAAATACCAGGGCTCAGGTCTTAGCATTTTTACCTTCATCGCCCTGGTCAACCCGCTTCTCACCATCAGCAGCTCCAGTATCCTCAGCGGCCTTGCTGGTCTCCATTGCTTCGCCTCCTAGCTTGGCCAGAGAAGAGCGCCATCCCTAGAGATCCCCGTTGTACGATCAAAGCCTTCAGCAGCGACTTGCTCAGCCATCTAAATCCTTGATTGGAGAATAGAATTAACCGCGGATTTCTTGGCATCATCCACAGTTTGCTGAAGCTTCAGCTCGTACTGAGTTGTGCTTTCCTCCAACTTATCCTTCTAAGCCTAAATCTCTTTCTCCAAGTACTTGCTCTTGGGGGCAAATATTTTCTTTAAATCCTCAACCTTCTCTAGGGTCTCCTCAGCATTCCTCTTCGCTTCAGACAAGTTGGAGTAAAGCTTTTCGAAACCCTATAAAATTCGAACAGATTAATGATTCGGGATCCTGATATAAGCATCGGGATACCAAGAGGATACTTACCAGATTCATCAAGCCCTGAAGCTTCTTGGTGGTCTCAGCTGAGTCCATCCCCTCGAAGATCTCAAGATCCAGCACCTCCACCGTTTTCCTCTTTTTGCTTCCAGAAGCTTTGGACCGGGAAACGGGGACATGAGGCTTGGCAGTTGTAGGCGTAGGACCCTCCTTCTTGACCACGGTAGCACCAGATAGAAGACTGTCAAGATCGGACAGAGAAAATAGGGAGCTTGACTTAGGATCTCTGCACAAAAATAAAGCGGTTCAGAATCATGGCAAACGGAAATAGAAACACTGAATACTCCTCACCTGAAAACATCTCGGATTCAGAATACTGGGTTTCAAGGCTTGCTGGACTGACGGTAGACTCGAAGTGAAATGATCTTTCCCCCACATGTATTTCTAACAATGCTTCGATGCTCTTGTCTATATCGCTTCTTGCAGGTACCAGTTCGTAGAATTTTGGAGCTACACAAGGATCAAACAAGAAATATCAACAAACAGGTAAAATGTGATATAATTTGTAGGAATCCTAGCTATTTACTACCCTTCTTAACCCATTTAAGCGGCAAATGTCTCCCACCGGGGATAGAATCTCTCCTGACAAAGAAGAACTTCCTCTTCGAGTCAGAATCATTTTGAGTGGCTTTTGGGATTAAATGAGTTCGTCCAGTCCTAAGTTGAAGGACGAATCGAGAAGAGATGTGGGTTCTTAGATTGTAAGTATCGGCTAGCTCAGGAACGCCAATGGTCAAAGAATGTGAACGATTTAGTCTTTCCAGAGTTGCTAAAATCCTCCAAACCATCGGCATGATTTGAGAGTAGCAAAGACCAGTGATCTTGAAAAAGTCGGTGATGAAGGGAGAAAAGGGATATGACAGACCTAACGTAAAAGGATAGCTATGGAAGCAGATCCAATTTTCAGAAATCAAATTGGCTTTTGTTCTAGAATCAAAAGGCCTAAAAACGGTTTTTTGAAGGAAAACGTTGCTTGACTTCAAAAGTTTTATATCTTGATTGGTAAAAGAACAAAGTTCAAGATCAGTGTGGTCAAGGATTCCTTGATCCAAATCCTCTATCGTTTCGGCAACGATGGAAGAAGCTAATCTAGTCATTTTCTTGCCATGATCGTGGACAAATAGAAGAAAGAAAGCAAAAATTCAGAGGATATTCTTACCGGTATTGGCTTAGAGAAGACGAGAATGGAAGAAAAGGAGTGATAATGATTTTATCCTACTAACCCCAATGGTTAAATTGCATGGGTAGTCGTGAATGTCTTATCGCAATCTTATCATCATTTACTATTTGAATTTTGAAAAATTTTACAGATGTCGATGAGATTGACAGCTGTTAAATTTGGGGACAATTGTTACGGGTCGTTTTACAGCGATCCTGGATCTTTAGCATACTTCGGTATCCTGACTGGTTCCGGTATCCTCAATATTTAACCGTTATATCTTTCTTTTATCTTGACCAATACGCATGTAAAACACGTGTAGTCAAAGTCATTCCTAAAGAATCGCTCCGGAAGTCAAAGAGAACGTGTTGAAGACGCGTGGAGTGACTTGCAACGGTCACTCCACGCGTGGAGGCCCTTATATGAGGATCCGAACTCTTGAACTGGTACATCAATCTTTTAGAATAATTAAAAGGGTGGCCTTGTTTTCTCGAATGAGACATTTCTTTAAAGTTTTAGCTATTTAATGCATATGGGAATACCAATTTATGATGTCTTTTTTTGTAGGTAAAAAGGGTCAAGCTTTATGTTTTTGGTTTATCTAGAGTTGGAGATGATTTCAATAAGCATGTATGTACTCTTTTTACTCTTAGATTGTCCTATGTGTATAGTGTTTTAGAAATGTATTGCATCATATGCCCTTTTTGATGTTATATTTGGTTTGGAGATTTGTCAAACTAAAATTTTAGATACTTGCTACCCGTGCATGTTGGAAATAAAGTGTTGAAAATAATTTCTTTATTCAGTTTATTTCAATTTGCTAATCCATGTTTCCTTTATTATTGTATGATCGGGCCCTCCTCTTGCAAATGAGCTTTTATGCTTGATTGGGCCATGTGGCCTTGTCCACCTTCTTGTAAAAGGTCCAACAACCTCCTTTTGTGCTCTCGGAGCTTCCTAGAAGACAGACAAGAAAAAAAGGTTTTTGCCCTAGCCACATGATGTTATGTTGCCTCCTTCCCCCTTTACTTGTGAAAAGTATCAAAGATGGAAGCTTGTATCTCCAAGGATTTCGTCAAAGCCTCATAGATGGAAGGTGCACCTGATTGATTTCTTCTCCATCTGGCAATGATTCGATTCTCAAATATTTCAATTTTGGTTTCCTTTCTTGGCTCCCATTGATGTCGTTTCTTTCCGTTGGTGATTTCTGTTTAAATATAAGGCTTGCTGGTCATCCAAAATGACTAAGAACAGTTCTCTATTTAGGGTTTTAAACCTTTTCTGTCTTAGTCTCTATTTCTATATATTTGTGTTGATTTTAAGTAATAAAATTGTTTGATTATCAATTTTTGACATAAAAGGTAATTGGAACTCAAGATATTAGTTGGTACTTAATTATAATATTTTTAGTTATATTAGGTGAACAAATTTATTATCTAGCTACAACTAATTATGGTACTAAAGGAACACAATATTTGTCAAGGATTAACTTTGTTGTCTTTATGTACATGTAGACAAACATGAAACTTAATGGAGAGCAGATAGCATCATAACATAAAATTCAATGAAGATCGGATAACATCACTTTCAAGCTCAAAAGAAGTAAGAGAATACCTGGAAAACTTGAGGGTGAACATAGAAAAACATACAGAAAGAATCTGAACTTATTGTTTGTATATTTTGTTAAAATATAAGTATTTAGTTTGATTGTCTTTGTATATGCGATTTTGAATATACATGTAAATAGGTAATAAAGTGGAATTTTTTAAAAAGTCATTTTTTTTAAAATTTATGCAACAAAATTGTAATTGATTGACGATTGATTTGGAGACTGGTTTTTAGACATTAAATAAACATATTGGAGATTGTTTATCGACTCTAAAAATACATATTAATGACTAAAATAACATTCTATTTGAGATTAATTTTTAGTCTTTAAAAGTAAGTGTAGTAACAAAGACTAATTCTCAGTCTTTAAAACATCTATTTGGAGACTGATTTACTATGGAATCACGAACCTAACGAAATGTATTAGGGACAATATAGACATTTTTGGAGGACTAATTTTCAGTCTCTAAAGTTACACATTAGGGATTGAAATATCATAGTATCCGAGACTGATTTGTAGTCACTGAAGCAAAGTATTGGGGACTGAAATGACGTGGTACTGGAGGATAAATTGAGGACTGAATTTTTATATACCGTAGACTGACTGTTGGTGCTATACAATGGGGACTGATTTTTAGTTACTACGACCACTTTCTAGGACTAGGTATCCGTGACTAGATGGGGACTAGCGAAATCAATCCCCAATAACCATTCAGTACTGATAAACTTCATTCCACGTGCCTTTTCATAAAATAGCATACGCCCTTCCACCCGTAGGCTCGACACCTTTCCATTCCCATTCACAATGCCCTTCCTCCCGTAGACTCCACACCTTTTTAATTTCATTCACAGGGCCCTTTCGTCTCATAGACTCGGCGGCCTTCTACCCCGTAGGCTCAACACCTTTTTTTCTCATTGGGATCTTGAGTGTCATTTACTCACAGCCTCCCAATTTATCAAGCATTTATTTATATCATGCATATTTATTTTATCATGCATGTTTATGCTTGATTTAATCCCAAGCAGACCTCACCTTAAACCTTCGTAACAATTTCTCCACAATGCACTAAAGAGGTTTATATACAAGTGTATTAGCGGCGTACCCACTACGCCTTTAATACTTTCTGAGTACTCTGTTATTCCATTTTAGAGTTTAGGCTCGTTTCCATCATACATTTAGACTTAACACGTATTGCATGATTTATTATCATGCGTTTACACATTCACATTCATCACGTATTGCATGATTGTGTATCATGCATAGCATGATCCCTTATCATGCTTTCATCCAATCTCTACTCTAATTCTTCGTAAAGGTTTCCCCATGTTATGTTAAAGAGTTTTATATATAGGATGTATCATAGGGATACTCACCACCCATTTAATGTCTCATGAATACTCCTTTATTTAGAATTAAGTTTTCCATTTATTCCTATTTATTTAATAGCATGACTTCTTCATGCTTCTATCCAGTTCTTGCTCTAATTCCTTACAAAGGTTTCTTCATGATATATTAAAGAGGTTTATATATAGGGTGCACTAGCGGTGTACCCACCATCCCTTTAATGTCTCATGAATACTCCTTTATTTAGAATTAACCTTTTTATTTATTCCCGTTTATTTAATAGCATGACTTCTTCTTGCTTCTATCCAGTTCTTGCTCTAAATCCTTACAAAGGTTTTTTCATGATACATTAAAGTGGTTTTTATACAGGGTGTACTTGCGACGTACCCACCACCCCTTTAATATATCATGAATATTCCTTTATTTGGAATTAAGCCTTCAATTATTTATTCCCGTTTATTTAGCATGTATTTGTGCCATGCTATTTATCCTTTGTCTATACCCCTAAACTTTCGTAATGGTTTCACCCCGAGGTATCAAAAAAGTTTATATATAGGGTGTACTAATGGCGTACCCACCACCTCTTTGATATCTCGCGGATACTCCACTATTCTAGTTTAGTGTTTAGATTAATCCATTACCCCCCCCCTAAAAAAAACAGCGGGAGTCTTTTCAAAAGGATCGTTTTATCATTTGTCTCAACCTTAAGGGTCGTATATGTAAATATAAAAAATCAGTTCGAAAACAAAAGTTTTATATTTACTTTATAAACAAAGGGTTTCAAATACCTTTTAATCTTTGATTACAAAACAGAGTTTGAAATCAAATACATAAAAAACCACTAGAAATAGTACAACTCAGAGTTGATCAGTTCCCTAGTCCTATTTGCTTTCATTTATGTAGGATTTCTCTTTACACGAGGCCTGAGAATCCTACGTGCATTCCATCCTTTTATTTCATGGGTCAGATTTTATATCTGCCCGCCATACTTTCCTCATCTTAATTTATTCATTACCTGAAAACATTTTGAAAATAAAATGTCAGCGCGAACGCTAGTGAATACAATATCTTGACAGAAAATCATTTGGCACAAATAAGTACTAATTTTATAATCACAACTTTATGTTCAATCTACACTCTCAGCAGGCCCGTCCTGTTCAATCGCACCGGATTTGTTATAAGATAAGCACCGGCCGTAATCCAGGAATTTCACCCGTGACCCGTGTATACCTTGCAAGTTTTACGTATACCTATGGCCTGAATGCTTGTTCATAGAACAACATTGAGCATTACTTCGTTAATCATTATTTGGACATATTCGTAAATAAAATGTTGAACACAAGTTTTGAAAGAGATAAAGTATTCACCTTTTTAGTGGGAGTGAGCCTCTAGAGTTCAAAGCTTATAAACTAGCTACTTATTCTGGTTTCTCTAGCGTTCCGACATTTCTACAAGCGTTTCTTGCTTAACCGGGCACTACGAGGAGCGGGAATCGAACCGGGAACGTCGGGAGTCATCTATGGGGGCTCTAGATCACAAATGTGAAGTGAAGATCGAAGTTTGAAGTGAATAATGAAGCTGAATTCGTCCATATATTTATATGGTAACTTCTGGACCCATAAAGACCGTTATGGGTTCCAAATTAGGGTTTCGCGATTCATCAGACACTTGTTGCAACGTGGTTGTTTTCCGACGTGTCGGACCGTTACAGGGAGTGACGGTCCGTTATAGAGTGATACGTGGCGCACCCTCACAGTTTTGAGGCTGCGATGGACCGTTACCAGGCGTGACGGTCCGTTATATGGTTTCCACACGTCAGAATTCGCGCATTAGTCATTGGACACATGACGTGTCATCGTTGTTCGCATGCTCAGCCCGTAACGGACCGTTACCGTCCATGACTTTCCTCATCATAATTTATTCATTACTTGAAAAAGTTTGAAAATAAAATGTGAGCGTGAACGCTGGTGAATACAATATCTTGACAGAAAATCATTTATCATAAATAAATATTAATTTCCTAATCACAACTTTATGTTCAATCTACACACTCAACAGGCCCGTCCTGTTCAAACGCACCACAGTATACACTTGCGTCATAGCTTATAACAGCGGACAGGTCTACGCCTCCGTATTTGTTATAAGATAAGCACCGGCCGCAATCTAGGAATTTCACCCGTGACCCATGTATCCCTTGCAAGTTTTACGTATACCTATGGCCTAAATACTTATTCGTAGAAGAACACTGAACATTAGTTTGTTAATCATTATTTGGCCATATTCGTAAATAAAATGTTGGACACAAGTTTTGAAAGAGATAAAGTATTCACCTTTTTAGTGGGAGTGAGCCTCTAGAGTTCAAAGCTTATAGGCTAGCTTCTTATCCTGGTTTCTCTAACGTTCCGACCTTTCAACGAGCGTTTCTTGCTTAACCGGGTAATACGAGGAGCGGGAATCGAACCGGGAACGTCGGGAGTCATCTATGGGGGCTCTAGATCACAAATGTGAAATGAAGATCGAAGTTTGAAGTGAATAATGAAGCTGAATTCGTCCATCTATTTTTGTGGTAACTTCTGGACCTATAAAGACCGTTATGGGTGGTGACGGTCCGTCACCAAATTAGGGTTTTGCGATTCACCAGACACGTGTTGCCATGTTGTTGTTTTGCGGAGTGTCGGACCATTACAGGGAGTGACGGTCCGTTATAGAGTGATACGTGGCGCACCCTCACAGTTTTGCGGCTGTGACTGACCGTTACCAGGCGTGACGATCTGTTATATGGTTTCCACGCGTCAGAATTCGCGCATTAGTCATTGGACACGTGGCGTGTCATCATTGTCCGTGTGCTCAGCTTGTAACAGACCGTTGCCGTCCATGACTCCTCATCATAATTTATTCATTACCTGAAAAATTTTGAAAATAAAATGTCAGCGCGAACGGTGGGGAATACAATATCTTGACAGAAAATCATTTGGCACAAATAAGTATTAATTTCATAATCACAACTTTATGTTCAATCTACACACTCAGCAGACCCGTCTTGTTCAATCGCACCACAGTATACACTGGCGTTATAGCTTATAACAACAGACAGGTCTATGCCTCCGGATTTGTTATAAGATAAGCACCAGCCGCAATCCCGGATTTTCACCCGTGACCCGTGTATCCCTTGCAAGTTTTACGTATACCTATGGCCTGAATGCTTGTTCATAGAAGAACATTGAGCATTACTTCGTTAATCATTATTTGGCCATATTCGTAAATAAAATGTTGGACACAAGTTTTGAAAGAGATAAAGTATTCACCTTTTTAGTGAGACTGAGCCTCTAGAGTTCAAAGCTTTTAGGCTAGCTTCTTATCCTGGTTTCTCTAGCGTTTCGACCTTTTCTACGAGTGTTTCTTGCTTAACCGGGCACTACGAGGAGCGGGAATTGAACCGGGAACGTTGGGAGTCGTCTATGGGGGCTCTGGATCACAAATGTGAAGTGAAGATCGAAGTTTGAAGTGAATAATGAAGCTAAATTCGTCCATCTATTTATAGGGTAACTTCTGGACCCGTAATGACCGTTATGGGTGGTGACGGTCTGTCACCAAATTAGGGTTTCGTGATTCATCAGACACTTGTTGCAACATGGTTTTTTGCGGCGTGTCAGACCGTTACAGGGAGTGACAGTCCGTTATAGAGTGATACGTGGCGCACCCTCACAATTTTGCGGCTGTGATGGACTGTTACCAGGCGTGACAGTTCGTTATATGGTTTCCACACGTCAGAATTCACGCATTAGTCATTGGACATGTGGCGTGTCATCATTGTCCTCGTGCTCAACCCGTAACGGACCGTTACCGTACATGACGGTCCGTTACCGCTGGATTTTCATGTTTTCTATTTTTTGGTCCTTGTTCTTTGGTATATTTACACTTATTGTCCCTAGGGTTTACCTTTTGTCAATTCTTGGAAATTCTTGTGGCAGGTGTTACAGTTAGACAGGCAGGTAGCGTTCCGCTACCATCCTCGTGCCAGTTGTCTTGCGTATTGCGTACGTAGCGGACCGTTAAGCACTTGGGTAGCGATCCACTACCTAGATTGCGGCGTGGCAGACCGTTAGGGACCTTGTAGCGGTCCGCCATATGGCTGAGTCATCCAACATACGTAATTCCTTCATCGTTGCCTTCCTTTCTACGTAGTGGACCACTAGAGGGTCTGGTAGCGGTCCTCTACCGTCCTAACTTTCATATGTTTGCACTTTTAGCCCCTGAAACTTTGGACTAATTACAATTTAACCCCTGTACTTTTTATTTCTTTAGAAATTGGGGTGTTACAACATGTATCACATTGCTTAACAAATGTTTTGATGTCCTTAGTAACTCCTTTCCATTAAAACACGACTTTAAATCTCTGCAAGGTAACATGAATTCCTGAATGACCAGCTTGAGAAGAAGCATGGCATAAAAACATAATCTCTTGTCTCAACTGGTTATATTTAGGAATCCATAGTTTGTTCTTCCTTTTTAAGCAAAGTGCCATCGTCCCGAGAAAAATGATGAATCTGTTCTCCTTGAGTTAACTTGTGTATCAGTTCTTGAGCCAATACATCTTGTTGTCAACTGGTCTTTAGTTCGTCAATTAGTAAGGGTTGGTAAGAATAAATAGCTATTTGAAAATTAGTTTGACCCATGAATTCTAGAAAGGGCATCAACTGCATTATTTTCTACACCATTTATATAGACAATATCATAATCATACCCCATGAGTTTGCTTAGCCAGGTGTGTTGTAAGGGAGTAGTGACCTTCTATTCCAACAAATGTTGTAAGCTTTTTTTTTTTACCAGTTCTAATAGTAAAATACTTCAAAATCATGTATTAATGCAATGTTTTATTGCCATGAGAATAGCCAAAAGTTCTTTTTCATATACTGACAAAGCACATTGTCTTACTGATAATGCTTTGCTGACAAATGCTAATGGATGGTTTTCTTGCATCAAGACAACCCCTAATCCGGATGATGCGTCAGTATTCAAAACAAGCTCTTTTGACTAATCTGGTAGTGCCAACACAGGAGCTTGTATTAATGCTTCCTTCAATTTTTCAAATGCATATTAAGAATCTAAAGATCATTTGAAGGCATCCCTTTGTAATAAATTGGTTAAGGGTTTAGCAATAGACCCACATGAATAAATGAATCTTCTATAGTAACCAGTTAACCCTAGGAAAGCTTTTAACTATTTGACATGTGTGGGAATTGGCCAATCCTTAATGACTGTAATCTTGGACCGATCAATAGCTACTCGCCTACTCCATCTCTAGATATATTCCATCTTTGTCCCAACAAAAATACATTTGGATTTTTTCACTAATAATTGATGTTCCTGAACAACTACAAAACTTCTCTAAGGTCAACTAAATGTTGTTGAATGTTTTTGCAGTAAATCAGAATGTCATCAAAGAATATTAAGACTTCCTTCCTGAGTAATTGATGAAAAGTTGAATTCATAAGACCTTGGAATGTTGCTGGAGCATTGGTTAATCCAAATGGTAAGACTAAGAACTCAAAAAAGCCTTGATGGGTCCTAAAGGCTGTTTAATATATCCCCTCATCATGCATTCTGATTTGATGGTAACCTGACCTCAAATCCAATTTGGAAAACACTTCAGCACCCTCAATTCTTCAAGTAGTTCTTCAATTAAAGGAATTAGAAACCTATCCTTAATAGTGTTATCATTCAATTTTGTGTAATATACACAAAATCTCCAAGAACCATCCTTCTTCTTAACTAGAACTACTGGTGAAGCAAAAGAGCTGACACTATCTCTTATAATTCCCAGATTTTCATTTCCTGCACCATTTTCTTAACAAAATCCTTTTCACATAAGGTATCTCTAGACCCTCTGATTGATTGCAACAGTTTCAGAACTGAGTTTAATTCTATGACCACAAGGTCTAGGAGGTGAAAGTGAAGTAGTGTTTTGAAAAATGTCTCCGAATTTAGTCAAAAGTTCTTCTACGTGCTTATCAAACTGTTTAACAACCACCTTAGATTGATGTTGAAAAGTACCATCCACATTTGTTTCAATACTAAACAACCGAGTTTAAACCTTGGATGAACTAAGTTCCATAAAGGTATTCATTTTTTTCTATAAAACATAAAGAAATACCCTAATTACTTGTGCCTTTTAAATCAAATACTTGACTTCCCACCTTAATTTACATGGTAAGGGATTTAAAGTTCTAGGTAATATCATTCAATGTTTGCAGCCACTGAATCCCCAAAACCGTGTCATAGTTCTCTAAGGGAATTAAGAGACCATCAGCCTTAAACCAAACCCCTTTCATTACCCGCTGAAAATCTCGACATAAGGTATGCACAAGGAAGTTTTTTTACCATTAGCTACTGTGACAGACATAGACGGTATCTTTTTTTTGTTAGACATTTAAATTTTTTTACAAGATTAGAATCCAAAAACTGTGAGTTTATCCAGTGTCCACCAAAATCTTTAGCTGCTTGGTTCCAATTATTCCAAACATTTTCATGGTAGAGAAGGCAGGAACTCCCGTGGATGATATTTTTGGGTCTACTTATAGCTCCTGAACCTCTAACATTTTAGGTGTAATACCCTCATTATCTTCCTCTTTAGCCCTAATCTCAAGAACATATAATTGCTTAAACTTGAATTATGATTGGGAGTGTATTTCTCAGTGCACCAGAAACACTCCCCTTGACTCTCTTCTCTTCAACTTATTTAGTTGAAACTCTTCTAATGGGTTTAATCATTTTACTAGCCTGTGGTGTTGGTAATAGAGATAAGGTTACTGTGGGATTAGTAATGGCATTGCTTGGTTTGTAAGAATTTGTAGTAAATTTAGATGGCACATTAGTAGATATTGCTGGACTAGTTAATTTCTTAGGATCTCTAGAGGCAAAGAGAGTAGTATAAACTACCTCTTGTTCCCTGTCCATATTAGTAGCCTCCCTTAGTGTTTTAGGCTTAAAAATTTTAACCGAACACCTAATTTCTGGTTTTATCCCAACCACAAACAAACCAGCAACATAGTCCTCACACAATTTTACCCTATTAAGCAATGCTTCAAAACCATCACTATACTCTTGTAACGAACATGTTTTCTGCATATTCTTGAGTTGTTCAGTTGGTTATTCTAAAAGTTGAGTAGAAAATCGATTAACCACTGACCTGACATAATCTTCCCACACAATTTAATCTATATCACGATCTTGACTTGTAATATGCCCTTGGTGTCATTGTAATGCTATTCCTTCAAGGCTAATGATAACATAGTGAACATGCATATTACAAGTGTTTTATCCATAGATAAAGAATGATTGCACTTGTAAATCCACTCTTCAACATCTTCGCCATTGAATTTAGGGAAATCCAGTCCACCTAATATCAACAATCGTTTCTCATGATGATCACCTTGTCTTTTATTTCCCTAATTTGCAAACACGTTTTCTCCATTTGAACTTGTAAATTTTTTATGTGGTTTGTGTTGTCCTCCAAAATTGTCTGTTGTAACTGAATCTCTTGTGCATTTCCCTTCGTAATCTTCTTCAACTTATCCATTTCTTGTTGTCTAGTCGCTTTGATAACACTTTGATTGTATCCGATCAAAATTACCGTCGTATAACGCCTCCGTTGGATGTGAATCACCGGAACTCCGATAAGGATCGGTAGCTCTGATACCAGCTTTTTACGATGTAAAGAAAGAACAAGAACATAGATGGAAGATCAATTCATTACATCAACGGATTCTATTACAATCCCTAATCAAACTATAACGACTAACTAATTTTGTTTATTAAAGATTACAATATTGACAAATAACCTCTTCCTACTTACAATTTGACATAAATGGTCCATGTACTTATTTATTCATGACAAAATAGTTGTTAAAATGAGTCAGGCGATTTTTATAATTTAGTGTAATTACAATAATTGTCGTACTACAGTAAAGTAATCTTTTCGAATAAATGATGTATGCAATGAAAATATACTTTTGGATACGTTTTCATTTTAGCTATACTTTTGGATAAAACATAATCTAAAATGACCCGTTTATTTGTAAATGGTCACCATGATCAATAAACAATATGTGGCTAGTAACAATTATGTCATGCTACAAGTTTACGTACAATTCTGAAGTAATTTATGGTATGGGTTACCTGTGGAACATATATTTGCAAGTGTCCTTTCTTTCTTGCTTTGGGCAGTTGTTTCTTTGAACCATATTATTTTGAATATTTGTGTTGTCTTATTAATAATTACTTAATCACCACCAAGTATGTCCAAAGATTTAAACAAATAACGGAAATTAAGAAAATTAGGACACGAGTCGTAGAAGTGTGTTCAACAAAATGAGTAGAATGACACATATCATGTTAACACAACCATGTAAAAATGGGTGATTCATCCTTGATTAATGATGACAAATGTTTTCATAGTTTTTCGTTTTCTATAAATCCAAGATGTAACTTTACATATGACTATGAAATATGCTAAAGTAGCCCTAAAACCCCCTTGATATTAAGTCTATTCTTACATTTTTATATCTTTTAGTTAATATCTTTTTCCTCAAAAAATTTTGCTTTTTTTCTTTGTATATCCCCATGCGGTTTCCTTTATTCACTCACATAGAAGTTAGTGTTTATTTGATTTGTAATCCGTAGCCACTATATAGTTGTTTGCTCCTTTTCTAGTATAGTTTACTTGTCACTTGTATTTTAGTGTTAATTTACGACTTGTATTATTAGTACTCTCGTATGATTGTTTACTATGATGCTCTTAGTTGTATTTTATGCTATCTGGATTACTATACTATAATATGTTGTACAAAAAAGAGGTTTTTAGAGCTGGAGGTCTCAACGGAAACAAACCTCTCTATCTAGAGGTAAAGTATGCCTCATTACACACTCTCATACCATATAAATAGCTTTGTTAGGAGTTAGAGTACATTGGGTATGTTTCGTTACGTTTATATATGCGTGTTTATGTATGTAATGGAAATTAATTCTTTAATTCGTGATAATTAATGTTTACTTTAATCTCAGTATTTGATTCTCTAGATCAGTGGTCCATATTCCTTCATGCACTTCGCATGGTAACATCTCTTTGTATTTATACGCCTTTAGTTAAAAGTTCAAGTTTCATGGAAACCTGATTTTCGATCCTAGCTTAAAAAAGAGAGTTCCAGGGTTTAGAAAGGATATTGATTAGAAGCCTAAAAGGACGTTTGATTCGTGGAATTCGTTGGAATTGAAATTTAAAGGCTTGAAATCCATAATGCGTTTGGTTAGCATATCCCTTTTATAATAAAAGACTAAATGATTTTGCCACTTGACATCACTATATTCCATCTCACAAGTTTTTCCCCCCCAAAACTATTTATATCATTCATTTAATATTTTCTATATTTAGCTTTTCTTTTGGAAAATTACATAAATAAACATTTAACAAATCAATTCATCATTATTACTACTAACTAACATTTTTTAAAATTATCATCAAAAGTGAACATTTTAAAAAAATCAAGAATTAAAACATAGGATATTTTAAAACCAGTTTTTAAAATTTTATTATCAAAAAACAAGTATTTTTTAATTTTACTTAAAAAATTTGAAAATACTAGGTTTGTATTTTAAATAAATATGTGTTAGAATAAAGTTTACTAATATTTAATAAGTAATTTTTAATTAAATTTGATATTTATAAATAATTTTTTTATTTTTATTTATAAATTTTAATACTTAGTTTTTAATAAATTAAGAAACTTACAAATATTTATTTCTAAAAGTGTATTATATTTTAAACTTTATTTTTTTTAATTTTTTATTTGTATTTATAAATTTTAATACTTAGTTTTTAATAAATTAAGAAACTTAGAAATATTTATTTCTAAAAGTGTATTATATTTTAAACTTTATTTTTTTTAAATGACGAGATTTTGTTTATCAAAAAATGTGTTTACAAGTTTCAATTCTAATTTATTAGCTTTATTTTTTTTTCATATTTAATTTTAGAATTTTAAATTTAATTATGTCGAAATAATAAGAAGTGAAATTTTTAAATTTTGGAGTTTTAAACTTTGAATTTAAAAGACGATATATTGTTGAAATTTAAATTTTATTTGTATATTTTTATTATTTTTTTAATAAAAAATTTAGTATTAAAAATTTAGCGAGATTTTCCACATACTAGTACAAATGGTATCCGTTAATCAGATCATCTTGATGATGATTTTGTGGAAAGTTTATAGCCACCTGATGTAACGAACCAAAATCCGGGTCTCGTTATAAATAAATAATTCTAATAAATATTATGGTGAAAATAATATTTTAGAAATAAGTTGAAACAAGCGGGTTTCAAGTTAGTAACGGGGACATACTAGTTTTAACTAGTTATGGAAGGAAATGGAAAAGATTGAAAGTAGAGGGGCTAAAGGTGAAACATGGCAAATCTGCCATATTTGACCTTTAGAAGTCAAAATTGACTTCATTTTGGAGTTGGGTCGTTCAAGAGAAGGGGAAGAGAGGAGAAATCGGGTTGAAGCCAAAATTCGTGTGTTTGAAGCTTGTAACTTGAAGGTGTTGGCTCACACATCACCATTCTAACATCAAGTAAGTGATTTCTTCCTCTTTGATCCACCATTTATGGTGTTCTTGTTGGGTTTTGTTGAAAACCCGAAATTATGGTTGCATGTGGTAAAATGGTGTTAGATTATTGATAATCTAGCTAAACTAAAGGTGTAGGAAGGTGAACAACACCATGGAACCCTTTGATTTTGATTTTTGAAAGTTAGGGTTCATATGGAGGAAATTGGGGGTTTTGGGGTTTTGATGAAAAAAATTGATAAATTGATGATGATTAAATGTTATAGAGGTGTTAGACACTTAAACAAACACCAAATTAACTTAATAATAATTTTTGAAAGAAGAATTAGTGTTAAGATTAAGTTAATGAAACTCAAGTAGGTGAGTTTGTGGTGAAAGAGGGTGTTTGGTTATGAGGATAACCCAAACGGGTCAATTTGGGTTGGAATTGGGAAATTGAGTTGTGAACTCAATTGTAATGAAATTTTGGTATATGTTAGATTACTAAACTAGGCGAATGTGTTTAGGTAATCAAATTGCAAAGCTTGAAAGCGGTGCGGGATCTTCTAACCCGAAAGGTAAGTGCCTATGCACTTACTTAGTATTGATGATAAATAGTGAATTTTATGGATTATGTGTTATGTGATTGTGTGCATACTTGTGATATGATAAATTTTGAATGATTTAGTATGTGCAATGAATGATTGTAGTTATAGTGTTAACCTATAATGGTAATGGATCATGGGTTGATCATAAATGAAACGGAGATATGGCCTTGTGCCATAATGGTAATGGATCATGTGTTGATCATAAATGAAACGGAGATATGGCCTTGTGCTATATTGGAAATGGATCATATGTTGATCATAAATGAAAAGGAGTTATGGCCTTTGTGCCATAATGGAAATGGATCATGTGTTGATCATAATTGAAACTTGTAGTAAGGGTGCAAGAATATGTAGCCTAAATGACAATTTGGGTGGAAACGGGTCAAATGGGTGAATATAATGGAAATGGATTATGTGTTGATCATAATTGAAACTTGTAGTAAGGGTGCAAGAATATGTAGCCTAAATGACAATTTGGGTGGAAACGGGTCAAATGGGTGAATGGGTGAAACAAGTAGGAATTTACTTGTTTGTTATGAATTTATCTTCATTACTAATAGTGATATGTGTGGTGAATGTAGGAAAAGCTCCGAGGTAGTCAAAGTCAAGTCCAAGGCGTTGGCGGATCCTCGTATGCATATTTTCATGTTTTGATGATTTGGTGGAATTCCCCCTTTTTTATTGTAATTTGATAAACAAAACATGTTTTTGGGTTGTGATCATGTTGTTGAAGGGGTTTTTGGTTAAAACCCATGTGTTGGGCAAATTTGTTGTCTTGTATTTTGAAAAAAGTTGGAAAAATGGCTAAGTATGAAAACCTGCTGAAAACTGGAAACATTCTGAGAAAAAGGGTCCCTCGCGGGTCGCGAGAGTCCAGGAAGGATTCTCTCGCGGTACGCGAGAGGGTAAAAAAAAATAAAAAATTCCTGGGTTAAGACTTCCGCGCGTTAAAGTTTTGTTTTTAAAAGTGGTGTGTTTCAACTTGGTATCAGAGCAATGGTTTGAGGGATTTGGTGTGGGTGGCACCAAACTCAAACCGGATGCTCTTGATATGGGGGAAATAATACGAGAATCCACGAAGGACTTGACTAAGACTCGGAGCTTTCGGAAATGAAAGGTTAGTAATGATTTAATAAGTGATTATGTATATATGTTGTAAATGCATATGATTGATTGAATGACAAAGTGTTATGTGTGCCGAAACTTGTCTTGTGAATTGTTATATGCATATGATAATTACACTTGGGCATAACGTATTATTAAACATGTCTGGCCAATATGATTAATAAGACGAGATGTGCAAGAGCTTTTATGATAACCATATGACAATGAACATTTGCAAGGATTAGGTGAAGGTGATCGTATATGTATGTGTATAAGTAGGTAAATATATATATATATATATACCCTAGGTGATTTGAAGGTATAGGAATGTTAAGGTGTTTTTGGTACTATTTCTCAGTTAAGAGATGACGGACGAGGGTGACCACCACGAAAATGTTGATGTGAACGAAGAACCGTTGGATCCAAGGATCCAAGATATGATAAAGGAAGAAGTGGCCAAGGCGTTTGAGCAAGCTACAGATCTCTTGATGGAGGAAATGAGAGGAACTATTAAGCTCTCTCTTGAAGAGGTCATGAAAGAGAAAGATAAGGAACCTCGAGGTTGTACTCTCAAGGATTTCATGGTGATTAAACCGAAAGAATACGAAGGTCAGGTGGACCCGATACTTAGCCACCGGTGGGTGGTGGATATGGAGTCGAATTTCGAAACGACTAGATGCAGGCCCGAGGATAGGGTAATGTTCAGTGTGCCTCTGTTGACTAGGAGGGCAAAGGAATGGCTGTTGAATCTCCGTAGAGAGAGAGGTGTTTCTGGGGTGACCTCTATGTCTTGGGAGGAATTTAAAGCGGCTTTTCTGAAATACCACTGCCCGCAAGCCGCGGTGGACAGGATGACTGAGGAGTTTCTCCTCATGAGACAGACGACTGAGTCAATTGACGAATTGGCTGGAGCTTTCTTTGATCGCGTCAAGTTCTGTCCGGACGTGGTGTCGACCGAGAAGGCGAAGATTGACAGATTTTATGCTATGTTGACTGTGGAATTCAGAGATAGCATATCTCCATCTTCTTTCACCACGCTTGTGGATTTGATAAACAGGTGTCGGGAAAGGGAAGTGGAGTTGAGGAGGCAAGAAGTTAGAGGAGAGAAAAGAAAAAGGGAAATTGTGGAGCAGGTGGTGAAGAAGATAAAGGGCGAGAGCCCTGGTAAGAAGCCGTTTGTTAAACCTTCTTCGCAAGATTGTAAGTTATGTGGAAAAGTGCATTTTGGGGAATGTAGAAAGGGTTCTTCAAGATGCTATAAATGCGGAAAGCCGGGGCATATGGCTAATCAATGCCCAAGCCAAGTCCGTATATGCTACAACTGTTACAAGCCCGGGCACAATAGGGTGGATTGCCCGAGTTAAAGCAGCAAGGTGGAAGCGGGGTGAAGGTTGAGACGCCAAAGCCTAAGGGAAGAGCCTTCCACATTTCGGCGGAAGAGGCAAAGAACAACGCGGATGTAGTGTCAGGTACATTCAAGATTAACTCATTACCTGCACTAGTTCTTTTTGATTCGGGGGCTAGCCGTTCTTTTGTTTCCTTAAAAATTGTTAAGCATTCCTCTTTTGTAAGTAGCAAGTTAGATGAACCCTTAGAAATCGAAGCGGCTAATGATAAGAGTTTCCTTGTCTTTGACATTTTTAGAGATTGTAAGTTAAGAGCGGGGGGCGAAACTTTCTTTATTGATTTGATTCCTATGGCTATGGGAGATTTTGATGTTATTGTGGGGATGGATTGGTTGTCAAAGAATAAGGCGAGTATTTTATGTGGACCGAAGGCGATCCAACTTGTTTCCCCATCTGGAGAGTCCATCTACATAGAAGGTGATAAAAAGGGTAAAGTAAGGTTGTGCACTTATGTGAAGGCGACCAAGTACATGGCGCGTGGGTGCAAGGCGTTCATGGCTTGTGTCGCGGATGTGAATGAAAGAGTAAAGGAGATTCACGATGTACCGGTCGTGAACCAATTCGTAGATGTGTTTCCTGACGAGTTACCGGGGATTCCGCCGGATAGGGAGATAGAGTTTGGAATTGATTTGATACCGGGTGCTAAGCCGGTAGCTAAAGCGCCTTATAGATTGGCACCGCCAGAAATGAAAGAACTCATGGAGCAATTACAAGAGTTTCTTGACAAGGGTTTCATACGCCCAAGTGTTTCACTTTGGGGTGCGCCCGTTCTCTTCGTCAAAAAGAAGGATGGGAGCATGAGAATGTGTATGGATTACCGGGAGTTGAACAAGTTGACAGTGAAGAATAGGTACCCATTGCCTAGGATTGACGATCTTTTCGACCAATTGCAAGGGGCGTCATGGTTTTCTAAGATTGACTTGAAGTCCGGGTATCATCAGTTGAAAGTGAAGGAAGAGGATGTTCATAAGACAGCTTTTCGCACTCGTTACGGTCACTATGAGTTTACGGTTATGCCTTTCGGTTTGACCAACGCACCTGCGTTTTTCATGGATCTCATGAACCGGGTGTGTAGACCGTTCCTTGATCGTTCAGTCATTGTGTTTATTGACGATCTTCTCATCTATTCAAGGAGCGAGGGTGATCACGCTTGTCATTTGCGTGAGATTCTTGAAGTCTTGCAAAAGGAGAAGCTTTATGCTAAATTCTCCAAGTGCGCATTTTGGTTGCGCGAGATCCAATTCTTGGGTCATGTGATTAATGAAAGAGGAATTACCGTTGACCCATCCAAGATTATGGCGGTTAAAGAATGGTCATCACCGAAGACGCCTTCGGAGATTAGAAGTTTCTTGGGGTTAGCGGGTTATTATCGGAGGTTCATCGAAAACTTCTCTCGGATTGCTTTGCCGATGATGAAGTTGACTTGTAAGGAGACAAAGTTTGTTTGGAGTCCCGAGCAAGAATCTGCCTTTCAACTCTTGAAAGAAAAGTTGACTAAGGCGCCTGTTTTATCCTTGCCGGACGGGACCGAGGATTTTGTTGTTTATTCGGATGCCTCGCATTCGGGGTTGGGGTGTGTTTTGATGCAAAGGGGGAAAGTGTTTGCCTATGCATCTAGGCAATTAAAGACTCACGAGGTGAATTACCCAACCCATGATTTAGAGCTTGCAGCCGTGGTTTTCGCGCTCAAGATTTGGAGGCATTATTTGTATGGTGCTAAGTGTACGATCTACACGGATCACAAAAGTCTCAAATATTTCTTTGACCAAAAGGACCTCAATATGAGGCAAAGACGGTGGCTTGAATTGGTTAAGGATTATGATTGTGAGATACTTTATCATCCGGGTAAAGCAAATGTTGTGGCGGATGCGCTTAGTCGAAAGTCAAGTCATTCACCTATCAAGGTGAAGTCGTTTAAGATGACAATTTCATCATCTCTTATTGATGAAATCCGGGAGGCCCAAGTGTTAGCACTTGGTGGCGACTTGAAGAAAGAACGGATGATTTCTTATGTTGATAAGCTTGGTGAAAATAGCATGGGTTTGAAGACATGCTTTGATAGAATTTGGATACCTAGGTTGTCAAGTGTCTTGACAACTATTCTTGACGAGGCGCATAAATCCAAATATTCTATCCATCCGGGGGCCACAAAAATGTTTTATGATTTGAGGTGTCATTTTTGGTGGCCGGGTACGAGGCGTGATATTGTTAAGTATGTGGAGAGGTGTCTCACATGTTTAAGGGTTAAGGCGGAGCATCAAAAGCCGTATGGAAAGCTTCAACCGCTTGAAATACCGCTTTGGAAATGGGAAAATATAACCATGGATTTGATCACTAAACTACCAAAGACTCGAAAGGGTTATGATGCGATATGGGTAGTAGTGGATCGGTTGACGAAGAGTGCACATTTCCTTCCTATAAAGGAAACGTATTCTTCGGATAGATTGGCGGAAATGTATGTGAAAGAAATTGTGTCACGTCATGGTGTGCCGGTGTCGATTATATCGGATCGTGATACGAGATTTACTTCTCGTTTTTGGAAGAAATTCCATGAGGATATGGGGACTAGATTGAATCTTAGCACCGCTTATCATCCACAAACGGATGGTCAAAGCGAGCGAACGATTCAAACGCTCGAGGATATGTTGCGAGCGTGTGCCTTGGATTTTGGTGGTAGTTGGGACGACCATTTACCGTTGACGAAATTCTCTTACAACAATAGTTACCATTCTAGTATTGGTATGCCGCCTTTTGAGGCATTGTATGGGAGAAAGTGTCGAACACCCGTGTGTTGGGGTGAGATTGGTCAACGGGAGCTTGGTAGTGTCGAAGTGGTCAAGGAAACTAATGATAGTATTGACCAAATTAGAGCACGCTTGAAGGCGGCTCAAGATCGCCAAAAGTCTTATGCGGATAATAGGAAGCGGGCGATTGAGTTTCAAGTGGGGGACTTTGTGCTTTTGAAAGTCTCTCCTTAGAAAGGGGTGATACGGTTTAGGAAACGGGGGAAGTTAAGTCCTCGTTTCATCGGGCCGTTTAAGGTGATAGCAAAGGTGGGTACGGTAGCTTATCGATTGGAGTTACCGGAGGGACTAAGTAGACTTCATAACACGTTTCATGTGTCTCATTTTGGCGGATGAATCTACTTTTGTCCCTTTGGACGATATCGAATTGGATGAAAAGTTGAATTATGTTGAAGAACCGGTGGCAATCTTGGATAGGAAGGTGAAGAAGTTACGTAATAAAGAGATTAGCCAAGTATTGGTTAGATGGAAGCATAGAAAGGGGGCGGAAATGACTTGGGAAACCGAGGAAGAGATGCTCAAATGCTATCCGAACCTTTTTATGTGAAGTCGGGTTTCGGGGACGAAACCCAAATAAGGGGAGGAGATTTGTAACGAACCAAAATCCGGGTCTCGTTATAAATAAATAAATAAATAATTCTAATAAATATTATGGTGAAAATAATATTTTAGAAATAAGTTGAAACAAGCGGGTTTCAAGTTAGTAACGGGGACATACTAGTTTTAACTAGTTATGGAAGGAAATGGAAAAGATTGAAAGTAGAGGGGCTAAAGGTGAAACATGGCAAATCTGCCATATTTGACCTTTAGAAGTCAAAATTGACTTCATTTTGGAGTTGGGTCGTTCAAGAGAAGGGGAAGAGAGGAGAAATCGGGTTGAAGCCAAAATTCGTGTGTTTGAAGCTTGTAACTTGAAGGTGTTGGCTCACACATCACCATTCTAACATCAAGTAAGTGATTTCTTCCTCTTTGATCCACCATTTATGGTGTTCTTGTTGGGTTTTGTTGAAAACCCGAAATTATGGTTGCATGTGGTAAAATGGTGTTAGATTATTGATAATCTAGCTAAACTAAAGGTGTAGGAAGGTGAACAACACCATGGAACCCTTTGATTTTGATTTTTGAAAGTTAGGGTTCATATGGAGGAAATTGGGAGTTTTGGGGTTTTGATGAAAAAAATTGATAAATTGATGATGATTAAATGTTATAGAGGTGTTAGACACTTAAACAAACACCAAATTAACTTAATAATAATTTTTGAAAGAAGAATTAGTGTTAAGATTAAGTTAATGAAACTCAAGTAGGTGAGTTTGTGGTGAAAGAGGGTGTTTGGTTATGAGGATAACCCAAACGGGTCAATTTGGGTTGGAATTGGGAAATTGAGTTGTGAACTCAATTGTAATGAAATTTTGGTATATGTTAGATTACTAAACTAGGCGAATGTGTTTAGGTAATCAAATTGCAAAGCTTGAAAGCGGTGCGTGATCTTCTAACCCGAAAGGTAAGTGCCTATGCACTTACTTAGTATTGATGATAAATAGTGAATTTTATGGATTATGTGTTATGTGATTGTGTGCATACTTGTGATATGATAAATTGTGAATGATTTAGTATGTGCAATGAATGATTGTAGTTATAGTGTTAACCTATAATGGTAATGGATCATGGGTTGATCATAAATGAAACGGAGATATGGCCTTGTGCCATAATGGTAATGGATCATGTGTTGATCATAAATGAAACGGAGATATGGCCTTGTGCTATATTGGAAATGGATCATATGTTGATCATAAATGAAATGGAGTTATGGCCTTTGTGCCATAATGGAAATGGATCATGTGTTGATCATAATTGAAACTTGTAGTAAGGGTGCAAGAATATGTAGCCTAAATGACAATTTGGGTGGAAACGGGTCAAATGGGTGAATATAATGGAAATGGATTATGTGTTGATCATAATTGAAACTTGTAGTAAGGGTGCAAGAATATGTAGCCTAAATGACAATTTGGGTGGAAACGGGTCAAATGGGTGAATGGGTGAAACAAGTAGGAATTTACTTGTTTGTTATGAATTTATCTTCATTACTAATAGTGATATGTGTGGTGAATGTAGGAAAAGCTCCGAGGTAGTCAAAGTCAAGTCCAAGGCGTTGGCGGATCCTCGTATGCATATTTTCATGTTTTGATGATTTGGTGGAATTCCCCCTTTTTTATTGTAATTTGATAAACAAAACATGTTTTTGGGTTGTGATCATGTTGTTGAAGGGGTTTTTGGTTAAAACCCATGTGTTGGGCAAATTTGTTGTCTTGTATTTTGAAAAAAGTTAGAAAAATGGCTAAGTATGAAAACCTGCTGAAAACTGGAAACATTCTGAGAAAAAGGGTCCCTCGCGGGTCGCGAGAGTCCAGGAAGGATTCTCTCGCGGTACGCGAGAGGGTAAAAAAAAAAAAATTCCTGGGTTAAGACTTCCGCGCGTTAAAGTTTTGTTTTTAAAAGTGGTGTGTTTCACCTGATTTTCTAATTGGATTTACGCTATCGAGTTTGTCAAACGATAAATTAGTTTTAAATGACGTTGTTACAATTATGCTATTAAGAAATATTGATGAAAAATTGTTTAGGTAATGTAACAAGACTTTAGGTCAAATCACTAGGTAATCACGTTATAGAAGCGAATATTATATTTAGAAGCAACATAAAAACTTCAAATAAGAAAATATACAATTGTTGTATGTTTTGCAATGACCATGAATAAAAGTTGTATGTATTGAAAGATTCGGTGTTTATTTATGATCAGTTGTATGTTTCATTATCAAGAGTTAAAATTAGAGATAGACTCAAACTATTAATCTTTAGTAAACATGAAAAAATTACCAATGTCACGTCAAATGTTGCATACAATGAAGTAATTTTAAATTTGTAAATAATCATTGTAAGGTTTAATTTGACATGTAATATAATGTATTATAAAAAGTACACAACTTATGAAATGTATTTTTTGATGTTGTGATTACTATAATCCATATAATTTTAACATGTAATAAAATGAAAAGTTACAAACACAATATCAAATTTGTATAAAAAAGTTGTTAAGATATTTATCAATATAATTTTAACGTTTCACCCGGTGTAACACACAAGGTTAAAGCTAGTTTGTTAATAAAATTGTAATGTAAAAATAATTAAAAGACAAAATTACACATTAAAATGGTGAGAGATTTTGAATTCCATTGAAATAAGAAGGGATTTTGAGTTCCATTAGTTGAGAGATTTGGTTGGAATTAATTTCAATTCTAATTCCTTATGTTAGCCAACAAAAAATGTCAAGGAATATAATTTAAATTCCAAACATCAGAACCAATTTCTTTGAAGATGGAATTTAGAACTTGTTCTTCAAAATAACAAGCTATATCTTTTTTAATAGTTGGAGATAAGTATTGCTTATTACCTGTAGCTTTTGGTAATTGAAGAAGTTCCTCATAAATGGTCTAGGATTAAGTCCACTATTTAAAAATATTTCCTTTGCAAGGAGACATTTTGCTCTCATCATGACCACGAAACGATAATGCATTTTCAAACAAAGTCTACAAGCATTAATTTTAGCATTTAGTCGAATTCGATTCTCTGTTTTTACAATATCATCTTGCTTATGAATAGCGATGACAATACACATTTTGATTTTGTTAGTGTTTTAATGTTAACACTACCAATATCACCAATATGCAAATCAAATATGCCCGATTTATTTCAACTATTAAATCTTTCTTTTGCAAATACATCACATCCACCTTGGTTTCCAATATAATCCGCAACTAAGTAACACAAACAAAACGTTTTGTCCATTTTAATAGTATACTCTAACTAGTTACCATATTTAGCGAACCAAGTCAGGACGAAACATCGCTCTTTATTCACTATCATGCTTTTTGGGAAGACATGACCACGTGGTTGACAAGATTCTTTTAACAAATATTTTCTCTGTATCTTATCCCTTTAATCAAAGTGATAATCTAAAATTATTTTCATATTGATGGGATCCCAAGAAAGATTATATAAATCAATAAATCTAGATTCCGAAGAGAATGATTTTTTGATCCAAAAACATTTTCATAATATCCAAAATACCTATTATAGCAAAACAATTATGCAACTTAAATAACACACGAGAGTTAATAATGATTCAAATGGTTGAAATATCAGTAGTTACTTATATATTCTAAACAAACCCGATACCACGTGTGTAAAAATATCGATGGATTTAAACGACATTTAGGATTATTATTATTATTATTATTATTATTATTATTATATAGACTAGCTTTAATCCCATATGTTACATGGGGTGAAACGTTTACATTATATTGATAACTATCTTAACACCTCTTTTTATACAAATTTGATATTGTATTGGTAACTTTTTCATTTTGTTGAATGTTAAGATTATATGGATGATAGTAATCAAAACATAAAAAAATACATGAAAATACATTTCATAAGTGATGTATTTTTACAATACATTAAATTACATGCAAAATGAAACCTTACAATGATGATTTACAAATTTAAAAATAATTTATTGTATACAACATTTGATGTGATATTGGTAACTTTTCAATGTTTAACACCCACTAAATGCAACAAAGAATAGAGTTTGTTTTCCTCAATTACTGAAACCACAAAATAGTCAAAACCGTTCAAAAAATAGGGCACAAACGGTGCGAACCTGATTGAAGCCAGTAGCGAGTCAAAGAAATCAAAGAAAATTAAATTGGTCAACGATTTCCTTGAATACGTTGTTTCTCCATTTTATTAGTTAACTGAACTCTATTAGCCTTTTTGTATAAAGTTTAACCTTGATGTTGTAACATATTTACAAATTATTAAGTTGTAATTAAATTTACGTATCAAACTTAAGTTACTTTTTTTAAAAACTCGTATTTTATAGGGAAAATCTCGCTAAACATTTAATATTTAATATCTCATTTGGTTCAAGCCGCCAATATGGGTTGTGTTGAGGAGAACCTTCCTATCAATCACCTTGGGTTACCAATTGGCGCAAATATGAGAAGGGTCAAAAACTAGGCGCCGGTAATTGCTAAGTTCAGAGACCGATTGAGCAACTGGAAGGCAAAAAACCTTTCTTTTGGTGGGAGACTTACTCTAGTAAAAGCAGTGATAAGTAGTCTCCCTTTGTATTTCTTCTCTATGTTCAAGGCCCCATTAAAAGTCATAAACGAGATTGAGTCCATTAGAAAGAGATTCCTAGGGGTGGGGGGTTCCACTAATAGGAGAATTCATTGGGTTGTGTGGGAAAAAAATTGCGAAGCCTAGATCAATAGGTGGGCTTGGTGTGGCTGGCCTGCGTATCATGAATGAGGCTCTCCTTACGAAATGGAAATGAAAATGGAAGGCTCTCCGCAATCCTTAGGCTTTATGGGTGGCGGTAGTGATGGATCTCCATAACAAATCGTTTGGTTCCTTATCGGAATTGGGTAAGAAAGGGTTTGCGGACTGCTGGGCTAACATTGTTTCGGCGGGTTCCGGGACTGGAATTAGTGGGGCATCGGCGAATGCCTTATTCAAAAAGAAGGTGGCAGTGGGATCCTCGGCTTCTTTTTAGAAAGATAATTGGTTTGGATCTAAACCTTTCTGTATCTTATTCCCCAGATTATTTGAGTTGAAAAAATGGAAACACTACGAAATCTGAGATAGAGTGATATGGTCGAGACAGGTTGCGACCTCTTTTAATTGGGGCTGGAGCAGTAGGAGGGCGGCCTAGTCTCGTGCTGACGAAATCCGGGATCTGGAGGAAATGGTCAAAGCTTATGGCTTCGAGTGGGGGGCGGACAAATGGGTTTGGGGTGGTGATATCTCCGGGGAATTCTCGACTTCATCTTGTAGACGTTGGATGGAAAAAGTGCAGCTTTCGGTTTCCAATTCTGAAATCAACTGCACTAAATGGGTTCTTATCAAAGTTCGATGTTTCATGTGGCAGTTGTACCAACATCGCATTCCGGTTGCCTCTTCACTTGTGATTTGTGGAGTTCCTATTCAATCTACAATTTTAACTCTTTGTAGACCGGATATAGAAGATGTGGACCATCTGTTTATCAGTTGTCCGGTGGCTTTCGAAATTTGGAGTCGGGTTTCTAAGTGGCTCGCGATGGACATGGCGAGGATTAGGACGTTATGTGATCTTTCGGCATTCATTCACTTGTCTAATGGCTGCAGCAAAGGAAAAAAGAAGATTAGGACTCTCATTTTATACTGCGCGATATGGGTTATTTGGCTTGCTAGGAACGGCTGGATTTTTTCGAAGGCTAGAACATCGGTGGATAACATGTTCAAGGAAATACAAATTACTTCATTCAATTGGATGATGATCAGGGGGAAAGTTAAAGATTCTTATTGGGAGAACTAGGACAGGAACTCGCAAGGCGGGAGTTGATGGGGGATGTTTGGTTTTCTTCCTCTTTGGTTGTGTGTTTTTTGTTCTCTTTTGTTGGGTGTGTCCAGTTGGGGTCGCCTCTTGGCACCTTGTTCTTGTATTGGGTTTTTTGCTAGTTCCCCCTAGCTTTCTTTGAGTAATTCTCATTGTTGCCGTTCAAAAATAATAATAATTTAATCTCTCATTTAAAATAAAATAAAATAAAATTTAAGTTTCAACAATATATCGTCTTTTAAATTCACAAATTTAAACTCCAAAATTTAAAAATCGCACTCCTTTGTATATCGACACAAATTAAATTAAAAATTACAAAATTAAATATGAAAAAAAATAAAAATAATAAATTAGAATTGAAGCCAAACATATTTAAAAAAAAACAAATCTCGTCGTTTAATAAAAAATTAAGTTTAAAATATAATACACTTTTAAAAATAAATATTTATAAATTTTTTAATTTTTATTAAAAACTAACAATTAAAATTTTAAAATCAAAATAATTTTTTTTATAAATATTAAACTTAATTAAAAAACTAATATTTAAATATTAGTAAACTTTATTTTAACACATATTTATTCAAATACAAAAGTAGTCTTTTTCAAATCTCCTATTTTTTAATTCTTGATTTTTTTTGAAATATTTACTTTTAAAGATAATTTAAAAATAAATTTGAGTTAATGGTAATAATGATGAATTAATTTGATAAAATGTTTATTTATAACTTTTTTTTGAAAAAGTTAAGCAAAATATGCAAAGATTGAATAATGGATTTAATTGTTGTTTTTAGGGGGGGTGGGGGGGAAGTTGTAAAGATAAATATGGTGATAACAAGTGACAAAATATTTAGTTTTTTTTATTAGAATAAGGATTAAAAGAAAACCTCGGGGAATAGTCAATTTCTGGTTCTTTGAATTTTTGCCACTCAAGTTTGGTTGTTTTGATTTTTGTCATCAAAGTTTTGTAGTTTTTTTTTTACTTTTTCAACATTTTCATTTTCAACACTTATACTATATAATATATGCTTTTAGCCCGTTTCATTTTCTATTAACTTCGTTTGTTAACTTTTTTCAAAATACGGAGGGCACGCTTGTTTTTAGTTTTTTTTGTCAACGTTCCGATATATATATTTTTTAAACAGAGTTGTATTCAAAATTTAAGGTTTTTTTATCGTTACCGTTGTACCGTGACGAGCCGAACCTGTTATGAGCGAACATCATTTTCGGTATTGTTAATTTTGGAAGCCGTATCGTTATTCGCGTTTATGGTTTTCGACGACCCGAACCATTCATTTTTTTATTTTGTTTATTTCCTTTTTTATTATTTAGTTTTATGTTTCTCTTTTATTAATATTACTAGGTTAAAATCCCGTGTATTACATGGGTTGAATAAATAAAATGATATATAATTAGTAATAAAAATTTTATATTTTTAAAAACCCGTGTAGTACACGGGTTGAATAAACCAGTATATTAAATCGGTTGAACTATTTACAATTAAATAATAAGTATCCGTAATTAGATTTATATTAAAAATCTAAAAATAAATTATTTTAATATTACTATTCAATATGAGAGAGGGGTGAGAAAAAATGATACGGATAAACCAGAAATTGACACGTGTCCATATAATTTTATTTATTAGTATAAAGATTATTATTTGATATCATTATTTAATAGAAGAGAGAAACATAAAAATTAATATTTAATAGGAGGCGGGAAAATAAAGATGAGGAGTAACCAGAAAGTGACACGTGTCCCCCATGATTTTCCTTTTTTATATAGTATAGATATAGATTTTTACCGTTGTACTTACGTTTTAATTTAAATTTTATTAACGATGGGCCACACACCCGCTGCGAAGCGCGGGTATAACAATCCGGTTATATTTAAAATGTAAAAATGTTATGATTAAATAAGAGTATGTGAAAGGGTTATTTTTGTAGTTATCCGTTAAATTTAATTAATTTATTTATAAAAACAAAACGAAGGGTTTTATATATTTTTAGAACGACGATCTATACACCCATATATTCTACTCTAAACTACGTTAGTTTCTAATATATCTTATGTCATGACTTAAACTACAACTAGTAATTGTATCCGCGCTTCACGACGGAAGCGTGGTTGTTTTTCCCTGCATTACGCGACAGGATTTTGGTTGTTATCGCCTCCGCTGGTTGAATGTGCCAAAACACTATCAACGATATCAGTTACGATAATGTCAAAACACTGTCAACGATGTTGTTTGCTCATAAGAGGTTGAGTTGTCACGGCTAAGCAACGTTAATATCGCTCGCTATAGCGTAAGATATAAAAAATTATGCTCAATTTTGAATACAACTGCATTTAAAAAAAATACACCGGAACATTCTAACTAAAATTAGCCGAGCGTTTCGTTTTTTTTAAGTTAGCGAACGAAAGTTATTTTAGATAAACGATATTAATAGGAAATCTAATGGGTTAAAAAACGTATATTAGATATAGTAGAAGTTTTGAAAATAAAAATTAGAAAAAAAGTCACGTGAAAGAAATTAACCTCCTTAAAAATTTATAAAATAAAGCAAAAATCTTAGGGCAACTAACTCTGCGCGAAAAGTGCGTAAAAGATTTTTAATTATAAATTAAAACACAAGGAAAAAGGGTTTGATTTTAATTAAAAACAGGCAAAGAAGTGGGATGCGTGTTTCGAACCCGAGTGGCATGTGTAAGGTTGAAACGAATAAAACGCTGCGCTAGATTCATTATTCTGGTTTCCATGTGTAACTAATACTATTTAATAGAAACCTTACATGAGAAAAAAAAATAATAATAAAAGCAAAGCATGTTATGCAAACTACACTGTACAATTGCAACAGTGAACCTACCTCACAACCCAAAGTTGCTTTCTAATAATTATTAGAGTTAAAATAACTATTTGAGTTTAAAAATTTAAATTTAACCTTTTAGTTTAATAGTTTTAATTTTGTAACAATTTAAGTCCAGTTCACTAACCTTATTAGTATTTTTCTGTTAACTTTTTTTAATTGACAAATATACCCTTAAAATAATCTATGCACTCTCTTCATTTGTTCTCTCCCTACTCCACATTATTATATTAAAAAACAAACAAGGACCTACCACCCATCATTCTCTCTCAACTCAGACGACAAGGAAGGAGGTGTTGAGTGCCTGAGACTCCGATCATCCACCTTCTCTTTCATCAATTCTGGAACAATTTCAGCCTCCTCTGACTGTTAGCGCTAACTGGATCTCAGATTGGTGGTCGACGAGGAAGATAACCGGAAGATGTGGAAGCGGTTGGAATCCCAGATTCTCCACCGAACTCCCTGCAAGAAAACCAATATGTTTCTTGTGTGCGTATTTACCTGCGATCACGACCACCATCTCCGGTGACCCCACCACCGTCTCCGGCTACAATTGAAACCCCTAGACTCTCTCTCTCTCTCTCTCCATCCATCTGAAGTGGCGTCGGAGAAGGTGCTTGATGATATGGTGGCGATGATTCAGGATGGTCGGACTGATTAACGGAACAGAATGAAGGCTGTGCAGTTGATTAGGGCTTGGGGCGAATCGGAGGAGCTTATGGATTTGACTGTTTTCCGCCAGACGAGCAATTCGTTTTTGGCGTCATCGTTGTGCAGCTCTGGTGGAAACCCTAGCGAGCAATGGCAGATTCGACCTAGAAGAAACGGTTTAGAGTGCACAGATGGTGGTGAAGGGAGCGGTGGAGGTGGCGGTCGGAGGTGAAGGGGCGGTGCAGATGGTGGCTAGTGGTGGAGGTAGATGATGGCAGTGGTTTTCTTGATTTGGGGAAGGGGAAGAGGATTTAGTGGCTTTAGGGTTTTTAAAAATAATTATATATATATATATATATTTTTATTAACATGGGTATTATAATCTTTTTATACCTACTTAACAGAAAATTACTAACGAGGTTAGTGGACTGGATTTAAATTATTATAAAATTAAAACTATTGTATTAAAAAAATTAAATTTAAACTTTTAAACTAAAATAGTTACTTTTATAAATAACAGAAACTAAAATCATATTTAACTCTAATTATTATAATGTTAAAAAAAAAGTCTTCTAACTCTTACTCATTATGTTCGATAATTAAATAGGGGGTGTGCAATGGTTGAAAGTGAACCGGCGTGGATCAAGCCGGAACTAAACCCACATAAAATAAAAAACTATAAATGAATAAAAATTAAAAAAAAAATTCAAAATAACAAGAAAAAAGAACAGCTAAATATCGATTTAAAATTTAGAAAAATAAGCATCATTTCAAAAAAATAAATCAAACAAAGTTGGTTTGTATTTGGTTTGTTATAATTTTTATTTGAGTTAATTACTCGAATGTCATATAATTAATATTTCGAATTTAAATTTAACTTTTCAGAAAATTTTATTTACTCAACAATTTATTCACTCGTTATACTTTTGGTCTTTGGGTCATATGCGTTGTTTTCAAAAGTCAAGAGCAATTATAAACTTTTGACTATCATTTGAATGATGAAAAATAAAAGATAAAAAACATGTTATATGCATTATTAATGTTTGAAACTTAATTACGTATTTTCTTTTAACTTGTTTTTTTTAATTTTTTTTTACTGTATATACGTATAAATTATGTTTGTATTATTTATACCAACTTTTGATTACCTTAATAACGTGAAAATATCTTTTTTAAATTTAAGCAGCTTACGTTGCTTGATAAGCAACCACAGATCGTGTTACACGTGTCCTACCAAGTATTCATGTCATGTCAAACGTTTATTTTAACACTAGACCACAAACCAAAAGCAAAACGATTAGATCTCATTTACATATTTGTTTGCACGTATAATATGGAAGACGTCACATTAGAATAAAATCATTTTTTTACAAAAGATGACATATTAAACATATATTTATGTATATATGTTAGCGAACTTAACTAAGATCGTTTGTTAGTTTAGGGATGAACTTTTAGTTTTGTTAGCTTTTAAGTTCGCCCTGTTCAGTTAGTTTTGTTACTTTTTCTTGTTTTGTCTATAAATAGCTTTTTGTACATTATTCAAGTTATCATTCAAATCATTTCAGCTTTACATCCAATCATTCTCTCATTTCTTTCTCCCGTTCATCATTCTCACTTGTTTCTAATGATCATTCTTGATATCATAACATGGTATCAGAGCATATATGTTAAATTCTGTGATTTTCTTTTGTTTTCTGCACTCGTTCTTCGTTTTTTCATTCGTTTTCTCATTTTTCATATCGATTGGGGTTCGTTTCATTTTTTATCCGTTTAAAACATTCATTTTATGTTTCTGATCATTCCTACGGTTGGATTTCTTCATATACGTTTCTGATTTTGAGTTATGATGATTTCTAGATTGTTTTCACGTTTTTTTGTTGTAGGTCCCTTCGTGTGTGTCGGATCGTTGCATGCAAGTGGTCTACTAGTCGGACCGGGTGCGGAATACCCGTGACTAGGCGGAGAGTCTAACTAAAACAAAGTAAACCAACACGAGAGTCACAATAAAAGCTCTTTCTATTATAAACACTCGACGGTTATAGAGATAATACAAATTGCGTACTTAACAAACTCAGTTCGTCTAAGATATGAGTTCTGCGTACTTATCCTCTGTGAACCAAACCTATTTATACAGACCTGATGCCTGCGCACTTAGCAAGTGCGCAGGACCAAATGCTCTTGCGTACTTAGCAAGTACGCATGGGTCTTCCTGCGTACTTGCTAAGTACGCAGGAGCTTTCTCCTGCGCACAGGTAAGTGCGCAAAACACTTAGAAGAAATGCAACATACACTATGTAAAAGTGAATACAACTCGATAAACTATTACATAACGACTCTTACATACAAAGACAAATTACAGACATTAGAAATACAAACTAAGACTCTATCCAGAGTGCTGTCACAGGAAAGTGCATCAACAAACTCCCCCTTGACAACAGCTCGGGATCTTCATCGTCTTCAGTCTTCAATCTTCAGTCTTCACAGCACTGGTTTCTTAGCTTCCATCTTCTTCTTGTAATCAAGGCAGAACTTAATCACCTTGTCATATTTAGAAGCAAGGAGCTTCGTCCATTCGTCCGTGTGGACACAGTAGCGTTCCGCTAGTACCTCCAGATCTTTCACAGAAAATTTGATGAAGCAGACTTCATCAAAGATTCTGATCAGTTCTTTTGGTACTGTGTTCCCACTCTCGGAACGAACCTTTCCCATGATCACAGCCTCGCCCATTTTTGGATCTACGTACCAGTACCACATGTCACCAAGAATATCCTGAGATAACTTGCTCAAGGGAATCTTAGTTTCACATTGTACTGGCTTGTATATCAATCTCTTTATATGCTTCTTAGTCACAGGATGCACAGCGTGCTTATCCTTGACTCTTCTGGGCACTTGAGGCTTGAAGTATTCAAATTTCCCTGATCTTGCTTCCCGCTGTAGTGTTACCCACAAACCCATTGCTACTGCATGACTCGAGTGACTCAGCAGGTCACGGTTTGAGAGGTTCACAAGGTCGTACTTGGGCAAAGAGTTGAACGCCTCACTGGTTGGTTTCAAGTATTGAACCCCCCCAGATCTTTTGATGGCGAACAACTGCTTGTCCTCCTCGAACCTAACAGCCAAGATCATACCTGTAGCTCCGTGCTTGTCTGTGATGGACGTCTTTTGCCACACGGGAGCTGGACCCTTAGATGATGCATAAGGCATGTCTTTATCTTTTGGTGCCTCAGGGTCCACAGGTGTAGGGTCGACTGGGGAGGCTTCAGTTGTAGCTTCAACATTACTTTCCATGTCAACTGAGCCTGTGTCGAGCAGAGATTCGAGCGATGGTACTTCAAAGATCTCACCATCCTCTAACTCGTACTCTCCTTCCCCGTCGCCCTTGGGAATCTCTATCACCACATCCTCATCTTCATCATTCCAGTCATCACCAGAGTCGATCTCTCCTTCTTCTAGATTGAAGAGAGCATCGATCTGTGCTTCTTTAGAGTAGTCAGGCTCTAGATATAGGATCTCATCATCAGATAAGTCCTTAAGTACTTCAGCCACTGACTTCCCTTTCTCACCATCACCACCAGATGTATCACCACCCTCTTGCTGAGTAGACTCCCCCTCAGCCATTGGAACAGAAGAGATGGGCACAATCGCCAAAGCTTGGTGCTCACCTCCACTAGGACCGGCTTCAGGATCCTTGTCTTTATCATCATCCTTAGTCAAGTCGACTGGATGACAAGGCTCAGCACCAGTGGATTTATTTTCTTTCTCTTTCTCTTATTCTTTTTCTTTTTCTTTTTCTTTCTCCCCCTGAGCACCAAGCTTCTTGGTCAGTTCTTCAACTAATTTGACCATCGCTTTGTGCTCTTTTCTCTGCAAATCCATCCTTAGCTCAAGTGAAGTTCTGTGGCCTAGAATCATTTCATTGGTTTTCATCAGCAGCTCGTTCTGTGCCATTAAATTCTTCAGTTGCTCATTTGTCCCTGTTCTCTGGCTGTGGAGAATCCTAACTTCATCGGCCAAGGAATTAATCTGTGCTTGTTGAGCATCAGACTCCTCCTTTGACTTTTGAATGGTCTTCAACAGTTCAGCAACTTGGGTCTCTAAGACATTGATCCTTGCATCTTACGGATCAGAATGCCTAGATGATGAGGCTTCAGCATTATGGATGGGGGAGGAGAAAATTGTGTCAAAGTCAAACCCTTGTGAGAAATCACCATAGTTGAAGGGTTGACCTGACGGCTCAGTGGTGTGAGGTGGGTGTGGGGATGTAATGATGGGAGTGGGTGTTATGGTTGGGGTGATGGTGACTGACTCCGTGAGAAGTGGAGTAGTCACTGTCACTTGGACGGTTGGAGTAGGGAGGGTCACCGTCACAGGAATCTCCTCTGTGACCGCCGTGACTGCCACATTATCTTGTACTAGTGGCCTTCTCCTCCTTCTGTATAGTTGTTGTGCTGGTGGGGTAGATTCTGATTCTGGACTGGCAGCCACAACTTGTACTTGCTGCACAGTCGGGATCTCTACAACCCTGGGGATAGCAACCTCTTGCCTATCGCCCCTCTTCTTATTGGCTTTCTCTCGCCTTTGTCTTTGTAGAGTAGCGTCAGAGTCAGATGTTGGCTCATATTCGCCGCTCGAGTTTTGTCGTTTTCTTTTAGAAGACGACGCAAGTAGGATTACCTGTGCCAATCTCCTCGGGTGTGCCTGGGATGGTGCGTCATCGAAATCAGAAGAGTCTGATTCTGTTGCTTCTGAATCGGATTCCTCAGCACCACCATCACCACATTCGTCATCACCTTCATCACTTTCATTCTCTTCTTCTTGTTGTTCATCAGAATAATCACTCATCTCTGGTGCCGAATTGGGACTATACCAATTCCAATCTTCTGGCGTGACATATGCTTCATTAAGCAGGTGGCCAAAGAGTTCAGTATGCACAGGGGTAGGATCTACACTGCCTGGCTTTAGAAACTGAGCAAATACTCTCTTGTCCACCCGTTTTACTTGCAGTTTCTCCCCGATAGCACGTAGGTTTGGCAATGCATCATCAATCAAGAGTTGCACAAACCTCGGGTACAATAGGAACCTAAACTTCTCTGCTGTATTGATCTGATCATTGATTGCTTTGAAGATGTAGCGAGAGAAGTTGTAGCCCCTATTAAGAGACAAGCCCACCATGGCTGCTGCAAGGTCATGACCCATGGCATCTTTCCCCGCTTTTCTGGACGAGATGCACACGATCATGATGTGGGCAAAATACCGCCATTGATAAAAAACCCACATCTTCTTGTAAGAAGCATAGTCCCTCGCTCCGACATATCCCATTCTATGCCTCTAACATCCATCCACATAGTAATCTGGATAGGATGTCGGGTGGGTAGCTTGGTCTCCGAACTGCAGGACCCTTCTTATTGTATCCTCAGAGAAAGCAATAGCCCGACCATCAACGGTAGCCCTTATGACATTAGGGGATACCGTGCAGTCGTGCTCTTCCGTCTCCCAGAACTGCTCCAAGTAAGGTCTTGAGACTGTTGGGTCAGCTGAGATTGCATAGCTTATTCTTGATCGGTTCAGAAAATCAATGATCTGCCGATACTGCAAAGCTGCCCCTTTCCACTCAGGTTGAGTGTTCGCTAATAAGTTGAATTCATCAGTGAATGCCCGAGCCATAGTCTACAGAAACACACAGAAAACATAATCAGAACAACGTATATTGTTGAAGATGAACAAACATGACACGGTATAGTAGGTACACTATGAACAAAAATTTCAGACTTGAAAATTTTTCTAAGTGTTGGTCCTGCAGGCTTTTCCTCTTGCGTACTTAACAAGTACGCAGGAATTGCTTCTTGTGTACTTGCTAAGTGCGCAAGAACAACACTTGGCAAAAATTTCAGAATTTTTTAAGAAAATCACAGATCGCTCAAAGGCCGGGTCAAGTAGGTCGCCAATAGGTCGGAATCAAGGATTCGAACTTATGGGACCATTATTAACACCAGTAACTACCAAACCAAGACCAAATTCGACTTAAAAACGTCGCCCAATCCCACTGTCGATTAAAATTCCACCGACGGCAAGAATCGAGGACGAAATGGATGAATATGGAGTCGATTAAGAACCCTATTAGCATAGAAATGTCAATAAGTTACCCAAACAACCCCAAATTTTACCCAAAATATTTCGGATTTAACCTAAAAAATTCTAAGTTACGAATCGGTCCAATGTCACGATTTAATGGATGGAAATCGCCTAGATTCTCACCAATGAGATGAAATGAGATGATGAAATTATAGACGGGACGAAGAAATGGTTTAGACACACTTGATTTTGAGTTAAATTTGCAGAGGGAAGATGATCGGTTTGAAAGCTTGAAACTGAAAGAATTTTCTAAGTGTCACTTTTATACCCCTCACTTATCGGTCTTGCGTACTTGTTAAGTGCGCACGAGTTAACTCTTGCGTACTTACAAGTACGCAGGACTTAACTCTTGCGCATTTACAAGTGCGCAAGACTAACTCTTGCATACTTGCTAAGTGCGCAAGGTTTACTTCGTGCGAACTTGACAAGTACGCACAAGCCTTAAGTGCGCAAATTTGAAACTCAGATTTATGAAGAATTTCAGATCAAATAACGAACAAGATAAAAGTATTCAAATACGAGGTTTCAAATACAATTCATGAAGGTTAAACATAAAATATTTTTGGCTTTTTCTGATTAAGCTTGAACAATGCATAAACTTAAAATCTTTTTGTTCTTTTCTAGATAGATATATACAAGTATTCACACCAACTATTTTTGATCAAAGACACGAGTAGAGGATCATATCAGGCTATCTTTTAGCAAAAACGATACAAAATAAACATAAAAGAATATGGGATCATGTCATGGATTACTCTTTATTCATACGTAATAAGCACATAAACAAGTAATTCAAGTTGACAATATTATAAGATTTGAAACTATACGCATCTTTGTATTATGTTCTTGTGTATTAAGGTATTAATTATAAGACATACAACGTGTACCCCACTGAAATGCTATTTTAACTTGCACTATCTCAAGGCATCTAAGATTTTCCCAATGATTTTCTAGATTTTCAGAATGAAGCTACATCTATTAGCACAGAAAAAATTAAGCAGAATCCATAAGGATTATCGGGAATCATAAGATTCAGAATCGAGTGATTCATTTGTCTTGTTTCCATGTGATTTTCTTCTTTGAATATCGGGATGATGATTCAGGATAATAGATATGGTGTTTGATTATCAGGTAAGGGGATCCAACTTTTATCTGGATTTGATTTCAATGAATCAGGAGTGATTCAAGGGTGAACACATGCTCAACGGTAATGTAGAGACATGTCTTGATTCAATCTCTCCTTGCATACTTGTGAGTATGGGCAGTGAGATGAACCGCATTAATTGTGCTAACGACATAACCCGAAACTGATCTCAAAAGAAAATTATTGCCAAAATCTAACATCCTTTATCTGATAATGATCTTTTCTATTCTTTTACGCACACACGCTTGCAAACATGGGTTCAAATCACGGTTGTAATTTAGATTTAGTTTCCACACTACTAGTGATTTAAAGATGCATACAGCCTACTGACAATTCAAATTACTTGTAAATAAACAGATTAAAAACATAATAATTTAAACAATTAAGTAAACATGACGCAATCATTTCCCATATGAGCAGTCTATGGTGTTTAGATCATTTCTGATGTACTATCATTTCCTCTTTTCTCAAGTTAACTTTGAAAATTTTCTCCATTTTCTATTTTGTTTTTGATTTTTGTAAAATATTTTAAAAACTAAAAGAACTATACAGAAAATTTAAAAGAATTAAAAATTTAACTTTCATGAATTGAATTGAGTTAAGAAAACTTAGTTTTCACTCAGGATTGAACATTCCTATCAAGTTGACAAGATGCTCAAAACGGGATCGATCAAATGCCTTTGTGAAAAGGTCAGCAAGATTGTCATCCGTGTGAACTTTTACAAGTTCGATTAAATGCTTTTCAGCACAATCACGGATGAAATGATGGCGAATCTCTATGTGTTTAGTTTTGGAATGTTTCACCGGGTTATTTGTGATGGACATGGTGGCATTGTTGTCAATGAATAGAGGAGTTCCAGTGAAGTTCAAGCCGTAGTCTCTCAATTGCTGCTGAATCCACAATATCTGAGAACAACCGCTCGCCGCAGCAATGTATTCTGCTTCACAAGTTAAGATAGAAACCGTTGACTGCTTCTTGCACTGCCAGGAGACCAGTCTTTCTCCTAAGAATTGACATCCACCAGAAGTTGACTTTCTGTCAAGGTTACAACCGCCATAATCTGAATCAGTGTAGGCTTTGAAGTCAAATGACTGCTGCTTAGAGTACCAAAGACCTAATCGGGGTTTCCCTTTTAGGTATCTGAAAATTCTCTTCACGGCTATCATATGTGACTCCTTCGGTTGAGACTGAAACCTTGAGCACAAGCACACAGCAAACATTATATCGGGTCTTGAAGCTGTGAGATACATAAGTGATCCGATCATCCCACGGTACAATCTGCTGTCTACATCCTTTCCATCTTTGTCAGGATGCAGACCATGATTGACTGGGATAGGTGTTCCATAAGTACTGCTATCATTCATCTTGTATTTTGATAAGATGTCCTGCACATACTTAGTTTGATGTAGATAAATGCCATCCTCTCTTTGACTGACTTGCAGACCCAGAAAGAACGAAAATTCACCCATATTACTCATTTCAAATTTGGATTTCATCACCTGCTCGAATTCCCTACACATCCCTTCATTGGTAGACCCAAAAATGATGTCGTCGACATATACTTGTACAAGAAGAATGTCACCTCCTGCTTTCCTAATGAAGAGAGTCGAGTCAATCTGTCCACGGTCGAAACCATTAGACAGTAAATGCTTAGATAATGTCTCATACCATGCCCGCGGTGCTTGATGAAGACCATAAAGTTCTTTGTCGAGCTTGTACACTTTATTGATATTATTCGGATCTTCAAAACTGGGAGGCTGAGTGACATAGACTTCTTCATGAACTTTACCATATAGGAAAGCACTCTTCACATCAAGTTGATAGACCTTGAAGCCGACATATGTGGCATAAGCCAAGAACAGTCGAATGGCTTCAATTCTAGCAACTGGGGAATATACTTCCGTGTAATCTAAGCCCTCTTGCTGATAAAAACCCTGAACAACCAATCTTGCTTTGTTCTTCACAACAACATGACGATCATCCGTCTTGCATTTGAACACCCATCTGGTTCCAATTAGTTGAAAACCCTTTGGCAAGTCAACCAAATCCCACACGTGCAACTTTTGGAATTGAGACAATTCATCTTGCATCGCCTCAATCCAGCAGTTATCAGTGAGAGCCTCCTTCACATTCTTTGGCTCTAACTGGGACACGAATGCAGCATGCAGACATGTTTCCATAACACCAGTGTCAAGTATCTCTGTGTAAAGACTGGTGTTCTCAGTGATGGTTCGATGACGAGTCTGAACGCCGGCATAAGGATCACCAATAATGTTGTCGATTGGATGATTCCTATGCACTCTCGTCTTCGGTACAGTCGGTTCTTGAATTTCTGGATCAAGATTCGTGCTAAACTCCCCCATTTCCTGTGTTCCAAAGGAAGAAGATTCAATGTTAATTGGATCAGCTGGAGCTTCATTTCCTACAGTTGTGTAAGGATTGGCTTGAGCGTCATCTCCAACAACAAGAACATCTTCACTGTTATCACTGTCATGAGTTCCAGATGCAGATGCAGCATTGGAATCAGGAGTTACAATCGGTACAGTAGCACGAGTAGAGAAGCTGGAGTCATCGCCGCTACCCAATAATTCATAAACATTTGCGACGTCATTTGCAGATATATCAGGAAGGTTGAATGACTTGAATAGCGCATCATAATCAAAACCCCAAGCTGGACCTGTTGGTTCGGGTGGAATGCTGTGTTTACTACAATCCACTTCAAACCATTCCTCGACAGTACGAGTTCCTATGTTGTACACTCTCTTGCAAGGCGAGTTGGCAACGTATCCTAAGAAGATGCCTTCCACTGCTTTTGTATGAAACTTAGACTGGCGGTCTTTGTACTGTAGCAACAAGGAACAAGGACTACCAAAAGGAACAAGGTAATCAAGATTGGGAAGTCGATTGTTGATCAACTCGTAGCAAGTCTTGTTGTGTCTCTTCACTACCAGAACTCTGTTTAAGACGTGACACGCTGTATTAACTGCTTATGCCCAGAAAGTGACAGGAAGCTTTGCATCCGACAGCATAGTCCTTGCAGTCTCAATCAGTGTTCTGTTCTTCCGTTCAGCAACTCCATTCTGCTGAGGCGTGTACGGCGCGCTGAATTCGTGACAGATCCCTTTTTTGAGACAGAAAAGCTCCATCAAATTATTCTTGAACTCAGTTCCGTTGTCGCTCCTTATCCTTCTAACTTTCAGCTTGCAAAGAGATTCCAAGCTCAGGATCAAGTATTGAAGAATATCAGCAGTCTCGTCTTTAGTACCTAAAAAATGCACCCAAGAAAAACGTGAGAAATCATCAGTTACAACTAGACAGAACGACTTACCTCAAATACTCCTGATACTTATGGGGCCAAACAGATCCATGTGTAATAGCTCCAAAGGGGTATCAATAGAGTTTTGGAGCTTGGGCTTGTGAGACTTCCGTTGCTGTTTGCCCTTTTTACAAGGCATACAGTCATCTGCAACGGTAAATCTCAGCTTAGGAACCCCGGTTACCAAACCGTTTAGGACAAGATGATTCATTTTACGATAAGAAATATGTCCGAGTTTCCTATGCCACACGATAGAGTCAAGCTCTGTCGCTTTTGTAAGCAAACAAGTAGCAACTGATGAGGTGGTTGTTGCCACGCTCATATCGATATGATAGGTGTCGTTTGTTCTTGGTGCTCTCATCAGGATCCAGTCTTCGGGAACCTCAAAACCGGGTTTGAGAATCAGGCATTCTGACTTGTCAAACATCACCGAGTACTCCTTATCACACATTTGGGAGACACTCAACAGGTTATGCTTCAGCTGCTCGCAAAAGTTGACATTGTCAAAGCTGACACAACCGTTCGAAACCACGCCTTGACACGTGATGCTGCTTCCTTTTTCTCCGGCAAAGGCCACATAGCCGCCTCTGAATGGTTTAATGTCTTGAAGCAGGGCCATGTCTTGAAGCTGGTTGTGAAACAACAGGCCGTTTCCCTTGTTTCATAGAAGGACAGTTCACAAAAATGTGACTAACCAAGCCACAGTGAAAACAGTTCTTCTTGTCTACATAAGTTCTCTTGTAAGGCTCATTAGATCTGGCCTTAGATAACTCTCCATTATGAGCAGGAGGAGTTGGTTTCTGAACAGCAGTCTGAACCTTAACAGTTTGATTTTTGGGAGTATAGTATTTTTCCAAATTTTCTTTGTAACCAAGCCCAAAGTGAGCTGAAAAAGCCTCTTTCTTTACTTGGTTAAGGTTTTTATACCCCCCATAAAGCATTACTTTAAGTTTATCATTTGATTCAATGACATCAGGTTCAGTTAAAATGCAATTATCACTATTAGTGATAATGTTTTTCTTGACTTTCTGTTCAGTCAACAACTCCTCAGATACTACTCCTTCAGGGCAAGAGTTAACCGACCCATCTTCAGAAGCAGTAACAAACTCCTCACTAGATGTGGAGTTAGCCTTACTTGAGGATTCATCCTTTTTAGGGGAATCATCCTTATCAGAGGACTCATCTAGACAAGTGAGATCAATGTCTATTAAACTATTGACAAACTTCCCGCTCACTGGTGGAGGAATGGCATTGGTGCCAAGACCTAGACCATTCATTTTCCTCACTACAGATTCGTAGTGTTCCACCACAAAGCGAGAGTTTTTCAACTTCTCATTTGTGCATTTTAACTGCAAGATCTCATTTTGCAGTTTGTTGATTTCATTGTTCCGTTTTTCCAACCCCTTATAAGCAATATCTAAGTGAAGCTGTTGATCGCTCATTTTTAAAGAATACTCACGTTTTTCCTTTTTCAAAGTTTCAATAGACTCTTTAAAACGTTTTTCATTTTCTTTATAGTTTAGAGCTGCCATACTTAGGGGTTCGATTTTGTCTTGGAGCTTAGAATTTTCAAGTTTTAGCCCTAGAAACTTAGAACATGAAACAACAGAAAAGGGATTAGAATATACCTCAGACGATGAACTTGTTGCTTCTCCAATGGCCATGAGAGTAACAGCTGTGGTTGATTTTTCTTCATCAGCTACAGAATCTTCCTTTTCTTCAGCTTCCTTTACCTTTTCTGTAGCAGCAGTTTCCCTTCTCTCTGCTTCCATCATCTCCATGATCTCAGCCATGAGACCAACCTGTGTTTGTGCGATGATGGCATCCTCAAGATGAACACCCCTGTCAAAGCTTTCGTCCTGTTGGACTACCAGTGCATTGGACGTTCCACCTTGGCTTTGATTGTGGTGGTTTGGATTGTTTTGGCCATGGCTGTTTCCTTGGCTGGGTCGGGTAAAACCAGAGGCAGGTGCTCTGTCTTTCTGACACTCACGAGCAAAGTGTCCATAGTTCAGACACTTGTAGCATTTGGCCTTAGATTTGTCAAACCCGACCTTGGCATTAGGATGCCCGCCAATAAACTTTCTTCCTGTTCTGTTCAGGAAACGTTTGGCTCTCCTCAATAACATGGCCATATTCCATTGAATATCCATGTCCTCCATGTCATCAGGATCCACTTGATTAAAATCTTCTTCAATCGTCTCTGGATCAGTAAGCTTGCCACCTATGAAATTTTCATATGCAAGCATACAAGATGAGAATAATGCTACATGATCTTCCGCTATTCTGGCTATAGCTGAGTTGTTAGCTGAGGACGTAGCAGGAGGATTTCTTGAGGTATTTTGATGATGAGACCCCAACCCTGATCCTGAAGCATAGCAAGCATGACCACCACACCCAGTTGAGTGGTCTTCTTCAGTAGGATTTCCAGTGAAGAGGGCAATTCCAGAGCCTGATGACTTGGATGTGGAAGTCGTCCCGTGATACATAGAAGGGCCTTGTATTTGGGGTCTTCCAGAGCTCTCCTTTCTTCTTAGGTTCATGTCATGAGCTTGAACCTTTCCTATTGCTTCTTCAACTGTCAGCTCATAGAACTTAGGATTTTCCCTCATCAGGGTTGTGTACATCTCAAATTTGGGTGGTAAAGCATCCAAAAACTTTTCCACCATCTCTTCATCCGGATACTTGAGGTCAAAAGCATTTAACTCAGTCTGTAAATGATAGAACCTAGAGATGAGGTCATCTAAAGATTCGTTCTCAAAGAATCTGAAGCACTTATACTGCTTCCTGAGAAGATCCCGCTTACTCTTCTTGATGTCACTATTTCCTTCGAATCTCTTCTGTAAGGCTTTCCAGAGATCCTTAGAATTGTCATACCCTCGGAAACTGTGGAACAATTCCCGAGTTAATGCCATAGTGATCGAGCCAAGTGCCTTCTTTTCTCGATCATAAGCTTTCTTTTCTTCGTCAGAAAGCTTAGAGATAGGCTTGGGCAATTCATCATCAAGATAAATGTGTGTGGGATGCTTATATCCCTCAAGGATTGGTATATATCCCTCAAGGATTGGTATCCATAGTGATGAGTCGGTATACGAAATGTAGTGCTCGAAGCGTGCCTTCCAATTGGAATAATCGTTTACGTTTAGCAACTTAGGTGGTTTCTGAGGTGTACCGATCTCATTATCATAGTTTAACATGTTTCCAAGATTCTGAAGGTTCGACATAGTGAACACTTAGTCAAAATTCAGAAAAATCAGACACAGTTGTGCACTTGGGATTGGCCTTGCGCATTTGAGAAATAGTCTTGCGTATTTAAGACTTGCTCTTGCGTACTTGTAAGTACGCTGGAGGAAATGATTAAGTACGCAGGATACAATTTAAGTTCGCACAAGTTCAGTCTTGCGCACTTGTAAGTACGCAGAAGATAACTCTTGTGTATTTAGTAAGTACGCAGAAGACTGTACTTTTTGCCAAAAATGGTAAGTACGCAGGATACCTTTTCAGCAACTCTCACCAACCTTTTCCGGTGACCTGAAAATCGCCGGAGATGGTAAAAATTGGTCTGATGATTAATGCAACTGAGCCAAAGGGTCAGAAACTTGTTTCTAACCAACCTTTGATGCTTAAATAACTCAAATACACAACAAAAATTGGTTTTTTTGAGAGATTTTTGCTTCTAAAAAAGTGCTCAAGAGCTACCCCTTTTTTATCACAAAAATCAACAAAAATACCTATTTTTGCTTGTAAAACTCAGTAAAAACGTCTCCAAACTCACTTACAACACTCGAATTCAAGAGCAAGGCTCTGATACCACTTGTAGGTCCCTTCGTGTGTGTCGGATCATTGCATGCAAGTGGTCTACTAGTCGGACCGGGTGCGGAATACCCGTGACTAGGCGGGGAGTCTAACTAAAACAAAGTAAACTAACACGAGAGTCATAATAAAAGCTCTTTCTATTATAAACACTCGACGGTTACAGAGATAATACAAATTGCTTACTTAACAAACTCAGTTCGTCTAAGATATGAGTTCTGCGTACTTATCCTCTGTGAACCAAACCTATTTATACAGACCTGATGCCTGCGCACTTAGCAAGTGCGCAGGACAAAATGCTCTTACGTACTTAGCAAGTACGCATGGGTCTTCCTGCGTACTTGCTAAGTACGCAGGAGCTTTCTCCTGCGCACATGTAAGTGCGCAAAACACTTAGAAGAAATGCAACATACACTATGTAAAAGTGAATACAACTCGATAAACTATTACATAACGACTCTTACATACAAAGACAAATTACAGACATTAGAAATACAAACTAAGACTCTATCCAGAGTGCTGTCACAGGAAAGTGCATCAACATTTTGTTCGCATAGGCGAACTTGTTCTTCAGATTGTCAGTTACGGGCGAACTTAATAAGTTCAAGTGTTCAGTTTTCTTCTCAGCGAACTTAATAAGTTTGTTTCCTAAGTTCGCTTCTTGGCGAACTTGCCTATTTCAACTTTGTTTTCTCTTGTCATGTCTACTACTTCTACTTCACCAGTTGTTGTACCTATAGATTCTTCTATTCCTTTGATCTTACACTCATCTGATCATCCAGGTCTCTTACTCGTTTATAAAGTTTTTGACGGATCTGCATTCGGATCTTGAAAACGTGTCATGTCCATTGCTTTATCTACTAAGAACAAGATTGGTTTTGTTGATGGAACTGTTGTCAGACCTACTTCCTCTCCTAATTTGGAGCTATGGAAAAGATGCAATGATATGGTTATTTCTTGGATTTTGAACACTCTGTCTATTGATATCAGTGAGAGTGTTTTGTATGTTGAGACTACTCGTTAACTTTGAACCGAGTTAACTGACCGGTATGGACAGAGTAATAGGGCCAAGTATTATCAATTACAAAAGTCTCTTTCTACTATTTCTCAAGGGAATGATGGTGTTGCTACTTATTTTACCAAAATCAAGTATGTTTGGGATGAGCTTAATGCAATCGAACCTATTCCTCCTTGCACTTGTGGTACTTCACGAATTATAGCTAAGAGTGAAGCATATCAACGATTGATGCAATTTCTGATGGGTCTTAACCCTTGTTATGACATGATTCGTGGGAATATTATCACGATGAAGCCTTCCCCTCAATCAATGAAGCTTATGCTTTTCTCATTCAATATGAGAAACAGAGGGAGCTTCATTCATCTGCATAATTTATTACTCAGAATGTTTCTTTGAATGCTTCTGTGCAGTTACAAAAGAGTTTTGGTGCTCGGAAAGGTTATGTTTGTTCTCATTGCAAGAAGTTGGGACATGATGCTAACAAATGTTATTGTTTGATTGGGTTCCCCAAAGACTTCAAATCTACTAAACCTAAAGCTGCTACAAATGTTGTTTCTGATGCTGGGGTTACTGTTCCTGATTCTGGTCCTCCTATTAGTATATCTTCGGAGCAGTATAACAATTTGTTGCAACTTCTTCAGCAGAATTCTGGGGTTCAGGGTGGTGTTCAGACTGTTCAACCACTCAGTTTTGCAAATTTTGCAGGTATTATTGATTGTAATTCGACTACGATCGATACTACTTGGATCATTGATACCGGTGAAATTAATCATATATGCTTCGATTTCAATTTTCTTTATGATGTTCAATTGCTTAATTCGCCTGTTTATGTTCTTCTTCCAAGCGGACATGTCTTAACTGTTACGCAGGTCGGAACAGTTTATCTCACCAAGGTGTTTTCTGTCTCTAATGTCTTCTTTGTGCCTCAGTTCAAGCAAAATCTTTTATCTGCTCCCAAACTTTGTAGGGATACAAAGGGTCTTGTTCATTTTTCTGAAACTTCTTGTTTCTTGCTGGTCCATTCACTGAGTTGTCCGTTGGTTCTAGGATATCTTCTCAACAAATTTATCTTTTGCATCCTCATAAAATTTTCTCTGTTACCGTTGATTCTTTTTCTCAATGTAATTTTGTTGTTTCTTTGAAACTTTGGCATACTCGTCTTGGTCATTTACCTTTGTACAAACTTAAGCAATTGGATGTTTTTACCGGTGCACATGATTGTTCTATTGATGCTTGTTCTGTTTGTCCTATGGCTAGACATCATAAACTGCCTTTTGCATCTAGTAGTATATCTAGTTCTCAAATGTTTGATCTAATTCATATTGATATGTGGAGACCATATCAATCTATTACATTTGATGGATATAAATATTTTCTCACCATTGTTGATGATTTTACTAGAACTACTTGGATTCATTTGATGGATATAAATATTTCTCACTTGATGATTTCTCACCGTATCGATCTACTACATTTGATGGATATAAATATTTTCTCACAATTGTTGATGATTTTACTAGAACTACTTAGACTCATCGTTTGATAACTAAAGGAAATACCTTTACTATTTTTTAAGGGTTCATTGAGATGGTTGAGACTCAGTTTAGTACCAAAGTGAACTGTGTTCGATCTGATAATGCTTTTGAGCTTGGTTTGGGTGTTCATCATGCTGAGTATTTTAAACAAATGGGCATTATTCATCAGACTACTTGTCCTAGGGTTCCTCAACAGAATGGGGGTGGTGGAACTTAAACATAAGCATCTTCTAAAAACTGACCGTTCTCACTGCTACTCATTTGATCAATATTTTCCCCACACGGGTTCTCAAGGGAAAATATCTTTTTGAGATGATTTTTGGTAAAGCTCCTTCATACACCTACCTTTGTACTTTTGGGTGTTTATGTTATGCTTCTACTTCTACACCCGGACGAGATAAATTTCAGCCAAGAGGTCAAGCTTGTATTTTTTATTAGATATCCCTTTGGAAAGAAAGGTTACAAGCTTTATAATCTTGACACTCGACAAGTTCTTGTTTTTCGGGATGTGACTTTTCTTGAGCATATTTTCCCTTCTTTACATTCTTCGGATCCTTCTTCTTTGTTCCCTTCTCTAAATGATCTGTTTGAGGAGCCAGATCCAGTTGATGTTCCTTCATCTTCTTCGGTTGCTTCTGAAGTTGATTCCACTCCTCCTCCTGTTTCTCCTGTTCCTCCTCCTCCAGCTCCGGAGCTCAGAAGATCTTCTTGTTCTTCTGTTCCTCTTTCTCATCTGCAGGATTATGTTTGTAATTCTGCTTCTTCTATTGTTTGTCTTGTTTTCATACCTTGTGTAGTGATTACCAAGCTTCTCATTTTGTTAATCTTGCTCATCTTTCTTCTGATTCTCAGCAACACCTTCTTAATCTTGATTCTGTTCAGGAACCTTCTTCTTATCAGGAGGCTGCTAAACATCCTGCTTGGCAAGAGGCTATGACTAAGGAGTTTAATGCCTTGGAATGTAATCAAACCTGGGAGGTTATGCATTTACCTAAGGGTAAAAAGGCCATTAAGTGCAAATGGGTGTATAAAGTTAAGTATAATGTTGATGGTACTCTTGGACGTTGTAAAGCTCGTTTGGTTATTCGTGGTGATACTCAGAAAGCCGGTATTAATTATAATGAGACTTTTTCTCATGTCGTTAAAAATAACTACTATTCGTAGTCTCATTGTTGGAGCACTAAATGACATTGGGGTTTATATCAACTGGATGTTAATAATGCTTTCTTATATGGGGGTCTTGATGAAGACGTTTATATGTTTCCTCCTCCTGGAATGTCTTTATCTTCTCCTGATCATGTTCTTAAACCCAAGAAGTCTCTTTATGATTTGAAGCAAACTTCAAGGCAATGGTAGGAAGTCTTAACTATTTTTGGGCATTGAGATTCACAAATCTCCGTCTGGTCTTATCATGACTCAACGCAAGTTTGTGAAGGATTCGCTGACTGAGTTTTATACAAACGATGTTTCTTCTGTTTCGTCTCATTTGCCTTTACATTTACAACTCAAGCTCAACGAAGGTCAAGTTCTTGATGATCCTTTAACCAATCGTCGCCTTGTTGGTAAACTCAATTATCTCACTCATACTAGGCTTGATCTTGCTTTTGCGGTTTAGTTTCTCAGTCAGTTTATTAGTGATCCGCGTGTTCCTCATAGGGATGCAGCGTGGCATACTCTTCGGTATGTCAAAGGCACTTTTTTTCAAGGGTTGTTCTTTAATGATGATCCTGATATGTCTTTGTTTGCTTATTGTGATTCTGATTGGGCGACTTGCCCTAATACTCGACGTTCTGTCAGTGGATATTTCATTTCTCTTGGGGGCAGTCCTATTTCTTGGAAATCCAAGAAGCAAGCTATTGTTTCTCTTAGTTCTACTGAAGCTAAATATCGTTCTTTTCGCCGTGTCACACATGAACTTGCTTGGTTGACTCGGTTGTTTATGGAGTTTAAGCTTGATAATCTTACTTCTATTCCTCTCAAATGTGACAGTCAGGCGGCTATTCATATTGCTAAGAATCTACTTTTTCATGAGCGAACTAAACATATCAAGTTAGCTTGTCATTTTGTCCGCGAGAAGCTTCAAGCCGATTTGATTATGCTTCCTCATACACGGACTTCTAATCAACTTGAGGATTTATTCACTAAGAGTTTGGCTGGTCAACCGCATTCAGATATCATTTCCAAGTTGGGGCTATATATGCCTCCAACTTGAGGGGGGGTGTTAACGAACTTAACTAAGTTCGCTTGTTAGTTTAGGGGCGAATTTAATAAGTTCACCCGGTTCAGCTAGTTTTGTTAGCTTTTCTTGTTTTGTCTATAAATAGTTTATTTGTAACATTATTCAAGTTATTAATCAAATTATTTTTCAACTTTACCCCCAATCATTCTCTCTCATTTCTTTCTCTCGTTCATCATTCTCACTTGTTTCTAGTGATCATTCTCGATATCATTACAATATACATAGGTGTATACATACACATGTATTCAAGTTAATCAATCTTTACTTTCGATGTTATCAAGATCAAGAATTTTTACACATGTTTGTTTTTATAAAATTGGAATCAAATCAATATCACAAGATCCTACTCAAATATCACATTAATTCTCACATATAGAGTTGTTTTCTTTGTGGATCACTAAGGATATAAGGTTTTAAAAATATTTATCCAAAATTTTTTGTGCTTAATTCATATATATATTTAAGTATTTTAATTTTAAGCATTTTGAATGTATTATAGGTTGTATCATCAAGAAAAATCCATAGTTTTGTTAAAATCATAGTTCATAATTTTTGAAATTTAGGGCATGTTTGGTTGCTAGTAATTTATGGAAGTTTGATGGAATTGGAGTTTAAATTATTTTCCTTGACATTTTTTGTTGGCTACCAGAAGGAATTAGAATGTGAATTAATTCCAACCAAATCTCTCAACTAATGAAACTCAAAATCCCTCCTTATTTCAATGAAATTCATAATATATCTCACCATTTTAATGAGTAATTTTGAAGTACCTATCTCCAACTATTCAAAAAGATATTGCTCATTATTTGAAGAAGAAGCTCTAAATTTCATCTTTAAATAAATTGGTTATGATGTGTTAGCTTTGTTAGTTGATGAGTCTAGTGTTGTGTCCAAAAATGAATAAATGGCAATTTTATGAAATGTTGATACACATGGGCTTGTTAAGGAGAGATTTGTTGGCCCTGTTCACGTGATGAAGACATCTTCTCCCACCCTCAAGTTTGTCATTGAAACTTTTTTTGGATTAAGTTTTAAAAGGCTAAGAAGTCAATGATACAATGGAGCAAACAATATGTGAGGTGAGTTCAATGGTTTAAAAGCAAAGATCTTATAATAAAAATAACTCATCATATTATGTACATTGTTTTACTCACCAACTTCATTTAGTGGTTTTGATGGTTGCTAGAAAACATTTAGGTGTTAGTGAACTTCTTCGACAATTTAAGCATTGTGATGAATGTCAGGCCAGGCCCAAAGGAAGGGGAAGGGTGGGCCACGACTCCAGGCCCGGTCTTTCGAGAGCCCCGAAGTTTTAAATTTTTTTGTATATGTTTTAAATAGTATGTTTAGTTTATGCATCCATTTGTGTACATCAAAATTTTCTTAGCGCAATTGGAAAAACCATTACAATAAAATGTAATTGTCATATGTTCAAATCTTGGCAACAACACTATTTCTTTTTCATGTTTCCTATTTCTTATTTTCTCTTCTCTTCTTTTTTTTTTCTCTCTTTAAAATGTTGTTCAACAAAAACCCACAATTGCTTAAACTATTAAACCAAAACAAAAAAAGACACAAAAATGTATATATTTAAACTCATTACATATAAAAAAGTTATCGAGTCCCGCTTTTTTATTACTTGTCCCGGCCCAAAACGATTCAAGGATTCTCGCACTAATAGAAAACATGTACATTTTCTACAAAAGTTTCCGACAACTTACCAACAAGATTTCCTACAATTTTCCGACAAATTTATTAACTAAGATTTCCGACAAACTTATTTATCTAATATAATCGTCGGAATATTGTCGAAAATCATCGACGAAAGGCTTTTATCGCGAATTCTTCGGAAAATTAGTCGGGACTTTGTCGGAAAATACGTTTCTTAAGGGGTTTTTTCCAACAAACACTTTTATCGGAAACTTTTCGCTAATGGCCAATTTTGGCAAATTTCCTAGGATACAAGATGAAATTCACATTACAAAACACTTTTATGTTTGGTTGATATGTTTTCATCCATTGTTACAATGCTTGATTATGTTAAAGAGGAATGCAATAACATTTCTACACAAAATCAAGCATTTTGTATGTTAGATTTTCTGAGCTCATTTGAATTTGTGTTTTATTTGCATTTGGTGTTAGAGATTTTAAGGTACAAGAAAAGATCAAGACATTTTGGAAGCCGTTTTATTGGTGGAAAAAACTAAAGGAAAGTTGCAAAAGTTTAGAGAAAGTGAACTTGATCAACTTTTAGAAAAAAAATTCGCTTGTTTTAAACATGATACCCAAATATTGAATATGATAGAAAACTATTCTAATGAGAAAGGTCACCGAGCCAGAAAGACAAATGTGTAATATCATCAATCACCATTATTATAAGTTTGAATGTTTTAACATTGTTGTTGACATGGAAATTCTATGTTTGATGCATCAAAGACAATGAGATTGTGTGAGTTCTATCCATATGATTTTGATAATAGGGATAAAATTGATCTTGCACATAAACTTGGCATGTATATTGATAGTGTACGAAAGGATAAAAGATTTGCTAACTTCAATGGTATTGTGGATGTTGCAAAAGTTATGGTGGAAACAAGGAAATATATTACATTTCCTTTGGTTTATCGATTATTAAAGCTAATATATATTAGTTTTGCACGTTGCAACCACAACAGTTGAGAGATGTTTTCAGTAGTGAGGACTGTAAAGACAATCTTGCACAATTGTATAACATCCTAAATTTTGAGGAAATAAAAGTCCAGGGGCTAAAGTGTAAATAGCCCAGAGTTAAGGGACTTAAAAATAAATAGATTGGAAAGTTGAGTTGGTAGCGGACCGCTACAAGCCGCAATTGTTGCAGATAAGGAGAAACTGACACGTGTATGGTGACTCGCCAGAAGGAATTGGGTAGCGGACCGCTACCGAAAGCCATAGCGGTCCGCTACGTAGAAAACAAGAAAGACAGCTGGCAAGAGGCGGTAGCGGACCGCTACCGCCAAGCTTAGCGGTCCGCTACGGGTGGTGTTCCAGCCCTATAAATAGATGGTACTTGTTGTTCATTTGAAACAACAACAAACACCAACACCACCACTAACACACACACGCAAACCGAGGCAGGGCAAGCACGACGGTTACGAGCGTGACGGTTACGAGTACGGTTCGAGTTCAGAGAAACGTTTAAAGCAAGGAATGAAGTTAGAAACTACCCGAGGATAATGTAAGTACACTGGACCCGTACCCTAAACACAAATACGTGGATTGTGTGTTTAAGATGATACGTTATATGTGTTATGTGCTATGTGATATGACGAGGGTACGGGGTAATGAAGAATTAGTCTAAACATTAAACGGGAGTAATGGATTAGTCACGACGTATCCAAGGGGTGGTGGATAAGCCGCTGGTACTTCCTATATATAAACTTCTTGGTAGTTCGTGGTGAAACCATTATGAATGTTTAGGGGTCTAGACTAATATATAATAAACAAATATAGTAAACGTGCGAGAGAACATACAACCGGTATGTAGTTATCTGACGGAATGTCCTGTCTAAGGAAAGAGTGGTGTATAAATCTTTCCTAGACCGTCACTCTTTCCTGGGGATATTTCTGTTGGAGGTACTGCTCTGGAAGGAAAATCACCCCAGTTTACAATGTATGACGGATATGAATACGAGACGAAAGTATACCATGCATAATGAATATGAATATGTGATGAATATAAATATGTGAAACGCATGGTGAATATGTGAATGCATGATGATACGTGCAAACATGAATGAGTATGATGGAACGAGTCTAAACCCTAAAATGGAATAACGGAGTAATCGTGAACTGTTAGAGGGGTGGTGGATACGCCGCTGGTACTTCCTATATATAAACCCTTCTAATACATCATGGAGAAACCGTTACGAAGTTTTCAGGCAACGACTGGTTGGGGAAATAAATCAAGCATAAACATGAAATGAAAAAAAATGCTTGACACATTTGGAAGGCTGTGAGTCAAAGATACTCAAGGTGCCAAATGAAATGAGATACTCAGCCTGTAAGGTGGATCTCAATATAGAAAAGAAGAGGAAAAGAAAACTCTAGGCCTACGGGGATGAAAGAGTAAACTCTAGTCCTACGGGGCTGAAAGAGTAAAATATTCCATGCCTATGGGGCTGAGGAATAAATGAGTCTTCGTGACAAATGCAAGGGGTCTATACTGACGAGTATAAGGACCTTGCTAATACTCAGACCAGAGGTATGACCAGTGATGGTTGCGATGGGGTTTGCACATCCATAAAATATACGAAAAGCGTGACCGGAGGTACGTCCGGAGATGGTCATGTGGGCGACGAGAGCCCGAGAAAACTTGAACAATAAGAACCTAAAGGGTTCATAATAAAATGAACGATGCAGGGTACGTATTTTATGCAAGCTAATTCAAAAATATTTTCCAAACATTGCAGGAAAGAGGCACCTGTAATGAAGCTTCCTGTGGACGAGGGTTATCGGAGTTAGAAAATCTTTATATAGGATAATTTAATTATATTACACTTGTAAAACAATATATTATTATTAATGAAAACATTTTCTTAGCCATTATGACAAGGTTTTTACTAATCTGGGACATGTTTTCCGCATTAAACTCTGATAAAATGATAAGTAAAATAAGTAGGGTGTTTCAAGTTGGTATCAGAGCACGGTTTGAGGGATTTAAGTATCAGAAGGGGTACTTAAACTCAAACCATAAGTGCTCGTGATATAATAAGGATTCAATCCAAGGCTGTCCAAGGAAGCAGGTATGTTAAATTCCAGTGTTTATACAGAAAAATGTGAGTATATGTGGGCGGAACTTTGTATGAGATAAGCTCCATATGATAGTTGGGAGTATCAGGATGGTAATATACATTACCTTATGCCTGACTAGTATAAGAGTTAATGCATGGGACCATCATGATATCCCAAACGTCGTATGATAACTTATGTCAGCAGATAGTAAGCCGGGAATGTGAATATGCATGATTATGACGTATGCATATGTACAAATACATGAGTATGAGCTTTATGTGAAATCCTTGAATAGGATTAAATTGATACGAGGCCTGTAGTGTAAATCCTTAGACTAAGATTAGGGTAAATGAATGAGAGATTAAGCGATATCATGATGAAGGAAGCCACGGGAGAGCTGAATCTCCACATCATGATGAAATTGAAATCGAACAAGTCCCGGAGAACATTCAGAGACAAATATCAATAGAAGTAGGATAAGTGTTCGATGCAAACTTTCTGATCCTACAAGCAGACCAACAGAATTCATTAGAAAGCTGGTTTAAAGGCCACAAAGACATTACTCATAATGGAGAAGGAGGAAATCCTAATGTTGATATGAACTCAACTCGTTGTACATATATGGATTTCATGACATGTAAACCATTAGAGTTTAAGGGAACAGTTAATCCCTTAGAAAGTCATAGGTGGATTGCCTCAACAGAAAGGGCATTTGATACATGCCACTGTGAGAAAGAGGATGAAGTCACCTTCGCCACCAATCAGTTGAAAGAACGAGCTGATGATTGGTGGGAAGTAGTGTAAAGAGAGAAAGGTAGAGAGGGGATTAAGAAAATGAGATGGGAATAATTCAAGGATATCTTCCTAAAACATTATTGCCCTCGAGCTGCAATTGAAAGAATCAAGGAGGAGTTTCTTTAACTCCGGCAAACAACTTAAACGGTGGACGAGATTACAGGGATCTTCTATGACAAAGCGAGGTTTTGTCCAGCTTTGTTAACAACCCCAGAAATGTGGATGGCGAGATACCATCTCGTTTTGAAAATAGAGATTACGGAATTTATCCATCCATCCAAGTGTACAAACTTGGAGGAAATGATTGATTGGGCTCGGGAACGCGAGACTGAGATAAAAAGACAGACTAAGAGAGATGAGAAGAGGAAATGAGAAAGTTATCCTTCTCCTATGCCTCTTAAGAAGTTTAAGTTCAATAAACTGGGAGGTGGTTCCTCCCCAAGGAAAGGAATTCAAGTTTGTAAGACTTGTGGAATGAGGCACCCGGGAGAGTGCCGGTTCAAGTCTACAACTTGTGATAAGTGTGGAAAGGCGGGACACACTGCATTGCAGTGTATGAGTGGCACCCGTCTGTGCTACAACTGCTATAAGCCAGGACACCTTAGTAGAAAATGTCCTGAACTGAGATCTCAGACGGAGAAGGTTGGAGAAGGATCTAGAGTGGCAGAGAATGAGATAAAGAGGATCGAAGCTCCAAAGCCAAGGAGTAGGGCTTTTCCGATCACTACAGAGGAAGCAAAAGATGTTCCTGACATTGTATCATGTACATTTCTCTTGAATTCCCTACCTACTTGTGTTTTATTCGATACAGGAGCTAGTCGATCGTTTATTTCTTAAAGTATGCAAACGCTAGAAACTTTAATAGAAGTAAGTTAGCTAAGGCATTAGAGGTTGAAATCATGAGTGATCGAAACTGCGTAATAACTAAAATATGCCGAGATTGCCGACTACTAATAGAGGGAGAAGAATATGTTGTTGACCTAATCCCAATGCCAATGCAAGAGTTCGACGTAGTCATTGGAATGGATTGGTTATCTTCACATGCTGCAACGATTATATGCAATCAGAAGATTGTACGATTCATGACGCCCATGGGTAAGGAAGTCAGTGTCATTGGTGAACGACGGAACCAGATCACGCTATTTACGGTGGCCAAGATAAGTAGCTATGTGAGACAAATCCATCAAGCCTTCTTAGCCTACGTAGCTGATGTGAAGAAGAAAGGGAAGGAATTGGATCAAGTTCCAGTAGTAAAAGAATTCCCCGAAGTATACCCAGACGATCTTCCAGGTGCTCCACCTGAGAGAGTTCGAATTTAAAATTGATTTAATTCCTGAAGCTAAGCCGGTAGATAAGGCTCTGTACCAATTAGCACCAACTGAGATGAAGGAGTTGATGTCACAACTGCAAGAGTTGTTAGACAAAGGATTTATACATCTAAGTGTATCCCCTTGGGGTGCACCAATTCTGTTTGTAAAGAAGAAAGACGGTAGTATGAGGATTTGTATAGACTATCGCGAATTGAACAAAATGACTTTCAAGAATAGGTATCATTTACCTAGAATTGATGATATGTTTGATCAATTACAAGGATTAAGTTGGTTTTCCAAGATTGACTTAAGATCCGGTTGTCATTAAGTTAAGGTACGAGAAGAAGATGTACCTAAGAAGACATTCAGAACTCGTTATGGACACTATGAATTTGTAGTGATGCCGTTTGGAGTAACGAATGATTCGACAATTTTCATGGATCTCATGAATAGAGGATGCCAGCCAATGTTAGACAAATTTGTTATTGTCTTCATTGATGACATTCTGATTTATTCAAAGGACGAAGATGAACATGCACAACACCTTCAGGGAGTACTTAGTACTTTACGAAAAGAAAAATTGTACGCCAAATTCTCAAAATGTGCTTTCTGGTTAAGAGAGGTGCAATTTCTGGGTCATGTTATAAACGCAGAAGGCATCTCAGTAGACCCAGCAAAGGTAGATGCTGTAATGAAATGGTCTCTACCTAAGAATCCATCCGAAGTTAGAAGTTTCTTGGGATTAGCTGGCTATTATAGAAGGTTCATCTAGGACTTCTCTAAGATAGCCACCCCATTAACTAAGCTAACTTGGAAAAAACTCAAAATAAGAATGGAATGCGGCACAAGAGAAGGCATTCCAGGTATTGAAAGAAAGGTTGACACAAGCTCCGATTCTAGCATTACCAGAAGGAATAAAGGACTTTGTGGTGTATTCTGATGCCTCAAGACTTGGGTTAGGATGTGTTCTGTTGCAAAGAGGAAAGGTGATAACATATGCCTCTCGACAGCTAAAGGCACATGAAGTAAACTATCCAACCCATGATCTAGAATTAGCTGCAGTAGTATTTGCGCTAAAGATCTGGAGGCATTACCTGTATAGGACAAAGTGTACGATTTACACAGACCACAAAAGTCTTAAGTATTTCTTTGACCAGAAGGACTTAAACATGAGGCAACGAAGATGGTTGGAACTGGTCAAGGATTATGATTGTGAAATACTGTATCATCATGGAAAGGCTAACGTAGTAGCCGATGCTCTAAGTCGAAAAGAAGAGCATCATCCTATTCGGGTGAAAGCATATAATTTAGTGATAACTCCTAATTTCATGAGCCAGCTCCGAGACACATAAATCGAAGCATTAAAAGGTGAGAATGTTAAAAAAGAAAGAATGGCTGGTCAGGAAACATTTCTAGAAGAGAATGAGTATAAAGTCAAGACTCGATTTGGTCGTATGTGGATACCACGATCAGGTGAGTTTAGACTTACGATCTCGATGAAGCTCATAAATCACGATATTCTATTCATCCAGGTACTACAAAAATGTACCAAGATCTCCGCAAAGATTATTGGTGGTCCGGAATGAAATTTGATATCATGAAATATGTAGCTAAATGCTTAACTTGCCTACAAGTTAAAGCAGAACATCAGAATCCATATGGAAGGTTACAACCATTAGAAATCCCAGAGTGGAAGTGGGAACATCTCACTGTGGACTTCATAACCAAGCTACCAAAGACAATTAAGGGTTATGATACCATTTGGGTGGTTGTATATTGGTTAACTAAGAGTGCTCATTTCTTAGCAATACGTGAGAAATACTCTTTAGAAAAGTTAGCTGATTTATTCATTGAAGAGACTGTTTCCGGACAAGGAGTGCCAGTCTTGATTTTCACTGATCGAGATACTCGTTTCACATCATGTTTTTAGAAAAAGTTCCATGAGTAGATGGGAACCAGGTTATTGATCAACACGACATATCATCCTCAAACTGATGGATAAAGTGAGAGGACAATACAAACTCTTGAAGATATGTTGCGTGCTTGTATAATTGATTTCGGTGAAAGTTGGGATAATCATCTGCCATTAGCAGAGTTGTCATACAATAATAGCTAACATTCCAGTATTGGTATGCCAACATATGAGATGCTATATGATAGACGATGTAGAACTCATGTTTGTTGGGGAGAAGTTGGCCAGAAAGAGTTGGGCAACAATAAAATAGTTCAAGCCACATAAAAAAAACTTGACTTAATCAAGGCCCGTTTGAAAGATGCATAAGATAGACAGAAGTCATACGCAGACAAGAGACATAGACTAATAGAATTCCAAGAAGGAGATTATGTCTTGTTGAAAGTATCTCCTTGTAAAGGTCTAATCCGATTTAAGAAACGTGGAAAACTAAGTCCACGATTCATTGGTCCTTTCAAAATCATCAAAAGAGTCCACATAGCTTATCAGTTAGAGCTACCTGAAGAATTGAATAAGATACACAACACGTTCCATGTATCTTATTTTAGGAAATGTTTGGCAGATGAAGCTACACAAGTTCCTTTAGAAGAAATAGAAGTCGATGATAAGCTAACCTATGTTGAAGAGCCTACCAAAATTCTAGATACAAAAGAGAAGCAGCTACGTCATAAAACAATCAAGCAAGTATTAGTGCGATGGAGGCACAGAAAAGGGTTAGAGATGACCTGGGAAAGTGAATATGAAATAAGGAAAAATTACCCTCAGTTGTTTAAAGGATTAACAAGTTTCGAGGACGAAACCTAATTTAGGGGGGGGGGGGAGTTGTAACATCCCAAATTTTAAGGAAATTAAAGTACAAAGGCTAAAGTGTAAATAGCTGTAGGTCCAGATTTCAACTTGAAATCTCACAGATTATCGATTCTCCACACACAAAGGCGAAACAGTGTTTATGGAGGTGAAACAAAGGATAGAAATAGATTTTGGTGAAGATAACAGGCTAAACACACTTACAATCAATACACATTTGATATGAAATTGTAAGGACATGTATCAAACAAGTACGCAAGATGTATTGATTGAAGAACAATGTGAAAGAGAAATTCAGGGTTACAGCCGCTACTCACACCCTAAAATTTCTCAAACTAGGCTATTTATAGTAAGTCAACATGTATCGAAACTATGCCAAACGAAACTACTAGTTTCGGTTGAGCATTTACAAGTGATTGACTAACCTGTCGAAACTTACTATCTATCGAAACTACTAGTTTCGATTGAAGAAACTCAATCGAAACTAAGTAGTTTCGATGGCCCAGACTTAGCTAAATAAAATAGTAAATTACATAAACAGAAATTACAATAATGAAATGACAGAAAGTAAACTAAGCTAACATTGTTCAAAAATATAATAATGACAACAGTTTATACAGAAAAAACATGTCTCTACAATCTCCCCCTAAGCTGTTTCATTACTATTTTTAGCTCTCCACTTAGCAGCTGGTCCTTCAGTAGTTCTTGGGATATAAGGTTTGACATGAAGAGACACAACCCGTTGATAGGCCTTGGCATCCGCCTCATCTTCATCACTGTAAGCCTGAATGTGATTCTGGAATAGCACCTCCAGATCTTCAGGTTGAAACTTTAACAGCTCCATAGGCTCAAAGATGACAATGTCTTCTTTGCTTTCACACTCGATCACGGCACTGCCAATGTTTGGATTGTAGTATCATTTTCTGAAAGTTTGTAGTTGGACAGGCACGATCTTGGGAATAGTGATGGTCTTGTGAGTTTGGGCAGGCTTGTACCTCAGGAAGACATATGGTTTCTTTGTCTTGGGATGAAACCTGGTTTTTGAAATCTTTTTCTTGGTCTTCTTGGCTTCATCCCCTTGAAGTCACAGTTCACCTGGTTGTGCAGGAAGTATTCAAAAGCAGAGGCTGTCATGACATTCCCAGGGTTTTGAAGGGGAAGTTTGGCCAGATCTCTAAAGTCATAGAAGGGGAGAGTCTACAAGTCAGTCATGTTCTTGAAGTGCTGAACTCCTCCCCTGTATGTTCTTATTAAGAACAACTTCCTCTCTAAATCATACTTCCAACCAACAGGATGACTTTTGAGCTCTTGGTGTTCAGCTATCCATTCGTAAGTTTGTGGGCTCTCCTCTGGTATAATCCTTCTCAACCAAGGTTTCTTCGGGTTTAGGTATTCAGGATCAATGGGAGGTTGAGTTGGAGCTTGACTAGCTTCAGATTCTGTGGTGGCTGGTTCAGGAATAACAGACTTAACAATGTTAACCTGAACATCTTCTTCTGCTTTTTCTTCATCAGACAAGGCTTGAATTTCATCTCCCTCCTTTGTGAAATATCTTGTCTTTTCAGTCTCTCTTCGCTCAGTAGGTAGGATTTCTGGATGAAGGTAATTGTACCCAAAATTGTCTATTTCATTTAGAAGGGCATTTAGCTCATCATCAGATGGTATATCCTCTTCATCCAGAATCACAGTCTCTACCTCAGCCATAGTTCCCTTCCCTCTCTTCCTTGCATCTCTTCTCTCACTTGCCGAGGGAAGGTCGAACTCTTGTTCTTCAACCTTAACTTCAACAGCCTCCTTTGTCTTGGCAGCATGGCTATTATAGATAGTCATTACAGACTCTGGATCAGTGACAAAGGCAGGAGACGAGGGTTCAACTTCAGATGTGGTCTCCCCCTGAGCTGTTGAAGTGGTTGTTTGTTGCTGAACAGGCTTGACTATGGATGCCTTGAGCTGCTCAAGAATCTCGGCTAAGGCTTTAAACTCTTCTTGTTGCTTTGAAATGAGCCTCTGTTGGGTTTCTAGCTGAGTCTGTTGTACATCAAGTTGGGTATGCAAACCCCCAACCTCTAGTTTCAGATCCTTGACTTCTTCTTTACATTTATTTAACTCAGTGGTCAAGCCTTCAATTACCTTGTCCTTTTCTTGGATGTGATCGTGTAATTTCTTTACTTCCAAGCTCAAAGTTTTCACTCTTGGCACAGGTGTTGTTGGTTCATGGGATGGTGAAGTGGGTGGAGTAGGTACTTGTTGAGGTGATGGTGGTGGAGTAGGAATAGGTGTTTGTTGTGGAGATGGAGATGGTGTGGGTTGTGGTGTTGATTGAGGTGATGGTGGAGATGTAGTAACTAGAGAGTCAGTGCTAGAATCAGAAGAAGATGACAAGTCTTCAAGTACTGTTTTGATCTTTTTGGCTCTTGGTTCTTCCAATTCGTAGTCTGAATAAGAACCAGCTTGCCTTTTAGAGGAGGATGCAGGAGGCTCAGTCCTTTCATCTGACTCAAACTTGTAATAATCAGAGCCGTAGATACCTGCATCCAGAGTTCCACTTGACTCTGCAGCCTGTTCTTCCACATTAGTTTCAGGATCAACTTGAATTTGTACCTCTTCATATTGAACAAAAATCTCAGGATCAATAAAAGGAGCTTCAATAACTGGTTCAATGATAGGTTGCTCTTCTTCTTGATCATGAGGAATATCCATCTCAATATTGATCTCAGCTTCAGCCTCAGCCACTTGCTCATTTCCTTCATTTTGTTCAATCTCTACCTCTTCTTCCTCAGATGATAGATCTTCTTCTTCTAGATCAGGGTCAATGTCTGGAATGAACTCTTCTTCGTCGCCAATAACATGACCGAACAGGGGAATGTCAGCAATAGCCCTGTTGGTTCTCTTGTTTGTACTTCTCATATAACTGAGAGTCTTGGCCAGCATATGATTGAACACAAAGGTGCTTCCACCTTGTTGAAGCTCGGGATGAAGATGGTTGATGATAATCTCTAGGAATCTTGGATATGCAAGAAATTTCTCCTTCACTGCTCCTGTCAAGTTGTCATTTAATTGTCTGAATATTAAACTAGAGAAATTGTAGTTCCTGCCCTTGGTTAAACCCAATATTGCTGAGCCCATTGTAATATTTGCTGAATCAAAGCCACCCTTCTGATTGATAGGCAATGAATGAACACGTGCACTATATATCTCAAGTGACTTGGCAAGGAGTCCTTGATAATCTAACCACTTTTGAACTCGCCCTGGTGACCCATTCTTCTGAAGCATTCTTTGATATAGTCATCATTTAGATGCAAGGCTTCTCTAACTATTGCTTCAGAAAATGCAACCTCTTAATTGTGAACAACAACCCTAATGTGCTCCACATTGTCAATGGTTATGATCTCAACCGTCTCCCAGAATTGTCTGATTGATGTTTCGAAGACATGTACATCTTGACTGATGGCAAAGCTAATGTTGGAGTTTGCCAGGAAAGTTAAGACTAGGACAAACTCTACAGCCTTTGGATCATTAGCATTCAGAAATGCACAAACATTGTGCCTTTTGACAAATAAGATATCCATATCTGCAAACACACAAGATTAATCAAGCTTGATACTTAGAAATATTTTAGATCAAAACCTAGTCCAAACTATTTCAAACCAACACTTAGACGAATTCTGAGACAACCCCTATCGAAACTACTAGTTTCGATCGAAACAACAATTTTTGATCAACACTTAGAAAAATTTCAGAGAAAAGACTTATCGAAAAAACTAATTTCGATCACCACTTAGACTTTCAGAGAAGACTTATCGAAACTTCTAGTTTCGATCGAAACAACTAGTTTCGGGCAGAGATACTAGGGCAAGTTTGGGTATCGAAACTACTAGTTTCGATTGATAACGGTTTATAATTTTGAAAAAGTCTATTTTGAAAGATAATCACCTTTTTATCGAAACTTCCTAGTTTCGATGCCCAAACCCTTGAATCAAACATAAAAATCCCAGACATCAGACTCATATATATACAGACTCATTATGAACATAAAATGACAAAACATTATAAAGTAGGGATCAAGAGTGGCCTGTGAGAGTCAAAACTTATTCTTACAAGTGATTCATGAAAAAACTGCAAATATTTACACAAAGAAGTAAGTTATCGATAATGGTAAAATTTCAAAGAAAATAAGAAGCCCTAATCTTCAAAACGATGATGTAACAGTCGTAAACTTTCAAACCGAAACCCTAGGTGAGTTCGACTGAAATATCCAAGTAAAAACCTCAAACATTGTTACCTGATGATGAAGACGACGGAGGAATCAGATGAAAAACACTGATTTTGCACACTTAGACTGACGGCTTGAGAGGTTTTGTGTGTGTAAGAGAAGGTATAAAATGATCGAAGACGGTAAAATGAGGCTTGACGACGAAGAAACGTGATTATGAACACATTTAATTTTCTCATGACGGTAATGACCAAAATGCCCCTATCGAAACTACTAGTTTCGATTGGCAAAAGAAGTTTCGGGTGAGTTTTTGATAGGCAAAGGACAGTTTCGACTGACTTTGTAGTTTCGATAGGCAAAAGATAATTTTGACTGACTTTGGAGTTTCGATAGGTAAAGAACAGAAAAAAAAATTAATAATAATAATAAAACTATTCACAAGATATTTACACTTATCTTCTTGGAAAAGATCCAACATGAGATCAGATCTGGTCAGTCTCTTGAAACACTTCCTTTTACAATTAACTACTGTGAGTCCCTGAAGATAGCTAATATTTGTGCAAAGTAAACCTGAACATTTGTTTGTACATAGATTTCATGTGATTATAAGGTACCATTTAAGCAAATACAAGGTGTACCCCACATATTGAAATAAAATGGTTTTGAAAACCTATAAATCCTCAAGAAATACCCATCTTCATCCTATCATCTCTTTCTGATTAACCAAGGTACCATCTTAGTAATTTCAAAGTACCACCAAAATAAAATAAGAAATCCAAGTGGATTAGAAGATTAAAATGAAAAATATCCAAGTAGATATTAAAAAGGTACGAACATTCTAGATCTTTGTGTAAGAAAAACAGAAGAAGTCGTAAAATTATCTAAGCGGGTAGAAAAATATTGAACACCCGAGATCTTTGCGTAAGCAAAACAAACGGGGTCTAATCATCCAAGTGGATGGGAAAAGGATGAACACCCGATATCTTTGCGTAAGCAAAACATACGGGGTCATCGGTGGTAAATATCGTTACTTTGACGGTTACTTGGCGTATGAATAGGAATCCAACACGTAAAACTGTATCTGATTGAATTGGTTTTCATAGATATATAAAATGGGTTAGATGTTTCAATAATGGGTTCGAACACACAACTATAAGATAAAAATTAGGTTTTCACACTACTTACACGTTTTAACCATATGCCGGGCCTACCAGCTATACCTCAGTAAACACCATCGCCTTTGGTCCATTCCATGTCCAAGAGATGAGATCAGACTCTATCATTTCTCAAAGGTTAGATTCAATTTTCCTGTAACAAAACCACTTGTAAGACAATACACAAAGCAATTCTTTTTCAAATTTTGACATATTAAATTCTCATTTCTCCCCCAAAAGATTTGCTTATAACGAAAAGTAACTGTACAGAAAAATAAAATATTTTTGGAATTTTCTTGACAATTAATCATAAACAAGAAACACACTAATATTCACAAGGTTTACTAAAAGTTTATCATTCCAAGCATCTCCACCAGTTGGGCAAATCTGGTTTTGCTTGTCGGTTTTGACCTCAATGATTTGAATATGCTTCTTTTCAACACAATCACAGATAAAATGATGTTTGATTTCAATGTGTTTGGTTTTGGAATGCTGAACTGGGTTTTTGGTGATATGGGGAACGGAAGTGTTGTCACACAGAATGGGTGTGTCATGGAATGTGATCCATTAGTCAAGCATCTGATGGTGTATCCATCTGACTTGGGAACAACAGAGGGCGGCGGCAATGTATTCGGCTTTGGCGGTGGATTGGAAAAGGTGGATTGTTTCTTACATTGCCATGAGACAAGGCGGTTGCCAAGGAACTGACAACCTCCAGAAGTGGATTTTCGGTCTAAGTTGCATCCCCCGTAGTCTGAATCTGAATAAGCCACAAGATCAAACAAATCATTTTTAGGATACCACATACCCAATTTTGGCTTATACTTTAAATATCTCAAAATACGTTTGACAACAAATAAATGAGAGAGTTTAGGATTAGCATGAAAGCGTGCACACAAGCACACAACAAACATGATGTTGGGCCTTCTTGTAGTGAGATACATGAGAGAACCTATCATAGAGCGATAGAGGTGCTGATCAACGCTCATCTAGATCGGGAGACAAACAATGTCGAACTTCCATGGGAGTTTTAACCGGGTGGGAATCAGCCATTTTGAACTTGGTCAGGATCTCTTTCATATATTTCTCTTGATGGATGAGGATTCCTGATTCAGACTGATCAACTTGTATTCCCAAAAAGAACTCCATTTCTCCCATAGAGCTTATTTCAAACTTAGAACGCATCACTTCTTCAAATTCTTTGCAAAGACGAGGATTGGTAGATCCAAAAATGATATCATCCACATAAATTTGCACCATGATTGTATCCTTTCCATCCTTTCGTTTGAACAAATTTTGGTCAATTGCTCCTCGTGTGAAACCATTCTCAAGCAAATTCTTTGATAATGTTTCATACCACGCACGAGGTACTTGATGAAGACCATACAATGCTTGTCTAACTTGTAGACACGGTCTGGAAAGTTAGGATCAATGAAATCCGATGACTGCTTGACATATACTTCCTCTTGAACTTTTCCATACAGAAATACACTTTTGACATCCATTTGATGAACAGTGAAGCCCATGTAGGCTGCATAGGTGAGAAACATTCTGATGGCTTCTAAGCGAGCCACTGGTGCAAATACTTCCTCAAAGTCAATCCCTACTTCTTGATAGAATCCTTGAACAACCAAACGAGCTTTGTTTCAAACCACAATTCATCCTTCATCCTTTTTGTTTTGAAATACCCAACGAGTTCCGATAGGTACTTTGTTCTTGGGAAGATCCACCAGATTCCACACATTTAATTTTGAGAATTGCTGTAACTCTTTTTGCATAGCTTCCACCCAGACATTCTCAAGCAAAACTGCTTTGATATTCTTAGGTTCGACTTTGAGATATGAAACATGAGAACATGCTGTTATCTAAAGCATCACATGCACTCCGGGTACGAACACCCACATTGAGTGGACCAATGATGTTGTCGGTGGGATGATTTTTGTGAATTCTCAACTGAGGAATCTCATATTCTTCCAAGACTTCTTCCAAATTTGTAATATTTTCAGCAGGAAGATTAGCTACATTATCAATAGGATCTTCAACAGGTGATTGTGGTGCAATATCTACTATTAGAATTGTGTTGTCTTCAACCGTTTCACTTGTTGCACCAAAACCGGAAGACTCCATATTGGATTCAGAATCAGCAAGTACATGGATTTCAATATGAGCGGATGAGGAAGAACCTTGATCATTTATGTTCCCTAGATTGTTCACAGAAAAGTAAGGATTAGCAGGAGTTGATTCATTAGAGAGCTCATGATGATTAAGTGACTTAAACAATGAATCGACATCAAAAAGCCGATTAGGACCGTCTCCTGCGTACGTATGATTGTTTTCATGCCAATTGATATCAATGGACTCCAGCACTATCCTTCTCTTCTTATGGTAGACACGAAAAGCTCGTTGATTGGATGAGTACCCCACAAAATATCATTCATCATCTTTGGCTTCAAACTTGTTCAATTGATCTGAAGTATTCAGCATTGTGCACACACACCTAAATTTTCTGAAGAAATCAATAACTGGCTTGCGCTTATACATGATCTCATAAGTTGTCTTGTTGCAACTTTTGGTGATGAGAACCCGATTTTGCACAAAACATGCAGTGTTGACCGCCTCAGCCCAGAAAGTCACGGGAAGCTTAGTGTCAACAATCATAGTTCCTACAGCTTCAATTAAAGCACGGTTTCTCCTTTCAGCTACACCATTTTGTAGAGGAGTACGAGGTGCACTGAATTGCCGAGAAATTCCTTTGCTTTCATAGAAGGAATCAAGAGTGGCATTTTTGAATTCTGTTCCATGATCACTGCGGATAGTTTTCACACTTAGATTGAAGAGGTTCTCAATTTGAAGCAGAAAGGTTTTCAAAATCTCTGGCGTCTCATCTTTCTTAGCTAGGAAGAACACCCAAGTAAACCGAGAGATATCATCGGTTACCACTAAGCAGCACGAATTTCGTCCAAGACTCATGACACTCACAGGACCAAAGAGATCCATGTGAAGTAATTGGAGAGGAGAGTCAATGGAATTTGTGGTTCTAGGCTTATGAGAAGATTTGTGCTGTTTTCCCTTGGAACATGAGATGCAGTGTTCCACAGGAGAGAAATCTTTAAGAGGTAATCCAGTGACGAGGCTTCCTCGAACCAGTTAGTTCATAGTTTTGAAATTTACATGTCCCAACCTCTTATGCCACAGGAATGATTCATCTTCCGAAGCTTTTGAAAGAAAGCACGACTCAATGCCCGATGGGTTGTTCATATCCAAGCTGTATGTGTTGTATCTTCTAGGAGCACACATGAGAATAAGTTCTTCTGGAATCACCACTTCAGGCTTCAATATTAGACATTCTCTTGAATTGAATAGGGCACAGAAATCCTTGTCACAAATCTGAGAAACAATCATCAGATTGTACTTCAATTGAGGAACAAAGTTAACAAATTTTAGACTATTTACACCGTTCGATACCGTTCCCTATCCTTGAATCTTCCCTCCTCTTGGATTGCCAGCAAAAGCTACATACTCTCCATCAATTGGATGATAATTTTGCAGCAAATTAAAATGACCAATCATATGTCTTGAACATCCACTATCTACATGCCAAATGTTATCTCCGGTTCTTCTTGATCGACCCTATACACAACGAACCATTTAGACCTTTTGACCAATACCATTGCTATCAAGAAGTTTCTTGTCAGGATAGGACATCACATTGGAATCATAATCAGAATCCTTCTTAGATTAAGCATGGTCATCAAATAGAACATTATTTTTAATTTTCCAGGTTATTTTCAAATAATTTTTAGCATTTTTAATTATTTTACGCCTAGATTTTCTACTGTAAGAAGACTTAGATGACACATTTGAATTTAAGGAAATTTTGGGAGACGATTCTGCATTACAATCGGTGGTTGTCAATTTACAACTTTTTGAAACATGATTTGAAGCACCACAACTAAAACAAACTTTTTCACAAGATATCTTAACCAGATAATTGTCATCACAAGATGAAGATGATTGTGATGTTGAGGCTCTGATACCATGAAGGAGAAATTTCTTGCTTATCCAAGATTCCTACAGATTATCATCAACCATCTTCATCCCGAGCTTCAACAAGGTGGAAGAACCTTTATGTTCAATCATATGCTGGCCAAGACTCTCAGTTATATGAGAAGTACAAATAAGAGAACCAACAGGGCTATTGCTGACATTCCCCTGTTCGGTCATGTCATTGGCAAAGAAGAAGAGTTCATTCCAGACATTGAACCTGATCTATCAGAAGAAGATCTATCATCTGAGGAAGAAGAGGTAGAGATTGAACAAAATGAAGGAAATGAGCAAGTGGCTGAGGCTGAGGCTGAAGTTGAGATCAATGTTGAGATGGATATTCCTCATGATCAAGAAGAAGAGCAACCTATCATTGAACCAGTTATTGAAGCTCCTTTTATTGATCCTGAGATTATTGTTCAAGATGAAGAGGTACAAGTTTAAATTGATCCTGAAATTAATGTGGAAGAAGAGGCTGCAGAGTCAAGTGGAACTCTGGATGCAGGTATCTATGGCTCTGATTATTACAATTCCGAGTCAGATGAAAGGACTGAGCCACCTGCATCCTCCTCTAAAAGGCAAGCTGATTCTAATTCAGACTACGAATTGGAAGAACCAAGAGCCAAAAAGATCAAAATAGGACTTGAAGACTTGTCATCTTCTTCTGATTCTAGCACTGAAACTCCCGTTGCTACATCTCCACCATCACCTCAATCAACACCACAACCCACACCACCTCCATCTCCACAACAAACACCTATTCCTACTCCACCACCGTCACCTCAAAAGCACCTATTCCAACTCCACCAACCTCACCATCCCATAAACCAACAACATCTATGCCAATAGTGAAAACTTTGAGCTTGGAAGTAAAGAAATTACATGATCACATCCAAGAAAAGGACAAGGTAATTGAAGGCTTGACCACTGAGTTAAATAAATGTAAAGAAGAATTCAAGGATCTGAAACTAGAGGTTGGGGGTTTGCATACCCAACTTGATATACAACAGACTCAGCTAGAAACCCAACAGAGGCTCATTTTAAAGCAACAAGAAGAGTTTAAAGCCTTAGATGAAATTGTTGAGTAGCTCAAGGCATCCTTAGTCAAGTTTGTTCAGCAACAAACAACCACTTCAACAGCTCAGGGGGAGACCACATCTGAAGTTGAACCTTCGTCTCCTGCCTTTGTCACTGATCCAGAGTCTGCAATGACTATCTATACTGGCCATGCTGCCAAGACAAAGGAGGCTGTTGAAGTTAAGGTTGAAGAACAAGAGTTTGACCTTCCCTCAGCAAGTGAGAGAAGAGATGCAAGGAAGAGAGGGAAGGGAACTATGGTTGAGGTAGAGACTGTGATTCTAGATGAAGAGGATATACCATCTAATGATGAGCTAAATGTCCTTCTAGATGAAATTGACAATTTTGCGTACAATGACCTTCATCCAAAAATCCTACCTACTGAGGAAAGAGAGACTGAAAAGACAAGATATTTCACAGAGGAGGGAGATGAAATTCAAGCCCTGTCCGATGAAGAAAAAGTAGAAGAAGATGTTCAGGTTAACATTGTTAAGCCTGTTATTCCTGAACCAGCCACCACAAAATCTGAAGCTAGTCAAGCTCCAACTCAACCTCCCATTGATCCTTAATACCTAAACCCGAAGAAACCTTGGTTGAGAAGGATTATACCAGAGGAGAACCCACAAACTTACGAATGGATAGCTGAACACCAAGAGCTCAAAAATCCTCCTGTTGGTTGGAAGTATGATTTAGAGAGGAAGTTGTTCTTAACCAGAAGATACAGGGGAGGAGTTCAGCACTTCAAGAACATGACTGACTTGCAGACTCTCCCCTTCTATGACCTTAGAGATCTGGCCAAACTTCCCCTTCAAAACCCTGGGAATGTCATGATAGCCTCTGATTTTGAATACTTCCTGCACAACCAGGTGAACTGTGACTTCAAGGGGATGAAGCCAAGAAAGACCAAGAAAAAGATTTCAAAAACCAGGTTTCATCCCAAGACAAAGAAACCATATGTCTTCCTGAGGTACAAGCCTGCCCAAACTCACAAGACCATCACTATTCCCAAGACCGTGCATGTCCAAGTACAAACTTTCAGAAAATGGTACTACAATGCACACACTGGCAGTGCAATGATCGAGTGTGCAGGCAAGGAAGACATTGTCATCTTTGAGCCTATGGAACTATTAAAGTTTCAACCTGAAGATCTGGAGGTGCTATTCTAGAATCACATTCAGGCTTACAATGATGAAGATGAGGCGGATGCCAAGGCCTATCAACGGGTTGTATCTCTCCATGTCAAACCTTACATCCCAAGAACTACTGAAGGACCAACTGCTTTGTGGAGAGCTGAAGACAGTAATGCAACAGCTTAGGGGGAGATTGTAGAGACATGTTTTTTTCTGTATAAGCTGTTGTCATTATTGTATTTTTGAACAATGTTAGCTTAGTTTACTTTCTGTCATTTCATTATTATAGTTTCAGTTTCTGTAATTTATTGTTTTATTTAGCTAAGTCTGGGCCATCGAAACTACTTAGTTACGATTGAGTTTCTTCTATCGAAACTAGTAGTTTCGATAGATAGTAAGTTTCAACATGTTAGTCAATCACTTGTAAATGCTCAACCGAAACTAGTAGTTTCGATTGGCATAGTCTCGATACTTGTTGACTTACAATAAATAGCCTAGTTTGAGAAATTTTAGGGTGTGTGTAGCGGCTGTAACCCTGAATTTCTCTTTCACATTTTTCTTCAATCAATACATCTTGCGTACTTGTTTGATACCCGTTCTTACAATCTCATATCAAATTTTTATTGATTGTGAGTTTGTTTAGCATGTTATCTTCACCAAGTTAGAAAACCTCCATGGATGATCAATCTTAGAAATCAATAGCTTCAAAATAACAATCCAATCCAGCTAAAAGTCTCGTCAAAAGGTCCTGATTGCAAATCCAACCTCCGATTTTGAAACCACTATCAAAACACGTCAGAAATCGATGAAACAGTACCGATGGCGATGAAACAGTGCTTGTAGAGTCCAGATGCAGAAAACATCAATAAAAACGCAATAAACACCTAGAATCGATCACAAAAACCTGATAATACTCAGAAACAAGAGCATAAAGCTCTGATACAAATTGTAGGTCCAGATTTCAACTAGAAATCTCACAGATGATCGATTATCCACACACAAAGGCGGAAACAATGTGTATGGAGGTGAAACAGATGATAGAAACAGATTTTGGTGAAGATAGCAGGCTAAACACACTCACAATCAATACAAATTTGATATAAAATTGTAAGAACAGGTAACAAACAAGTACGCAATATGTATTGTTTGAAAAAAATGTGAAAGAGAAATTCAGGGTTGCAGCCGCTACACACACCCTAAAATTTCTCAAACTAGGCTATTTATAGTAAGTCAACAGGTATCGAAACTATGCCAACCGAAACTAATAGTTTCAGTTGAGCATTTACAAGTGATTGACTAACATGTCGAAACTTACTATCTATCGAAACTACTAGTTTCGATTGAAGAAACTCAATCGAAACTAAGTAGTTTCGATGGCCCCGATTTAGCTAAATAAAACAGTAAATTACATAAACTGAAATTACAATAATGAAATGACAGAAAGTAAACTAAGCTAACATTGTTCAAAAATACAATAATGACAACAGCTTATACAGAAAAAAACACGTCTCTACAATAGTCCGGAGTTAAGGGACTTAAAAATAAAGAAATTGGAAAGTTGAGTCGGTAGCGGATCGCTACCAAGCTTGTAACGGTCCACTAGCCGCAATTGGTTCGGATAAGGGGAAGCTGACACGTGTATGGTGACTCGCCAGAAGGAATTGGGTAGCGGAACGCTACCCAAAGCCATAGCGGTCCGCTACGTAGAAAACAAAAAAGACGGCTGGCAAGAGGCGGTAGCGGACCGCTACCCCCAAGCTTAGCGGTCCACTGCGGGTGGTGTTCCAGCCCTATAAATAGATGGTCCTTGTTGTTCATTTGAAACAACAACAAACACCAACACCACCACTAACACACACGCAAACTGAGGCAGGGCGTGCACGACGGTTACGAGCACGGTACGCGACGAGTGCGGTTCGAGTTCGGAGAAACGTTTTAAGCGAGGAACGAACTTAGAAACTACCTGAGGAACATGTAAGTACACTGGACCCGTACCCTAAACACAAATACGTGAATTGTGTGTTTAAGATGATACGTGATATGTGCTATGTGATATGGCGAGGGTACGGGGTAATGACGAATTAGTCTTAACATTAAATGGGAGTAATGGAGTAGTCACGACGTATCCAAGGGGTGGTGGATACGCCACTGGTACTTCCTATATATAAACTTCTTGGTACTTCGTGGTGAAACCATTATGAATGTTTAGGGGTCTAGACTAATAAAGAATAAAGAAATATAGTAAACGTACGGGAGAACATCGAACCGGTATGTAGTTATCTGACAAACGGAATGTCCTGTGTATGGAAAGAGTGGTGTATAAATCTTTCCTAGACCCGTCACTCTTTCCTGGGGACATTTCTGTTGGAGGTACTACTCTAGAAGGAAAATCATCCAGTTTAAAATATATGACGGATACGAATACGAGACGAAAGTATACCATGCATAATGAATATGAATATGTGATGAATATGAATATGTGAAATGCATGGTGAATATGTGAATGCATGATGATACGTGCAAACATGAATGAGTATGATGGAACGAGTCTAAACCCTAAAATGGAATAACGGAGTACTTACGAAGTGTTAGAGGTGTGGTGGATATGCCGCTCATACTTCCTATATATAAACCCTTTTAATACATCATGGAGAAACCGTTACAAAGTTTTAAGGCAACGACTGGTTGGGGAAATAAATCAAGCATATACATGAAATGAAAACAAATGCTTGATACATTTGGGAGGCTGTGAGTCAAAGATACTCAAGGTCCCAAATGAAATGAGATACTCAGCCTATAAGGTGGATCTCAATAAAGAAAAGAAGGGAAAAAGTAAACTCTAGGCCTACGGGGCTGAAAGAGTAAAATATTCCAAGTCTATGGGGCTGAGGAATAAATGAGTCTTGGTGACAAATGCAAGGGGTCTATACTGACGAGTATAAGGACCTTGGTGTAACATCCCAAAAATTTATAGGTTAATGGTTCGGGTCGGAGGTGACCCGAATCTCTTTTACAACACGTGTGTTAGCTTAGATGGCGCACAAAATTTCATATTTATGGGTTGTATAGAATTCGGTTAGCTGTGTTTTGTCTAAATTAAATATCAAAAAGTGAGAGTACGGAACCGTAGGGACCCGGTTAGCCGTTTACTTCGTAGTTCGAGATGGAAACGGGTTAGACAGAGTAGGAAGGACCGGAAACAAAACATCGGAAGATATATATACAACATATGCGCAAACCCTAGGGTCATTTGGACCCAAGGTGCGCGACGGCTGGGAATCACAGGAGAGGAGGAGGGAGCCAGCGATGGCAGAAGAAATAAGACGACGGTGAGGAGGTCCAGCAGGTAACGCTCGTACACACCCTTCTTATTTTCATTACGTTTTTCATGATTGGTGAAGGAAGTGAGTGAAAACGAGAATCCAGTGAGAATTTCCGTCCACTGTTTGGGTTTTTGGTGGCGGAGCCGGTGCCTTCAGGAGGTAATGAGGGTAGTAGGTGAAAGGGTTTGGCGACACGGTCACGTAGATATATTATTTGTCTAATTCCGAGTTCGTTTGATAGGGGTTCGAGCAGCGCGAAATTAGAAACATAAAACAAGCAAATTCCAGCAACTGTTCGGTTTTCCGGCGACGGTTTCCGGCGATGGAGATTGATTCGTCTGAAACGGTTCGGCGATACGGACGCGTGGACATTAAACGGAGTTCATTTGGGTTGGTTTTAAGCTACTCGTATTTTGACGAGCAAAACCGAACGAGGTGAAAGACAAATTCATGTTCTGGTAGCAGCGGTGGTGACGACGGCCGATACCAATAATTTTCTGAGGTCGGTCATGTTGAGACGAACCCGTTGATAGCTGGTTCACGCGAAACGGAGCTCGTATGGTCGAGATATGAGCAAAACAAGTTTTCCTCTCGTGTGGTGCTCAGCAGTTTCGTACAAAATCACTTAGAATGGCTTGTACGCAAAGGTATGACCCCATATGACTTTTTATTCATTGTCGGGGAGTATTTTGGGATGTGAGAATATTGCCGGGGATGAAATTCGGGAATGTTTTTCGGTAACATTAATTTAGGGGTTTTTGTACGTGAACAAGCGTGTCGATTGTACGGTTTGGGACAGTTAGACCGAGTTTGTAGTTGCTAGTCCAAAGTAGATGGGTTAGTGTTATTGTGGTAATAGGATTGATTTGGGTAATTCATTTGACGACAAGTTCGCGTTGGATTACGCGTTTACGGGTTTGCGACTTCGGAAGGAAAGATTCGCAACCGGTGAGTTTCTAATTTCCCTCTTTTAAACGTTTTACTGTTTTGGGGGCTATCGTACCCACATTCACGTGGTATTAATGTAATTAATCATGTTAAGGGTCACGGGTTCTAAACCAATATGCTTTGAGCATAAAATGCTTAATTGAGAGTCGTAGAGTTTATGGCGTGTTCCAAGAAATGTGTGAGTCATAGAGACGAGATATTAATGTGCGACACGTTAAGGGTTAGATCGAGAGAGTCGGGCTTAAAGTTAAATGGTCATAATTGTATGTGGTATATGTTATGTTAGGGTCGTGTGTAAGGTGCAGGTGTAGTTAATGAGTCATGTACATGACGTGTGTTATGATATGGTTATATTTGTGTTGTATGCTTGGTGTCATTATCCTTGTGGCATGACGGGTATTGTGTTTGTATCGTTTTCATCACGACACGACAAACGGGATCATGGAGGACGAGGTCCTTCGGGAAGTCACTGATGGTAACATTTATCTAACAGGATAATGATGAGCTCGGGGAGTGTTAATGCCCTGACGAGGGTGAAGTGATAAGGTATGTGTTTGCATGCGTGTATAAATATGTGTTAATCTGCATGCTAGGAATGAGTTGTATTTATTGTGTATAAGATAGTGTTAATGTGACGTGTAGAGTTTGACTGACCGTTGACTCAGGACTTGTGATGTGACGTGTATAAGGGGACCAACTGTAGAATGCTCGGGGTTGGGGTCTTAATTGTGGTAATAACATTAATTGGTTATAAATGATTTCAGAAAGACTTCCGTTGTATTTTGACTTACAATAAATGTGTTTTAAATGCGAATGACCTGTTATGAAGACCAACTGTAGGATACCCGGGTTGGGGTCTTACAAGTTGTAATCAGAGCTGTGGTTTAAGAGAAAACTGGTATTTTTAACCAAATAAAATACTTTTACTTAAACCGAAAATGGGACGAGGGTGAAACGAATGCCACCACGAGTAACCGCGAGCCAAGAGGTACGTCTTTCAAGTTGAGTAGTAGGTATTATTTACCATTTGTATGGTGTTACGATAGTTAGAGGGATTGGTGTGAATGAATGATTTATGGTTTCGTGTGGGAACGTGATGTGTGCTATGTGTTGTGATAGTGTGTAGAACTATGTGAACTTGTGTGGTGTGAATTTGTGAAATAATGTTTTGTGTGTTAAGTAGTGTGGAGTAGCATTAAATTACGTTATGTGAGATAGTTTGGTGTGTTAGCATGATTGAATGAATTTGTGCGTAACCTTGTGTGTGGTGCATGATGATTATTGTGATAACTTGATATATTATTTTGTGGTTGTGTGTGAGTTGCGTGGGATGCATATGCATCCGGTGAGCGTGAAGGTAGAAAGTTAGTGTGAGTATGATGGGAAAGGTTTAGAATCCGAGTAGTGATGTGGACCACCAAATTGCATTTGATCACCGTTATTTGGCAGTCTATGATTACTCTCATATTCTGAATTTGTGCCCATAGTAATTACTCTAGCGTTCTATCTTGAGTAGGATTAGGTGGTTAAGACGAAGCATACGACATCAGTTAAGTGATGCTCTTGCTAGGGGGAATGCAGAACGACCGGTCAATACGACAACCGCTGCAGGTGAAACTGCTAGTAAAATGGGAGTAGTGCTGGCGCTTCTCGTGCCAAGTGTGATTAGAACTTCAGTCAACGACATACCCCGTGGAGCTATAGTTGGAGAGACGGGATGGAAAATGATAAATGCATGAGAAAGTCATTCTACTAAATATAAACCTCTTTAATACATCATAGAGATGCCTTTAGAGGAGTTAGGACGAAAATGGGATAAAAGCATGAGAAAGTCATGCTACTAAATAAATGAGGAGAAACGCTTAATCTTAAGCAAAGGAGTGTTCATGAGATGTTAAAGGGGTGGTGGATAGGCCGCTGGTACTTCCTATATATAAACCTCTTTAACATAACATGACGAAAGCTTTGTAAGGTATTAGAGCAAGAGTTAAGATAAAAGCATAAAGAGATCACGCTACTAAATGAGAGTTAGACGAGAACGCTTAATTCTAAGTAAAGGAGTATTCATGGGATGTTAAAGGGGTGGTGGATACGCTGCTGGTACTTCCTATATATAAACCTCTTTAACGTAACATGGAGAAACCTTTATAAGGAATTAGAGCAAGGATGAATATGAAAGTATGACAAGAGATCATACTATATGTGCGAATATGCAAGGTGTGTTAAACGTGAATATGTGAATGCATGACAGATGATCATGCTATATGTGTAAATATGAATGTATGATGTAAACGAGTCTAAGTCTTAAAAGGGAATAACGGAGTACTCATGAAGTGTTAAATGGGTGGTGGATACACCGCTGATACTTCCTATATATAAAACTCTTTAGTACATTATGGGGAAACCGTTAAAAAGTTTTAAGGTGAGGACTGGTTATGAAAACATTGGGAGGCTGTGGGTCTATGATACTTAAGGTCCCAATGAAAAGAGACGTCCAACCTATGGGGCGGGTCTCAATAAGAAATTAATGAATGGAATGAGATGTTTAGCCTACGAGGCGGGTCTCAATAAGAAATGAGTATGGAAGAGATGTCCAGCCTACGGGGCGGGTCTCAGATAAAAACTCGGACCGGAGGTACGTTCGAAGATGTTAGCGAGGGGGTTAGCACACCCATAAAATATACGAAAAGCGTGACCGGAGGTACGTCCGGAGATGGTCACGTGGGCGCCGAGAGCTCGAGAAAATTTGAACAATAAGAACCTAAAGGGTTCATAATAAAATGAACGATGTAGTGTGCTTATTTAGCGTAAGCTAATCCAAAAACGTTTTTCAAACATTGCAGGTTAATAGCATGTGGAATGAGGCTTCATGAGGACGTGGCTGATCGGAGTTGAAGAATCCCTATGTTACATGATGTAATATTTTATGTAAAAACAATATTATAATAAAATATACATTTGTCATTATAGTGACAAGGTTTTGGAAGATCTGGGACCGTTTTCCGCTATAAAACTCTGATAAATTAATGTAGTAAAAGTAGGGTGTTTCAGGTTGGAATCAAAGCACGGTTTGAGGGATTTAAATATCGAAAGGGGTACTTAAACTCAAAGCATAAATGCTCGTGATATAAATAGGGATTCAATCCGAAGCCGTCCAAGGAAGCAGGTATGTTAAATTCTAGTGCTTAAAACAAAAATGTATGAGTATATGTGAGTTGAACTTTGCATGAGATAAGCTATATACGATAGTTGGGAGTATCAGGATGGTAATATACATTACCTCATACCTGGCCAGTATGAGAGTTAATGCATGGGACCATCATGATATCTCAAACATCATACGATATGTCAGCAGATAGTAAGCTATGAATGTGCATATACATGTTTAAGATGTATGATTGAATGAATATGTGCCCATATATAAATGTATGAAAGGTCCTTATATAAAAAACCCTAAAATGCTTAGTTAGTAAAACCTTAGATTATAATTAGAGTGAACGAACGATTGAAATGAAACTCGTGTATCAACAACGATGGCTGAACGTCAGAACAACGAAGTACGCGACGAAGGGAGTCATAGGAGAGCTGCATCTCCACCTCATAATGAGAACGGTGTAGAACGAATTTCAGAAAATATTCGAAGGCATATTTCGTTAGAAGTAGGGAAAGCATTCAATACAAACCTTCCAATTAGGCACGCTGCACTACAAAGCTCATTGGAAAGCTTGTTCGAAAACCATAGAAATATAGAGAAACCCCATGGAAGTTGTAGATCAACTCGATGCACATACTTTATGACCTGGAAACCACTAGAGTTTAAGGGAGTCGTAAATCCCTTAGAAAGTCAAAGGTGGATCGCCTCAATAGAAAGGGCATTCGATACTTGTCACTGTGAGAAGGAGGACGATGTAACCTTTGCCACCAACTAATTCAAAGAGAGAGCCGACGATTGATGGGGCGTAATAAAGAGAGAAAAAGGTCGGGATAAGATCAAAGAGATGAAGTGGGAAGAATCCAAAGAAATCTTTCTGAAGCATTATTGCCCAAGAGCGGCAATAGACAGAATCAATGAGGAGTTCCTTCAACTCCATCAAACAAACGAATCTGTGGACGAGATTACTGGCATTTTCTTCGATAAAGCCAGATTTTGTCCTGCGTTATTAACAACTCCTGAGATGTGGATGACACGATACCATCTCATTCTGAAAACAGAAATTTGGGATTTCATTCATCCGTCCAAGTGCGTGAACTTGGAGGAGGTGATTGATTGGGCACGAGGAAGAAGATGACAAGAAGAGGACGAGAAATGGAGCTCAAGAGTCAGGAAGAAGGGGACAAGAAGAGGAAAGGAGAGGATTATCCATTCTCTATGCCTCTTAGGAAAATTAAATTTAGAGGACCTGATAGTGATTCCTCTCAAAAGAAAGAAATAAGCGATTGTGAAGTCTACGGAAGGAGCCATCCTAGAGAATGCCGGCTCAAGACTCTAAATTGTAGCAAATGCGGGAAAGTTTGACACACTGCAATACAGTGTATGAGTTCAACTAGGCTATGCTACACTTGTTACAAGCCGGGGCATTTCAGCAGAGAATGTCCTGAGCTACGATCTCAGATTGAAAAGACCGGTGAAGGATCAAGAGTAGCAGACAATGAAATCAAAAGGATCGAGGCTCTGAAACCAAGAGGTAGGACTTTCTAAATCACGACCGAAGAAGCGAAAGATGTCCCTGACATCGTAATAGGTACCTTCCTCTTAGAATCCCTACCTACTTGTGTTTACTTCAATAAGGGGGCTAGTCGATTACTATTTCATTAAGACCCAAGAAACTTCACTGAAGTAAGTTGGCTAGGACATTAGAAATTAAAAACGTGCGTGATAGAGACCGCGTAGTAACCAAAATATGTTAAGGTTATCGACTACTAATAGAAGGAGAAGACTATCTAGTTAAGAATTCAATATGAACGTTAGAGTGGACTAGTTATCTTCGCATAATATGACGATTATATACGATCAGAAGATTTTACGATTTACGACGTCTGCAGGAAAAGAAGTTAGTGTCACTAGCGAACGTCAAAACCATATTATGCATTGTACGATGGCTAAGACATATAGCTATGTGAGACAAGGTCAAGGTGCCTTCATAGCTTATACAGCCGATGTAAAGATAAAAAGGGAAAGAACCGGAGCAGGTTCCAAATCCACAGAAGAATTCCGAACGATCTTCCATGTGTTCCATCTAAGAGAAAGATCGAATTCGACTTAATTCATAAAGCTAAGCCAACGACTAAGACTCATTACCGATCAGTACATACTGAAATGAAGAAACGTATGTCACAACTGAGAAAGTTGTTAGACAAAAGATACAGACCAATAGAATTCCAAAAAGAAGATTATGTTTTATGTCTCATTGGAAAGGTCAAATCTGACGTAAGAAATGTGGCAAGATGAGTCTACGATCCATTGGTCCTTTTTAAGGATCATTGAACAAGTCGAAAGAGTAACTTATCAACTAAAGTTACCTAAAGAACCGAGACACGTCCCACATCTACAGAAGTGTATAGCGAAAAATACAGCTCAATAACCTTTGAAGTTGACGGGAAACTGACTTATGTCAAAAAATCCGTAAAGATTCTTGATACAAAAGAAAAGCAGTTACTTCACAAAGCGACCACACAAGTACTAGTGCCAATGAGGCACAAATCAAAGATGACCTGGGAAAGTGAGGAAGAAACGAGGAAGAGTTACCCTTAGTTATTTAAAGATTAACAGGTTTCGAGGACGAAACCTAAATTAAGGAGGGGAAAGTTGTAACATCCCAAAAACACCTAAACATAAGATGGGACATGTGTCGGTTGAGAAACGTGGACAAAGAACACAACCGGGTTCGAAACTGGAAGACTATTCGCCCGTAAATAGCCCAAAACTTCGCATAAGCATATCTCAGGCTAGAAAAAGAGTTACGGGAGCCAAAATATATGAAAATGGAGTGCTTCGACGAGGAGAATATGAAAATAAAGTATGTCGGACCGATATCCCAAGCATAACGGTCTGGCATGTGTTGCTGAAGCAAGTGTTTGGTGACTCAGCTCCATCTCTGACCGATATGGTTTTAGACGTCGGTCCTATAAGAGGACGTCGGACCGATATCGGTTTAGACGTCGGTCCGACATCGGCGCAGTTTCAGCCTATAAATAGAAAGCAATTTCCGTTCAAATTGGAAACAAAACAAACACACACACCAACACCACACAACACACACACTCTCTAAGGAGGATTAGAAGACCCGGTGCGGCGCGTTTAAGTGCGAGAGCGGTACGCTACGAGTGCGGTTCGGATCCGGAGAGACGTTTAATCGAGGAACGAGCGTATGAAACGACCCGAGACTATCGTAAGTACACTGAACCCGTACCTTAGATAAATGTTTATGTGAATATTTTATTATGTGTTATGTGCTATGTGTGGAACTAAGGTACGTGGTAATGACGAATTAGTATAAACACTAAACAGAATAATAGAGTAGTCACGACGTATCCAAGGGGTGGTGGATATGCCGCTGGTACTCCCTATATATAAACCTCTTGGTACTCCGTGGTGAAACCATTATGAATGTTTAGGGGTATATACTAAATAAAAGTAATAGGAATATAGTAAACGTACGAGAGAACTTCCAACCGGTATGTAGTTATCTTACAAACGGAATGTTCTTCTAAGGAAAAAGTGGTGTATAAATCTCTACTAGACCCGTCACTCTTTCCTGGAAACATCTCTGTTGGAGGTACTACTCTGGAAGGATAATCACCCCAGTTTATAATATATGACACGTATGAATAAGGGAAAGGCTAATTCTAAATAAAGGAATATCTGTGATGTGTTATAGGGGTGGTGGGTACGCCGCTGGTACACCCTATATATAAACCTCTTTAATACATCATAGAGACGCCTTTACTCGGAGTTAGGACGAAAATGGGATAAAAGCATGAGAAAGTCATGCTACTAAATAAATGAGGAGAAACGCTTAATCTTAAGAAAAGGAGTATTCATGAGACGTTAAAGGGGTGGTGGATACGCCGCTGGTACTTCATATATATAAACCTCTTTAACATAACATGACTAAAGCTTTGTAAGGTATTAGAGCAAGAGTTAAGATAAAAGCATAAAGAGATCATGCTACTAAATGAGAATTAGACGAGAATGCTTAATTCTAAGTAAAGGAGTATTCATGGGATGTTAAAGGGGTGGTGGATACGCCGCTGGTACTTCCTATATATGAACCAATTTAACGTAACATGGAGAAACCTTTATAAGGAATTAGAGCAAGGATGAATATGAAAGTATGACAAGAGATCATACTATATGTGCGAATATGCAATGTGTGTTAAACGTGAATATGTGAATGCATGATAGATGATCATGCTATATGTGTAAATATGAATGTATGACGTAAACGAGTCTAAGCCTTAAAATGGAATAATGGAGTACTCAGGAAGTGTTAAAGGGGTGGTTGATACGTCGCTGGTACTTCCTATATATAAACCTTTTTAGTACATTATGGGGAAACCGTTAAGAAGTTTTAAGGTGAGGACTGGTTAGGAAAAATTGGGAGGCCTTGATTCTATGATACTCAAGGTCCCAATGAAAAGAGACGTCCATCCTACGAGGCAGGTCTCAATAAGAAATGAATGAATGGAATGAGATGTCCAGCCTACGCGGCGGGTCTCAATAAGAAATGAGTATGGAAGAGATGTCTAGCCTACGAGGCGGGTCTCAGATAAAAACTAGGACCGGAGGTACGTCCGAAGATGGTCGCGAGGGGGTTAGCACACCCATAAAATATACGAAAAGCGTGACCGGAGGTACGTCTGGAGATGGTCACGTGGGCGCCGAGAGCTCAAGAAAACTTGAACAATAAGAGCTTAAAGGGTTCATAATAAAATGAACGATGCAGTGTACTTATTTAGCGTAAGCTAATCCAAAAATGTTTTCCAAACACTGTAGATTAATAGCACGTGGAATGAGGTTCCTGAGGACGTGGCTGATCGGAGTTGAAGAATCCCTATGTTACATGATGTAATATTTATGTAAAAACAATATTACAATAAAATATACCATTGTCATTATAGTAACAAGGTTTTGAAAAATCTGGGACCGTTTTCTACTATAAAACTCTGATAAATTAATGTAGTAAAAGTAGGGTGTATCTTGAGTAGCCTATTTGGCCAGCGACAAACACCACCCCTGGCTGGTGCCACCAAAAAGGTGGAGCACGGGGACAAACCCACGCTCAATTCCACGCTGAACTCAAAGAAAAAAAACATTAAAAAGCTTCATATAACCGCTACACGACAAGTAGAAAAAATAATAATTTAAACTTCATTAAAAAACTTCAAAATTACAAATTTCATATAACCGCTATATATTTCTTACAATTCAAAATTACAAATTTCACACTCCAACAAATTTCAAAGGGGATGGTTTTTTCATCCGATAAGAAAACTAGTCCTATAGTGCCAATTTTTATAAACATGATCATGTCCGTTGCATCTGCTATCCTGACCGAAGAAGGTGAAAGGTCGACATCAATGTCAAGAGCGACTGCTTTGAACAGAGATCGTGAAGGAGGTCACGATCGCCTAGTTGCTGATTACTTTGCCGATTAGATTGGATGCGAGAGGGCGTCAGGGTTTTACTATTTACCAAAAGTGCACTGCTGCACTTTGTCAAATGGCATACGGAACCATATCATATGCCTTTGATGAATATTTAAGGACGTATGAGAGAACCGCACAAGAAAGTATGTACAAATTATGTAAGGGAATCATCGAGTTATACGGGAAACGATATCTAAGAAAACCTAATTCGAATGACATTCAACAATTATACGAGTCACATGAATTACAACATGGTTTTCCGGGAATGGTTGGTAGCTTGGATTGTATGCGCTGAGAGTAAATTTTCCCATCTACATGGAGAGGTCAGTACATGAAAAGCGATCATGCTCATCAAAAAATGGCTTTGTAAGCACTAGCCTCACACAATCTATGGATATGCCACACATTTTTTGGTGTGGCGGGTTCGAATAATGACCTCAATGTTCTCGATCAGTCACTGTTATTAAACTACGTTATTAGCAAAGTTGCACCTGATTCTTAATTTCAAGTTGGAGGAGTAAATTAAAAATACATGTATTATCTTGTTGATGGTATTTACCTTGAGTGCGCTATGTTTGTAAAATCATTTTTGGCTCCAATAGGTGAAAAACGTATAAAATTTGCAAAAACTCAAGAGGGTGCGAGGAAGTACATCGAACGAATATTTGATATTCTTAAAAAAAGTGGCGTATATTAGCTGAATCGGCACGAGCTTGGGCACCTAAAAAGCTAAGAATCGTGATGTATGGTTGTATCATATTACACAAAATGATACTAGAAGATAAAGGAAAGACGATTTATTCATACGTTGAAACCGATGTTGAACAATAAACTATCAATCGACAAATTCGTGACCTAGAAATGCATCAAAATCTTAAGTCGGATTTAGCGGATCATATTTTCGATTTAAAAATGTAATTTTTAGTTATGCTTTTTTATTTAATGTTTTTTAATGTAATGTAATGTTAAATATTTTGTTTTTTAATTTTAGTTATATTTATATTTTAAAAACATAAAATTTATTATTTTATTTAAAAGAGTTGGAAATCATGGAATAAAGTATTTCGTTGATAAGTTGATGATTTTTTTTTACATCAATTTAAAAGTCTATCCATTTAAGGACAATTACAATAAAGTGGCAGGTAAACGGACAACAAGATGCGCTGCCACCCCCTTTTGGATAGCAAAACCGATGCTACTAAAAACAAAGTTTTGGGTCTTAGGAGTCGAAAAACTATTATTCGCGACCCGTTTAACCCTGTTCAGAAATTCCACAGCCTCGGGGGCCAAGAAACCAAATGTATGAAAGGCAAAAGGGATAAACACGTGATGAAATGAATTTGATTGATGTGGTGTTGACGTGACACATAATAACGAGAGGAAATGAAAGAAGTATACCACTTAGACAAAAAAATGAAAGCTCTTACAAATTGTTATAAGATCATCCGGTATACATCCTCAAATCACGTCGTGGTCCTAGGTGGCATCCTCATTCACTCGGTGATTTCCCTAGCACACCGCCCCCTTGTTTTTTTTACGGCGTGATCAATTAGCGTGGTTTATTTCGCGGGAGATTGAGACGATTTGTTTCCGTTTAACGGGTCGTTTTTTTGACCGTTGAAGGTAATAAATAATAAATAATAAATAATAATTTATAATATTTATTTTTACCCCTACAAATACCCATTTTTACACCATCATCTCTACACTCATTTATACTCTTTTCAACTCATTTCCACTCTTCTAGTCAACTTAATTCTCTCTATTTTCCCAAACCACAACAATGTTTGCGGGATCTACCAAGAATGTTTGCAGGACCAAAGAAGCGGTGAGACCGAAACCGATGTTTTGGTGAGAGTAATCGGCCGGTTTCAAGACGACGATGGAGACAACGCACCAATAATGTTCTGGGAACTTTTGAGAAAATCGTCAAAGTGGCAATCACTTTACATTGCCCCTACCCAAACCGCCTCATCAAAATGACGAACATCAACCGACATCGACACTAGTCCAGGCGCGTCTTATGGAAGATCTTTCTACGATCTCAAAGTAGATGCACCGGATGACGTGGAAGAAATACCCCCAGACCGGGGAGAAAAAAGAAAAAGCAAAAGCATCGGGCTCGGGATCGGGTTCGGTTCCAATTCACATCGAAATCGGCCAACAAAAGGTCGAATAAATGACAATATTTGACAAGGCCCAACAAGATAGGATGGATTGTAAATGAACAAAGGAAGATATCAAAATTATTCGCATCGATCTTGATTCACTCTCCGAATCTTGGAAGAAAAAAAGCAAAAGCGCAAGCATCGGGTTCGGTTCCAAGTCACATCGAAATCGACCAACAAATGGTCGAACAAATGACAATATTTAACAAGGCCCAACAAGAGAGGATGGATTGTAGATGAACAAAAGAGAATATCGAAATTCTTCGCATCGATCTTGATTCACTCTCCGCCGTGCAACGATTTTTTATCGAAAAAAAAACAAAAATAGATCAAGGAATGTCATGGTATACCGTAGTTTTTTAGTAATGTATTTTTTATTAGTAATATGATCAATGTATTTTTATTTTAGTAACTTGATTAATGTATTTTTATTTTAGTAGTTTGAATTAATGTATTTTTATTTTTATTATTGAAATATTATGTTTTATTATTTAAATAAAAATTAAAAAAATATTTAATTATCACACCACCTCAATCACTTGGGTATTTCCCTTGCCAAGTGACGGATAATGTGATAATGAAGGGTGTGACGTGCCGCCACGTGACGTGCACTTTATTATCACTTGACACCCACATTATTTTGGGTATACCACATGATCTAAATGGGTTTGATTGAAGTTCTATATCTAAATAAAATATAATTACACTCTAATTTCATTTAATCTCTTTTTTTTAGAAGTTTGCATCTATCAAAGAAAAGAAAAAAGGAAACAAATATTTTTGTTTTTTTCGTTGGAGGCATCGCATCACAGTAGGGTTTGACAAGAGAGTCAAAACCTATCTACATCGGTTACGTATATGAGGAAATCGTAAAACATGGGTGATAAACAAACTCCGAAGACAAGAAGTGGGAGCGGGAACACGACGGTGTTCCAATGGCCCATGCTTAACCCTACCAACTATATGGTATGGGCTATGCGGATTAAGGTGATCATTAACGTGCATAAGGTTTGAGATGCTATAGACCTGGGTACGGTTGAAGTCGACAAGAACAATGTGGCTATTGTGTTGTTATTTCAATCGATTTCGAAGACTACGATATTGCAAGTGGATAACCTAGAGTCGGTCAAGGCGATTTGGGACACGATCAAGACACCTAATCTGGGAGCCGATAGGGTTAAAGAGGCCTCATGTCTGAGTTTTATGGACTGAGGATGTAGGAAACGGAGACTATACACGAGTTTATGGTGAAACTCTCTAGTTCGGCATCAAAGGCGGAGGCTTTGGGAGAGGTGATTGAGGAATCAAAGTTAGTGAAAAAGTTCCTCAAAAGCCTAACCCGGAGCAAATACATCCAGATTGTGGCTTCTATTGAACAAGTCTTAAATCTCAAGACTATTGGGTTTGAAGACGTTGTGGGACGACTGAAAGCATACGAGGAACGGGTTAGGGAAGAAGAGGAGGAAACTGAGACCCAAGGTAAGCTAATATTTCACAAATCTAAATTTTCAGGTTTCGATAATCGTTACACAAACTGAGATCATGAGAAGCAAGTAAGAGGACAAGGTCGAGATGACAATCAAGATTATGGATTGTAGGATCGATAAATGCAAGATGGTTCTATTCTAGTTGAGATTGGCGGAAACAATCAAAACTAAGCAATGTAAACAAGTAAACACAAGAAGTACTGATAAATGCAATTTGTATTAAGCTTCAATGGTTACAAGATTACAGAGAAAAATCTAAGAAAAGCACTAAGATACAATGACTCTAAGTACTACTTATATTAGAATCAAGACAGACCCTTGATTCTAAGGATCAGATCTAACACAAACCGTTGATCTTGTATTGAAGCTATTCTACATATAATGACAATAAACACTATAAAAGTTAACTTTACTCAAATGTCTTCTTAGGCATCATTGCTTGGATGCTTGGAGAAGAGCGTTGTAGTTCTTTATTGTCTGCAACAGTGACATTCTGTCTGTGTGGAGTGTGTCAGTGTTGCAGCAGAAAGTTGTCAGTGGTAATGGCTGCTTTATCGAAGCCAGTCAGCTGCAACGTTTGATCTTCAGTGGAAATGGCTATCAGCTACAAAGTTGGAGATCAGCTGTAAGATGCAACCATCCAAAGCTGCTGATGATTTGACTATCAGCAACACCAAGTGTTGATGCTGCTGAGAATCCTATCCGCAGTAACTCTGGTCTTCAGCAGATAAGGCTATCCGCAGCATATTTGTTCTTCAGCAGAAGAACAAGTATCCGCTACAGATAAGCTTATCCGCAGCAGTTTGTTGGTCAGCAACAAACTCTGAGGTAAGCAGCATTTGTACTTAGAAAGTTTTGTAGCCATCAGTCTTTATTTCTACAAACTCCCCCTAGACTGATGCTACCAAAACTCTATACTTCTTTTGCTGCTGAAGCTTTTCCATGTTGCTGACTATTCTTGCAACCTCATATCCTCTCTGGTACTTGCTGGGATTGTTAAGAGGAAGCTCAGATAGAGTCTTGATGTCTTTGCTTGCCATTTTGACGATGGCCTTGCTTAAACACCTCATCTTCTGTCCTTTAACATCTGTCAATGTGAACTCATCCTTTTCAGCATTGTAGGACCAACTGATGAATGGAGAGTGGGATTGGAGAGGTTTGGCATCAATAATTTCATCTTTGCTGGGGTTGAAGTGATGTTTGATCACCAGCAACAAATGTCTCCCACCTTCATTCTCAGGCTCATTAGCTTCACCCAGCTCCATCATTCTTCTTAGATCAGAATCTGGAAGCTGCAATACCTCATCAACAGTTGTATAGATTGATCTTCTTTCTTCTGTTCTTCCCCTGAAGACTTCAAACCGTTGATCTTGAGAGCTGTAGAACCAGTTGATGATTTCTCTTGAGTCTTCTGGTTTGGTAGTAGTTTTTCTTTTCTTCTTGGGAGGTTGTTGATGAGTAGGAGCTGGGTGGGAGGATTTGGACTTTGTGGGTGGAGAGGAGGGAGGTCTAGGATGGAGAGAGGAAGGTTGTTGGATAGAGGAAGTGGTGGATGAGGGAGAAGGCTTGGGTTTCTTTGGTTTCCTTTCTTCTTCTTGATTCCCTCTTCTTTGAGCCTTTCTTCCCCAGTCTTTCTTCCTCTTCCTTTTTGACTTTAAAGTAAAGGGCTTGCAGGTTCATGAAACTCATGGGACCCAGTATTTTTCCACTTTCTCCTCTATACTTTAGGAAGTCAATCATGTCCTTCCTTTCTTCATGGGATCTTTTGTTGAAGGCAATGGTTTTCTTGGATTTCTGTTTGGCTTTTTCTTCTTCTTCAGCCTTTTTCTTATTTGCCAATAGACCTTGCTGACCCATGAAGGCTCTGTAGATTTCTTTATTGGATAACTTCTCAAGGTAGTCTGCATCCTCACCTTGAGAAACAAGAGCTTCTATCCACTCCTCTCTCATCTCTTTGGCTAGTTTAGAGTCAGTAATTCTAAACTTAGCCTTTTCTTTTCTTTTCTGCTCTCTTTCTTCTTCTTCTTCTTCTTCTTTATTTAGTTGTTCCTGCAGCTGAAGAGCTAGAGCTTCATCTTCTTGTATTTGGTAAACTGCAGGAATCTTGACTTTCAGATCATCCAGCTGCTTAGCATACAGCTGGATCTCTTGTTCTCTGAGAAGAATGGCTGTTTTTCTATCTTGAGCTTTTCGTAATTCAGCCATCTCCTTTTCTTCTCTTCTTCTTCTTTTTTCCCCCTTTCCCTTCTTTTCCTTCACTATCCTTTCTTCATCTTCTTTTGTCATAAGTCCCTTCCCCTTGTCTTTGCTGGATGCCTCTGCTTCAGCTTCATGGACCCCAACGGCAGATATAGGAGATGCTGTTGGGATCTCAGCTTCAGCTTCATTGGCAGTTTGGGGAATGGACAAGGGAAGGACACTTTCTTTGTCTTCTTCCCATTCAAGACATGTTACTTCTTTCCACCCTTCCTTCACCTTTTCCTCTTCTCTTCTTTTGAATTCTTCTTCTGTGTTAAGTCTGACTGTAGGTGAGGAAAGGAAGGATAGGTCTGAGTCGGAGTCAGAGGCATCTATTGCAAGTAGACCTTCCTTTTCAAGCTGAGCTTTGATGGTTTTTATCATTGCTTGACTCTATAAGGAATTAACGTTGCAGATGTGTGTTCTGAGCTCGAAGACCTTGTGCAGGAAGTCTGAATTTAAGAGTAGGATCTCATTGATGTTGATTAAGAGAGATGATCCATTACTCAGGAAGAATGTGAAGTCAGAAGACCTAGTGCTCGACCATCCTAGAACTTCCACATCTCTGACCACTTTGGTGTACATAGATCTTCTCCAGCAGACAACTTCTTCTTCTGTTAAAGTGCTGCTCCTGATTAAGTCAAGTCTTATAGGAGCCAGTCTTTGTTTTGCTGCTGTTGAAGATTCTGCACTGTCTTTAAGATAGGCCACCCTGTTTTCTTCTTCTAATAGTGTTTCAAACCAGGGCAGATTTTCCTCCAATAGGTATTGGAACCTGCTGATTGCAAGTTCTGCTGAGAGATCTGTAGCGGTGTTGATGCAGCTGGATAGGTACAGTTCAAGCACTTGGAATGGATTTAGTGCATTCCAGTTCAGCTCTTCTACTCCGCTGAACTCTTTCCTAATCCAAAATCTCTCAGTTGAATCATCATACCCCCAAGCTAGTATGGAGTCAAATTCTAGCTTATTTGCAGACAGTGTGAGTTGGGGGGCAGTGGTTTGTTTTATTGTTGCTGCTGCTTCAGGAACTATGCTGACTGATGGAGGTGTGTCTTCATTTTGACTTTCATCCTTTAACACCTCATCAACAGCTCTGACAACCAACTTCCAGTCCTCAGTGATTTCTTCCTCTTCATCTACTGATTCTGGCAAGTCATGAACTTGAACAAAGGCAGGCTTGAATAATGAACTTTGAAATGCGTCCTGCTCTTGTATCCATTCTTCTAGGCTGTCAGCATCATCTTCTACTACAACTATCTCCCCCTTTTTGGTTGCATCAGTGTAAAGGGCTGCATCTGTTTGAGTTCCTACTGATACAAGGGAGGAAGTAGGCACAATTGGGAATTGATGGACTTCATGCATAGAGACTTGGTGCCTTAGTATGGATACTTCAGCCTCTAGCATAGCTACCCTGGCCGTCAATTCCATATTATGAAGTTTCAGTATGTCCTCATCCACAGTTGTGGAATCCTTGGAGCTAGATGGGGCCTTAGGCCTAGCCTCTGCATCCCCATCACCCTGGTTTTCTTGGCACCTAGGATTCCTCTCACTGAAGAGTGTTTCAAAGGAAACATCCTCACTGTGAGTTGTCGTGGTTAGGGTCTTAGTTATGTTGTCACTATCCTCCTGGGCAGTTGATGTACCAGGAGTAGTGACAGCCCTTTCCACATTCACTCTATCAGTACCACCATAGTGAACCTTCTTGGGTGATGAACTTGGGTTAGGTGCACCAGCAGCCAAGTCAATCAATACCTCTGAGATAGTGGTTGTTGGAGAAGGTATATTATCTTGACAAGGAGCCTCTGCACTTAAGTTCAGAGAAGAGAAATAAAGGTATGGCTCAGCAGGTTGTTCTATGGATCCGGGATGTGATCCTGATCCTAATAGAGAAACTTCCAAGGAAGTCTCTCTAATGTTTTGGCTATCCCTTTTGATATTCTCATCAGAATGTTTGGATTCTAAATGAGGGCTTTGAGGATGGGATTGGGCCTTTGAGACAAGAAGAAAAGGAGTCTTCTTGCTCATTTTTCTAGTGTATGTTGTTGCAACTGGGGCCCTTTGTTCCAGTTGAACGATAACATCCAAAACAGATGTAAGTGATTTTTGTACCTGTGCATCCTTAGTAGTATGCACAGGGGTTCGAATAGTGGAAGCAGATGGTTGTTTAGGATGTGAGGAGCAGGGTGTGGGATCAGTATCAGCTGGGATTGTTGAACTGTCACCCTGAGTACTTTGTATGTTCACTATTGTAGATAACAATGGAACATTACCCCTGAGAACTTTTTGGAAACAATTCTCATGCTTTGAAAAATGTTGCTTTTATGACCCAGCATAAGATAGATTTTTGCAGGTTTTGAAAGTTCTTTTATTTCATTGTTAAAAACCTCCTGCAAGAATCTTGGGTACATGAAAAATTGCTGCTTTGCACCCTCTTGAAGGTTGTATCTCAAACCTTCAAAGATGTGATATGCAAAGTTGAATCCTTGGCTAGTAATCATACCGTGAACAGCAGAGGCAAGTGCAGAGCTCACTTGGTGCCATCCACTTCTCTTCTGAGATATGCATTGTAGAAGAGTGTGGCACAGATAATTCCATAGGGGGCCCATCAGTGCCTTCTCTATTGTGTACTCATTTTGATTTCTAGTGTACCCTATGGATACAAAGGTCCTCATGTAGACTTCTTTTGAGTATGAAATGGCGGCCCCCTCGTCTTGAAGCTTGAGGTGTTTGCGGAGAGTGGCTTTAGAAATGGTGATGTCCTTTCCATCTACATGGGCTTTGATTTGGGGTATCCCCTGTTCGGTAGAGTAGACGGCGGTGTTCCAAAAATCCTCCATATGAGGGATGTATATGGTAGGGTTGACGGTTAGTGCAAAATATATCTTTGATCGACACAGAAAGTCGATCATGTCGTCAAACCCCTCAGAATTTTTCCCTTTTATTAAGTACGCTGTGAGGTTGTGGTATTGGGAAAACTTATCATCGGGACGGTTTATGTCTACCTCTGCCATTTGTTTGGGTTTGGAGGGAAGGATGAAGGTTTTGGAAGGTGGTTAAGTATGGAAGGCTTTGAATGCTTTGGAGGTTTGAGAGAAACTGATGAGGGTTAGGTTGAGATTGAATGTGAAAAGACTATGGAGAAATTGATTTAAGTTATAACGGCAGAGGAGGGAAAAAACAAACTTACTTGTACAGTACAACCTCATTCACCTTTTGCTGTTACAGCTGTAATACACTATAGCAGTCATGGTAAAGACTGAAGGTAATTTTTACAGCGGGTAAAAGTTAATTTAGACCTGTTTTTACCCATCAGCAGCTAACTTGGTTACTGCAGATTGGTTTAGCCTGTCCGCTGCAAGCTTGGTTGCGGTGGATGGTTAAGTCTGTCAGCAGCAAACTCAATTGCTGCTGATGGATGCAATGATCTGCAGCAAGGATGTTGCTGCTGACAGCCTTAAACTATCCGCAGGAAACATGTTCCTGCTGATAACTTAAAGCAGTCAGTGGCAAAAACTTTGATGCTGATGATTAAACCTGTCAGCATCTAAAAGACGAAATTGCTGCTGACTTATAACTTTTATTTACAACAAGAGACAAACACATTTACAAACCAAAATGTTAGAGACGGATTTTAATCAAAGTTCATCACCCAGGTGTTATTCTTGTGACCTGGCTGTCCCTGCACATGAGAGAGATCTAGTTAGTGGTGGAGTCCAAGAGCTTGCATCCTTGTAAAAAAGGGTTCTCGGATTATCAGTATCAGCATGTGTGTATTCAACGGAACCAATGATGATTCTTTGAGGAATTTTGGCTTTCTAATGTTGAATTGGTGGTTTTCTAGCTCTCTTTGCTTTGTCAGCAGCAGATGTTGCTTTGGCTGCTGACAGATTTACTTGATCTGCAGCAGATTTTGCTACTGAGGACTTTGGCTTATCAGCAGCAAATTTTGTTGCGGCTGATTGTTTTACTTGAGCAGCAGCAAACTTGGTTGCTGCTGAAGGCTTGTCCTTTGGTTTCTTAGGCTTTATTTGATCAACAACATTTTTGCTGGCTGCTGATGGTTTAACAACAGATGTATGCCCATCCTTCTTTACCTTGTTACCAGATGGTTTCTCTGTAGAAGTTCTTTTGTCGATAGGCTTTTGGTTAATTTGGTTGAAGGGATTAAATTTACAATTTGCAGCAAAGTGGTCTAATTCACCACAGATGATGCAAGATTGTTAAGGCTTTGGCAGCTGCTTCCTTGGTGGGGAAAGAGAGTTTCTGAAATGAGTTGCCTTGGCTTCAGAACTCCTTACCTTTCTATTCTTGTTTGTCTTCTCAAAAGCATGTTGTTTGAGGTTTCTCTGTTGCTGAAGGTAGTAGAAGCAGGTGCTGGCAGTGTGGTTGTATTTTCCCCAGACAAAGCATGATTTAGCCAGTTTGTCCCTTGAAAGGTAAACATAGTCCTTTCTTTTGAACAAGTCTTTGAAGTTCCAGGGGTGAGCTTTGTTGTGCTCAAAGGTGGCTTCTTCCAATGTCTTATGAACATATAGAACTCTTTCTCCAGGTGCATGACATATGTCAAACACCTTTCTTTGAGGCTTTGAGTTGGTGGAGGTTGAAGACTGTCCCTTTTCAACAGTTAGCTTTCTTCCTTATGGAGGATGGCTGATTTTGATTTGGTTGAAAGGCATAGGAACCGGAACAGCTGGTAAAGGGACAGGAGCACTTGTTTGAATGACTTCAAGAACAGGCGGTGCTGGTACTTGTACTGGTGATGAGGCCTCCTCAGTTTTAGTGGACTCTGAGCAAGTTGATTCAGACTCTGATGAGGTAGTGCATTCTTGCACCAATGGTTCATGCCTTGAAGGATCAAGAACGCGGCTGGCCATTTCAAGATTTGAGAGATTGAACCTTGGTTCATGGATGGCAATGTAGTCAGCAGGAGGTGCAACGGCTTGGTATTGTTCAGCATGATACCCCAGACCAGTTTTTACCTTGTCATGAATTTGAGCATCCAAAAGTCTTTGTAGCTTTTTGGATGCAAATTCATATTTGTCAACATGAACTTTCTGTTCTGCCAATTCTGATTTGGTAGCTTTTAATGATGAGTTTCATCAATATGAGTTTCAAGATTTGTTTATTCATGTTTTAATGATGAAATTTCTTTCTTTAAACAATTCCTTGTAACTGTTTTCAACTTTTTTAAATTCATATTTCATTTGGTGAAATTCTTCATTTTGATCTACGAGATTCTGGTTATGTTTCCTATATCCAAGAATCTTATCAATACAAGCCTGGGTACACAGATTTTCATATACCTGAGGTGGTACCTCTGATGTGTATGCCATGAGAGCTTGATTGTTGGCAGGAATGTCCTGATACTGGAAGCTCCAGTCAAAGTCAGCAGTTCCAACAGCTGCACAGGCTGCAGTTTGTACAGGTGGAGTGGCCAGTTGCTGTCTTGGTTGAGCTTGGTGAGCTTGCCTGGTATGAGCAGCAGCTGGGTTTGCCTTTGGTGCTTTGCATTCCCTAGAAAAACAACCAAGTTGGTTGGAGTAGAGGTCAGAAAAGGTGGCGGTGGAAGTTGAGGATGTTTGGTAGCTTGAGTTTCTTTCCTTGGCCTGAATCATTTCTAATTCATAGGTTTTTAGCATACCAAAAAACTCAGTTATCTGAAGAGTCTTCAGATTTTCAGTTCTTCTGATGGACACTGTGTAGAGTGTCCAGCAACTGGGTAGAGATCTAATGAACAGTTAGAGACTCACCTTCCTTCCGGAAAAAGTTTTCGTATTGCTGCTTCAGGATGTCTCTTCTATTTTCTTTTACTTCCTCTGAACCAGCAAACGTCTTCTCAAGAGGCTCCCATAGCTCCTTTGCAGTTTTATAACCTCTGAAGTTATGAAAAACTTTATTTGGTAAGCACATCTGGATGGCTCCCAAGGCTTTGAAATCTACCTCCATTTTCTTGATGTCTTCATCAGAGTATTTGGAGGATTCTTTGGGAACCAGTGTACCTCCGGAATCAGCTGAGGCCACCATGGGTATGTATGGTCCATTTTTAATGGATTTCCACATCCCATGTTCTTGATAGCAGAAAAAGCTTTCCATTATGTTCTTCTACAAATCATAGTCTTCTCTAGAAACCAGTCTTGGTGGTCTGGAGATGCTTCCAATATCTTCAAATCCATTGTTTTGTGCCATTTTGTTTTGAATTGTGATAATGAGAGACTTTAGCAAAAAGATAGTTTAGAATAGAATCGGAGAATGATTAAACAAGTGTGAGTTTGTTTAATCTGTGAGCCAAGGCTCTGATACCACTTGTAGGATCGGTAAATACAAGATGGTTCTATTATAGTTGACATTGGCGGAAACAATCATAACTAAGCAATGTAAACAAGTAAACACAAGAAGTACTGATAAATGCAATTTGTATTAAGCTTCAATGGTTACAAGATTACAGAGAAAACTCTAAGAAAAGCACTAAGATACAATGACTCTACGTACTACTTATATAGTAACTTAGAATCAAGACAGACCCTTGATTCTAATGATCAGATCTAACTCAAACCGTTGATCTTGTATTGAAGCTATTCTACATATAATGACAATAAACACTATAAAAGTTAACTTTACTCAAACGTCTTCTTAGGCATCATTGCTTGGATGCTTGGAGAAGAGCGTTGTAGTTCTTTATTGTCTGCAACAGTGACATTCTTTCTGTGTGGAGTGTGTCAGTGGTGCAGCAGAAAGTTGTCAGTGGTAATGGCTGCTTTATCGAAGCCAGTCAGCTGCAACGTTTGATCTTCAGTGGAAATGGCTATCAGCTACAAAGTTGGAGATCAGCTGTAAGATGCAACCATCCAAAGCTGCTGATGATTTGACTATCAGCAACACCAAGTGTTGATGCTGCTGAGAATCCTATCCGCAGCAACTCTGGTCTTCAGCAGATAAGGCTATCCGCAGCAGATTTGTTCTTCAGCAGAAGAACAAGTATCCGCTGCAGATAAGCTTATCCGCAGCAGTTTGTTGGTCAGTAGCAAACTCTGAGGTAAGCAGCATTTGTACTTAGAAAGTTTTGTAGCAATCAGTCTTTATTTCTACATGGATCAAAGAACTCGGGTCAAGGGAGAACTAACGATCGCCAAAAGGAAAAGAAGGATATGTCACATGTTCATGTTATCGTTGTGATAAATTCGGTCACTTTGCATCAGATTGTCCGGATCGTTTAAAGAAACAGGAAGAAGAAATTGTGAGGAAATAGGAAGAGGCCAACTTAGTCGAGGCCAAGGATCTAACTTTCTTTATGATGAGATGTGATCAAGAGAAGGTTTTCCTCATTGAAGAAAAGGAAATACCAAGATGTTTTGAGACCGAGCCAATGGAGAAAGACACTTGGTATCTCGACAACGGAGCATCGAATCACATGACCGGTAATCGTGCTTATTTTTATGAATTGAATGAACGAGTCGCGGGAAAGGTGAAATTCAGAGACGGATCTTGTATTGAGATTCGTGGAAAGGGGTCGGTATTGCTAGAAGGGAAAACGGGAGAGCAGTGCCTGTTGACTGATGTTTACTACATCCCGAGCCTACGTAGCAACATCATAAGTCTTGGTCAAGCAATAGAGGTTGGATGGGACATCCACATCAAACACGATTTGCTAACCATTCATGATGATACATGTAAGCTTTTGATGAAGGTAACAAGGACCAAGAACCGGTTATACAAGATTAGTATCAATATATCAAGTCCCGGTATACAAACTAACAAATCTTGAATTCTTGAACTTTCTTCCTTGGACTTTGAACTTTTAAACTTAGATCTTTTATTGGAATCTGACTCGTACTTTGCTTATCATCTTATCAATATGAGTTTCAAGATTTGTTTGTTCATGTTTTAATGATGAAATTTCTTTCTTTAAACAATTCCTTGTAACTGTTTTCAACTTTTTTAAATTCATATTCATTTGGTGAAATTCTTCATTTTGATCTACGAGATTCTGGTTATGTTTCCTATATCCAAGAATCTTATCAATACAAGCCTAGGTACACAGATTTTCATATACCTGAGGTGGTACCTCTGATGTGTCTGCCATGAGAGCTTGATTGTTGGCATGAATGTCCTGATACTGGAAGCTCCAGTCAAAGTCAGCAGTTCCAACAGCTGCACAGGCTGCAGTTTGTGCAGGTGGAGTGGCCTGTTGCTGTCTTGGTTGAGCTTGGTGAGCTTGCCTGGTATGAGCAGCAGCTGGGTTTGCCTTTGGTGCCTTGCATTCCCTAGAAAAACAACCAAGTTGGTTGGAGTAGAGGTCAGAAGAGGTGGCGGTGGAAGTTGAGGATGTTTGGTAGCTTGAGTTTCTTTCCTTGGCATGAATCATTTCTAATTCATAGGTTTTTAGCATACCAAAAAACTCAGTTATCTGAAGAGTCTTCAGATTTTCAGTTCTTCTGATGGACACTGTGTAGAGTGTCCAGCAACTGGGTAGAGATCTAATGAACAGTTAGAGACTCACCTTCCTTCCGGAAAAAGTTTTCGTATTGCTGCTTCAGGATGTCTCTTCTATTTTCTTTTACTTCCTCTGAACCAGCAAACGTCTTCTCAAGAGGCTCCCATAGCTCCTTTGCAGTTTTATAACCTCTGAAGTTATGAAAAACTTCATTTGGTAAGCACATCTGGATGGCTCCCAAGGCTTTGAAATCTACCTCCATTTTCTTGATGTCTTCATCAGAGTATTTGGAGGATTCTTTGGGAACCAGTGTACCTCCGGAATCAGCTGAGGCCACCATGGGTATGTATGGTCCATTTTTAATGGATTTTCACATCCCATGTTCTTGATAGCAGAAAAAGCTTTCCATTATGTTCTTCTACAAATCATAGTCTTCTCTAGAAACCAGTCTTGGTGGTCTGGAGATGCTTCCAATATCTTCAAATCCATTGTTTTGTGCCATTTTGTTTTGATTTGTGATAATGAGAGACTTTAGCAAAAAGATAGTTTAGAATAGAATCGGAGAATGATTAAACAAGTGTGAGTTTGTTTAATCTGTGAGCCAAAGCTCTGATACCACTTGTAGGATCGGTAAATACAAGATGGTTCTATTCTAGTTGAGATTGGCGGAAACAATCATAACTAAGCAATGTAAACAAGTAAACACAAGAAGTACTGATAAATGCAATTTGTATTAAGCTTCAATGGTTACAAGATTACAGAGAAAACTCTAAGAAAAGCACTAAGATACAATGACTCTACGTACTACTTATATAGTAACTTAGAATCAAGACAGACCCTTGATTCTAATGATCAGATCTAACTCAAACCGTTGATCTTGTATTGAAGCTATTCTACATATAATGACAATAAACACTATAAAAGTTAACTTTACTCAAACGTCTTCTTAGGCATCATTGCTTGGATGCTTGGAGAAGAGCGTTGTAGTTCTTTATTGTCTGCAACAGTGACATTCTTTCTGTGTGGAGTGTGTCAGTGGTGCAGCAGAAAGTTGTCAGTGGTAATGGCTGCTTTATCGAAGCCAGTCAGCTGCAACGTTTGATCTTCAGTGGAAATGGCTATCAGCTACAAAGTTGGAGATCAGCTGTAAGATGCAACCATCCAAAGCTGCTGATGATTTGACTATCAGCAACACCAAGTGTTGATGCTGCTGAGAATCCTATCCGCAGCAACTCTGGTCTTCAGCAGATAAGGCTATCCGCAACAGATTTGTTCTTCAGCAGAAGAACAAGTATCCGCTGCAGATAAGCTTATCCGCAGCAGTTTGTTGGTCAGTAGCAAACTCTGAGGTAAGCAGCATTTGTACTTAGAAAGTTTTGTAGCAATCAGTCTTTATTTCTACATGGATCAAAGAACTCGGGTCAAGGGAGAACTAACGATCGCCAAAAGGAAAAGAAGGATATGTCACATGTTCATGTTATCGTTGTGATAAATTCGGTCACTTTGCATCAGATTGTCCGGATCGTTTAAAGAAACAGGAAGAAGAAGTTGTGAGGAAATAGGAAGAGGCCAACTTAGTCGAGGCCAAGGATCTAACTTTCTTTATGATGAGATGTGATCAAGAGAAGGTTTTCCTCATAGAAGAAAAGGTAATACCAAGATGTTTTGAGACCGAGCCAATGGAGAAAGACACATGGTATCTCGACAACGGAGCATCGAATCACATGACCGGTAATCGTGCTTATTTTTATGAATTGAATGAACGAGTCGCGGGAAAGGTGAAATTCGGAGACGGATCTTGTATTGACATTCGTGGAAAGGGGTCGGTATTGCTAGAAGGGAAAACGGGAGAGTAGTGCCTGTTGACTGATGTTTACTACATCCCGAGCCTACGTAGCAACATCATAAGTCTTGGTCAAGCAATAGAGGTTGGATGGGACATCCACATCAAACACGATTTGCTAACCATTCATGATGATACATGTAAGCTTTTGATGAAGGTAACAAGGACCAAGAACCGGTTATACAAGATTAGTATCAATATATCAAGTCCCGGTATACAAACTAGCATTGGAGTGAAGAACTTTGTGGGTCTAGATCTTCAAAAGGTTGGGCTGAAAGATGATAAGCAAAGTACGAGTCAGATTCCAATAAAAGATCCAAGTTTAAAAGTTCATAGTCCAAGGAAGAAAGTTCAAGAATTCAAAGGAAAAGTCAAGCAAGAGATTCAAGCCCAGGGAAGGACATGTAGTGATCAGAAGAAGCATGTGTTTCTTCAAGCTAAGTGGAGCCCGAAGAACACTGCAAGAGATCAAGAAGTACCTCGGGAGAATCAAGACAAAGATGACAAGGTTGAAGTTGAAGACGCGCCTATTTCAAGTCGAAAATTAGGGGGTTATACAGATACAACAATTGGTGGTGGTGAATGTCGGCTCAATTGTTGTTTGGCCCATGAAATACGCCCAACCCATGTGTTAGAGGTTTTAATTGGTAACTTAATGACCAAGTTAGGGCTTATTATGAGAGTTGGCTTATAAATAGATGTTACCGGGTTAAAGTTTCATAATGAGAGTTAGAAAGTTATTGTATTGGTTTTTTGAGTTATATTTTCCAGTTATAATGAAGTTCTTGAAAAGTTATTCCAATTATCGTTTGTTTCGGTTGAGTTAGACTATGAGTAATGCTAGGGTGAAGGTGAGAGAACACCCTGTTCCACGTAGCCTCCATGTAGACCATGTCAGAACTCACCCTCACCATCACCCAGGTCTGTAATGGTGGGGTGAAGGTGTAAGACCCCAACGCGGGCATCCTATAGTTGCTTCTCATAACGGGTCGTTTTCATTAAAAATGCATTTATTGCAAATCGAACTACAGCGGAAGTCTTTCTAAAAACATTTATAACCATTTAATGTTATTAGGTTTACCTTACGAACGCCTGCACCTCGATCCGAGTAACGCCGCTTCCAATCCAAGATACGTCAACTCTACGCTTACCTACAAAACAATCTAACATACATACAAAGTCAGCTACGCTGAGTGAGTTCTAATAGTTTATTTTAAATAAAAACCATCACATCATGATTATTAGTTTAATTCACTCAGGACCCTCCGGTCCATATTAAAATATTAATACACTTTATTAACTAATAACCAATCCATTGTCATCCCACGACATCCTATAACCGTTTACCACCCGAGACTTAACCCGCACCACCAATATAGATAATAATTACCTTATAATTAAAACAGCATAGACTCAACATACTATGCTAGCAACTCATATCCAAGAATACACATTAACTCAACTCTGGGTTAACACAACTTACCCAAGACAATAGCACATCTGGCCTTAACCAAGGCTCTCTCAATTAATAGACATACCCCTATTACATGTCACATCACAAGTCCTGACTCAACGGTTAGTCTAACTCTACACGCCACATTCAAAACGTCACATTAACACTATCTCATACACAATAAATACAACTCATTCCTAGCATGCATATTAACACTTATATACGCATGCAAACACATACCTTATCACTTCACCCTCGTCAGGGTTACCCTCGTCAGGGCATTAACACTCCCTAAACTCATCATTATCCTGTTAGATAAATCTCCCCGATGGTGACTTCCCGAAGAACCTCGTCCTCCACGATCCCGTTTGTCGTGTCATGATGACAGCGATCCAAACACAATACCCGCCATGCCACAAGGACAATGACACCAAACATACAACACAAATATAACCATACCATAACACACATCATATACAGGACTCATTAACTACACCTGCACCTTACACACGACCCTAACACAACATATCCAACATACAATCATAACCATTTAACTTTAAGCCCGACTCTCCTGGTCCAACCCTTAACATGTCGCACATTAATATCTCGTCTCTATAACTCACAAATTTCTAGGAACACTCCATAAACCCTACGACTCTCAATTTAAGCAATTTATACTCAAAGCATTATGGTTTAGGACCCGTGACCCTTAACATGATTAATTACATTAATACCACGTGAATGTGTGTACGATTGCCCCAAAATAGTAAAATGTTTAAAAGATGGAGATTAGAAACTCACTGGATACTGAGTCTGAATCCTTGCTCTGCATGCCTGCTCATCTACACTTGAACCCAACCTGTCAACGAATGTCCTCAGAGTTAGAGCACATTCTAAACATGTGTCGAGGACAACTAACTATAAGTGCTCCCGTCTTCGGTCTCACCCGTTCGCCCATTCGTCCAAACTAAACCCTATCCCCACGGTTTTATAATATCATCCCCTTGTCCTTTGCATGACTTGCGTACCCTAACATTCGCTTACATGCAGGCACGCGCAGGTGCTATGCAAGCCATGCCTTCATGATCAAGCACACGTCTGAACCGGGTCCCTGTGCATGCATGCATGCACGCCTAGCACAATCACTAACCGGGTGTAACCCGATTCCATCGTTCCTGACTACTCCGAGCTCGCCGCCACTGTCGTCGTACGTTTACAGCCGTCACCGGCCGCTGCCGTTTTCACGTCATACCTCCACCGCTTCCTCCCATGGCTGTCGGCACGCGCCATAGTCACCGGAACCACCGCAGTCCCCATCGCACCCTCACCCTGTCTCTTTCTATTCGACAAACCTGTCACCACCAAGCCGGATACCGCCTTCCGGTCATCACCCTTGTGCATTTTCCTTTAGCCATCGTCGCCGTGCCTCTCCAGCCTCCACACCACCATGTGTGTGATAATCCGAACTTTTAGGATTAACCCCGTTAGCAAATCCAGTTAAGTCCTAACTCAGTTAACTTAAATTCAAACTCGAGGGATTATTTATGGCATTTTCTAAACTTAAACTTCAAGGTATAAATGTGTAAATTAGTCAAAACTCTATTCTGTTGACTTTTGAAAGTCAACTAACCGTGTACTTAACTCGTTTTTAACTTGAAGGACCAATCCTGCTTAAATCCAAACTTTAATACAGGAAATTGCAAGGACTAGCTTTGTAATAAACCCAAACTCAACTATTTTGACTTCCCATAGTCAAAATTCGTAAATTCTTAAATCTAAACTCAATCTATAACCGAATTGTGTCCAAATTTGTGAATGTCGAGCATGTTTATGGCGAATTCGATCATCATTGTGGCATTCAATAACGATAATAATCGCAAATTAATTCCCATTACTCACAATCATGTCGTAACCGCCGAGTTCAGTTCGTATACGCACCAATTCGCATCAATTCGTCTTGCAATCTCAAATTAAACCTCTACACTGCTTGTATGAGTTCCAGAGAAGCTTTTGCCACGAAATCTTGGCCGGAGTCACAGCAGAAATCACGAAGATCGAACCCGTCGTCCACGGCACCCATTCTAGTCGGAAACCCTCAAGTTGTACCGCATTCTAGTAATTGATTGCTTCCTTAGCTTTGCTTTAGTATTTAAATCAAAGTCCCCATCCCAATTTGGGTTTCCATTATCGATTTTAACATGAACCCGATTCTAGGGTTCATGCGATTATGGTTTAGTCGATCACCACCTTAGACATTGTTTAAAATAAATTAACATTTACCAATTGATTCGTAATCTCTTACTTTATGAAAACCCCATATCAATTTAATCTTATAACATCAAACCGAACTTGATCCAGTAATTAGGGTTAGTTCATATTTCAATTTGGGGCTTTCAATCTTTGACACTTCTTTAATCAAATTAAACCACAAGGTCAGACTCGGAATCGATTGTTTAGTAAAAGCCCCATGATTCTCGTGTTTGTTATTTAAATTGCGTTTATAAAATAATATATTATTTTCATCCCGCTATCCCAATTAAAAATGATATATATATTTATATATTATTATCGTTTCGTTTATAAACTTCGTGTAACATTTTTAACTAACAAATAATATAATCATTTATATTATTTACTCTCGTTCATACCCTCGAATAAAATAATGGATTTAATATTCTTATCGCACAATTGTTTATGGTAATGTTTTGTTAAATTAAAAATAATATATATACTATATTATTTTCTTAGGCTATTATCTAATGGCGAAAAACTCAAATATATGTATTACATATTATTATTCGTCACTCGTCGCGAATCGTAATTATCTTAGTTAGTTAATTTAAGAATCCTTAATTTTCATGGACACATTCGTCTACTCATGGTCATTAGAGCGTTTCTTTTAGGTCGTTAATCGTCCCGTGTCATCGTCACAATTCCCATTTTATCCCTAATTGTTGTTTATAATTCTAGGGCATTCGAGAGCCGTGTCGGGCTAACGCTTGAGATTTCAATCTCGTACTTGTGTGATTACTACCTACGCAATCAGGTGTGTTTTCACGGCCCCTTTTACTGCTTTTAAACTGGGGGAGAAAATACGACGTAAACACTTTTTGATTTTTGTACTTCATTATGTATCATTTGTTATGACTATGCATAAACTCTATCATGAAATTCCTCACATCGAACCGTTTAAATATGAGTATAGCGAGGTATGTTGGGTATTACTACTGGGTTTGACAAACCTCACCCGCGTTAGTCACGCTAACTCGATTGGATATCGAACGGGTGCAATATTGACCTTAACGTGCACCATGGTTGATAGGCCTGGTGGGAGGCATTCAAACAGTCTGTTTACGGTTGCAAGCGTAATAGCAAACATGAACGTGGGTTAGCTACCTGTTGATATATATATATTGATTGTACAATAAATCTGGTAAACGTTTATTTATATATTGAAACCTATGAACTCACCAACCTTGTGTTGACATCTTTTCTTACACGTTTTCTCAGGTCGCTAAGATAAGGCATAGGTGCACATATAGGACATGCATGGAGTCATATTTTTGAATTATATTTTATTACATTCGGACTGTTTTTATTTATGTTTGGATTGTTCTCGTTTACGTTTGGATTGGACTTTTTGGGCGCGTTTGTTTTGCGCATTTACTTTCTTTATACGCTTTCGCATTTACTTTGATCGTTTATGATATTTTCATTTTAGTCCCATATACTGTCATTCATTGTAACTATTGACAGAGATTCTAGTTTGTCACTTCCCAAACGGTAAAACTCCGTTAGTTGAAATTAGGGGTGTGACAGATTGGTATCAGAGACATTGGTTATAGAGAACTAGGATTGCATACTAGACTATAACCTCACACATTAGTTACGCGTCATAAACGTTTTGTTTTGGCACTTATATATTACGTTACAGGACCATGTCGTCAACCCCACCACCACCACCTAAGGCACCAGGACATGATGCACCTATCTTATCATCCCCGGAGCCCAAAAGGCGTCGGACTAGTTATACCGAGTAGCGCAATTCGGTTTATCAGGGTGAACCGAGTAGCGCACAAGCATGGAATCCATCACACAGTTGGGATGCATACCCGAAAATGATCCAAAGATGGATCGAAATGGGAAATGTACCATCACCCTACTTTGGCTCCACTTCCTCATCATCTACTTTACCTAGCTTGCCATGTACCATGGAACAAGCTTTTACGGCTTTTGTATTTTACATGTCTAGGGAGTTAAGCATTGTGAAAGATACTACTGATGAGATACCCGACATTCTACAACGGGAGTTTCAAGTGGAAGAGAACAAGGAACAAATTGAGCATCTGACCACTGAACTAGCAGCAATGGACCAGGTCCATGACCATCTAGTGGATAGGGTGCAACATTTGGAAACGAAGGTGGACACCTCAGACCATGCTGCTGAAGGGATTCTGGAGAGAGTGACTCAGCTGGAAGCCCAAATGCAGGCAGCACTTTGGCCGGAGAATATCCCACATTCTGACGACGAGGAGGAGCCGTTTGAGGACGAGCCTTTAGAGGGGGAGCCACCCAAGGAGGAGCCGGTTGAGATTGATGATGCACTATCATGTGTTTCCTCCGATGACAAGGATGTTTGATGATTATTCTATCCCATCTTTCATTCATTTATGCTATGTTTATGCACTTTCTATTTCAAACCTAGATGGGTAAGGTTGTTCCCATTCAATAAAAGCATGAGAAGTTTGATGTTTTGAGTTATTTATTTTGTAGCTTTACAATTTATTTAATTTCAAAATATTAGATGTTGTGTTATAATTTCCTTACTTGTAGATATAATGTTTGAAATGCGATATATTTCTCATTATTTTGTATTTGTGAATGTGAAGAATCATGTCGGGAAGAGGAAGTGGAGGTCGTGCTGGTGGCCGAGGTACCATCAACATGACAGCAGCTGAGCTGGCGGCACTAATCAACGATAGTGTGGCTGAGGCTCTAGCAGCACAGAATGCTGCAGGTAAATGCTATAACCATTGACTAGTGAGGTCAACTCATCTCTTAAAGTGCCTTTCCCAAGCTTTATAATCTCAATCCTATATTATGTTTCTAAATCAACAGAATCAGCAACCAACATGCACATTCAAGACATTTATGGACTGTAAGCCTCACACCTTTAATGGAGCTGAAGGAGCTGTCGGACTACTCCGGTGGTTCGAGAAAGTAGAGTCGGTATTTTCCATGTGCAACTCTCCCCTGGCCAATCAGGTCAAATTTGCTTCTGCTACTTTGGAGGTCCCTACTCTCACACGGTGGAATGCAAAGGTCCAAATGTTGGGTTTAGCTATGGCCAATGCACTCCCGTGGGAGGAGTTTAAGACGATGATTAAGGAGGAGTACTGTCCTCAGGATGAGATTCAGAAGTTGGAAGGAGAATTCTGGAACCTGAAAATGGAAGGTTCTGAAATTGTGCTATACACCACTCGCTCTCATGAGCTTGCTACCATGTGCCCACACATGGTGACTCCTGATTACAAGAGGATTGAGCTGTACATTGGAGGTTTAGTGCCTCAGATTCAGAGTATGGTCACCTCCTCCAACCTTACCACCATCCAGCAGACTATCAGACTCGCCCATAAGTTAACCGATCAGGCGGTGACTCGACTCTACCCCAGAGGGGTTCAGTTTCTAAATCCACCGACAATCATAAGCGCAAGTTTGATCACAACTCCAACTCTCACTCCAACTCCGAGGGAACACGGTTTAATCAACCTCATCAGCAGCAGTGAAAGTTTGAGCCTGCTAAGAACTTCAATCAGACGACCTCTTCAGGTCCGAATCAGGGTGAATATGCTCGGAGGTATCCCAAGTGCAACAAATGTGCCTTTCACCACACGGGCACTTGTGACCGACTGCGTTGCGAGCGATGTGGTAAGATGGGCCACGCTGTGAAAGACTGTAGGGTTGAACTTCCGAACAAGTAACCATTTCGACCATAGGGATTTACAAGAGGATGTTTTTAGTGCGGCAGGGAGGGACACATTCAAAGGGATTGTCCTCGGTCAAAGAAGGGTGGAAATGGTAATGGAAACGGTAACGGAAATGGAAATAATCAGGGCCACAACGGTAACAACAATAATCAAGACAACAACAACAATGGTGGCAACAATGGAGGGAATGGTGCGAAGGGACGAGCCTTCGTGCTAGGATTTGGAGAAGCTCGATATGATCATAATGTGGTCACCAGTAAGTTCCTCTTAAACAATTACTTTACTTCTGTCCTTTTTGACACTGGTGCTGATTGGAGTTTTATATCTAAGAAACTTAGTGATATGATAAAAAGAACTCCAAATCTGCTAGAAGCTAAGTACATAATAGAAATAGCCGATGGCCAAATAATTGAAGCAACCCACATTCTTAAGGGTTGTAAGCTTGAGTTGGATGGTCATAAACTTGATATCGACCTTATGCCGGTCACACTTGGTAGTTTTGATGTAATTGTCGGCATGGATTAGTTATCTAAACACCAACCCGAAATCATCTATAGTGAGAAAATCGTTCGCATACCTCTGCCGAGTGGAGAAAATCTTTCCGTTCAGGGTGAAAAGGGTGGTGCAGTCATGGGCATCGTATCCTTCATGAAAGCACAGAAATGTCTTCGAAAAGGGCATACGGCTATTCTGGCTCTCGTTACTGAGCAACCATCGGAAAATAAGAAAATTGATGATATTCCCATCCTTCGTGATTTTCTAGAAGTATTTCTCGAGGATTTTCCTGGTCTGCCACCACACCATCAAGTTGAATTCCAAATCGATCTAGCACCCGGAGCAGCATCGATCGCTCGGGCACCTTATAGACTAGCACCTACTGAATTGAAAGAGCTATCCACTCAGCTATAGGAATTGTTGGATAAATGTTTCATCTGACCTAGCTCATCGCCATAGGGAGCTCCAGTCCTGTTTGTCAAGAAGAAGGACGGGACTCTCCGCATGTGTATCGACTACCGTGAACTGAATAAAGTGACAATCAAGAATCGTTATCATCTGCCTCGTATAGATGATCTCTTTGATCAACTCCAAGGATCAAGTTTTTATTCCATGATAGATCTTAGGTCTGGCTAACATCAATTGAGAGTCCGAGATGAGGATATCTCTAAACCTGCTTTCAGGAAAAGGTACGGCCACTATGAGTTTATGGTCATGCCTTTCGGATTAACCAACGCACCCGCGATGCTAATGGACCTCATGAACCATGTGTGTAAGCCATACCTTGATCAATTTGTCATCGTTTTCATCGACGACATCCTCATTTATTTAAAGAACAAGGAGGAACATGAGGAGCATCTACGTTTAATCCTGGAATTACTAAAGCAAGAGCGGATGTATGCTAAGTTTTCCAAGTATGAGTTCTGGATCCGGGAAGTTCAATTTTTAGGACATGTGGTTAATGAGAAGTGAATACATGTCGATCCATCAAAGATAGAAGCCATCAAGAATTGGGCAGCACCGACGACTCCGACTGAGGTGCGACAATGTCTGGGATTGGCTGGTTATTATCGTCGATTCATCAAGGGATTTTCTAAGATTGCACAATCTCTCACTGCCTTAACTCAGAAGGGTAAATCCTATAACTGGGGCGATAACTAGGAGTCAGCATTCCAACTCCTTAAGCAGAAACTTTGTAGTGCACTTTTTCTAGCTCTTCAAGAGGGAACGGATGATTTTGTGGTGTATTGTGATGCATCCACTCATGGTCTGGGTTATATGTTAATGCAACGAGAAAAGGTGATCGCATATGCTTCACGTCAACTAAAGATTCACGAGAAAAACTACACCACTCATGACCTAGAGTTGGGAGCCGTAGTTTTCGCACATAAGATATGGAGACATTACTTGTACGGTACCAAGTGCACTATCTACACCGATCACAAGAGTCTTCAGCATATCTTCGAGCAGAAAGAGATGAACATACGACAGCGTCGTTGGGTCGAGCTCTTGAATGATTATTACTGTGCGATCCGGTATCACCCGCGTAAGGCTAATGTTGTAGCTGATGCCCTAAGTCGAAAGGAAACCAAGCCCAAATGAGTTCGAGCATTACAGCTTACTATTCATCCCGGATTACATGACAAAATCCGTAGTGCTAAACTTAAGGCCCCGAAGGAGGAAAACCTACCGCTGGAAGTCACACGCGGTATGGAAGCACAACTCGAGCGAATATGAGTTCTAGTATTCGGGAACTTAAGGGAACTGGTCATGGATGAAGCTTATAAATCTCGTTACTCCATTCATCTAGGTTTCGACAAGATGTATCGTGACCTAAAGATACTGCTTTGGTGGCCAATGATGAAGGCTGATATAGCCACGTATGTGAGCAATTGCCTTACTTGCGCAAAGGTCAAAGTTGAATATCAAAAGCCTTCCGGTCTACTCCAACAACCGGAGAATCCCATGTGGAAATGAGAGCAGATGTCCATGGACTTTATCACAAAATTGCCACGAACTCCTACCGGATGTGATACCATTTGGGTAATCGCCGATCGTTTAAGAAAGTCCTCTCACTTATTAGCAATCAAGGAAACAGACAAAATGGAGAAGCTTACTCATATTTACTTGAAAGAAGTAGTATCTCGGCACGGGGGGCCAATCTCTATCATTTCGGATCGTGATGCACGATTCACCTCCCATTTCTGGAAATCATTACATAAAGCTTTAGGCACGCGTCTAGATATGAGCACAGCATACCACCCTTAAACTGATGGCCAGACGGAGAGTACTATTCAAACCCTGGAAGATATGCTACGAGCGTGTGTGATTGATTTCGGTAACACTTGGGAGTCTCACCTACCGTTGGTGGAGTTCTCCTACAACAACAGTTATCACACTAGCATCAAGGCAGCTCCATTCGAGGCACTATATGGACGGAAATGTCGTTCTCCTATTTGTTGGGCCGAGGTTGGAGATAGTTAACTTACGGGTCCTGAGCTTGTACTTGAAACTTCTAAGAAAATAGTTCAAATACGAAATCGTATGGCAGCAGCTCGTGATCGTTAAAAGAGCTATGCCGAAAAGCGTCGCAAACCGTTAGAATTTCAAGTAGGGGATATGGTCTTGTTAAAAGTCTCACCTTGGAAGGGTGTCATTCGTTTTAGGAAACCGGGCAAACTGAATCCTCGTTATGTTGGACCATTCAAGATAGTGAAGAGAATTAGGCCAGTAGCGTATCAACTAGACCTACCTGAAGGACTTAGTGGTGTACGCAACGTCTTTCACGTGTCTAACTTGAAGAAATGTCTAGCAGACGAGTCACTCGCGGTTCCACTTGAGGAACTTCACATCGACGAACAGTTGCGTTTCATCGAAGAACATGTGGAACTCATTGATAGGGAAGTTAAAACGCTTAATCGTAGTAAAATCCCTATTGTCAGAGTCCGTTGGAACTCGAAACGCGGACCGGAATTCACGTGGGAGGGTGAGGATCAGATGATGCGCAAGTATCCTCATCTATTCAAGCACTCCACGTCAAACTCTTGAGGTACTATTTTAATTTTCGGGACAAAAATTCTTTCAACTAGGGGATGATGTGACATCCGGGAAAATTTTTTTTTAATTTTATTTATTTAATTGTCGGGACGAAAATTCTTTCAACTAGGGGATGATGTGACAATCCGGACTTTTAGGATTAACCCCGTTAGAAATCCAGTTAAGTTCTAACTCAGTTAACTTAAATTCAAACTCCAGGGATTATTTATGGCATTTTCTAAACTTAAACTTCAAGGTCTAATTCTGTAAATTAGTCAAAACTCTATTCTGTTGACTTTTGAAAGTCAACTAACCGTGTACTTAACTCGTTTTTAACTTCAAGGACCAATCTTGCCAAAATCCAAACTTCAATACAGGAAATTGCAAGGACTAGCTATGTAATTAACCCAAACCAGACTATTTTGACTTCCCAAAGTCAAAATTCACAAATTTTTTAATCCAAACTCAATCTATAACCGAATTATGCCCAAATTTGTAACTGTCGAGCATGTTTATGGTGAATTCGATCATCATTGTGGCATTCAATAACGATAATAATCGCAAATTAATTCCCATTACTCACAATCATATAATAACCGCCGAGTTCGGTTCTTATACGCACCAATTCGCATCAATTCGTCTTGCACTCTCAAATTAAACCTCTGCACTGCTTGTACGAGTTCCAGAGAAGCTTTTGCCCATGAAATCTTGGCCGGAGTCACAGCAGGAATCGCCGAAGATCGAACCCGTCGTCCTCGGCACCCATCGTAGTCGGAAATCCTCAACTTGTACCGCATTCTAGTAATTGATTGCTTCCTTAGCTTCGCTTTGGTGTTTAAATCAAAAGCCCCATCCCAATTTGTGTTTCCATTATCGATTTTAACATGAACCCGATTCTAGGGTTCATGCGATTATGGTTTAGTCGATCACGACCTTAGACATTGTTTAAATTCAATTAACCTTTACCAATTGATTCGTAGTCTCTTACTTTATGAAAAGCCCATATCAATTTAATCTAATAACATCAAACCGTACTTGATCCAATAATTAGGGTTAGTTCATTTTTCAATTTGGGGCTTTCAATCTTTGACACTGCCTTAACCAAATTAAACCGCAAGGTCAGACTCGGAATCAATTGTTTAGTAAAAGCCCCATGATTCCATCGATTTCTAATATCCAATTTGATCAATTTAATTCTGAGTTCATGTCTAGGGTTTTCGGCTTCTTATTTATGAAATTAGCGATCCTATAACTGATGATTTTGCAATTAAACGTGACCTCAGATTCGAAAACTCTCGATTTACAAAACCCCTTTACTGATTTGAATCATTGTTATCGAATTTGTGAGTATTGGACTAGGATCGATCGCGGGTTGGTATGAGGGGGGAATCTCAGGGACTCATTTGATAAAATCGTTTTGGTCAGGGTCTGTTTGGAATTTGGGTTGAAGCTGAGTTGGTTAATTGTGTGTGCTTGTAGGGGAGAGAACCGGGTTCGAGTCTCTCCACCTGTTTTATTTTTAAAACATTTTCTGATTATTATTTAAATAGAAAAATCAAACCCTATATTGTTATATTAATATATTATAATGTTTTAAACCGGAAAACCACCCGTAGGCTCGGGTTTAGCCTTGTATATCGTGTTTGTTATTTAAATTGCGTTTATAAAATAATATATTATTTTTAACCCGCTATCCCAATTAAAAATGATATATATATATATATATATATATATATATATATATATATATATATATATATATTATTATCGTTTCGTTTATAAACTTTGTGTAACATTTTTAACTAATAAATAATATAATCATTTATATTATTTACTCTCGTTTATACCCTCGAATAAAATAATACATTTAATATTCTTGTCGCAAAATTGTTTATGGTAATGTTTTTTTAAATTAAAAATAATATATATACTATATTATTTTCTTATGCCATTATTAAATGGCGAAAACAATCAAATATATTTATTATATATTATTATTCGTCATTCGTCACGAATCGTAATTATCTTAATTAGTTAATTTAAGAATCCTTTATTTTCGTGGACACGTTCGTCTACTCATGGTCATTAGAGCGTTTCTTTTAGGTCGTTCATCGTTCCGTGTCATCGTCACCATTCCCATTTTATCCCTAATTTTTGTTTATAAAGTCTACCTTGTCACCCGCTTTCGACTTTGTAACTTGTAGGTTCCGCCTACACATTCCCTCATTTCTCATTATTTACTCTTATGGCACAACATTGTCACTTAGTTGCTTATTTATCGCATTCCTTGATCTACCCACAGCGCATATGACGTCACTCTTTTCTATACCCCTGATGATCTCGTTGTTCGGTCACACCCAAGTAGGGTACCTTGCTCTTCACAATGAGGATCATTCGTTGTCCTTCTCACTTCATACCTTGATTGCCACCAAGAAATGATTCTTTAAAACTCCGACACCACTACCTTGTTCACAGAGGTGGTTCATCTCTCGTTCTCAGATGACCTTCAAGAACTTGTGCCAAGCTCTACTGATCCCTCCTAATGGTTCCCCACCACCATACTTATTTACTTTTTCATCACATGTTTAACACGCTCCCTTTAGTATGTACATACACCTAACACCAGGGTCATTCTCATTAGTCCTCGGTGTTCTCAATAGCTCATCTACCACTGTCATGTCTGTTCCGTTAGCCAAACATTTTCTTTACTTGAATGCTCCCCCGGAGCTCCCTTTAATTTAGTCATAGGTTTTTCAACGTAGGCATTTCCCTTCTTAGTCACTTATATGCAATCCTGCACTTGTCTTCCTTTTACTTCGCTCTCTTTGTAGTTGTTCTATCGCATCGCATTCATTAATTATTGACGTGAAGTCCATCTTATCACAATCTCACATATTCCTCCTCCTGTCCAGAGTGAATATTTCCACACCTCATGTATCCTACCTCGGCAAAGTTCTCTATATGGAACGCATTCCATGGAGATCCATTCGTCGCTACTTTTACCTCGTGCTGGAATCTTCAACGTCGTCATTTCGATCACGTCGTAAATATCGCTGACCAAGCATCCACGTAACGCTTTCATCATAAACTCTCACCGTTGCACCCCCTTGGTTTGTGCTCCGCATCCTCGAGATGTAATTATTGGTATCTCATAAGAGCACCTCGCTGATCGTCTCGAATGACGTTAAAACTCCTCGTATCACTTCGATACATCAACTTTGAGAAAATCGTAAAGATAAAAACACTAATCTTAATCACACCGACCACCCTTCATATGCACAACTAAGTGCGTACTACGAGAACACATCGACACAACATAACTACATATCATACCATGTTCTACATGAGTACTAGTAACCACACATTCTTGCTCGCAAGAAGTGCACACAATTAACTAGGCCTGAATAAATTTCTATGCATACAATAAGACCTCACCATTTATAAACATACAAACTATTGAACTCTACCTTCTATTTATTACAACGGTAGTTCCTGCCACACGTCATCACATATTCACACGAAATTCACACAGTCGTACCTCTACGGGTAGCCTTAATGGTTTAAGGTAACACACTACTCGACCACATAAGCATCTAATCAGTCAAAAAGTTAAGTCATTCTACAATATCTCATGACAATTGCCACTGCTACCGATCACTCAAAAATCAACTATCTCAAAGCGTGCTCACTAAGTTGTTACTTGACCACCTCAAGTGCATCTGCTGCATCCTCCTCTGGTTCTTCCTCATCGGATCCTGGATCACTCACCGGATCCTCTAGAAGTAGAGCTTTCTTAGCAGTCACACGCGATTGATCTTTCAGCCATGCAGGTCCACATCCTGGAGGGAATTCGCGTACAACTCGCACTACTCTCATTTTTCATTCCATCTTTCTAATCATAGCTCCCCACGGTATGTCTCCGATTGAAGCTCTAGTCACACATGGCACGAGAAGCGCCAACAACACTCCTATCTCACTAGCAGTTTCACCCGCAACGGTCGTCGTCTTGACTGGTCGTTCTGCATTCCTCTTAGTAAGAGTTCCACGTTTGCCCATCTCGTATGCTTCGTCCTAACCACCTAATCCTACTAAAGATAGAACGCTACAGTGCTTACTGTGGGCACAAATTCAGAATATGAGAGTAGTTATAGACTTGCAAATCACGGTGATCAAATGCAATTTGGTGATCCACATCACTGCTCGGATTCTAAACCCTTCCCATCATACTCACACTAACTTTCTACCTTCACGCACACCGAATGCACAACTGCACACCACATGTAGATACACAGAAATTCACTAACCATAACGCAATTAATGCTACTCTACATTAACTAGCTCACAATTCATGATTTCACAAAGTCACACCACACATTTCACTTAGTTCCTACGTACTACTACAACACATAGCACATCTCATGTTCCCACACGGAACCATAAATTATTCACCCACATCAATCACTTCACCTATCGTAATACTACACAAATGGTAAATAATAATTACTACTCAACTTGAAAGACGTACCTCTTGGCTCACGGTTACTCGTAGTGGCATTCGTTTCACCCTTGTCCCGTTTTCGGTTTAAGTTAAAGTATTTTATTTGTTTAAAAATACCAGTTTTCTCTTAAACCATAGCTCTGATAACAACTTGTAAGACCCCAACCCGGGCATCTTACAGTTGGTTCTCTTAATGGGTCGTTTTCATTAAAAACGCATTTATTGCAAATCGAACTACAGTGGAAGTCTTTCTAAAAACATTTATAACCATTTAGTGTTATTAGGTTCACCTTATGAATGCCTGCACCCCGATCTGAGTAACGCCGCTTCGAAGCCAAGATACGTCAACTCTACGCTTACCTGCAAAACAATCTAACGTACACACAAAGTCAGCTACGCTGAGTGAGTTCTAATAGTTTATTTTAAATAAAAACCATCTCGTCATGATTATTAGTTTAATTCACTCCGGACCCTCCGGTCCTTATTAAAATATTATTACACTTTATTAACTAATAACTAATCCCATGGCATCCCACGACATCCTATAACCGTTTACCACCCGAGACTCAACCCGCACCACTAATATAGATAATAATTACCTTATAATTACAACAGCATAGACTCAACATACTATGCTAGCAACTCATATCCAAGAATACACATTAACTCGACTCTGGGTTAACACAACTTACCCTAGACAATAGCACATCCGGCCTTAACCAAGGCTCTCTCAATTAGCAGACATACCCCTATTACACGTCACATCACAAGTCCTGACTCAACTATCAGTCTAACTCTACACGTCACGTTCAACATGTCACATTAACACTATCTCATACATAATAAATACAACTCATTCCTAGCATTCAGATTAACACATATATACGCATTCAAACACATACCTTATCACTGCACCCTCATCAGGGCATTAACACTCCCCGAGCTCATCATTATCATGTTAAATAAATGTCACCATTGGTGACTTCCCGAAGGACCTCGTCCTCCATGATCCCGTTTGTCGTGTCATGATAACAGCGATCCAACCACAATACCCGCCATGCCACAAGGACAATGACACCAAACATACAACACAAATATAACCATACCATAACACACATCATATACAGGACTCATTAACTACACTTTCACCTTACACACGACCCTAACACAACATATCCCACATACAATCATAACCATTTAACTTTAAGCCCGACTCTCCCGGTCAAACCCTTAACATGTCGCACATTAATATCTCGTCTCTTTAACTCACACATTTCAAGGAACACGCCATAAACCCTACGACTCTCAATTTTAGCAATTTATACTCAAAGCATATAGGTTTAGGACCCGTGACCCTTAACATGATTAATTACATTAATACCACGTGAATGTGTGTACGATTGCCCCAAAACAGTAAAACGTTTAAAAGAGGGGGATTAGAAACTCATTCGATACTGAGTCTGAATCCTTGCTCTGCATGCCTGCTCATCTACACTTGAACCCAACCTGTCAACGAATGTCCTCATAGTTAGAGCAGATTCTAAACATGTGTCGAGGATAACTAACTATAAGTGCTCCCGTCGTCGGTCTCACCCGTTCGCCCATTCGTCCAAACAAAACCTAGCCCCATGGTTTTATAATATCATCCCCTTGTCCTTAGCATGACTTGCGTACCTTAACATTCGCTTACATGCAGGCACGCGCAGGTGCTATGCAAGCCCTGCCTTCATGATCAAGCACACGTCCGAACCGGGTCCCTGTGCATGCATGCATGCACGCCGAGCACAATCACTAACCAGGTGTGTCACACCCCCAATTTCAACTAACAAAATTTTACCGTTTGGGAAGTGACAAACCAGGATCTCAGTCATTAGTTACATTTAACGACTCTATATGGGACTAAAAATGAAAATATATCATAAATTATCAAAGTAAGTGTGGAAGCGTAAAACGAAAGTAAATTCGCAAAACAAACGCGCCCCAGAAAAGTATCAAAGTGTTCAGTCCAAACAAAGTCCAAAAATAAAGTACAAGCAATTCAGTAATATTATTTTTATAAATAAATCATAAGACTCCATGCATGCCCTGTGCGTGCACCTGTGCCTTATCTTAAGTGACCTGAGAAAACATGTAAGAAAAGATGTCAACACTAGGTTGGTGAGTTCACACGTTTCAGTATATAAATAAACGTTTACCAGATTTATTGTACAATCAACATATGTATATCAACGGGTAGCTAACCCATGATCATGTTTGCTATTACGCTCGCAACCGTAAACTGACTGTTTGTATTGCCTCCCACCAGGTCTATCAACCATGGTGGACGTTTAGGTCAAAACTGCACCCGTTCGATATCCAATTGAGTTAGCGCTACTAACGCGGGTGAGGTTTGTCAAACCCAGTAGTACTACCCAACATATCTCGCTATTCTCATATTTAAACGGTTCGATGTGAGGACTTTCATAATTGACTTTTACGCATAGTCATAACAAGTGATATAATATGAAGTACAAAAATCAAAAAGAGTTTGCATCATGTTTTCTTCCCCAGTTGAAAACAGTAAAAGGGGCCATGAAAACTCACCTGAACTGCGTAGGTAGTAATCACACAAGAACGAGATTGGGATCTCAAGCGTTAGCCCAACACGACTCACGAATGCCCTAGAATTACAACATAATTATTAGGGGTATACTGGGAATTGTGACGACGACGCGGAATGTTGAACGTCCTAAGTACGCTCTAATGATTAAGGAATAGACGAACGTGTCCACGGAACAAGGATTCTTAATATGCTTATTAAGATAGATACGTTTCGCGACGAATGACAAATAATATATAATAAATATATTCGAGCGTTTTCGTCATTAAATAAAGATCGATGAAAATAATATAATATATATATTATTTTTAGATTTAACAAGATATCACCATAACAGTTGTGTGTTAAAAATAATAAGTCTATTATTTTATTCAAAGACATAAACATGTATAATAAATAAATATTATATATATATATATATATATATATTTGAAACGTCTCCCCTTATTTACAACTTTAGTGAAACAATATTTAAAGCACTAATATTTTAACCGGAGTTACGGAGTGAAATATATTATTTTATTTGCAAACACGGATTTAATAATAATATAATATATTATTATAATATCAAGAACAATAATAACGATACGTTAAAAATCCCAAACCCGAGTTCACAGGTTGATTTTCCGGTTCAAAACACTTAATATATTAATATAATAATGTGTCATTTGATTTTATATTAAAATAGTGACTAGAAAATAAATAAAAACCAAAAAATGGGTGAGGAGACTCGAACCCGGGTCTCCTCTCCAACAGTCAACAACCTTAACCAACAGATCTGCTAGGATAATCGCAACAGAATTTGTATCTAACCGGTTTAAATCAAAGGTCCAGAAAACCCCTCCCCCCATACTCAATCGCGATCGGTCAAAGCAAAAATCCACCGATTCGATCGCGATTTCACAAGGTGACATGGGGGTTTGGATAATCGGGTTATAGCGAATATATGTGTGAGTTTAATTACAAAATCGTTGAATATAAAACCGTTAATTACCCGAACTAAATCCTAAAACCCTAGATTAGAAACCACAAATCAAAATGGTCGAATTCGATAGTATTAACAGTTGAATTCATGGGGCTTTTACAGAGTATTGGATTGCGAATCTGACCATATAGTTCAATTTCATTTTGGTTAACTCTAGGATCGAAACCCCCAATTCGGTTTATGAACAAACCCTAGATTCTAGATCATGAACAATTCGATGACGATTGGTAAAATTAACATGGGGCTTTTACTGAGAAGTTGATTGCGATTCTACATATACCAATTAATCGAATTATGATCGAGTCCAAAGCCAAAAGCCCCAAATTCCAATTTCGTATGAACCCTAGGTTAGTGATCTTGTTAAATTCGATGTTGCAAGCCCTAATTAACATAGGGCTTTCCATCTATGAATGAAAATGAAGCTAAAGGAGGGTTTAGTTACCAGAAACGGATTCGAATTGAGAGTGCTCGAGTAGAATGGGTGTCGACCGCAACTGCTTTGATCTCCGGCGACTTCTGCTATGATTCCGGCCAAATTGATGCATGTTACAGCTTCTAATGGATGCGACTAAGGTGATTGTACGCTCAATTCGTGAGGATAATACATGAATCCGTCGAATTTGAGGGTAATCGATAGGTAGGTCGACGGTTACGAAAGTGATTGTCGTAATTGGGATTTATTCACGAATAATGGTGGTGTAATGGTTCTAATGATGGTCGATAATGACATCACATGCGTTTTCAGTTACGAAATCAAACGGGAATTGATTGTGGAAGTCGAATTCGGATCAATGGGTTACGATTTTGACTTTCATAAGTCAATAGAGACAACATTCCCCTATTTTGACTTTTGGGAGTCAACAAATTCACTTTGGTTTAATTACAGAATTAACCCCGACAGTTTTAGTTTAGATAACGACAGAATCAGTCCCTAGGTTTTAATATTGAGTTAAAGGAGTTGGGCTTTAACAGAAAACTTAACGGGATTATTTTGAAAAGTCGGATCGTCACATCATCCCCTAGTTGAAAGAATTTTCGTCCCGAAAATTAAATAAAAAAATAAAAAATAAATAAAAAAAATTTCCGGGTGTCACATCATCTCCTAGTTGAAAGAATTTGCGTCCCGAAAATTAAAATAGTACCTTAAGAATTTGACGTGGAGCACTTGAACAGATTAGGATATTTGCGCATCATCTGATCCTCGCGCTCCCACGTGAATTCCGGTCCGCGTTTCGAGGTCCAATAGACTCTAACAATAGGGATTTTACTACGTTTTAACGTTTTGACTTCCCTATCCATAATTTCCACGGGTTCTTCGATGAAACGCAACTATTCATTGGTGTGTAGTTCCTCAAGAGGAACTACGAGTGACTCGTCTGCTAGACATTTCTTCAAGTTTAAGATGTGAAAGACGTTGTGTACACCACTAAGTACTTCAGGTAGGTCCAGTTGATACGCTACTGGACCAATTCTCTTCACTATCTTGAATGGTCCAACATAACAAGGATTTAGTTTGCCCCGTTTCCTAAAACGAATGACACCCTTCCAAGGTGAGACTTTTAACAAAACCATATCCCCTACTTGAAATTCTAATGGTTTACGACGCTTATCGGCATAGCTCTTTTGACAATTGCGAGCTGCTGCCATACAATTTCTAATTTGAATGATTTTCTCAGAAGTTTCAAGTACGAGTTCAGGACCTATAAGTTGACTATCCCCAACCTCGGCCCAACAAATTGGAGAACGGCATTTTCGTCCATATAATGCTTCAAATGAAGCTGCCTTGATACTAGTGTGATAGCTATTGTTGTAGGATAACTCCACCAACGGTAGGTGAGACTCCCAAGTGTTACCGAAATCAATTACACAAGCTCGTAGCATGTCCTCCAGAGTTTGAATAGTACGTTCTGTCTGGCCATAAGTTTGAGGATGGTATGTTGTGCTCATATCTAAACGCGTGCCTAAAGCTTTATGTAACGACTGCCAAAAATGAGAGGTGAATAGTGCATCACGATCCGAAATGATAGAGATTGGCACCCCGTGCCGAGATACTACTTCTTTCAAGTATATATGAGTAAGTTTTTCCATCTTGTCGGTTTCCTTGATTGCTAAGAAGTGTGCGAACTTTGTTAAACGATCAACGATTACCCAAATGGTATAAAATCCGGTAGGAGTTCGTGGCAATTTCGTGATAAAGTCCATGGATATCTGCTCCCATTTCCACATGGGAATCTCTGGTTGTTGGAGAAGACCAGAAGGCTTTTGATATTCTACCTTGACCTTTGTGCAAGTCAGGCACTTGCTCACATAGGTGGCTATATCGGCCTTCATCTTTGGCCACCAATACAACACCTTTAGGTCATGATACATCTTGTCGGAACCTGGATGAATAGAGTAACGAGATTTATGAGCCTCATCCGTGACTAGTTCCCTTAAGTTTCCGAATACTAGAATCCATATTCGCTCGACGAAGTAGCGAATACCGTCAGAATTAACCTCGAGTTGTGCTTCCATACCACGTGTACCTTCCAGCGGTAGGTTCTCCTTTTTCAGGGCTTTGAGTTGAGCACTACGGATTTTGTCAGGTAATCTGGGGTGAATAGTAAGCTGTATTGCTCGAACTCATTTGGGCTTGGTTTCTTTTCGGCTTAGGGCATCAGCTACAACAATAGCCTTACCCGGATGATACCGGATCGCACAGTCATAATCATTCAAGTGCTCGACCCAACAACGTTGTCTCATGTTCAGCTCTTTTTGCTCGAAGATATGCTGAAGACTCTTGTGATCGGTGTAGATGGTGCACTTGGTACCGTACAAGTAGTGTCTCCATATCTAAAGTGCGAAAACTACAGCTCCCAGCTCTAGGTCATGAGTGGTGTAGTTTTTCTCGTGAATCTTTAGTTGAAGCGAAGCATATGCGATCACCTTTTCTCGTTGCATTAATACATAGCCCAAACCCTAAATGGATGCATCATAATACACCATAAAATCAGTTGTTCCTTTCAGAATAGCTAGAATAGGTGCACTGCAAAGTTGCTGCTTAAGATGTTGGAATGCTGACTCTTGGTTATCGCCCCAGTTATAGGCTTTACCCTTCTGAGTTAAGGCAGTGAGAGGTTGTGCAATTTTATAAAATCCTTCGATGAATCGGCGATAATAACCAGTCAATCCCAGAAATTTTCGCACCTCAGTCGGAGTCGTCGGTGCTGCCCAATTCTTAATGGCTTCAATCTTTGATGGATCGATATGTATTCCCTTCTCGTTAACCACACGTCCTAAGAATTGAACTTCCCGGATCCAGAATTCACACTTGGAAAACTTAGCATACAGTTGCTCCTTTTTAAGTAATTCCATGATTAAACGTAGATGTTCCTCATGTTCCTCCTTGTTCTTGGAATAAATGAGGATGTCATCTATGAAAACAATGACAAATTGATAAAGGTATTGCTTACACACACGGTTCATGAGGTCCATGAATACCGCAAGTGCGTTGGTTAATCTGAAAGGCATGACCATAAATTCATAGTGGTCGTACCTTGTCCCGAAAGCAGTCTTAGAGATATCCTCATCTCGGACTCTCAATTGATGGTAACCGGACCTAAGATCTATCTTGGAATAGAAACTTGATCCTTGGAGTTTATCAAACAGATCGTCTATACGAGGCAAAGGATAACGATTCTTGATTGTGACGTTATTCAATTCACGGTAGTCGATACACATACGGAAAGTCCCGTCCTTCTTCTTGACAAACAGGACCGGAGCTCCCCATGGCGATGAGCTAGTTCGGATGAAACCTTTATTCAATAGTTCCTGTAACTGAGTGGACAGCTCTTGCAATTCACTAGGTGCTAGTCTATAAGGTTCCCGGGCGATCTGTGCCGCTCCGGGTGCTAGATCAGTTTGGAATTCAACATGACGGTGTGGTGGCAGACCAGGAAAATCCTCGGGAAATACTTCTAGAAATTTACGAACGATGGGAATATCTTCAATCTTCTTCTCTTCTGATGGCTGCTCAGCAACGAGAGCCAAAATAGCAGTATGCCCTTTTCGAAGGCATTTTTGTGCTTTCATAAAGGATATGATGCCAATGACTGCACCAACCTTTTCGCCCTGAACGGAAAGGGTTTCTCCACTTGGGAGAGGAATGCGAACATAGATGATTTCAGCTTGGTTTTTAGATAACCAATCCATGTCGACAATTACATCAAAACTACCAAGTGTGACCGGCATAAGGTCGATATCAAGTATGTGACTAGCTAGTTCAAGCTTACATCCCATAAGAATGTGGGTTGCTTCAATTATTTGGCCATCAACTATCTCTATTATATACTTACCTTCTAACAGAGTTCGAGTTCCTTTTATCATATCACTAAGTTTCTTAGATACAAAACTCCTACCAGCACCAGTGTCAAAAAGGACAGAAGCAAAGTAATTATTTAAGAGAAACTTATCGGTGACCACATAATGATCATAACGAGCTTTTCCAGACCCTAGCACGAAGGCTCGTCCCTTCGTACCATTCCCTCCATTATTTCCGTTACCACCGTTGTTGTTATGATTATTGTTGTTGCCGTTGTTGCCCTGATTATTGCCGTTGTCGTTACCATTATTATTTCCATTTCAATTTCCATTTCCATTTCCATTTCCATTTCCATTCCCACTCTTCTTCAACTGAGGACAATCTCTTTAAATGTGTCCCTCCTTGCCGCACTAAAAACATCCTCTTATAAATCCCTGAGGTCGGAATGGTTGCTTGTTCGGAAGTGCAACCCTACAGTCCTTCGTAGCGTGGCCCATCTTACCACATCGCTGGCAACGCTGTCAGTCACAAGTGCCTGTGTGATGATAGACAAATTTGTTGCACTTGGGATGCTTCCCAGCATATTCCCCCTGATTTGGACCTGAAGAGGTCGTCTGATTGAAATTTCTGGTAGGCTCAAACTTTCGTTGTTGCTGCTGATTGAACTGGGGTCCTTTGGAGTTGGAGTGGTGATCAAACTTGCGCTTATGAGTGTCGGTGGATTTAGAGACTGAACCCCTCGGAGGTAGAGTCCCTTGAGTCACCGCCTGATCGGTTAACTTGTGGGCTAGTCTGATCGTCTACTAGATGGTGGCAGAGTTGGATGAGGTGACAATACTCTGAATCTGAGGCACTAAGCCTCCAATGTACAGTTCTATCCTCTTGTAGTCCGGAGTCACCTTGTGTGGGCACATGGTAGCAAGCTCATGGGAACGAGTGGTGTAAAGCTCAATTTCTGAACCTTCTATCTTTAGGTTCCATAATTCTCCTTCCAACTTTTGAATTTCATCCCGAGGACAGTACTCCTCCTTCATCATCATCTTAAACTCCTCCCACCGCAGTGCATTGGCCATCGCCAAACCCAACATCTGGACCTGTGCATTCCACCAAGTGAGAGTCGGGCCCTCCAAAGTTCCAGAAGCGAAATTGACCTGATTGGCCAATGGGCAGTTGCACATGGCAAATACCGATTCTACTTTTTCAAACCAACGGAGTAGTCCGACAGCTCCTTCAGCTCCACTAAAGGTGTGGGGCTTGCAGTCCATAAATGTTTTGAAGGTGCAGGCTGGTTGCTGATTCTGTTGACCTGGATTTAGAAACATAATATAGGACCGAGATTATAAAGCTTGGGAAAGGCACTTTGAGAGATGAATTGACCTCACTAGTCAAATAGCTATAGCACTTACCTGCAGCATTATGTGCTGCTAGAGCCTCAGCCACACTATCGTTGATTAGTGCCGCCAGCTTAGCTGCTGTCATGTTGATGGTACCTCGGCCACCAGCACGACCTCCACGTCCTCTTTCCGACATGATTCTTCACATTCACAAATACAAAACAATGAGAAATATATCGCATATTAAACATTATTTATGTACAAGTAAGGAAAAACAACATCTAACATTTTGAAAATTAAATAAATTGTAAGGCTACAAAATAAATAACTCAAACATTAAACTTCTCATGCTTTTATTTAATGGGAACAACCTTACCCATCTAGGTTTGAAAAGAGAAATAACATAAACGAAGCATGAAAGAAAAGGAAAGATAAAATAGAAAGATCATCAAGCATCCTCTTCATCGAAAGAAACGTATGATTGTGCATCGTCGATCTCCATCGGTTCCTCCTCGGGTGGCTCCTCCTCTAAGGGCTCATCCTCGAAGGGCTCCTCGTCGTCGTCCGAAAGTGGAATGTCTTCGGGAAATAGGGCTGCTTGTAGTTGGGCTTCTAAGTGGGTCACTCTCTCCCGAAGTCCTTCAGCAACATGGTCTGCTACTTGTAGTTGGGCTTTCAGATGAGTCACTCTCTCCAGAATCCCTCCTACATCATGGTCTGAGGTGTCCACCCTCGTCTCCAAATGTGTAACCCGATCCACCAAAAGGTTATGGACCTGATCCGTTACTGCTAGTTCAGTGGTCAGATGCTCTATTTGCTCCTTGTTTTCTTCCATGTGTGGCTCTCGTTCTAGAATGCCGGGTATCTCATCAGTGGCTTCCTTCATCGCTTTTAGCTCCTTAGTTATGATAAACACAAAAGCTGGAAAAGCTTGTTCCATGGTGCATGGCAAGCTTGGCAAAGTAGAGGATGAGGAAGTGGAACCAAAGTAGGGTGATGGAACATTTCCCATCTCGATCCACGTTTGGATCATCTTTGGATATGCACTCCAATTAAGTGTCGTGTTCCTTGCTTGTGCACTATTTGGTTCACCCTGTTCCACTGAGTTGTCACTAGAACTAGTCCAGCACCATTTGGGCTCCGGGGATGATAAGATAGGTGCCTCAGGTGATGGTAGTGGGGTTGACGACATGATCCTGTAACGCAATACATAAGTGCCAATACATAACGCTTATGATATGAAACTAATGTGTGAGGTTATAGTCTAGTATACAATCCTAGTTCTCTATAACCATTGTCTCTGATACCAATCTGTCACACCCCCAATTTCAACTAATGGAATTTTACCATTTGGGAAGTGACAAACCAGGATCTCAGTCATTAGTTACATTGAACGAGTCTATATGGGACTAAAAATGAAAATAAATCATAAATGATCAAAGTAAGTGCGGAAGCGTAAAACGAAAGTAAATGTGCAAAACAAACGCGCCCAAGAAAAGTCCCAAAGTGTTCAGTCCAAACAAAGTTCAAAAATAAAATACAAGCAATTCAGCAATATTATTTTTATAAATAAATCATAAGACTCCATTCATGCCATGTGCGTGCACCTGTGCCTTATCTTAAGCGACCTGAGAAAACATCTAAGAAAAGATGTTAACACTAGGTTGGTGAGTTCACAGGTTTCAGTATATAAATAAACGTCTGCCAGATTTATTGTACAATCAACATATGTATATCAATGGGTAGCTAACCCATGATCATGTTTGCTATTACGCTCGCAACCGTAAACTGACTGTTTGTATTGCCTCCCACCATGTCTATCAACATGGTGCACGTTTAGGTCAATATTGCACCCGTTCGATATCCAATCGAGTTAGCGCGACTAACGCGGGTGAGGTTTGTCAAACCCAGTAGTACTACCCAACATACCTCGCTATTCTCATATTTAAACGGTTCGATGTGAGGACTTTCATGATAGAGTTTACGCATAGTCATAACAAGTGATATAATATGAAGTACAAAAATCAAAAAGAGTTTGCATCATGTTTTCTCCCCCAGTTTAAAACAGTAAAAGGGACCGTGAAAACTCACCTGAACTGCGTAGGTAGTAGTCACACAAGAACGAGATTGGGATCTCAAGCGTTAGCCCAACACGGCTCACGAATGCTCTAGAATTACAACATAATTATTAGGGCTATAATAGGAATTGTGACGACGACGTGGAATGTTGAACGTCCTAAGTACGCTCTAATGATTAAGGAATAGACGAACGTGTCCATGGAACAAGGATTCTTAATATGCTTATTAAGATAGATACGTTTCGCGACGAATGAAAAATAAAATATAATAAATATATTCGAGCGTTTTCGTCATTAAATAATGATCGAAGAAAATAATATAATATATATTATTTTTAGATTTAACAAGATATCACCATAACAGTTGTGTGTTAAAAATAATAAGTCTATTATTTTATTTAAAGACATAAACGTATATAATAAATATATATATTTGAAACATCTCCCCTTGTTTACAACTTTAGTGAAACAATATTTAAAACAATAATATTTTAACTTGAGTCACGGAGTGAAATATATTATTTTATTTGCAAACACGGATTTAAGAATAATATAATATATTATTATAATATCGAGAACAATAATAACGATACGTTAAAAATCCCAAACCCGAGTTCTCGGGTTGATTTTCTGGTTCAAAACACTTAATATATTAATATAATAATGTGGCATTTTATTTTATATTAAAATAGTGACTAGAAAATAAATAAAAACCAAAACAGGGGTGAGGAGACTTGAACCCGAGTCTCCTCCCCAACAGTCAACAACCTTAACCAACCGATCCGCTATGATAATCGCAATAGAATTTGTATCTAACCGGTTTTAATCAAAGGTCCAGAGAACCCCTCCCCCCATACTCAATTACGATCTGTCAAAGCCAAAATCCACCGATTCGATCGCGATTTCACAAGGTGACATGGGGGTTTTGATAATCGGGTTATAGCGAATCTATGCGTAAGTTTAATTGCAAAATCGTTGAATATAAAACCGTTAATTACCTGAATTAAATCCCGAAACCCTAGATTAGAAACCACAAATCAAAATGGTCGAATTCGATAGTATTAACAGTTGAATTCATGGGGCTTTAAAGAGTATTGGATTGCGAATCTGACCATATAGTTCAATTTCATTTTAGTTAACTCTAGGATCGAAACCCCCAATTCGGTTTATGAACAAACCCTATATTCTAGATCATGAACAATTCGATGACGATTGGTAAAATTAACATGGGGCTTTTACTGAGAAGTTGATTGCGATTCTACATATACCAATTAATTGAATTATGATCGAGTCCACAACCAAAAGCCCCAAATCTGATTTCGTATGAACCCTAGGTCAGTGATCTTGTTAAATTCAATGTTGCAAGCCCTAATTAACATAGGGCTTTCCATCTATGAATGAAAATGAAGCTAAAGGAGGGTTTAGTTACCAAAAACGGATTGGAATTGAGAGTGCTCGAGTAGAATGGGTGTCGACCGCAACTGCTTTGATCTCCGGTGACTTCTGCTATGATTCCGACCAAATTGATGCGTGTTACAGCTTCTAATGGATGCGACTAAGGTGATTGTATGCTCAATTTGTAAGGATAATACATGAACCCGTCGAATTTGAGGGCAATCGATAGGTAGGTCGACGGTTACGAAAGTGATGGTCATAATTGGGATTTATTCGCGAATAATGGTGGTGTAATGGTTCTAATGATGGTCGATAATGACATCACATGCGTTTTCAGTTACGAAATCAAACGGGAATTGATTGTGGAAGTCGAATTCGGATCAATGGGTTGCGATTTTGACTTTTATAAGTCAACAGAGACACAATTCCCCTATTGTGACTTTTGGGAGTCAACAGATTCACTTTGGTTTAATTACAGAATTAACCCCGACAGTTTTAGTTTAGATAACGACAGAATCAGTCCCTGGGGTTTAATATTGAGTTAACGGAGTTGGGTTTTAACATAAAACTTAACAGAGTTATTAACGGGATTATTTTGAAAAGTCGGATTGTCACAGGGTGTAACCCGATTCCATCGTTCCTGACTACTCCTAGCTTACCGTCACTGCCTCCGTACGTTTACAGCCGTCACCGGCCGCTGCCGGCTTCACGTCATATCTCCATCGCTTCCTCCCATGGCTGTCGTCACGCGCCATAGTCACCGGAACCACCGCAGTCCCCGTCGCACCCTCACCCTGTCTCTTTCTCTTCGACAAACCCGTCACCACCAAGCCGGATACCGTTGCCGGTCGTCACCCTTGCGCATTTTCCTTTAGCCATCGTCGTCGTGCCTCTCCAGCCTCCACACCACCATGTACACGGCCGTCGGCCTCCACCCCTATCGGGTTCCACCACCCCTGCCACTCGCTTCTTCTGCAACCGCGTCACCACCACTGTCAAACGCCATCACAGCCCGACCCTCGGGTCATGCCCTCCCCGTCGACCACCATTGCCGACTGAGAACATACCCTCAAAACCCTAATCGTGAAATTCACGCATACATCCAAAAAGAACAAGAATAGATACAAACAAGCGAATACCTTTATCGTGAATGGAGAGTTCCGCTTGAATCCAAGGTCCGGCCACCGCTAGACCACTTCCTTCCGGTCTCCACTCCCTTCCTCTTCGGCTTGCTTCCTGTCGTCGAACATGCCTAGAGCCGAAATGGCTCTAGGGTTATGTTAAGAGGTTTTAAATACCGCACATTCTTACACCCGGGTCCCTCTAGTTCCATTTTGCGTGCTTCGAATCTCTAGTTATGATTACAACGGTTAACTGCGTCATTTAACCTTATTAAAACACCCCATGCACGACCAACCTTGCTCCTCACCATGCTTAATACGTATTCAGGTCGTCCATTAACCCGAACCACTAGCTTACGGGTTTTCGGGATGTTACAGAAGGTGACCAGTTTTGTAATAATTACATAATTATTATTTTTTTAATTTAATTAATTTATATATATTATTGATATTAAAAAATAATGCTATTTAAATCACAAATAAATAAAAAACATAATTTAATTTAATACATTTATTTAAATTGGGCTTTGATTTACATAAAAGAATAAGAGACCATGTCAAAAATGTTTATTGTTCAGCTCAAAGCCCACACAAATCTAACCCATTAACTTCTTAATGTTTTAAATTAATCTAGGGTTTCACTTTCTTCTTTTGAAGGGTTAAAGTAGCTGTAAAAAAAAAAGATAACAGAAGACTCAGCAACAAGGAACATAGAAGACACAGCAACAAGCTCTCACCCCTGTGACCAGCACCACCCTGAACCACTCACGCCCCCACCCACACAGGTCCGGCGCGGTGTTTCACGCCTGCGGTGGGTGAGGTGGTATCTCGCCCCCACCCTCACGCTACCATTACGTTCAGTCTTATAATCGATTCACAGTAGTTTATCAAATCGTAACACATGTTATGGTTTAACAAATTATCGGATCAGCCATGTGATTTCTGAAACTTAAGAACCATGGATGCAATATCAACATACCAAGTAGATCATCTGTGTAATTAACTCCTAAACAAATATAAGTTTACTTTAAATAATCTATACTATATAATAAATAAAGGTTTTTAGTGACACGTGTCGCCTCCATATTCATCCTCACCATTTTAGTTATTTAACTTTTATTCCAATCAATCAAATAGTAAATGAAAATAAATTTAGATTAAATAGTAATTAACGTATTTTCGAAATTCAATTATATATTAGTTTTTACATATTTTGAGTTTGTTTCTATGCTTAATATACATAATATATTTTTACACTTGTAAAATATATACATAAAAATTTAAAATTTTTAAATATTGATATTTTTCATCAAGTGTAGACGCGAGATCTAAACTAGTTAATTTTATATACAAGTGATGTCATCATTTCGTTTTCATTAAAAGTTTCATAGAAAATAGACTAGACGCGCATATCATGCCGTATATGATGTATCCATCTACTCAGCTGTTTTATTTTTATAAAAGATTGTCCACAAATTGGATGATTTACCAACTGAAATTTCAACATATATATCACTATTTTTTAAATTCAAAAAGTGTAAGTGACGATTGGTTTACTTAGAATTCAATTAAATTATAATTTAAATTTTATTTCTTACATGTTTGTATGGAGAATTAATAAAACTGAAATTGATATGAATAATTTAAATCCAATTCCTTACATGTTTGTTAACTATATGCTTGTTAACTATATGCATAATAACGTTGGCGATTTGGTCGTAATGGTAACCTCAAGACTTTCTATAGTGGAGGTCTTAGGTTTGAATCCTGACCACAGCAAAAAAATGGTCTATACTTAGGTGAGGGGGTTTTACCGAGTTGGTGGTTTCTCCTGTGGTGGGTTTCTCTGGATATTCTAGGTGTTGCCCTGTTGAAACCCAATTATCCTATAATATCTAAATATCTAGGTGTTGCCTTTCAAAAAAAAAACTATATGCATAATAAATTTAATCTTTCAAATTTTAATTTATTTGAAAATTTTAAAATTTAAATCCAATTCCTTCATATTTTATTTTATTTTTTTAAATATTCCATTCCATAAAATAAATCCTTAAACCAAACACGTTAAGATTTTCAAATTTCCAGATCAAATCATTTATATTTATATCAATTAATATAATTCAAAAACCATAACATTATTAAAATTATTGATAACCCTCACAATGTAATCTTGTGATAAATAGTGTAGTCCGTCCACCGACCGGTGAGCATTCGAATAGTATAGTATGCAGGTTTGCTAAGTTCAGTTGATAACATCAGATAGAAAATCATTGAAAGTAATCAAACTTTAATTTTGCTTCATTAAACTCATCCAAACCTAATTTTTAATAAAAGTTGAGTAATGAAGTAATATTTGTTTGAAAGATTTTCGTTTACTCATATTATTATATTATTATATGAATCTACTAGGTTATATACCCATGTACTACATGGGGTTATTTAATAAAAAAAATGAAAGTACAATAATGTGTAAAAAAAATTAAAATAATGTGTAAAATAAGAAATAAAATTATTTGTTTCCTTAATTAAGTAATAATTAGAATTCAAATTTTATATTATCTTTTTTTAAAAATAAAAACATTAACATAATTAAATTTTTAAAATTTAAATTTACTTAAAATAGAGAAAATTAGAATATTTTAGTGAAAAAAAAAATGATGATAATATGTGATATTATTTAAAATCATTTATTAGAATAAGAATATCTATAATCTTTTATCTTTCATAAAAGAATACTCTTGACACTTGGCAGTTCTCATGAATCCTCTAGGATTTTTTTCATTTATTATTATTACTAATTACTAATCAATAATCAATATTCAATTTTTTTTTATGAATTAATTCTTCTAAATGTGCTAATCAATACATTTGTAAATGATCAAATATTTAATTTTAGGAATCAAGAGACCCCTTCTGAAAAAAAAGGAATCAAGAGATGTTTGTTATTATTACTAATCACTTTTTTTTAAACATAATTTTCTAGGAAGTCGGTTTCATGAATTAATTTCTACAAATGTCCTGATCATTACATTTGTAAATGATCAAAAATTAAATAATCTAATGTTATGAAATTTACAATAATGTCATAATAGTTTCTAAATTTGTTATCAAAATTTAAAATTTTAATCTATACAGGTAATTAAAGTCTAGGGTTGTATATAAAATACTCTATCCCATAATTTCTTACTTATGCTTCTACGTTTTAAAATAATTTTTTCACACACTCTCTAAGGTTTGTCGATTCAATTTCTTTACATCTGCTCTTCATCTTCATATTCTATCAAATACGAATCAACTAGTTTCAACTAAAATTTATAAATCGATTTTTGGATAAGTTTGCTATGATTCACTGTCGCTACGCCATGAAATAATCCGATAAGATAATTCTTACTATTGACAGGAATTCATCTTCCATACGTTCCTTTACTTATCAATCACACATTTTATGGTCAAACACGAATGTTCGCATTCCCTTCAAATCACGTCCATGGCATTTATCTATTTTAGCCAGCTTGGACGACATGTTTTGTATTTGTTTAAAGAACACTTGTGAACAAATTGTGTGGAATCCATTAGCCTCTTCTTACATAAAGATATGTCTCTCTAAATCATATGACTAATTTAAAATGTACCATGATTCTATTGGTTTTTATGTTGATACTTGTAACAACTTCAACATTTTACATATAAAACGTAGAAGAGGTACATTGGAGGTATACAATTATCCGTTCAGGTTTAACTCATGGGGAAAAGTAAGCTTCTTAAAGCGACATAAGAACCATAGCTACGGCTATGACTAGTCTCATGGGAAAAGGTAAGCAAACAACAAATGTTGTATACAAAGAAGTATTTGTAGATTTGTAACTGCCAATGTAACGTTCTTTTTTTGTTGTGTACAAGTCTATTTTTTAACATTTTATGTCAATCAATAATTAGTTTTTTAACATATTTTAAGTATTTGATTTTTGATTTTCCACCTGTGTAGTACACGGGTCATTAACCTAGTCTATAATATATAACTAGAAAACTAGCTCGCCTACGCAGTAGGAGGTCCCCGCGTCCCGTGGTGGGAGGCGAAACTTAAACGACTGAGGGGTGGCATTAACGTGGCTAAACACATTACATATATGAAACGTATAAAGTTACGGTGAATCGCTTGTGATGATAAAAACATAGATAAAAATAGTTATATAATGGAACCGATGTTTTTCAGTCGGTTTCAGTCTCGTTCTTTAAGGTACCAACATGCAACGGTATATTTGGAGATGAGCAATGAATGGTTTAAAAAACCAAATGGTTTATAAAAACGTTTAAAAAAATTATCGGTTTAAAAATGACGTTATGAAAATTCACGTAGAAACATAGATAAAAGTAGGCAAATTGCAAAGTCAAATTTGAAATTTTATAAAACATCATATTTTAAAAGTTGTAAGTGGAAAACAAATAAAAAAACTATTAAAAAAACGAAACTTTGAAGCAGCTTTGATAATTCGTACGTTTAACGTTAATGAATTGATGACTTTTACATTATTACACCAACTCCATTTCGAATGAAATTCACATCGAAACGTAGATAAAAATAAGATCGTCGCAACGGCATATTCAAAATTATATAAAACAACATATTTTAAAAGTTATAGAGGAAAAATAAAATAACTTCAAAATTAAATATAATAATAAAACAATCATTATAAAATAAATTAAAATGGTAGCGCAATGTTGGAGTATGGAGTTGTAAGTTGTGCATAAAAGGTTAGCTATTTGAGAATCGTAAGTAATATAATAAAATGTGAAATTGATAACTTTATTAAACTTCATGGGTTATAGTATAAATTTATAAAAAGAAAAATAAAAAAAAAACTTTTAAAGTTCAGTGACTTAAAAAGTAAATATGTTATAATTCAATGACTCAAGTATTAAATCCACTAAAGCCAAAATAGCTGATGTCATACTATGAAGTCTTGTACCTTAATATGCAAATTGTAAGTAATTAAATATTAAACGTTTTCTCATTTCACGTTTTATCACCATATTTATTCTCATTATTATTTTTCGCATATCTCTTTTATTAAATACATCTTTATATTTTAATAGTACTATATTTTTAAAAGAAATATTAATTATACTAATAAAACACATTTATTTTAAATTATCGTTATTATAAGAAACTTTGAAATCTAATTATATAACTTTAATTTCAATCAAATACAAAATTAAAGTCAAATTAAATTAAATAGTAATTAACGTATTTTCATAACCTAGTTACATATCAATTTTTACATATTTTGAATTTTGTTTTCTATTCTTAGTATATACATTTTTATACCCGTAAAATATATATATATATAAAAACTTAATAATTTTATGTATTGCTATTTTTCACCACGCATGTATTAGAAAGATTCTAGCCTAGTATAATTGGATAAAAAAAAGGTTTTGATCGGACCAATTCATTTTAAAAAGATATGGTGACAACTTGTCCACTCACCGGCTTGTTATTGGTCCTGAGATACACACTACATTACAGTCACGGAAGTTGGATTGAGACACATAACATAACATTATATGAATTAATAATAATAATAATAATTTCATATATAATAACAATTAACAAAATCTTCTGTATGATGAAATAACTGATTCTACATGAATACAAATCATACACAAACAAGAAGATGAAGTATTTAAATGGATCGAAACGATTATTGATCGTTATCGATGGGCAGTTATGAGTGTTTCTATGAACCGCAATCCATCAAACCTCGGTGCAAACTTGTCCGGGCAATAACTCGTGTTCTCGGGTGAAGTATCTGAACTGGTTTTCACCGGCAATATTACATGGTCCTACACAAGAATATAAACCAAACTAAGAGTTGAGTCGAGTAAATCAGTTGAAGATCAGATAAGAGGTTTTAATTTTTTATGGTGGGTTTACATACTGGATGAGACGGTTGTGGCTGCCGCCATGGAAGCTGCTAAAAATCCGGGATTCTTCATGGTAGCTGAGATAGTTTGTTAGTAGGTTGAAGTGGTTGGTATATATATTTGTGGAGGGGGTGGGTGTGTTTTTGTTTTACGCGGCAACCAAGTCCTGGTGTGGTGATCTTTTTAAATTGGATTTTAAGGTTATAAGTATTTACCTCTTTATTTTTGTTGGTCTAAAAAGGACGTTTTACATTTTTATATATATTTAATTATACAATAATGTCTTAACTAACATGTTTAAATACAGGAATGGAGCTGCTTAATTGGTCGAGAATGATATCATGTCACACGTTAATTCGTTTTATAAAAGGTGAGTGACAGTGTATATTTTCATAGGATTCTGTAAACAATTGTTGTGACACTATATATAATCCGGTGAGCCAATAAAGAACAATTTTTCTTTGATAAAGGTTAGCCTAATTTAGAATATTTTTTGTTTAGTCAAACCTGAAAAATTGTATTAATAGTCCAGTGAATCTCATTACAGAATGCATATTATGGGGAAACGGAGAAGGGTGACCCCCGATATACCATTTACACTCGCTATATCAAATTAAAACTTTTCGCTTCTCCCTTATTTCCCTTTCCCTCTCCCTCTCCGGCTGTAAACGTGTAAATGTATGACTTAACAATCACCTTACTAGAAAAAAACGAGTTTGTTACGAAACATTTGCGACAAAAATTTTCTGTCGCAAATTCCTACACATTTGCGACAAAATAGTGACGAAAATGAAAACCCTAGTCTTTGTTGTAAATATGTAACAAATTGCGACGCATTTCCCACAAAACCAATAATAATTTTAATAATTATAATACAAATACCTTATTAACTAAACTATAATCATTAATATTGATTTTGTCGCAAATGTGTCGCAAATTATTTCCGACAAAGGTTTTTTCGTCAGAAGATTTTTGTCGCATATTTGGTGTTTCTAACGCATTTGCGACGCAACTTTGCTTCAGAAACGTGTTTTTTTCCTAGCAGTGTCTCATCTTCATCCGATGAATCCAATGAAGAGGATGAACAATCATTTTTTTTAACAATTTATAAGCAAAGAGAATTTTAGAGTTGAAGATGGAAATTGTGTGATATGTTTTGATAATGAGTTGTTATTTAAAGATTAAATTTAAAAAATAATAACTTTTTATTTCTTTATTGTAGCCGTTGCAACGGCTAGTCAAATCACCCACCAACACCCACACCCGTGCTCCAGAACTGCCCCCCCCCCACGCCATCAATCACCTACCCTCGGGACAACGTTCCACTATTGACGGCCATGATTACAGCCCGGTGTTCGACGTCCATAACACTTGGTCAAACTAACCTAATAATTGGGAAGGCAATTAACAAAATTTGGTTTTTTTCAATTAATTAGGAAAGATAGTTAACTGTTAATGAGTAGATATTAGAATACTTGTAGAACAAGTTTTTTTTTTTTGTGGGACGATTGTTATGTACCTATATAAAACAAATTTTCTCCTTCTCCATACATACACAAGAAAATATCTTGAAACTTAGTCACCATCTTGACCCTTCCCTACTTCTCCTTAGTCAATACATTATAGAACTCTAGATAAAAAGAGATCTCTACATTGAGAGAAACTTAACGACGTGTGATCTCATTCGGAGCAATTTAAAAGAAAAGTCGTAAACTTCTGGCAAATCAACCGAAACAATATTAACTGATACGAGGGGTTGGATAATACAAGTGTGTTAGCAAGGGTTTGCAACCTCCACTAGTTGATAATATGCGGACACCTAATATATTGCTAAATCTAAATTATGTTAATATCAGTTCTCTACACCGATACAAAAGAAATTAAAAATATATAACACTATCAGTTTCAGTTAACTTTGACTAACAGAAATTGTGCTAATATCAGTTCTCTACAATATTTGGATAGGCAAGAAGCATGGCGAGTTTTTGGCATAAAGCAATATTGGATTGGATAAATTCTATATATGTCGTCTTCTCGTCGTTCAATGATTTGGATGCATAAAGTTTTTATAATTATTTATGGAGAAAAGAGAAAATATATTTATAGTATATTATAATATATATGAAAAAGATATAAAAAAGTAAATTTATATAAAATTTAAGAGTTTAAATAATTACAAGTGTTAAAAACATATTGTACGATCTTATAAAACATACAATAAATACCCTTTTTTGTTTAAATTCAAGTATTACTCACTATTTCTTTGTCACACTTTGATGAATAAACAAAAGTGAGACGTACTACCTACTCTATAAAGACAATGTAAGCTTATACAAAAATTAATAATTTGTGTAACTTACAAAGTCAGCCATTTGGATAATTAAAGTTTTATTTTTAGTTATTTGTCAAGAATAAGTTATATGTTTGACCCTTAGTATAAAATAATTTGTAAAGTTGAGCCAAATTGACTAGAGAGCTAACTCGATTTTTAATCGAGCCAAACTCGAGTTTAAGATTCCAGCTCGATTTTAATTTTGAGCCGAGTCGAGCCAGCTCGGTATGAAGTTCGAGTCGAGCTCGAGCTCATCATGGCTCGACTCAGCTCGGCTCGTTAATAGACTTTAAGTGTTGTTTCATGGTCCGTGCACATTACTAAAATCACCAATCTAAGTGTTGTGTTCCCCGCCGCATCGTGCGGGCACCTCACTAGTAGTTATATATACATATTAAAACACAACCATGAGGAATAGTACTAGGACACGTAGCGCGTTGTTATTTGACCGTCTGAAGCCGACCAATCACAGCTTGCCATGTGGCAGGATGTTGGTTTAGATTTTTTCTTTAATTACTTTTATGTTTATTCTTATAATTTTTTAATATTATTTAACCAAATCATTTTTCAAAGTTTTTTTAACTAATTTTTGGTTTATAGATCATTCGCGGCATAGGGTTTAGGGAAAAAAATCATGTGGAGTCCCCGACGGGTTTAGAGAAGTGTATACGATGATGAAACTTGAAGCGTGTGTCGAGGTTAGGTTTCTTACGGATGGATATGCAAGTTTCCCGACGCAACACGTGACCGGCTAAACCCGCTAGTTTTAAAGTTAATATATGGAATTAAAAGTATATTATTGCCTTTTAAATTAAATTAAGTTTAAAATTTCAGACACCATCAAATCCTCTCAAAATCACAAATGGGGGTGACGTACTTTCGGTTTGGTTATGAGCTATAGTCTAATATTTTCTTTTTTAGATTTAAATAGTTCTATTTTTATATAGACGTTTATGTTGATTTGGTTATTAGAAAAGATATTCCGGTTAATCTAGCTAACCATCAGTTAGCGGCCAGCTTTGGATGTGGGTAGACTCAAGGTAGTTTCAATTAAAACAACAAACAAACAAAATTACCTAGTAAAATCCTACACATAAGTGATTGGGAGACTGCATCCAATGGGACCCCCGACCCAAAAAATGAAATAAAAAGAAACCAATTTGTAACAAGTATACAAATATAAAGGGTTCAGATAACACCCAATGTAAGTAAGCAGGAGAAGACAAAACAAGGCGTGAAGAAGCAACTAGCACCTACACCAGGCAGACAAAAGACAATATACAAACGGGTAGGACAAATTTTAGACACTAATCAACAAAAGCTATGGCAAACCAGTATACCCCTCCCCCCAACACTGCATAATCTTAATCCTACATCTCCAACAAGTCCTATCACATATCATGTACTCGAAGAGGTGCAAATCTAGTAAGTCTTACCTAATCTGGTCATCCCATTTCAGTTTCGGCCTCTCTATACTCCTCCACAGTGATGGTCTCGAGGTTATAACCGGTGCTATCATCTATCTCCTCTACACATAACAAAATAATCTCAAACGCCCATCCATTATCTTATCTGAAATGCGTGCCACCCCAATCGTTCTCGAAAAACTTCAATTCTTATCATGTCCAACCTTGTGTTCCATACACCTCTTCTTTGTTCCATCCAACTTTCGCACTTGTATTTTCTTGTTAACTCGAAAATTTGATCCATATAACATAGCTGGTCGAACTGTAACTCTGTAGAACCCAATAAAACTTGTTGTTACATGGAACCGTCGGTAATCTATCGCTAATCACCCATGGGTTACCGAGGATATCAATGGCATTTTAAATAATAATCATCGACTCAGTACTTTTTAGGTTAATCGCCCCATTCCTTAGTAACCACCATTATCAGCACGTCACTCGACAACACCACCTAACTTGGTACATTATGTAACTTGAATTTGGCCATGGTAGAGTATGTGCTTGGTGTGCTAACTTGGTAAACTTGTGTAATTTTAGCATTAGGCATTTAACACATTATGTAACTTGAATTTGACGGGTTACTTTCCCTCCCTGTGCAACGACTTGTCGTCGCTCTAGGTGCAGTGGCGAAGCTTGAAGAAAAACGCAGGAGGGGCCGAGATTTTTTTCCTATCAGGGGGGCTGGAACTATAAAAGTTTCGGGCGAATACATATGAATTAACACTACTGAGCGAAAAATCGAACGAATACGTTTAAATTAACACTACTGAGCGAAAAATCGGGGGGGGGGGGGTCACTAAGCTTCGCCAATGTATAGGTGAAATTGATTTTTTATGTTTTTCTTTTTATTAAATAAGAATAAAAGAAAAGAAATGTATTTAACTTATAGCAACGATTTGTCATGTCTATAGGTTAAATTGATCTCTTAGTTGCTTTTTTAATTAATCAAGAATAAAAGAAGAGAAAATGTATTTAATATATGGTGACGACTTGTCGTTGCTATAAGTTAAACTGATCTTATAGGTTTCTATATTTTATTAATCAAGAATAAAAGATAAGGAAAAATTGCTATAGATTAAAATTGCTATAGAATAAAAGAAAAGGAAAAAATATGTATTTAATCTATAGCAACGACTTGTCGTTGCTGTAAGGCCAAATCCTGTAAAAATTTATAGCAACGACATGCTGTTGCTATATCCCTATTTATAGCAACGACAATAGGGCCAAATCCTTGTAGTGTATTAGCAATCATTTTAATTTATAAATGGGTATAAGTGATAACTAATATGTTATTTATAAAAAAATACAAAAAAATTTCCGTCATGTAACATGTAATTTCTAATAGATATAAATGATGGTTTTAATGTCGGTTAGGTTAAGTTAATCCAATTATATATACATATATAATCAGAGCAGTACCATAAACATCGGTTATCAAAAATTTATAACCTAACCATTGGTTTCTCAATTTGTTCGATTATTTTAGTTTGATTTTCTTTCTTAATTTGGTTAAATCTGCTTAACCTAATCCTAAATATCTTTTTGGAATTAATATGCAAGTTTTAAATAAATAAATTCTTTACTTTCGTTTTCAAACCTATATGTAAAAACTTCTAAGAGCATCAATAACGTAGGACTTCACAGACAACTCCATATCAGCCAGTGGCAAAGTTTCACTAGGGCCCGACGGGCCCCGACCCCCCCTCCAATTTTTCGCTCAAAAGTGTTAATTTATACGTATTCGACCGAAAATTTTATAGGTATTAAGTTCCGGTCCCCCCTTATATTTTTCACAAAGTGTTAATTTATACGTACTCCGTTGCGACACCCCTGTGTTTTTTTTCAAGTTTCGTCACTGATATTAGCCGCATAGCATGCCGTCACGAACCACCTAAAAAATGTCTCCTCTCCCACATGGGTTTAAACCTCTCCCTTCCCTAGCCCTCTTATAAAACTTTAGTTTATTCTCTTATAAATGGTCCATGACCACGGACCACAACCTTCTCTCCTTTTTATGTCCATAGCCTCTCCTTCTTTTCTGGGGGTGTGTTCGGTTCAGTTTTAAGCACCCATCAAACTGAAACCAAAATTTTCGGTTAATTGATTTTGAAAACCGACCGGTTTTGGCTAATTCGGTTTCGGTTAATAGGTTACTGGTAGTTATTCGGTTCGCTTAACAGCTAAAGCAAAACTTTTGACATAAGATAAAAAAACTGAACTTTTGTTTAGAACTAGACTAGAAATCAAACCCAAATGAATATTATAACTAAATTGGCTAAATAGTATTTTTTTTTATAAAATTAATAGTTCTAACGCAAACAATGCATCAGCTGTCTTAAAATTTAAATAGTTATATGTGTGTATATGTATATGTAAGTGTGTATAATATATTTAATACATATACATATATAAATATATGTATAATCGGTTCGGTTAGGTTAATTCAGTTATGTCAAACATTAAAACCGAAACTGAATTGCATATTTCTGTTAATCGTTTATGGGTTAACCGAACCATCGATTACTTGTTCGGTTCAATTAGTTCGATTCAATTAAGTCAATTAATTCAATTACGGTTTGATTAATTCGATTATTTAGTCAACCATGTTCTTTCCTCTAGCATGTCTACCTTCCCTAGAAAATAACTCCCGATTATAGATGATGCAAAAGACACCGCATTATAAGTTTACTTTAAATAATTTATTTTTTATGAAGTGATGTCATCATTTCGTTTTCATTAAAAGTTTCATAGAAGATTGACTAGATGCGCATATGAATATGATGCCATGACTCAGCAGTTTTTCTTATATAAACTATTACAATATTTTTAATTACTTTCATACACAATATGATATTTCATTTACATTATCATAGTCATTAAAATTCTTAACAGATCACTATTCTTTAGTTTACCAAAGTATACTTTGTAGTTTGATGTGATTAGGGGCGTAAAAGACTGATTTAATTAAAAAGAGCTCGAACTCAAGTTTTAAAACGTGTTGATTATATATTTACATAAACTTGACTAGAGAGCAATGTTATAAGCTCAATATCGGCTTGTATTAAAACTATTTATTATTTATTTATTTAGTATTTAACTATTTTTATTTATAGTTAAAAAAATTATGTAATATCTATTTATAATCTTAAATAGATAATGTATACATACAAAATTAGTTTTTTTAAAGGCGAACATTAAATGTTGTGACGTCGCATCCCCCGTCACATTAGAGACCCTCGTCTAACTCCGGCCAATAATCTGTCTAAACTGGGCCCACTTGGCGTCAGAGTTAAATAACTTTTAAGAAAAAACTCCACACAATATGTCCTCTTTCGGGCTAGGTTTGAGTTTGTTGGTACAACTTTACACCAAGTGATTTTTACAATGTCTACAACAAAGGTTTTCAGTATAATTCAAATAATAGAATACTAAAGTTATTAATATTGTTAAAGAAAGGTTTCAATTGGCCCAATTCACCAAAAAAGAATATGGTGGCAATTTGTCCACTCTCGACCTTGTTATTGCCATTGGTGCTGAGATACACACAATATTTAAAGTTGGATTGCGACACATATATGAATTAATAATATTTTCATCATAACAATTAACAAAATCTTCCGTATGATGAAATTACCAAATCCACATGAATACAAATCATACACAAACAAGAAGTTGAAGTATTTAAAATGGATCGAAAAGATTATTGATCGTCATCGATGAGCGGTTATTAGTGTTTCTATGAACCGCAATCCATCAAACCTCGGTGCAAACTTCTCCGGACAATAACTTGTCTTCTCGCACCAAGTATCTGAACGGTGTTGACTAGATGTTACATGGTCCTACACAAGAATAAAAAACAATAATAAGCAGAAGATTATAGTAAATTAGTTAAAGACAGAGTCACAGAACACAACAACAACCATATCCAATAAAAGTCTTATCTAGATAAATTATAGCCCTATCACAGAGTATATCATATTATAGGATCAAATATGAGGTTTTCTTGATGAGTTTACCGGGTGAGAAGATTTGATGCCGGTAAGGACGGTTGTGGCGGAAGCGGCGGCCATGGAAGCTGCTAAGAATCCAGGATTCTTCATGGTAATTGAGTGAGAGAGAGATTGTGGTGTTTGTTAATAGGTTGAAGTGGTATATATATTTGGAGTTGAGGGTGGAGAGTGGGCTTGATTTTTTGTTTTATAGGCAAATTAAAAATCTCCGTGTCATGGCTCCGATTAGATTTTATGGTTTTAACTTTTTGTGTGTTTGCTTATGTCTTTATTGTTGTTGTGTTTGTTGGTCTAAGGCCATGTTCAGGATTAATTTTGAAAACTCCTTATTAACTTTTGTAAAAAGTTAATAAGTAGTTTTAAAAAGTAAATTCCACTTACTTCTTGAAAACTCATTTTTGCTTCTATTTTTTTTATCTTCTTTTAGTTTACCCAAACAAATTTTTAACTTATTAACTTTTTAAAAAAATTAATAAGTAACTCAAAAAGTAATCCCAAACATGGCCTAAAGAGGGACGATGTAGATCTTTATACTTTTTTTTTGGAACGGCAATCTTTATACTTAATTGTATAATAAGAGATGATTGCTAACACGCGTTGGGACGATGATATTGACATGATTAAGTACGCAAAAAAAACGTATAAAGTTGTAGCGACTCGAATTTCAATATCGAAACGTAGATAAAAAACACACGGCAACAGTATATTTGGAAATAAAAAAATGAGGTCGTTGTAACATTATATTTTAAAACCTAAGCAAAAATAAAATAAGTATGTCACAAAGATACATTCGAAGTGTGCGAAAATATTACATTTTAAAACTTACAAAAGAAAAGCAATATACGCTTAAAATTAATTATGAATATTAAAATAATTAAAATATTAAAACATATATAGTCTTATAATATACTCTTTTATATATTTTCTGAAAAATACAAATTATTTTAGTTTTTTTTCTTTTTTATTGTTTTCTTCTATTAACACTTTTTTATGTTTAAGTACGTGTTTAAATACGTGTATGTGTGTATCTGTATGTATTTATATATGTATATGTATATGTGTGTGTGCGTCTTGTTGTATTTACAAACATATATATGTACACACACTTATCCCTATTCTAATAAAAAACTAAATTTTTTGTTACTTGTAATCATCATATTCATCCTCACAACTTTTTCCTCTCAAAACCACATTTAAATCCACTATTCAATCTTTGCATATTTTGATTCTTTTTTAAAAAATTTCATAAATAAACAGTTTACCAAATTAATTTATCATTATTACCATTAACTCAAATTTATTCTTAAATTATCATCAAAAGTGAATATTTAAAAAAAATTAAGAATTAAAAAATAGGAGATTTAAAAAAGACTACTTTTTGTATTTGAATAAATATGTGTCAAAATAAAATTTACTAATATTTAATTTGTAGTTTTTTAATTAAGTTTAATATTTATAAATAAATTTTTTATTTTGATTTTAAAATTTTAATAGTTAGTTTTTAATTAAAATTAAGAAAATTATAAATATTTGTTTTTAAAAGTGTATTATATTTTAAACTTTATTTTTTATTGTAGAAGCATGTTTTGTAACTATAGATTAAATTCTATGTATCGGTGTATGATGTGCACAAAGTAGTTTGAATTAAATGACTCAAAACAACCTAAATAAAACACTAAGTAATACTCTAGACTCTCTAAAGAACTAAACTACCGACAGGCAAGTGTACCTATCGAATGTAGTAAAGCCTAAGTAAGTCCGGATATCGAACCCAAAAGACCTCTACAGAAAACACTAATTAGAAACTGAAAGACTTATCCATACAAAATTGCTTAAATAAAATAATAATAAAGAAGGGGGGTTTTGCTCACAACTAAGAGTAACTTAAAAGAAGGATTAAAGAGAAGACTACGAACGCAAACGAAAGTTGAAACGAAAACCAGACGGAGAAAGAACACTACCTAGGCTTGAATCCTACACATGCTTGACAAAGGTTCTATCGATAAGGGAACTGACGTGATACCGGGATCTTAAAATACTAAACTCAAAGGAAACCTAGAGCACCCTCGACCCTTCTCAAGGATAGTCAACCAAGAAACCTAAAAGCCGTTAAACCACCGGTTGGATGGATTTCCCTCACAGGTCCTCCAATTTACTCAAGAAGTATCCGCTAGACAATCTACCTCACAGCGCGAAAGTCTCAATACACCTAAGTGCAAGGGATAACCAGGATTTTCCTATTGGATTCGGTAAACACAGATATGAGACAAACTAGCAAGATCTTCTCACAAAGCCTCTAAACTAGCAATCTAACACCCTAGACAAACCGACAACCTCTCACCGCACAGCTATCGAGATTGGTTGCACATCTAAACTATCTATATCAAGAAGATTACCCTATGGTGAACTCGTACGCAGTTAACCACCCACTAATCAAAGACACACAGTAATTGATCTAGCATGCACCTATTACATGAAAGACATTCACCAAGGCACACGAGGAGTAAATCATCAATCCATAAACAATAATAGACACACATAAAACATCCAATAATCCAAACCAAGTTTGTTACATCATGAGTTCATCACATGCAAATCATCCAAAACCGAATAAAACCTAATGTCAAACATATGTATTCATCAACACCTAGGTAGTTCTAAGATTTTAGCCACTAAACATGACAAAAACCATAGTTAGCATCAATTCGAAACTCAAGAGAAACATGGAAATTGAAGATAAACAAGGAAAAACACAACCGAATGATTAACACCCGAGGAAATCGATCCCAGTGATCCCTAGCTTCAATCCTTGCCTTGTATCCTTTGAAATCGCCCTTTTTCGTCTCTTCTTTTCGCCTGCAGCCGTTCCTTCGATCCTCTCTATGTCTAGGGTTTCTAATTTTTGGATTTTTAAAACAATATCTGCGAAAAACCACCCGTCGCGTAGCGCGACGGGATCTTGAACACTCCTCGCGTAGCGCGAGGGACCCGGAAAAGACAAAACAGTCGGGCAATCATTAAAAGGGCAATTCTGACATTTTGCATTCCTCGCGTAGCGCGACGAAATTCCAAAACCTGTCGCGCTACGCCACATGGGTAAGAATCCAGAAAGTTTATTTTTTCATCCAAAGCCTTCTCGCACGAACCGGAAACTCGTTCTTCTTCGTTTTCAATCATATCCGCTTCCTTTGTGACCTAACAACCAAAATATATAGAAATATTAAGTACAAGAAGTTATAGAAGAAAACCGACGCAAAACAAACACAAAGTGGGAATAAAATTGATAGTAAAATGCATGTATTTTGCAATACATCACATCCCCATACTTAACTCTTTTTCGTCCCTGAAAAAGAATTATGCAAACGGAATCAGAGACGGATATTATTTTCGGGCCAAAAGCTATTTTACTTATTAGAGTCAAAACTTGTGTTAGCCGCGATTGCAAATATACTTATCTCTTTTAAACCTAAGTCTGGTTCCAGGCTCTTATCATGCAATTTTAGTTCAAGTGCGGTTAATCTACCTAGGGTATCTCATTAGAAACCACAGTCCACCTAATCCCAACTCAAGCTTATAGAACAAAAGGAGCAATCACTGGACCACTTCCTAACCGTTTTATACCAAAATCAAGAGAATTTGAAATCAAATTTTATTTTTTTTTTAATTTTTTGTTTTTTTTTTCTTTTTTTTTTCTTGAGCTTAGACCTTGCTTCACCTAACCCAGATGCTGTCTCAATCAGAGTCATCATCCCCGAGATTGACAACGTGAGCGTCGGTAATTTTGCAATTTTGTTTCGACACATCCCAGAGGCATTCTAAGTCAGAGTCACCATCCCCAACGAAGATTACGTAGGCTTGCACTACTTTTCTTAGTTTCTAGCTCATTTATTCTATTTTTTTATGATTAGAAATTCTAACAATTTTAGCTTATAACGGCATTCCTTATACTATTATTGGTACTATTATTGGCAGTTGCAATTTCTCATTTTCCCTAGATGAGACCCCACTAGTAGACCGACAATTAAGATATATTTAGATCAAAGGAACCTAAAACCGAACCGAGCCTATTCACATATCCCAAACTAGACACAAGCTCGACTATATTAATCTTTATTATCATTATTTGAACCCGAACAAAAACCCCTCTTTTCTATCATTTTCCGTTTTATTTTGCAAACTTCTTTATTCAAAAGACATTTTCAAATTTTTAATTTTAATTTTTTTTTAAATCATCAAATAAATAAAAACACACTCTAAACGACAGTATCCCATCCCCACACTTAAACTTTGCATTGTCCTCAATGCAGGAATGGAAACACGACTCAAAAACAAAAACAGGGAAAAATAAAAGAAAATGGAAAAAACTTAGCTGGTATTTTGGCGGGTCAATATGCTCCAAGCATGAAGCAGCTCCCAAAGCCTTGTTGAGGATTCAGCATCCCCACACTTTGCTCTCCCTGTGTTCTCGCTGTTTTTTTTTTTTTTCGCGTAGCGCGACGGGGGACGAGAAAACGTCGCGTAGCGCGAGGGGTGGAATTTGACAGAAAGTTTCAAAATTTTCCAACACTTAGTCAAATTTCTCACCCCTTATTTCCCAAACCTTCCAACCACCATTTACAAAAACAAACATACCTGGGGACCCGCATTCTGCTGCTAAAAGCTCTACCAAAAATCAATTATAATCCCTGCATACAAACATCAAAACACAAAACACAAAACACAAAACAAACAACCGAAAAAAAAATAAACAACTAAACCACTAACGCAACCTAAACCACTCTACAAACTCTACACTTGGGGATTCCACCCAAGACACTCACAAACCACACTATGTGGGAGGATCAATGGAGAATTCCTCCCATTCGCTCTAAAACGAGCCACTTTCATCTGCCTCCCACATCTCACCACCTACAGCCTTCATCATCACCTCCGGCTTTTTCTTAACATCCCCACACTTGGGGTTATCAACACTATCACCACTCCCTCCTAGGTTAATAGATTTGGCAACCACAAAAGTGACCGTCTCGTCACCTACCCTAAGTGTGAGCTTTTCGTCAAAAACATCGATGACGGCCTTGGCGGTGCGAAGGAACGGACGTCCTAAGATGATGGGAACAGTGGTATCCGCCTCCATATCCATAACCACAAAGTCCACAGGGAAAACAAATTTATCAACTTTCACAAGCACGTTTTCCAAAATTCCCCGTGGACATTTTATCGACCGGTCCGCTAGGGAGAGTGTCATGCGCGTTGGAGCTAGTTCACCGAGTGCTAGCTTCTCATAGAGAGAATAAGGCATCAGATTGATGCTAGTACCGGAATCCGCTAACGCGTGACTACGAACATCGCCACCAAACAAACACGGGATTGTGAAAATACCCGGGTCTGTCAGTTTCTCCGGTAGCGTGTTTGTTATCACTGCAGAACACTCCCTACTTAAAGGAACCTCATTCAACTTACCCAACCGGTCCTTCCCCTTCAAAAGATCTTTCAAAAACTTAGCGTATTTAGGCATACGCTGAAGGGCCTCAATGAATGGGAGATTGATCTTCAGTTGTTTAAACATATCAAGAAAATGCCCTTATTCCTTAGCATGCTTTTGATTAGCAACACGCTCAGGATAAGGAATACGGGCTAGATCAATCTCGGGAGTAGGCTTAACATCAACCGGCTTCTTGTCAACAGACTTACCAACTAGAGACTCACTATTTGGTGCGGTACTTGCTGGGACTAGCCTTGAATGCACCCTCCCAGGAGTCTCTCTCTCTACCTCATCATCAACCGGTTCTTTCTCAACCTCCACCGGTGAACTCAAAAGCTCTCCACCTCTACCACTACGAGTGGTGACCGCATTCACGTGGGCGTTTGGGTTGGGTTGGGTACCACTCGGAAACTGGCCTTCCGGCCTTTTATCCAAACGCTTAGCAATGTCACCAACCGTACGCTGCAAATCTAGGAAAGCGGACTGTTGGTTCTTAAGAAGGATGTCATGCTCATGAAGGATTTTCTGGGTCGATGCATCCTTTGCCACTAACTGCGTCAGCAGTTCCTCAATCCTACCTAGGTTACTACCACCGCCTCCAACCGAGGTACTCCCAGAATTACTACCCGAAGACTGACCACCCTGCCCCTGGTTCTGAGAAAAATTGGAATGGAAACCAGGGGGATTATCGGAGACCTGAAGCTGGGATTTTGATGATTTCCCCAACTGGGGTTATAAGAATTCCTGTATCGGTTTTGACCTCCCACATAACCGACTTGCTCCTGATTCAGCACAGGGCACTCAACAGTAGCATGATCACCACGACACATCTCACATCGCGCCACCCTCATCTTCAGCTCCTTCACATCTTTCGCCAGAGCCTGAAGCGCAGCATCTACACTAGTGTCCACATTGACGTGGTGAACACCCCTCGAAGATGAGGAGGTACTAGTGCTAGGACTTGAATTCCTAGTAACAGACCGCTGTTCGTATTCCGCCTGGGCGAAACTCTCAAACAAATCATTGCATTCGGCCACATTCCTTTTACCCATAAGGTGGCCTCCTGCAGAAGTATCAAAGCGCGCACGAGTCTCATAAGTGAGCCCGTTGTAGAATTTCTCTACAAGGGCCCAGTCAGACAGACCATGTTGGGAGCAACGACTGAGCAGATTTTGGAACCGCTCCCAGGCCATATAATAGGGCTCATCGGGCGGCATTCTAAAAGAATGAATCTCATCACGCAACCGGGCAGCCTTCGCGGGTGGAAAATATTTATTTAGCAAAGCATCGCGTAGGCCGGCCCAAGTGGTGAATGTGCCCGGAGGGTGCGAGTCGAGCCAAGTGGCGGCTCTTCCCGCAAGGGAGAATGGAAAAAGATGGAGAAAAATCGCATCATCTGTGGCACCTTGAAGCTTAAAAGTACCACAGATGCGGGTCAAGCGGGCGATGTGAACGGGAGCATCCTCATCATCACGACCATTGAATTGGCAATTATTGATTGCGGTCATGATGTATGAGGGTATTTGCCAAGAATTTTCATTGGTTATGTTTGGCACAGTAATGGGGTTATTAATCCCCGTGAATCCCGCAGTAGACTGCTGATGAACAGTGCGACGGATGGCCATTTCAGGATGAAAAGGTGGTGGGCTAGATGGAGTGGATGAATTAGATAAGGGGGAAGAAACATAACTGGGCGAATTGGTGGAAGAACTAGTAGGTGAAGGTGAAACACTTACCTCGCTTGACGATGCTTCTGAGTATTCCCTGGAGTCGCTTTGCGAATCCAAAGAAATAGCAGGTGGCGGTCCTTGCGAGCGCAAGTGGGGCATAAACTGCACAGAAAAATAAGAAGATAAAGTGAGAAAACAAATGATAAAATAAAGTAAGAAAGATATTTATAAAGAAATAAAAACAAGAACAAATAAACTCAAATAAAAAAAAACAGAAAAGTAATTCAGAACTAATCAGCGCAATCGACTCAGAGGTCCCCGGCAACGGCGCCAAAAACTTGATGTGCACAAAGTAGTTTGAATTAAATGACTCAAAACAACCTAAATAAAACACTAAGTAATACTCTAGACTCTCTAAAGAACTAAACTACCGACAGGCAAGTGTACCTATCGAATGTAGTAAAGCCTAAGTAAGTCCGGATATCGAACCCAAAAGACCTCTACAGAAAACACTAACTAGAAACTGAAAGACTTATCCATACAAAATTGCTTAAATAAAATAATAATAAAGAAGGGGGGTTTTGCTCACAACTAAGAGTAACTTAAAAGAAGGATTAAAGAGAAGACTACGAACGCAAACGAAAGTTGAAACGAAAACCAGACGGAGAAAGAACACTACCTAGGCTTGAATCCTACACATGCTTGACAAAGGTTCTATCGATAAGGGAACTGACGTGATACCGGGATCTTAAAATACTAAACTCAAAGGAAACCTAGAGCACCCTCGACACTTCTCAAGGATAGTCAACCAAGAAACCTAAAAGCCGTTAAACCACCGGTTGGATGGATTTCCCTCACAGGTCCTCCAATTTACTCAAGAAGTATCCGCTAGACAATCTACCTCACAGCGCGAAAGTCTCAATACACCTAAGTGCAAGGGATAACCAGGATTTTCCTATTGGATTCGGTAAACACAGATATGAGACAAACTAGCAAGATCTTCTCACAAAGCCTCTAAACTATCAATCTAACACCCTAGACAAACCGACAACCTCTCACCTCACAGCTATCGAGATTGGTTGCACATCTAAACTATCTATATCAAGAAGATTACCCTATGGTGAACTCGTACGCAGTTAACCACCCACTAATCAAAGACACACAGTAATTGATCTAGCATGCACCTATTACATGAAAGACATTCACCAAGGCACACGAGGAGTAAATCATCAATCCATAAACAATAATAGACACACATAAAACATCCAATAATCCAAACCAAGTTTGTTACATCATGAGTTCATCACATGCAAATCATCCAAAACTGAATAAAACCTAATGTCAAACATATGTATTCATCAACACCTAGGTAGTTCTAAGATTTTAGCCACTAAACATGACAAAAACCATAGTTAGCATCAATTCGAAACTCAAGAGAAACATGGAAATTGAAGATAAACAAGGAAAAACACAACCGAATGATTAACACCCGAGGAAATCGATCCCAGTGATCCCTAGCTTCAATCCTTGCCTTGTATCCTTTGAAATCGCCCTTTTTCGTCTCTTCTTTTCGCCTGCAGCCGTTCCTTCGATCCTCTCTATGTCTAGGGTTTCTAATTTTTGGATTTTTAAAACAATTTCTGCGAAAAACCACCCGTCGCGTAGCGCGACGGGATCTTGAACACTCCTCGCGTAGCGCGAGGGACCCGGAAAAGACAAAACAGTCGGGCAATCATTAAAAGGGCAATTCTGACATTTTGCATTCCTCGCGTAGCGCGACGAAATTCCAAAACCTGTCGCGCTACGCCATAGGGGTAAGAATCCAGAAAGTTTATTTTTTCATCCAAAGCCTTCTCGCACGAACCGGAAACTCGTTCTTCTTCGTTTTCAATCATATCCGCTTCCTTTGTGACCTAACAACCAAAATATATAGAAATATTAAGTACAAGCAGTTATAGAAGAAAATCGACGCAAAACAAACACAAAGTGGGAATAAAATTGATAGTAAAATGCATGTATTTTGCAATACATCAGTGTACGTGGCTAGTACGTAGGAGGGTGTTCCTGAGTACTTAGCCCGCACACCAGTTTGGTCCTGCGTACTTAGTAAGTACGCAAGGCTTTTGCCTTGCGTACTTGTCAAGTACGAATGACCAAACCATGAGTACTTAGTAAGTACGCAAGGCTTTTGCCTTGCGTACTTGTCAAGTACGCAGGTAGTGTTCCTTCCCCTATAAATAGAAGACTTGTCTTCATTTGTAGGTGGAACTCTGGAACAAGGTTGAGAGGTGTCCGGGTCGGGAAGAGCTCTCCCGACCCCTGGACCGTGAGCTTAGATGAGAGATGTGTGCTCCTTTGGTATGTAGTCTGTAATACGGGATAGCTTCTATGTTATGGATTACGTTTCGTTTCATTATCTTTTGTCTTTGTTCGTGTTTTCTCTGTTTCGTTTCTTGGTTCCCACACAGATCACAGAACAGGTCCGAGTAAATCCGCTGCGCGACGAGGCTCCCGGGACCTACAAGTGGTATCAGAGCCTCGGTGTTCGTTGATTTGTGTTCCGGTTTTGAGTTTTAGGGTTTTTGAGCAGATCTGACTTGTAATAGTTCGCTAATTTTTCTTCCAAAAATCCTTAAATCCGAGTTTGTTATCACTTCATTTGGTGTTTGGAAGGCTAAGGGTTTGTTAGATGATTATTTCTAAGCTTTTGGAAGCATCAATTTCTCAGATCCATCACTTTTCAAGCATTCTCCTCAAAATCCGTCAAGAACGCTGTTACTTTTTTATAAGTACGCAAATTCAGCTTTTCTGCGTACTTACTAAGTACGCATGGGTTTTGTCCTGCGTACTTACTAAGTACGAAAGAGAAGTAGTCCTGCGTACTTGTTAAGTACGCATGAGTATTTTCCTCTGCGTACTTAGCATGTACGTATGAGCATTTTGCGAACTTATCAAATACGCATGAGCACTTGGCTTTGCGTATTTACTAAATACACATGAGCACCCTTTATGTGCGTATTTGCTACGAGTTTTTTGGCGGGAAAACTTTTCTTGGCCAAAATTTTTAGTAATCATTTGTATGTGTGTTTCGGCCCATTTTTGAGAAGATAGTAATTTTGTGGCTTGGTGAAACACGGATGAGATTTTTGTTGGATGATACCACTTGTCATACATTGTTTAAGGGTCCATACCTGAAAATGTAGGCTACGAGTATCCAGGATACTTATTTAATAGGATATGAATGCTGAACTAATGGGAGCAATTGGGTCGTCATCGGCTAAAGGTCTCGTTCTATTTGTGAAGATGTGGCTGCTTTGGGTCTTTTGGAAAGAGAATCATCTTGTTTAGGTATTCAAACCTGAATATGTAGGCTACGAGTATCTGGGATACTTACTTAATAGGGGATGAATACTGGAACAACTTGAACCCAAGGATTTGCTGTTTTGGATCTTTGCAAAGAAATAAAAGAATAAAATCCTAGAGTTGACTAGTTGTGTTTTTTGAGGATTTGAGTGACGTGATGATGAAGCTGGTTATAGTTTACAGAGAAATGAGGGGGATAAAATCTAGTATTCATGAGACATTAAAGAGGTGGTGGAAAAGCCGTTGGTACTTCATATATATATACCTCTTTGACGTAACATGGATCTCAACCGTGATTTCTCGTGTAAACTATATTTTTCGTGTTTGATTCTATCGTGTGTCTTCAAGATGAAGCTGGATATTCGTTGGATTATTAGTTGAAGATGGAACCTTTTATCATTGGCCGATGGGATAGGAAACATACCCTTGTTTCTGGTCTAGTCAGATGGAGCTTAAACTGAAAGGGGATATTGGAAATGAACATCTTCGGGAATTTGGTTGACTCGTGAAGATACATGATAGAGTTGGACACATCTGGTTGAAGACTTAAGTTTATCTTACTGGAATTCCTATGAGAGCTGATTAGTTTGATGCAGGTTATTGGAAACTCAAACTTTCTATCATATGCCAGCTGATTTGGAGTTGTCTTAGTCTACTATTGTTACCTGGTTAGGAAGACATTGTCAGAGTCAGAGTCCTAAGTCATGGTGGAGGTTGCTACTGCTGAGAGGATGAACTACAATGAGTTGTGTTGGGTTAGTTGGTTCTTATTGAAGCACTTGGTTTGGTCTACAATGAAAGCTACAGTTTTGAGGGAGTCGGGTTTGTCATCACTCGGCAACTTAAGACTGAAGTTTGAAGATTTGAAGATCTCAAGTGGAATGCCAGAAGATCATGTCTCGCTAGAAGACACGTGATGTCATTAGTTTAGAGGGAGTCTGTTAGGACATTCTTTGTAAACTGATGATTATCAGTGTTAGTGATAGATAGAATTTGATGCTATAGTTAAGAGGGAGTTTGTAGAAGCATGTTTTGTAACTATAGATTAAATTCTATGTATCGGTGTACGTGGCTAGTACGTAGGAGGGTGTTCCTAAGTACTTAGCCCGCACACCAGTTTGGTATTGCGTACTTGTCAAGTACGCATGACCAAACCATGCGTACTTAGTAAGTACGCAAGGCTTTTGCCTTGCGTACTTGTCAAGTACGCAGGTAGTGTTCCTTACCCTATAAATAGAAGACTTGTCTTCATTTGTAGGTGGAACTCTGGAACAAGGTTGAGAGGTGTCCGGGTCGGGAAGAGCTCTCACGACCCCTGGACCGTGAGCTTAGATGAGAGATGTGTGCTCCTTCGGTATGTAGTCTGTAATACGGGATGACTTCTATGTTATGGATTACGTTTCGTTTCATTATCTTTTGTCTTTGTTCGTGTTTTCTCTCTCTCATTTCTTGGTTCCCACACAAATCACAGAACAGGTCCGTGCAAATCCGCTGCGCGACGAGGCTCCCGAGACCTACATTTATTAAATGACGAGATTGTTTTTTCAAAAAAATATGTTTGGCTTCAATTTTAATTTATTATTTTTAATTTTTTTTCATATTTAATTTTGTAATTTTAAATTTAAATTGTTTCGATATACTAAGGAGTGCAATTTTTAAATTTTAGAGTTTAAAACTTTGAATTTAAAAAACGATATATTGTTGAAATTTAAATTTTATTTTATTTTAAATGAGAGATTAAATATTAAAGTTTTGCGAGATTTTCCATACAAAATACGAGATTTTAAAAAAAGTAACTTAAGTTTGATATGTAAATTTAATTACAACTTAAGCATTTGTAAATATGTTACAAAATCAAGGTTAAAGTTTATACAAAAAGGCTGATAGAGTTCAGTTAACTAATAAAATAGAGAAACAACATATGCAAGGAAATCGTTGACCAATTTAATTATTTTCAATTTTTTTGACTCACTACTGGCTTCAATCAGATTCGCACCGTTTGTGGCCTATTTTTCGAACGGTTTTGGTTATTTTTGTGGTTTCAGTAATTGAGAAAAAGAAACTCTATTTTTTGTTGTATTTAGTGGGTGTTAAACATTGAAAAGTTACCAATATTACGTCAAATGTTGTACACAATTAAGTATTTTCAAATTTGTAAATCATTATTGTAAGGTTTTATTTTACATGTAATTTAATGTATTGTAAAAATACATCACTTATGAAATGTATTTTTTTATGTTTTGATTACTATCATCTATATAATCTTAACATTTAACAAAATAAAAAAGTTACCAATACAATATCAAATTTGTATAAAAAGAGGTGTTAAGATAGTTATCAATGTAATGTTAATATTTCACCCCATGTAACATATGGGATTAAAGCTAGTATAATAATAAAAACTTGTTTTGAGTTATGTGTTTCGATTGGGTATATGCACGACGTCGCACAAAAAAAGCTTTGTTGGACAATTGTTTAATTTCTAGTAGTGGGAATGGACCATTACATAAGAAATACGATTACTTCTCTTCTAATGATTTTCATTCCTTGGGGGAGGGTTGTTTTTTCATTCCTTCAAGGAATGTAATGAATTTGTTTAATTAATGACCAGAACCATGACTTGACCCATGACGCCACTCATGACCGGACCCATGACCCACCCATTCTCAGACCCATGCCACGAACCATGACCTGTCCCATGCCCTGATTCATGCCACGACCATGACCGAACCATGACCGGACCCATGCCTCGAACCATGACCAGTCCCATGCCTCGAACCATGACCCGTCCATGCCCTGAACCATCACCCGATTCATGCCTCGAACATGACCCGATCCATGCCCTGACCCATGACCAGATCCATGACACCCCCATGACCCGAACCATGGCCGGATCCATTGCCAGACCCATAAAAATTATTTTATTTTTCATAAATATTTTCCTGTTTACCAATGAACACGAAGTAATGACTTATTTCATTCCCATAGGCTCTCACCAGTCACCCGCCTGCATCCTCGTGGACCTTGCTCGCTGCAGCTAGCACAAGGAGTGTGTGGTCCAACACTCTACTATATATCGTGTGTTTTTGTGTAACAAACAAATTGTTGCAATGTTTGGTATCAAACTTTGTAATATATTGAGTGTTTGCATTTTAAAACAGAATGATTGTTGCAGTATTTAGTCGGAACTCTACTTGTACTTAAATGTATGAATGTGTTATTTTGAATCCCATTGATACATGGATTTTCGGGGCGGTCACTTAGATCTGTGTAACGGTGAAGAAGATGAGAGTAAGGGTGTTTAATATCCTAATCGAACTCGAAAAGCTAGAAATTCAATTGTATTCTAACTCGAATTTCAAAACTTCGAAACACATTAGCATTCAATTCGAATTTGTGATTTTTGATTCGGTTCGAATCGAAATTTGACTTTGAATTGTAAATATAATTTTAATTTTTAATATTTATATATATATATATATATATATATATATATATATTAGGTTAGAATCTCGTGTATTACACGGGTTGAATAAATGTAATGTTATGTATTTAGTAATAAAAAGTTTCTGTTTTTAAAACGTGTGTAATACACCGGTTGAATAAAACCGTGTATATCACGAGTTGAATAAAACATAACGTAATCTATTAACACATAAAGTCGTCAAAATGAAACAACGTAAATCCTACTTCTAATAAACAATTCCACTTAATACCATATGGCAACACCATATTTTTTTCTCATTAAAATCTCTAATTTTTCTTATTTTAAGTAACTTTGAATTTTAATATCTAACTATGTTAATGTTATTTAAAAAAAATAATAATATAAGATTTGAATTCTAATTATTACTTAATTTGAATTCTAATATAAAATTTAAAATCTAATTTTTCTATACATTATTGTATTTTCATTTTTCTATTAAACATCCCCATGTAATACATGAGTATATAACCTAGTATGTTAGTATATGATTAAAAGTTTTTTATTTGATTTAAAATTCATAAAAATATGATTGAACAAATTAATTAATGATAAACAAAATTAAAAAAAAAACATGATAAACACAAATTTTAAATTAAAAAATGTGTATATAAAAATTGAAACAAATAATTAATTTAGTTGGCTAAAATAATGGAGTTGATTATTAATAGGAGAGAGATGCGGAAAAATGAGAATTAGCAGAGCTAGAAATGTGACGAGTGTTATCCAAATTTACTTGTTTATTATGTAGTATAGATAATTTTAAAATATAGTCTTTTTATATAGAATTATATATTTTTAATAATTTGAATCGAATCAACTTGAATTCGAGTCGGTTTTTTCGAATCAAATTTAATTTCGAATCAAATCTGAATTTGGGTTCAAATTTCAAAATTTGAATAACTCGATTTGATTAACTCTAAAAAAATTAGAATCTTAATTTTTTGAACACCCTTGATAAGACTGATGCGTGTTTATTTGTATATATACTTTTTGCACATTTTACATCCATTTTATAAATTTTTTTAGTGAATTTGATACTTAATCGAGTTTATTATAAATTTGCAGCAATAATTGGCTATTTTAAATCCACATAAGTTGGATTGTGACACTTATATGAATTAATAATAATTTCATCATAGCAATTAACAAAATCTTCTGTATGATAAAATTATCAAATCCACATAAATATAAATCATACACAAACAAGAAGATAAAGTATTTAAAATGAATAAAAGGATTATTGATCGTCATCGATGAGCGGTTATGAGTGTTTCTATGAACCACAATCCATCAAACTTCGGTGCAAACTTCTCCAGACAACAACTTGTCTTCTCGCACAAAGTATCTAAACGATGTTGACCAGATGTAACATGGTCCTACAAAAGCATAAAAACAGAAGATTACATTAAATTAGTTAAAGATCAGTCACTACACATAACAACAATCATACCAGCCCGGTAAAAGTCCCACCACTATACCACTATATGCTAGGTCTTGGAGGATGAGATTTAAGCAAACTATACCTTCAATAAAAGTAACAGAACACAAATAACTGTAAAAAAAAATATACTTTGACCTATTGGAACCGATTATAGCATCAAAAAAGAGGTTTTTATGGTATACCGGGTGAGAAGATTTGATGCCGGTAAGGACGGTTGTGGCGGCGGCGGCCATGGAAGCTGCTAAGAATCCGGGATTCTTCATGGTAGTAGAGATAGTTTGTTAGTAGGTTGATGTGGTTGGTATATATATTTGTGGAGGGGGTGGGTGTGTTTTTGTTTTACGCGGCAACCAAGTCCTGGTGTGGTGATCTTTTTAATAAATGAAAAAGTAATTGCAAACATGAAAATTGTATTAATAGTCTAGGTGAACATTCAGCGAACCGTTCGACGTTTGTTTGTTTAATAAATGAACAAACTTGAATAAGTAATTCTGTTCTATAAAATTAATGTATTAATAGTCTAGCTAAATATTCAGTGAACCGTTTGACGTTTGTTTGTTTAATAATGAACAAACTTGAATAAGGACTTCCGTTCTATAAATTAAAAGAACGAACATGAACTGTAACACTCAGAAGAAATCCATTAATAAAGAACTCAACAACCAAGTCAAAGCTTAAGCACGGGCATGCTTGTTGGTACCTACGGCCGTGCGAGTGGTCAGCGCACAACAACTTGGTGGAAACGTGAGGTATATTCTTGCCATCTCTCTACACATTGGGACACCCATGAAAGGAACTTAATAAGAGTAAGAGGGGGCCATGCTTAGGGGAGGAACTTAACAGGCGTCATTGGAGGGCCCAACCCCTACCTACTTTTTTCTTAAAAGTATTGATTTCTGCTCACTATGTTTATTTCATATTAGTTATACTGTTTGGGTCCATCCTAATCCAGACCAAAAACACAAATATCTTTCACAAATCCACAAAAAAATTAGTGTTTCCCCATTTTTTGGCTGATAAGTATAGATTTCGACCCATTAGGTTTATTTTATATTAGTTATAGTGTTTGAGCCCCAACTAATAAAGACTAAAAACCCAAATCTGCTCCCTCCCCCTCCCCATTTCCGGCATCTTAATAAGTAACACCCCAACTTACATCACCGTTATCATTCATCACCGTCATTATTCATTACCGTTGTTGATTTGCAGGTTGATCCAGGTATCATTGTTTGTGATTATATCTGCTATAATTGTGATTTTGGCTGTGGCGTATGTTAAGAAATCAACCAAATTGAAAGGTGGAATGTGATTATCAGTTGTTATCAAGGTGACAAGGGCTTGAACATATTGTTGGTGAAGCATTCCAACCAACTTCAACTTCATCATTAGTTGTGGGTAAAAGATTTTATCCTAGTTTATTGAGAAGTTAAGGATCTTGGCCCATATTGAAGATTTATGGGGTTTCGATGTGATTACGCAAGTGAGCATGAAATTTGAAACTTTGGAATCAGTGTCGGTCCCGAGGATTTGAATGCCCTACACGAGATTAAAAAAAAGCCCATAACGAAATATATAATTTTATAAACAAATTTTTTTAACGACAATTAAAGTTATAACATGGACATAACAAAATCATAGTATCAGAATGACATACCGTAATATCTAACCGATGATTCGTGAAGCTCGGCTAGCATTCTTTGTAGTTTATACTCTCTAACACTTCGTTCTAGATAGCAATTATCGCCAATCTGTTAAGCCTTTCTTGAGACATAGTGGACCGCAAGTAAGATTTCAATAACTTTAATTTTGAAAAACTCCTTTCTGCGGATTTCACTGTGACTGGAATTGTCAACAATATTCTATATGCAACACATGCAGTTGGGTAATGAGGGAAGTCTCTCAAATGGTTATTGAAATCTTATGTGGTTATTGTCAACTCCTTAAGATCTTCATCTTCAATTACCCTCAACTTATGTGGAAACAAAAAACAAAATAATTTCTCATAAGTTTTGAATTGTTCAAATCTGGTCTGCTGTTGTTGTTTGTGAAGTCTAATAAAATTACCTTAAATAAATGAAGGCGCCGGAGGTTGAGGGGCGGTAGCAGCAGCGACCAGAGGCTGCAGCAGCGACCGGAGGCGGCAGTGACCGGAGGAGGAGGCAGCAGGCAGCAGCGCTGTTGCTGTTTGTGAAGTCGACGATCACAGCAGCAAGTTGGACTCACTTGGACTTGTGTTGTGGTTGGTGGACTCGCCCTGCATATTTTTTTAAGCCCAGATCATAGAAAAGGCTTAAGTCATAGAAAAAGGACCAATTTTTTTAACACTAAGTCACAGAAAAAGCCCAAGTCACAAAATTACTTTTTAAAAAAGGCCCAATTTTTTTTAAGGCCTACAAAATTTTATACATATAAAATTTTTTTTTTGGGCCCCTCGAGATGTTGGGCCCACTATGGATGTGTTGTCTGCAGGCCCAATGGGCCGGCCGAATGACTCTCATTCAAGTCTGGTAAGCCCCTTCAACTGATTTAAGAGAATTAAACTTGTTTATAGATAATCAAGTTTATAGAAATTGGGGTTTTGTTGACTAAATGTGGTTTTACCGAGAATCTAACTAATGCATGGTAATCTAAGAGCTTTGGAAACTTAGATGCGAGTTTAATGATGAGAAAATATTTATGACATCTGAATTATCAAAATGGGAAGTTTTGATTTTAGAAATGGAATGAACGAGATTGAAACAAATTTTTTTTCGAGTGGATCGCCTAAATGAAGGGCGTGCATTACCATGCACAGAGTGTATGATGAACTTAAGGCGTGCTAAGTCAAGCGCATGCGTGCTTTCGAGAATTTGATATGCATGGGCGTGCCTTCCTTAGGCATGGTCATGCCCCAGCCTTGACCAATTTTAACTTGGTTAGAACCAAACGAACTCAATTAATGATTAGGGAACGCATTAGTATGGGTAAATGATTGGTATTAGGATGTCTTGATTGATAACGTGTCAAAGGAAAGGAAGCTCGGGTTGAGTTAATGAGTAAATGTAGCAAGGATGTAGGTCCCTCCGAGTGTGTGTTTCGGATCAATATCGTGTGAGAACGTAGCCTAGTAAACATGTGCGGAATGCCTATTACTAGGTGGAACAATGTAAGAATGAATGTATGACAATCAACACGAGATGATACTAATAAATACACGGTCTATTGATTTCATAGTGTTTCAAACAAGTACAGAAACAGATTGAATGACTTCTGGACTGATACAATACTGATGTGTGCGTACTTGTGTGTGCAGTTACATCTGTGTATCAAAATGAAACAACTCTATGCTATTTATAGACCTGTGCCATGCGCACTTAGCAAGTACACATGACCAACCTTCATGCGTACTTGCTAAGAACGCATGACCATTGTACTTGACAAATACGCAAGAACTCATCCTTGCGTATTTGTTTAGTACAATATAAAAACCATACAAGTTCAGACATAAACAAGACATATTACAACTCGATAAACAAAATACAACAAGTACTAAATACATACAAGACTGAAATAAATAATAACAAAAGTTGTAGCTCAATCCAAAGTGCCTGTCACAAAACATGCATCAACAGACTCCCCCTTGACAGCATCTCCGGATATCTTCAATCTTTATGAGCTTCCCGCTTGACTACGACCACTAATCTTGGACTTGTATCCATGAGAGAATTTCACTAACCCGTCGTATTTTGTGGCAAGCAGTTTCGTCCACTCGTCAGTATGCAAACAGTTCTTGTTGACGAGAACCTCCAAGTCCTTGACAGAAAAGTTGATGAACACAATCTCATCAAATACCCTAATGATCTCCTTCAAGCTCTCCTTCTCAATCATGACAACCTCTCCGGTTAGTGGATCTATGTACCAGTACCACATGTTTCCCAGGATATCTTGAGGTATTTTCCTCAAGGGTATCCATGTTTCACATAGAACTGGTTCATAAATGAGTCTTTTCAAGAACTTGCGTGTCAACGGATGTATCATTGTTTTGTCCTTGACACGCCTTGGAACTTGAGGCCGAAAGATCTCAAACTTGCCCGATTTGCCTTCTCGCTGCAGCACTCCCCCACAAACCTCTAGCAATTTCGTTTGATGTTTCACTACATAACTCACGGTGTGTAAGGTTGACTAAGTCGTATTTAGGTAAGGAATTAAATGCTCCTGTTGTTGGCTTCACGTATTGAACTCCCCCTGATCTTTTGATAGCAAATAATCCTTTGTCGTCTTCGAAACTTACCGACAAAATCATCCCAGCAGCCCCATGTTGGTCTGTGTACTGAGGTTTGTACCAAGGCGCTTCAGCTTCCTTAATCAACCATTCCTGAGGAATCTTCCTCGAGGAAGTACCACTGGTGCCAGCTTCTCTGTTGGGTTCGGGAACTTTAGCTGAAGTTTCATTGACATCTTCAACTTGAATGGTCGGTTCAGCTTGTTCCCTAATAGCTCGGGCCTCAAATATTTCACCATCCTCCAACTCATAAATACCCTCTCCATCTCCTTTAGGGAATTCCACAATATCATCATTCCCGTATTCTTCCCAATCATCACCGCTATCTATTTATCCTTCTTCAATCTCTGCTAAAGCCCCTATCATGATTTCATCGTTTAGGTTGGGACTTGTAGCCAAATCTTTTAACACCTCGGCAGGTGTTTTTCCCTTATCAACACCACCGCCCTATTGTTGTTGCTGGGTGGACTCCCCCTGAGCCATAGGTATGACTTGTGTTGGCAAGACAGCTTGGGTCTCACCAGCACCAGCACCTGAAGGCCCAACATTTGGATCATCGTCCTGGTCTTTATCTTTTGTAAGGTCGACATGGTGGCAAGTTTCTTCTTGAACTTTCTTGCTTGTCTCCCCCTGAGACTCAAGCTGCTTTGTCAACTTAGCCACCAAGTCTACCAACACCTGATGGTCACCCCTTTGTATCAACATTTGGTTCTCCACGGATGTACGGGCGTTGAAGAAGGACTTATTGAGATTGAATTGCATCTTTTGAAGCTCAAAGAATGACTTCATTTGTTCCTCCATAGCTTGCCACTGATGTGTTAATATTGTGTTAGATTCAACAAGCAAATTAATCTGTGTTTGTTGGGTGGCAACCTATGTCTCTAAGGATGCAATCCTTTGATCCCTAGGATCAACAACCCTGGTGGTAGAGGGTTCTCTAGTCTCATGAATTGTGTCTGCAAACAACTCTGACAAATCAAAGTGATGGCCCATGTCTCCAAATTCCAGTGATTGTGTCATCGGTGGTAGAGTACCAGTGGTGACAGTGAATGGTAAGGTTGTTGTTTAGAGAACAGTGGGTGCTATTGTTGTTGAGACAAGGACTAATTCAGTCAAAATAGGAAGTATTATGGAGGTTGGGAGCTGAATAGTGGTAGCCGGAAGAGATATGACTATGGGAAAAGGTTCTTCAGTTGTTGGAACCATAACTGGTGTTATCGTTCTTCTTCTTCGTCGGCTATACATCTGTGTTTGTTGAGTCCGAGTTTGTGTTTCTTGATCGGTAGCTTGTCGTGCCCGTACCCTGGTGTTTATTGCATCCATTACTTCCTGCCACGGGCGATCATGCTTGGTCTTCTTTCTTCGTTCAGTCATTTGAGGTGCCTCTGTTTCTAAAATTTCAAGTTGAAAGTCCGAGTCGGAACTCTCTCTTCGTCTTCACCTAGACGATGACTCTGGAAGTGACTCTTAAATATGCTTTCTTGGATGCCGCTGGTCGGGTGTGGGTTCAGAATTAGATGAATCAGTTACAGTTCGTTCTGATTCGCTGGTATCTTGCCTTTGAGCATAGCCAGCACCACCATCACCCTCATTACCTTCATCATCATCACCATCACTATCTTCATCATCATCATCATCTTCTTCCCCATCATCTGAGTGTTCACTTAATTCAGGTTCACTCTCGGGATGGTACCACCTATCTCCTTGTGGTGCAACATATGGTTCATTAATCAAGTGGCCAAATAAAGGTGTGTGCATGGGAATTGGTTCATCAGTACCAGCAGTAAGGAACAACACAAACACCCTTTTTGCTATTGGTTTGACTTGTAGCTGCTGACCTATTTGAGGTAGATTTGGCAGGAAATGATTGATCAGCAGTTGAATGAAGCGGGGGTATAAGAGGAAGTTGTGTCTGGGAGCAGCATTTATCTGATCACGGATTGCGTTGTAGGCATATCATGAAAAGTTGTAACCCTTGTTCAACGACAATCCAACCATAGTTGATGCTAAGTTGTGCCCCATAGCATCCTTTCCCGCCTTTCATGTTGTAGAAATAAAGGCTGATGGCTACAAAATTCTCTAAGTACAATTGCTGTGGACCTCAGATTTTGCTGCAGATCGACAAACTGCTGCGGATAAGCTTATCTGCAGCGGATACTTGTTCTTCTGCTGAAAAACAAATCTGCTGCGGATAGCCTTATCTGTTGAAGACAAAAGTTGTTGCTGATAGGAAAATCATCAGCAACTGTGGACAGTTGTGTCTTGCTGCTGATCAACAACATTGCTGCTGATAGCCATTCCATCTGAAGATCAAACGTTGCAGTTGACTGGCTTCGATAAAGCAACCATTACCACTGACAACTTTCTGCTGCAACACTGACACTCTCCACGCAGAAAGAATGTTACTGGTGCAAGACAATAAAAGACAACGACGCTCTTCTTCCAAGGACTCAAGCAGTGATGCCTAAGAAGACGTTTGAGTAAAGATAACTTTTGTAGTTTTTATTGTCGTTACATGTAGAATAGCTTCAATACAAGATCAACGGCTTGTGTTAGATCTGATCCTTAAAATCAAGGGTCTGTCTTGATTCTAAGTTACTATATAAGTAGTACTTAGAGTCATTGTATAATGGGCTTTAACTTAAGAGTTTTCTCTGTAATCTGGTAATATTTGAAGCTTAATACAAATTGCATTTTTATCAGTATTCTTCTTGTTTACTTGTTTGCATTGCTTAGTTGTGATTGTTTCCGCCAATCTCAACTAGAATAGAACCATCTTGTATTCACCGATCCTACAAGTGGTATCAGAGCTTTGGCTCACAGATTAAACAAACTCACACTTGTTTAATCAGTCTCTGTTTCTATTCAAAACTATCTCTTTGCTAAAGTCACTCATTATCACAAATCAAAAATGGCACAAAACAATGGAGTTGAAGACATTAGAAGCATCAGCAGACCACCAAGACTGGTATCTGGAGAAGACTATGATATGTGGAAGAACATAATGGAAAGCTTCTTATAAAGAATATGGGAAGTGGAAATCCATTAAATATGGACCATACATACCCATGGTGGCCTCCGCTGATTCCGGAGGTACACTGGTTCCCAAAGAATCCTCCAAATACTCTGATGAAGACATCAAGAAAATGGAGGTAGATTTCAAGGCCTTGGGAGCCATCCAGATGTGTTTACCAAATGAAGTTTTTCACAACTTTAGAGGGTACAAAACTGCAAAGGAGCTATGGGAGGCTCTTAAGAAGATGTTTGCTGGTTTAGAGGAAGTAAAAGAAAACAGAAGAGACATCCTGAAGCAGCAATATGAAAACTTCGCCTGGAAGGAAGGTGAGTCTCTAACTGTTTTATTTAACAAATATACTTATCTTGTAGGTGAGCTACAGTGCTCAAAAGTGAAGCTGGAGAATGAAGATATTCTCAAGAAGTTCATCAGGTCTCTACCAGTTGCTGGACACTCTACACAGTGTCCATCAGAAGAACTGAGAATCTGAAGACTCTACAGATGACTGAGCTTTTGGTATGCTAAAGACCTATGAATTAGAGATGATTCAGGCCAAGGAAAGAATCTCAAGCTACCAAACAGCCTCAACATCCACCACCACCTCGTCTGCCCTCCACTCTGACCACTCAGGTCCTAGTTCAAGCAACTATTATCCTCCTGCACAAACTGCTGCTTGTGCAGCTGTTGGAACTACTGACTTTGACTGGAGCTTCCAGTATGAGGATATTCCTGCCAACAATCAAGCTCTCATGGCAAACACATCAGAGGTACCACCGCAGGTATATTAAAATCTGTGTACTCAAGCTTGTATTGAGAAGGTCCTTGGATACATGAAACATAACTAGAATCTCATAGATCAAAATGAAGAATTTCACCAAATGAAATCTGAATGTAAAAAGGTTAAAAACAGTTACAAGGAAAAGATTGATTGTTTAAAGAAAGAAATTTCATCATTAAAACATGAACAAACAAACCTTGAAACTCAAATTGATGACCTTCTGGTTAAGTTAAAAGCTACAAGGGCCGAATTATCAGACGAAAAGGTCCATGTGGAAAAATATGAATTGCATCTAAAAAGCTGCAAAGACTTTTGGATGCTCAAATTCATGAAAAGGTAACTGCTGGTCTTGGATTTCAAGTTGAACAACCCTACAATGCTGTTCCTCCACCCGCTGACTATGTAGCCATTCATGAACCAAGTTTCAATCTTTGCAACCTTGACATGGCCAACCGAAATCTTGACCCTGTTGTCCAAGAAACCCCTGTGCAAGAATGCACTACTTCATCCGAGTCTGAGTCAACATGCTCAGACTCCACTGAAACCAATAAAGTTTCATCACCACTTACCTGTGAAGTTATTAAAGACATCAAACTAAGCCCTTTTATCCCTTCAAAAACAGTAGTAGTATCTCAACCAACTAAACAAACTAGAATCAGCTATCCTCCAGAAAGAAGAAAGCTAACAGTTGAAAGGGACACTCTTCAACCTCCACCAAAGGAAGGTGTTTGACATATGTCATGCGCCCGGAGAGAGGGCTCCATTAGTTCAAAAGATATTGGAAGAAGCCACCTTTGAGCACAACAAAGCTCACCCCTGGAACTTCAAAGACTTGTTCAAAAGAAAGGACTATGTGTACTTTCAAAGGGACAAACTGGTGAAATCATGCTTTGTGTGTGGGAAATACAATCATACTACCAACACATGCGTTTATTACCTTCAACATCAAAGAAACCTAAAGCAACACGCTTTTGAGAAAACAAACAAGAACAAAAAGGTAAGAAGCTTTGAAGCCAAAGTAACTCAGTTCAGAAACTCTCTATCCCCACCAAGAAAGCATCTGCCAAGACCTCAACAATCCTGCATCATCTGTGGTGAATCAGACCACTTTGCTGCAAATTGTAAGTTTAATCCTCTCAAACAGGTTCTTAATAAAATTCCTCTTCAACAAAAGCCTATCAGTAAGATGAAGAAGGGTAGGCATACTTCGGAAGTTAAACCATCAGCATCAAACAAAACTGCTGCTGATCAAGTAAGACTCAAGCAACCAAAGAAAAAGCCTTCATCAGCAACCAAGATTGCTGCTGCCCAAGTTAAACCATCAGCAGCCAACAAATATGTTGCTGATCAATTAAAGCCCAAGCGACCCGAAGACAAGTCTTCAGCAGCAACCAAGATTGCTGCTGCTCAAGTAAAACCATCAGTAGCAACAAAATTTGTTGCTGATAAGCCAAAGTCCTCAGTTGCAACATCTGCTGCTGACAAAGCAAAGAGAGCTGGAAAACCACCAATTCAGCATTGGAAAGCCAAAATTCCTCCAAGAATCATCATTGGTTCAGTTGAATGCACACATGCTGATACTGATAATCCGAGAACCCTTTTTTTACAAGGATGCAAGCTCTTGGATTCCTCCCACTAACTAGATCTCTCTCATGTGCATGGACAACCAGGTCACAAAAATAACACATGGGTGGTAGACAGTGGTTATTCCAGGTACATGACAGGCAACAGATCAATCCTCTCCAACTTCAGACATTTCAATAGAGGATATGTTGCCCTTGGAAGTGAACCAAAAGGAGGATCTATTACCGGACAAGGAACTGTGTCCAATGAAAGAGTGAGTATTGAAAAGTGATTATGTGGGATGCAACTTAGACAAAAAGTCCACATCAGGAGGATATTAGTTTCTAGGAGGGAGACTGATTTCATGGTAGTGCAAGAAGCAAACATGTGTTTCAACTTTTACAGTAAAAGCAAAATACATTGCAGCTTCAAGTTGTTGTGCACAAGTCATCTGGATACAAAATCAAATGTTGGATTATGGGATGACTTTCATGGCAACTCCCATTCACATTGACAACATGAGTGCTATATCAATCACAAACAATCCGGTGCATCACTCCAAGACAAAGCACATTGACATCATGTATCACTTCATAAGAGATCAAGCTGAGAAAAAGAGAATTTTTTTAACCAAAGTTCATACCAATGAGCAATATGCTGATTTGTTCACAAAACCGTTTGATGAAGCTAGATTTAGATATTTAGATGAATCTATTGGTATGTTGAACTTTGATTAAAATCTATCTCTAAAATTATATTTTGTAAATGTGTTTATCCCTTGTTGTAAATAAAAGTTATAAGTCAGCAACAATTTCGTTTTTTAGCTGCTGACATGTTTAATCATCAGCAACAAAGATTTTTCCACTGACTGCTTTAAGTTATCAGCAGGAACAAGTTTCCTACGGATAGCTTTAAGGCTGTCAGCAGCAACGTCCTTGCTGCAGATCATTGCATCCATCAGCGGCAATTGAGTTTGCTGCTGACAGACTTAACCATCCGCAGCAACCAAGCTTGCAGCGGATAGGCTTAACCATCCACAACAACCAAGTTTGCTGCTGATGGGTAAATCTAAGTCCAAATTAACCTTTACCCGCTAAATTACCTTCAGTCTTTACCATGACTGCTTTAGTGTATTACAGCTGTAACAGTAAAACGTGAATAAGGTTGTACTGTACAAGTCATTTTGCTTTTTTTCCCTCCTCTGCCGTTATAACACAAATCAATTTTCTTCACCACCCCTTCACATTCAATTTCACCCTAACTCCCATCTCTTTCTCTTAAGCCTCCACAACATTCAAAGCTCTCCATCCTTAACCACCCTTCAAAAACCTTCCTCTTTCCCTCCAAACCCAACAAAATGGCAGAGGTCGACATAAACCATCCTAATGACAAGTTTTCTCCCTACCACAATCTCACTGCATACCTGGTGAAAGGAAAGAAGTCCAAAGGGTTCGATGATATGATCGATTTACTTTGTCGATCAAAGATATATTTTGCACTAACCGTCAACCCTACCATATACATCCGTCATATGGAGGATTTTTGGAACACTGCCGTCTACTCTACCGAACAAGGGATTCCCCAAATCCAAGCCACGGTAGACGTCAAAGATATCATCGTCACTGAAGCTACTCTCAGAAAACACCTCAAGCTTCAAGACGAGGGGCCGCCATTTCATACTCAAAAGAAGAATACATGAGGACCTTTGTATCCATAGGGTACACTGGAAATCAGAACGAGTACACAATCGAAAAGGCGCTGATGGGCCTTCCATGGAAGTTTCTATGCCACACTCTTCTACAATGCATATCCCAGAAGATAAGTGGATGGCATCAAGTGAGTTCTGCTCTCGCATCTGCTGTTCATGGTATGGTTTCTGGCTAGGGTTTCAACTTTGCACATCTCATCTTTGAAGGTTTGAGATATAACCTTCAAGAAGGTGAAAAGCAATCATTTTTTAGGTACCCAAGATTCTTGCAGGAAGTTTTCAATAATGAATTAAAAGATCTTTCAAAATCTGCAAAAATCTATCTTATGTTGGGACATAAAAATAACATTTTCCAAAGTATGACAATTGTTTCCAAAAAGTTCTCAGGGGTCAATGTTCCATTGTTATCTACAATGATGAACATACAAAGTACCCAGGGTGACAGTTCAGCAATCCCAGCTGATACTGATCCCACACCCTCCTCTTCACATCCTGAACAACAATCTGCTTCCACTGTTCGAACCCCTGTGCATACTACTAAGGATGCACAGTCACAGAAATTACTTACACCTGTTTTGGATGTTATCGTTCAACTGGAACAAAGGGCCCCAGTTGCGGCAAAATATACTAGAAAAAGGAGCAAGCAGACTCCTTCTCTTCTTGTCTCAAAGGCCCAATTCCAACATAAAAGCCCTCATTCAGAATCCCAAAATTCTGATGAGAATATCAAAAGGGATAGCCACATCATTAGAGAGACTTCCTTGGAAGCTTCTCTATTAGGATCAGGATCACATCCCGGATCCATAGAACAACCCACTGAGCCATTCCATTATTTTTCTTCTCTGAACTTAAGTGTAGAGGCACCATGTCAAGATGATATACCTTCTCCAAAAACCACTATCTCGGAGGTATTGATTGACTTGGCTGCTAGTGCACCTATCCCAAGTTCATTACCCAAGAAGGTTCACTCTGGGAGTACTAATAGAGTGAATGTGGAAAGGGCTGTCACTACTCTTGGTACATCAACTGACCAGGAGGACAGTGATAACATCATTAAGACCCTAACCACGGAAACTCACAGTGAGGATGTTTCCTTTGAAACACTCTTCACTTAGAGGAATCCCAGGTGCTAAGAAAACCAGGGTGATGGGGATGTAGAGGTTAGGCATAAGGCCCCATCTAGATCCAAGGATTCCACAACTGTGGATGAGGATAGACTGAAACTTCATAACTTGGAATTGACGGCTAGGGTGGAAATGCTAGAGGCTGAAGTGTCAAAACTAAGGGACCAAGTCTCTATGAATGAAGCCCATCAATGCCCTCTAGTGACTACTCCCTCCCTTGTCTCAGTGGGCACTCAAACTGACCAGACTCTGTGCACTGATGCAACCAAAAAGGGGGAGATAGTTGTTGTGGAAGACGATGCTGACAGCCTCAACGAATGGATACAAGAGCAGACAGCCTTTCAAAGTTCTCTATACAGACCTGCTTTCTTTCGAGTTCATGACTTGCCAGACTCAGTAGATGAAGAGGAAGAAACCACTGAGGATTGGAAGTTAGTTGTCCGAGCTATTGATGAGGAGTTACAGAATGAAAGTCACCATGAAGACACGCTTCCATCATTCAGTATGCTTCCTGAAGCCGCAGCCATAATAAGTCAAACCACTACCCCCCATTTCATACTGTCTTCAAATAAGCTAGAATTTGACTCCATACTAGCTTGGGGGTATGACGGTTCAACTGAGAGATTCTGGATCGGAAAGGAGTTCAGTGGGGTAGAAGAGCTGAACTGGAATGCACTAAATCCACTCCAAGTGCTTGAACTGTACCTATCCAGCTGCACCAACACCTCTACAGATCTCTCAGCAGAACTTGCAATCAGCAGGTTCCAAGACTTAATAGAGGAAAATCTGCCCTGGTTTGAAACACTATTAGAAGAAGCAAACAGGGTGGACTATCCTAAAGACCGTGCAGAATCTTCAACAACAGTAGAACAAAAACTGGCTCCAAGAAGACTTGACCTGATCAGGAGCAGTACTTTAACAAAAGAAGAAGCTGTTTGCTGGAGAAGATTTCTGTACAACACAGTGGTCAGAGACTTGGAAGTGCTAGGATGGTCAAACACTGGGTTTTCTGACTTCACATTCTTCCTGAGTAATGGATCATCTCTCTCAATCAACATCAATGAGATCCTACTCTTAAATTCAGACTTCCTGCACAAGGTCTTCGAGCTCAGAACACACATATGCAATGTAAATTCCTTAGAGAGTTAGGCAATGATAAAAACCATCAAAGCTAAGCTTGAAAAGGAAGGACGACTTGTAATGGATGACTCCAACTCTGACTCAGACCTATCCTTTCTTTCCTCTCCAACTGTCATATTAAACACAGCAGAAGAATCCAGAAGAAGAGAAAAGGAAAAGATGAAGAAATAATGGAAAGCAGTGACAAGTCTTGAATGGGAAGAAGATGAAGAAATTGTCCTTCCCTTGTCCATTCAACAAAATGCCAATGAAGCTGAAGCTGAGATCCTAACAGCATCTCTTACATCTGCTGTTGTGGTCCATGAAGCTGAAGCAGAGGCATCCAGCAAAGACAAGGGGAAGAGACCTATGACAGAAGAATATGAAGAAAGGTTATTGAAAGAGAAGACGGAAAGGGAGGAAAGAAGAAGAAGAAGAGAAGAGGAGATGGCTGAATTAAGAAAAGCACAAGAAAGAAAAACTGCCATACTCCTTAGAGAACAACAAATCTAGCTCTATGCTAAGCAGCTAGATGATCTGAAAGTCAAGATTCCTGCAACTTCTCAAATTCAAGAAGATGAAGCTCTAGCTCTTCAACTGCATGAACAATTCAATAAAGAAGAAGAAGAAAAAGGAAGAGGCTAAGTTCAGAATAACTGATTCTGAACTAGCCAAAGAAATGAGAGAGGAGTGGATAGAGGCTCTGATTTCTCAAGGTGAGGATGCAGACTACCTTGAGAAACTATCAAATAAAGAAATCTACAGAGCCTTCATGGATCAGCAAGGTCAATTGGCAAATAAGAAAAGGGCTGGAGAAGAAGAAAAAGCCAAACAGAAATCCAAGAAGACCATTGCCTTGAACAGAATAACCCATGAAGAAAGGAAGGTCATGATTGACTTCCTAAAGGCTAGAGGAGAGAGTGGAAAAAAGCTGGGTCCCATGAGTTTCATGAACCTGCAAGCCCTTTACTTTAAAGTCAATAAGGAAGAGGAAGAAAGGTTGGGGAAGAAAGGCTCAAAGAAGAGGGTGATTAATCAAGAAGATGAAAGGAAACAAAAGAAACCCAAGCCTTCTCCCTCATCCACCACTTCCTCTATTCAACAACCTTAAACTCTCAATCCTAGACCTCCCTCCTTTCCACCCACAAATTCCAAATCCTTCGACCCAGCTCCTCCTCATCAGCAGCCTTCCAAGAAGAAAACCAAACCTACCATCACACCAGAAGACTCAAGGGAAATAATTGTCTGGTTCTATAACAGTCAAGATAAATGGTTTGAAGTTTCAGGGGAAAGGAAGAACTGAAAAGATCTATCTACAAATCTGTTGATGTGGTACTGCAACTCCCAGACTCAGAACTAAGAAGAATGATGGAGTTGGGTGAAGCCCATGAGCCAGAGAATGAAGGTGGGAGACATCTTTTGCTAGTGATCAAACATCACTTCAACCCTAGTAAAGATGTAATCATTGATGCCAAACCTCTTAAATCCCATTCTCCATTCTTCAGTTGGTCCTTCAAGGCTGACACCAACGAGTTTATCTTGATTGATGTTAAAGGGCAGAAGATGATATGTTCAAGCAAGGCCATCTTCAAAATGCCAAGTAAAGACATAAAGACTCTATCTGAGCTTCCTGTAAACAATCCCAGCCAGGACCCAAGAGGCTATGAGGTAGAAAGGATACTCTACAACATGAAAAAGCTTCAGCAGAAAAAGCAGTAAGAGAGTTTTGGTAGCATCAGTCTAGGGGGAGTTTGTAGAAATAAAGACTGATGGCTACAAAATTCTCTAAGTACAACTGCTGTGGACCTCAGAGTTTGCTGCAGATCTACAAACTGCTGCGGATAAGCTTATGTGCAGCGGATACTTGTTCTTCTACTGAAAAACAAATCAACTACGGATAGCCTTATCTGTTGAAGACCAAAGTTGCTGCTGATAGGTAAATCATCAGCAGTTGTGGACAGTTGTGTCTTGCTGCTGATCAACAACATTGCTGCTGATAGTCATTCCCTCTGAAGATCAAACGTTGCAGCTGACTGGCTTCGATAAAGCAACCATTACCACTGACAACTTTCTGCTGCAACACTGACACACTCCACGCAGAAAGAATGTTACTGGTGCAAGACAATAAAAGACAATGACGCTCTTCTTCCAAGGACTCAAGCAAGAGGTTTGAGTAAAGATAATTTTTGTAGTTTTTATTGTCGTTACATGTAGAATAGCTTCAATACAAGATCAACGGCTTGTGTTAGATCTGATCCTTAGAATCAAGGGTCTGTCTTGATTCTAAGTTACTATATAAGTAGTACTTAGAGTCATTGTATAAAGGGCTTTAACTTAAGAGTTTTCTCTGTAATCTTGTAATCATTGAAGCTTAATACAAATTGCATTTATCAGTATTCTTCTTGTTTACTTATTTACATTGCTTAGTTTTGATTGTTTCCGCCAATCTCAACTAGAATAGAACCATCTTGTATTCACCGATCCTACACTTGCTGACATGCACATGATCATAACATGTGCGAGATACCTGCATTGATCTAAGAGCCACATTTTCTTATACGATGGATAATCTCTTCGCCCAACATACCCCATTCTCTGTCGCCGACATCCATCTATCATGTATTCTGGATATTGGACTGGATCCGTGGCTCTATCATGAAATTGAAATACTTGTCTTATAGTATCCTCTGAGATTGCTATCCGATGATCAACAACGGTAGTAGTAATCACATTAGGATTTTGTCTACAATCCAACTCAGCGGTATCCTAAAATTGTTCCAAGTAAGGTCGTGATACTACTGGGTTGGCCGAGATAGCATATGAAATCTTTGATCTGCTTAGGAATGTGACTATCTCCTCATAGTTGAGAGCTGCACCTCGCCATTCGTGGTCTGTTAGTGCTAATAGATTGAATTATGGAGTGAACGCACGTCTAGCCATATCTGCAACAAAAACAAAAACAAGATTAGAACTGATTAAGTATAACAGTAAGTATTATAGACAATGACTTAAAATCTTGGACTTAGAAAAAATTCACAAGTCTGCCTTACGCGTACTTAGCTAAATACGCACATACATAATTGGTCATGCGTACTTAGTATGTACGCATGGACAAAAGCTTTCATGCGTACTTGCTAAGTACGCATGCGTACTTGTGAGTGTTCAGTTTTCAACAAGTCCGAAATCCAAAATCATGGTTGAATGCCTGTAAATCCTGTCCTAATAGTGTCGAAAATGGCATAAATGTGACGTGGTATGAAGTTGGTACCATTCATCACATAACTCATTTTGATCAAACAGGGGCCGAACGCTACTCAAGCGTAAACCCAAGATCAAAAAATCCAAATTTGTGGGTTTAAGTGATGAAATTTGTGTTAAACGTCAGTGGATGATGATTAGAAACTTGTTTTGATACTCAATTTAACATGCAAACACATTTTCATTTCAAAATTTAAGTATCAAGAACCCTAGTCTCAAGAACACTAAAATCACTCAATTTTGTTAGATTTAACAGTTGAAATCGCATGAGATTTTCACCAAATGTTCTTTGGATGATGTTATAACTGAAATCGTGATGAAAAACCGGTTTGGAAACACAAAGATTTTCGAGCGAAAATGATCAGTGCGTAACAGTGAGAGCGGGTGTTTGAATGAGTATTAAATGCCAAGTGTCGTTTTATATACCCCGCGTTTCAGGTCGTGCGTACTTGATTAAGTGCGCATGAATTACTTCATGCGTATTTAACACGTACGCATGAATTAAGTCATGCGCACTTAGTTAAGTTCGCACGGCTTAATTCCTGCTCCATTTTCAAACTAAAAAATCTCTGATTTTATGAAGAATTGGTAAGACGAACATGATAGATACGTTCAATTATTGTTTATAACAAAAATGTTTCTGGAAGTTTAAAATCTTTTTGGCTTTTCTAAGTGTTTGGAAATGAAATGTAAAGGATTTTTTTTCTCATTTTGTAAATTTTATGTTAAAACACACGGAAAATATTTTTGTTTTTTTTCTAGAGTAAACAGAATATAGAGTAATTGAATACTTACAGTGAACGTCTTTTTGGTCAAGTCATAATCAGAGGATCATATCAGGCTAACATGTAGCAATAGTGATACCGGTAAACTTTCAAAGAATTTGGGATAATATCATGACATACTTATTTGAAATTAATTTTGAAAGTCATATCATAGTAATTCAAATTGTCACTATTATATGATTTGAAACTATAAGCATTCTTCGACCAAATTCATGTGAGTTATGGTACCATTTAGAGTTCTACAATGTGTACCCCACGGTTGTGTAGACGGAAAAATAATTGCATTATCTCAAGATATCTAAGATTTTCCCAAGGATTATCAATATCACCATGTTGAGGTAATATCGTTTAGCACATAGAAATCAAGTAGAGTCCATATGGATTAACAAGAATCAATTGATTCATTTGACTTGACTCGTGAGTATTTTGTGAGTATATTTTTGTGAAGATTCAGGCTAATATATGGAATCAGAAAGATTCTTGGGTAGCGGGATCCAACTGTTATCTGGATGTCTTCAATGGAACATATGTGATCCAAGGGCGAATATATGCTTGACGATTGTTGTCAAGACATATCTTAGCGCGGCTTCCCATTGCATACTTGTGAGTATGGGCAGTGAAGTGATCTGAAAATTGTGCTAAAGACATCACCCGAAATTGGTCTCAATAGATAATTCTAGCCAAAATCTTACATTCTATTTCTGATAATGATCTTTTGTTAATCTTATACACACACACCCCTCATAACATTGGTTCAAATCATGTTTGTAGAAAAGATATTAAGGTTTCACGCTACTAATGATTTAGTGAATGCTTTTAGCTAACTGACAATTTAACAAAGAATATTTGAACTATATCAAGATGCAATCATCTCCCTGGTAAGAAATTTAGATCACTAACTAATGTGCAATCATTTCCTCCAATTTTTTTAAATGACATTGAGATTTTGAAAATTTTATATTTTGTTTGGATTTTTTATTTTTATTTTTTTATTTTTAACATAAAACATATTAAATGTAAAACAAAAATAAATGTAACTTCCACGAAATAAGTTTGTTTTGAAAACGTTTATCATTCAGGATTGAACATTCCTATCAAGTTGACAAGATGTTCAAAACGAGTACGATCAAAACCTATGGTGAAAAGATCCGCAAAATTATCATTCGTGTGAACTTTAACAAGTTCAATTAGATGCTTTTCAGCACAATCACGGATGAAATGGTGACGAATTTCAATATGCTTAGTTTTGGAATGTTTCACCAGGTTGTTTGTGATAGACATGGTGGCTGTGTTGTCAATGAACATAGGAGTGCTAGTGTAATTTAAGCCGTAATCTCTCAATTGTTGTTGAATCCATAATATCTAAGAGCAGCAGCTTGCAGTAGCAATGTACTCTGCTTCACATGTTGAGAAAGAAACTGTTGACTGCTTCTTACACTGCCATGAAACCAGCCTGTCTCCTAGGAATTGACATCCACCTGAGGTTGATTTTCTAACGAGATTACAACCGCCATAATCAGAATCAGTGTAAGCTTTGAAATCAAACGACTGTTGTTTTGAATACCATAAACCTAATCGGGGTTTTCCTTTCAGGTATTTGAATATTCTCTTTATAGCGATCATATGTGATTCCTTCGGTTGTGACTGAAACCTTGAACACAAGCAGACGACAAACATAATGTCGGGTCTTGAAGCTGTGAGATATATAAAGGATCCAATCATTCCTCGGTATAATCTACAATCCACATCCTTTCCTTCTTTATCAGGATGTAAACCATGATTGACTGGAATAGGTATGCCATAAGATGTACAATCATTCATTTTGTATTTGGATAAAATGTCTTGGACATACTTAGTTTGATGCAGATAAATGCCATCTTCCCTTTGACTGACTTGTAGTCCTAAGAAAAAGGACATTTCACCCATGTTGCTCATTTCAAACTTGGACTTCATCACCTGCTCAAATTCCTTACACATCTCTTCATTGGTAGACCCAAAAATGATATCATCAACGTATACTTGTACAAGTAGAATATCACCTCCTGCTTTCCGTATGAAGAGAGTTGAGTAAATTTGTGCTCGATCGAAACCATTGGATAATAGATGCTTTGACAAAGTCTTATACCACGCTCTTGGTGCTTGATGAAGACCATAAAGTGCTTTATCAAGCTTGTATACTTTATCCGGGTATAACGAGTCTTCAAACCAGGTGGTTGAGTGACATAGACTTCTTTATGTACTTTACCATACAGAAATGCACTTTTTACATGTAGTTGAAAGACCTTAAAGCCGACAAAAGAGGCATAAGCCATAAATAATCGGATGGCCTCAAGTCTAGCAACCGGTGTATAGACTTCTGTATAACCCAGACCTTCTTGTTGGTAAAACCTTGAACAACCAATCTTGCTTTATTTTTCACTACAATGTATCGATCATCAGTTTTGCACTTGAACACCCATCTAGTTCCAATTAGATGTACACCTCTTGGTAAATCAACTAGATCCCAAACATGTAGTTTTCTGAATTGAGACAGTTCTTCTTGCTTAGCCTCAATCCAACAATTATCAGCTAGAGCCTCTTTGATATTCTTAGGCTCTATTTGGGATACGAAGGCAGCCTTTAAACATGTTTCTATGATACATGTGTTAAGAATCTCAGCATAAAGACTGGTGTTTTCAGTGACAGTTCTGTGACGAGTTTGAACACCGACATTAGGATCACCAATAATGTTTTCAATTGGATGATTCTTATGAATTCTTGTCTCTGGTACAATGGTTTCTTGAATATTTGTTTCAAGATTCGTGCCTATCTCCCCCATATCATTTACACATGAAGATGTTTCATTGTGAATACGATCATCTGGAACTTCGTTTCTGATTTGAGCTCCGTCATCTTCAGTATGAGTATCTTCTTCAGTTTCACTTTCATGTGTTCCTGATGCAGATGCAACATCGGAACATGGGCTAGGAATAAGTACATTTGTTCTCATTGAGAAATTGGAGTTGTCTTTGCCACTAAAGTAATGATACAGCATTGCAGCATCGTCAGCAGATAAATCAGGATGATTGAAAGACTTGAAAAGATTATCATAATCAAAACCCCAAGCTGGACCTGCAGGTTCCGGTGGACTGCTGTATTTACTGTAATCCACTTCGAACCATTCTTCGACAGTACGACTTTCAGTATTGGATACTCTTTTGCAAGGTGAGTTGGCAACATATCCTAAGAAGATGCCTTCTACTGATTTAGCATGAAACTTCGACTGTCGATCTTTGTGTTGTAACAATAGAGAACATGGACTACCAAAAGGAATTAGGTAGTCAAGCTGAGGAGGTCGATTATTGATTAGTTCATAGCTTGTTTTGTTGTGTCTTTTCACTACCAGAACTCTATTTAATACGTGACAAGCTGTATTAATAGCTTCTGCCCAAAACGTGATTGGAAGCTTGGCATCTGACAACATTGTACATGCATTGTCAATAGGGTTCTGTTCTTCCGTTCTGCAACTCCATTCTGCTGAGGAGTGTACGGTGCACTAAATTCTTGATGCATACCTTTCTTGAGACAGAAAATAACCATCAAATTATTTTTAAATTCGGTGCCATTGTCACTCCGAATTCTTCTAACCTTTAGTTTGCATAAGGAATGTAGATTCAGAATCAAATATTGAAGAATTTCAGTAGTCTCATCTTTAGTACCTAAGAAATGTACCCAAGAAAAAACGTGAGTAATCATCCGTAACAACCAAACAGTATGACTTTCCTCCAATACTCTTGATACTTATGGGCCCAAACAAATCCATATGTAAGAGCTCCAAAGGGGTATCAATAGAGTTTTGAGTCTTTGGCTTATGAGATTTCCGTTGTTGTTTGCCCTTTTTGCAAGATATACAGTCATCTACAACGGAGAATCTCAATTTAGGAACACCAGTTACCAAACCATTTCGGACAAGATGATTCATTTTTCTATATGACAGGTGTCCGAGTTTCCTATGCCATAAGATTGAGCCAATTTTAGTTGCTTTAGATATTAAACATGTTGCAACTGAGGAAGTGGTTGTTGCCACACTCATATCGATCTGATACATGTCATTTGTTCTTGGTGCACGCATCAAAATCCAATCTTCTAGAATCACAAAACCAGGCTTGAGAACCAGACATTCAGGTTTGTTGAACATCACTGTGTACTCTTTGTCACACAACTGAGAAACACTTAACAAATTGTGTTTTAACTGCTCACAATAGTTGACATTGTCAAAACTAATACACCCATTAGTAACCATGCCTTGACATGTGATACTTCTACCTTTCTCGCCTGAAAAGGCCACATAGCCACCTCTGAATGGTTTAACGTTTTGTAGAAGTGCCATGTTGCCTGTCATGTGCCGGGAACAACCACTATCAACATATCAGATATTGGAAACCGATCCCCTAGGTTGTTCCTGCACATATCACACAAATTACTTAGATTTGGAGACCCAAGCTATTGTGGTCTTGGGTCGTCCGTTTTTCTCAAAGTACACAACTTCAATTAATTCACAGTCATGGTGATAAAAAATGGGTGACTCTTTTGGTGAGTCGGAATTAGAAGCTTGAGAACCAACTATTTTCTTTCTCCAAATTTGTTTTTATTGACCAACAGGTGTGCTAAGGTTAGAAAAAGTTTTGCTGAGTTGATTACCTGTTAGCTGTTGTCCTAATTTTCTCAAACTTTTATTCCGTCTCCTCATCTGTGGTCTGGACAATCTTACCTCATAAGATCGTGTATTACCAAGGGTAGATACACACGGAACCACAGACTCTTTGTTCCTTTTCTCAGTAAATGGCTTAGTCACAAATCTGGACTTAACGATATACTGGACTGATGTTTTTGAAACTTGAGTTTTGAATTGTTTTCTTGGTGGAGCTTTCAAGAATACGGCCTGTTTTGGAACAACGGGCCATTTCTCTTGATTCTTATAAGGACAATTCATCAGAATATGTCCAAACGTTCCACAATGAAAACAATTCCTTCTTTCTTTGAAAGGTCTCCTGTAAGGTTCACTGGTTTTAGATGTAGAAGGTTTATTCTGACCAGTGTTAGAATTAGTTTGATGAACCACCGGTGAAGTTTTACCAGATGTTAATTGAATTTTAGGAATGTAATGCTTATCAATGTTTTCTTGAAAATTATTTCGAAGTTTGTTGGCAAATGTCTCCTTTTTGGCTTGCTTTATGGTTTTGAAATCTCCATAAAACATCTTTTTCAATTTATCATTTGATTCAATTAAATCAGGTTCAGTTAAAATGCATTTGTGTCAATTGTTGATAACGTTTTTGTTGATTTTAGGTTCATTAAACAATTCTTCTTAAACAATACCATCAATTTTGTTGTTTTCTGAACATTCGTCAGAATAAAACTCTTCATCTGAAGATGTGTTATCCTTACTAGACGATTCATCAAGAAAGGATAGATCAATGTCGACTGTCCCGTTGACAAATGTCCCGTTAACTGGTGGTGGAATGGCATTAGTACCTAAACCTATGCCATTTACTTATCGTACAACCGATTCATAATGTTCCACCACGAAACGAGAATTTCTCAATTTCTCAATTTTTCCACTTATTTTTATTGAAAAATCATGTTTGTGTTTCTGAGATTTTCAATTGATTATTTAAAATGTTTTTTCATTTTCTTTATAGCTTAGAGCTGCACTACGTAGAGGTTCGAGTTGATCCTGAATTTTATCATTTTCACCTTTTAGTGTTAAACAATTATTACAGGGAATAATAATAAAAGAATTAGAATCTACCTCAGTTGATGAACTGGATGCTTCTCCAATAGCCATCAAAGCAAATGCTGATCCCTGTTGCTCTGCAGCAGCAACTATTTCCCTCTCTTCAGCTTTGATCATCTCTATGATTTCTGCCATCAAACCCATCTGAGTGTGTGCAACAATGGCATCTTCAAGATGAACTCCCCAGTCATAACTATCGTCCTGTTGAGCTACCGGTGCATTAGATGAAGTTCCTTGATTTTGACTGCGGTTATTGCTGAAGCTCTGTTTGTTGTAATTCTGGTTGCTTCCTGAACTTGGTTGAGTGAAACCATAAGCTGGTGCTTTGTCTTTCTGACACTCTTGTGCAAAGTGTCCAAAATTCAGACATTTGTAACATTTAGCCTTTGATTTATCAAAACCAATTTTAGCATTAGAATGCCCACCGATAAACTTTCTGCCGGTTCTATTCAGAAACCGTTTAGCCCTTCTAAAGATCGTGGCCTTATTCCACTGAATATATATATCTTCCATGTCATATGGATCCACCTGATTGGAATCTTCTTCAATTGTTTCTGGATCAGTTAGTTTGCCACCAATGATGTTTTCATATGCCAACATGCATGATGAAAACAATGCTACATGATCTTCTGCAATCTTTGCAAAAGCAGGTGTCGGTGTAGATGTTAGACTTCTTGGTTGGTGTGAATTTGAACTTGAAGCAGCAAAACATGTATGACTATTGCAACCATTACCTTCTTCTTGTGCAGGATTCCCTGAGAACAAAGAAATACCCGGTCCAATGGTTTTTGATGTGTAAGAGGCTCCAAAGTACATTAACGGTTCTTGCACTAACGGTCTGCTAGTGGTTTCTTTCTTTCTTAAATTCATGTCATGTGCTTGGATTTTACCTATTACCTCATCAATGGTCATTTCAAAAAAAATAGAGTTTTCTCTTAAAAGGGTTGTGTACATGTCAAATTTGGGGGGTAATGCATCAAGGAATTTTTCAACTAGTTCATCATCTAGATATTTTAATTCATAAGACTTAAGTTCAGTCTGAAGATGATAGAATATAGAGATAAGTTCATCAATGGATTCTTGTTCAAAATATCTGAAACATTCATATTGTTTTCTTAACAATTCCCTTTTACTTTTCTTAACATCACTGTTACCCTAAAACCGTTTTACCAACGCTTTCCACAAGTCTTTCGAGGAATCATACCCTCTGAGAGTGTGAAATATGTCTCGGGTTAGTGCCATGGTTAAAGAACCATGTGCCTTCTTTTCTAAATCATATGCTTTCTTTTCTTCAGCATCAAGTCTAGAGATTGGTTTGGGTTTTGTTTCACCAAGAAATTCATGGGTTGGATGTTTATAACCTTCTAGAATAGGTATCCACATGTTTGAATCTGTCTATGAAACATATTCCTCAAATCTAGCTTTCCAGTTGGAATAGTCATTCAAATTTTTTAATTTTGGGGGTTTCTGTGGAGTGACTATTTCGTTATCATAATTCAACAGGCTACTAAGATTTTGAAGGTTTGCCATTGTGTAAGACTTAGAAATCAGAAGTTAAACTTTGGTATTTGGCAATAATTTCGTATGAAGCAAAAAGGTCTTGCGTACTTATAAGTGCGCAAGATGATAAGTACGCATAAACAAATAAATATGCATGAACTTAAGTACGTATGGACTTAAGTACGCAAGAATTACGACAAGTGTACGGGAATTGTTAAGTACGCAGGAATTGTGACAAGTACGCAGGAAACAGAAAGATGGTTTTTGACAACTGTATCCACTTGTCCTGATCAAAAGATGATCTGACCAAGTTGTAGAGTATGAAAAATGTGATTTGAACAAGTGACCAGACTGAGAAATAGACAGAAAATTGATGATTGTAACAACAAAACAAGAACAACACAATGACGGAATGGAATTCTTTCAAGATGAGAAAATATGTGAAATGAGACTCAAGAATCTCCAATCCAGATGTAAACAGAAACACATATGGATGACATATGTTCCTAACATTTTCACAACACTCGGAAATAAAAGCAACTTGCTCTGATACCACTTGTAGGTCCCTCCGGGTGGGTGTTTCGGATCGATATCGTGTGAGAACGTAGCCTAGTAAACAGGTGCGGAATGCCTGTTACTAGGTGGAACAATGTAAGAATGAATGTATGAAAATAAACACGAGATGATACTAATAAATACATGTCTATTGATTTCATAGTGTTTCAAACAAGTACAAAAACAGATTGAATGACTTCTGGACTGATACAATATTGATATGTGCGTACTTGTGTGTGCAATTACATCTGTGTATCAAAATGTAACAACTCTATGCTATTTATAGACCTGGGCCATGCGCACTTAGCAAGTACGCATGACCAACCTTCATGCGTACTTGCTAAGTACGCATGACCATTGTACTTGACAAATACACAGGAACTCATCCTTGCGTATTTGTTTAGTACAATATAAAAACCATACAAGTTCAGACATAAACAAGACATATTACAACTCAATAAACAAAATACAACAAGTACTAAATACATACAAGACTGAAATAAATAATAACAAAAGTTGTAGCTCAATCCAGAGTGCCTTTCACAAAACATGCATCAACAGAGGAAACGCTTATAAGGTTACTTTCTAAGATTGTTGGCCTATTTTTAAAGGTATTGGACGTGAATGATTGTTTAAGGTTTGTTTGTCACACCCCCGTCCCAGGCACCGTTTAGACGTGACACATGGTACATAACACACAGCGAAAGCTAAACCATAAGACTCTTTCATTTATAACTAAATTATTTTACATCATAAAACAAACCTCTATTGCAAACTAACCAAACCAACAAACATCAGTCCCTGTCAAGAAACTCAAAATATCCACAGGGATTACAGCTCTTCCAAAAATGCCTTCATCCATCGCAATCCTCTGACCATCCTCATAACTATCCACATACATTATCTACCTGGACTGCCAACTAAAGGATACACCTGCAACAATATTTGTAACATCCCAAAAATAAGACGAAAATTAAAATAACGGGTTATACGTAAGACGAAAGGAATAAATGAACGAGGCATGGCGGGCCGGGCCAGATGGGCCGGCTAACTTGAGGGGAGGAGTCCCTTCCCCTATAAATAGCCTAAGTCACTCCACATTTCTCTCATTTGCAAGTTCTAGAGAGAGAAACCGTAGAGAGAGAAAGTCGGCAGATCAGCCCGAGATTAAAGAAGTGCGTTGCTCCATAGCTCGTGAGAGGAACCTTCGAATCAGAAGCTCGATACAGGTAACGATCCAACCTAAATCTGAGTTTTAGTTCGTTTTTAGGTTTTTCGGGTTTTGGACAAAAATGTGACGTTTTTACGGATGAAACTGGAAGAAAAACATGGATTTGAGTTCCTTAATGAAAAGAAAACTTTTTGAAAGAAAACAAGTTCGAGATCTTGACGTGATCAGACCCGAAGGCGAAAGTTAGGGTTTTTGCGGGGAAGCAGATCCTAGGAAGAGGGTCCTGCGTACTTTAATAAGTACGCAGGAAGAGGATCATGCGTACTTATCAAGTACGCATGAAGCGAGGTTTGCACACTTATTAAGTAAGCAAGAGCAAGGCCCTGCGCATTTGCTAAGTGCGCAGAAATCAGGCTGTTTAGGTAAAGTCAGTATGTTTAGAAGGTTAAACCGTTAGAGTCAGAAGTTGGTCTGATGTGTATTTAACTAATCAATTCAGATAGGAAGTGACGTTGTGGGACCTTTATTTATGACAACCCATATTAGCTTATCAGGTGAGTTCTAGAAGCCCTCTTTTAAATGTTTTATATAATGTTTTCGGGCTGGTGTGCATACATACGAAATGATGTTTTACGAAACGATGTTTACGAAATGATGTTTATGAAACTATGTTTACGAAATGAAATGATTTGGAATGAACGATTTATGGAAATAAAGTTTTATGAATGGAATGTTGACGAACGAAATGTTTATAAAGAAATGGGTTAAAATGAAGGTAAAGGGTTTTGAAAATGAATGATATGTTTTATGAAAAGAAAAGAAAAAGGGCAAAGGTTTTAAAGAAGTCATTAAAAGCTAATATGTCGAATGGATGGAATTGACGAATGAAGTCTAGGAATGTAATTCCCAGCCTTGTGGTAGATTATGGACAGCTAGCCATAGTTTCCATAAGAACAACAGGGGCAGTGTCTTGGTGGCCTGCCAATGGTTATGATGTTGTACAACTGGTATGGGTGTAACGACGGTTACTCAGGGGTTAACGTGACCCTATGAAGGTTAAATTATGATCCGACGGTGTTATGGCCGTGATCCATACTCGTCGATGGAAGTTGTCGGTTTATGGACATGAGAGCCAAAGGGGCAACTAAATGGGTATTGCCGGTCCTCGTGGAGTTAAGTCTTGGGGGCAATAAAAAAGGGAATTGATGGAATGTATCGTATTGCCGGTCTTCGTGCAGTTAAGCCTTAGGGGCAATACAATAGGGAATTGACGGAATGTATTGTATTGTCGGTCTTCGTGCAGTTAAGCCTTAGGGGCAATACAATAGGGAATTGACGGAATGCATTTTATTGTCGGTCTTCGTGCAGTTAAGCCTTGGGGGCAATACAATACTAAATGACGGAACGAATGGTAACACAGATTTAGATAGTAATGTATGACTTAAATGAATGTTAAATGTTTTAAACGAACGATCCGTTCAACGGTGTTCGTGATGATGATAAATGTTTGAATGTTTTTAATGATGAACGAAGGGCCCTGTTTTCTTATACATGATGTTAAACCCTAATGAATTATTGAATGACGAACCATTTAAAAATTGAATGAAAAACTGGAACTCACCAGCGTAGCTGACTTTTTAGTATGCACATTCAGGTTAAGGGCATGTTATGATGATGGACGGTGATGCTTGGCAAGCGAGAAGAGTTACCCGGTTGATCATGAAGACTGGCATCCCGTTATGATTATTTTATGTTATGATTATGTATTAGACTATGTTACGCTTCCGCATGTTGAACAATGTTATGAGTATGTTTTAATGAAATTTTCCGCTGCGTTATTTGATATTCAAGTTTAATAATTGTTTGTGAATGAGTAAATTCAACAAGTGAGGCCTCCCGGGTTTGGGGCCTTATAAGTTGGTATCAAAGCAATAGTTTGGGAGATTCGGACACTCCTAGTGTCTGAACTTAAACTGTGAATGGGACCAAAAGCGGATGCCAGTACGGGTAACTCGAGCCACAACATCAGGTATGAAGGTATTATATATTTACATGTATAGTATGCCTTAGAAAGGGTTAGGTAAGGACTTGTGTTATGATGGAATCACAAATGTGGTCAAATAGAAATCGAAAGGTAGTGTAATGGTTAATTGCAGATGGCCATTGTATATTAACATCTTACAGTGCTTATTGAATTTTATTTGTTAACTATAGTGATGACATTGGATTCTTGTCTTATAGAACGAAATGACAAGAAGAGGAAACGGAAGGTGTGGTGGGGGCCGTACCGGTGGTCGTACCTGTGGTCGTAACGGAGGTCGCGGAAAGACCCCTGCACGTCAGGAGTACAGTGAAGAAAGAAGTGCTCACACTGAGCCAGAAGTTAGTGTGCACGGGACTGAGCCGACTCATGTCGGAGAACAACAATTCACTTTTGAACCAGAAGTGAGAGCGGCTCTTTCACGCGAGTTCACTGAGTTGATGAAGGTTTCCCTGCCAGGACTGTTGGAAGAAGCGTTAAAGAAGGCTAGTGAGACGGGTGGGTCTAAGATGGCGGTTGGTACTCTGAACACTGAGGCAATCAACGCACCGCTTAACCATGGTTGCGGCTATAAGTCCTTTAAGGCATGTGACCCACCGGTCCTGACTGGGAAGAAGGACGCGGTGGCTACTTTTGACTGGGTGATACGTATGGAAGCCGCCATCCGTCTGAGCGAGTGCCGAGCAAATCAAGTTGTGAAATTTGCTGCTAACTCCTTGAGAGAGGAAGCATCCCATTGGTGGGAAGGTGTATGGCAAGCTAAGGGAGACGAGACGGTAGACGCAATGCTGTGGAACGATTTGAAAACGTTGGTGGTTAAGAACTTCTACCCGAGGAACGAAATCGAGAAGGTGGAAAGAGAGTTTCTGGGATTTAAAGCCGGAAGTAAAACACATCGGCAATACACTACCAGATTCAATGAATTGGCACGTCTGGTGCCGCATCTGATAACGACTGAGGAGAGAAAGATTGCTTGCTACATCCAAGGTTTGCCGGATAAGGTCCGTACTTTCATCAAAGCAAACACCCCTAGCACCTATGATTTGGTGGTGGAACTCAGTGGTGTAGTGTATGATTACCTGGCACTAAATGACGTTGCCATTGGGGAACCCAAAAGGAAGCCGAGCTTCCAAAACAAACGAATAGGTGGAAAGATGTATGGGGCTCGTGATAAGAGGGCTCGGGTGGAGGAGATGGTGATGTGTAATAAGTGTGGGAAGGAGCATATGGGGTATGCAAATTGGGATCCAATATATGCTTCAGGTGTGGCAAGACTGGACACTACTCATGTGAATGTCCCCACCTCTTCAAATGCTACAATTGTGGGGAGAGTGGTCATATGAGTCGGGAATGCACCAAGCCCAGAATGGGTGAAGCCGGGAAAGGGAAAGGCCCGGAGAAGAAAGAAGAGAGGCCCCGAGCAAAGAATCGTGCGTACGCGCTGACGCAAGACCAAGCCAGTGCAGACCCCGATGTGGCGTCAGGTACGTTCATCCTTGACAACACTTTTTTTTCTGTGTTATTTGATTCAGGTGCCAGCAAGAGTTTTATATCTATGAATTTTTGTAAACGAGTGAAATACACTCCTAGTAAACTAGAAAGAGCCTTTTAAGTAAAAACCGTTGAGGGTAGGACTGCGAGAGTAACCGATGTAGTTGACAATTCCACGATAAAAATAGAAGGCCATAGATTCCCCGTCAGGTTGTTTGTTATGGTTTTGGGTGAGTTCGATGTCGTGTTAGGTATGGATTGGCTAACTGCCAATAAAGCGTAAATTATATGCAAACAAAAGATAATCCGACTTAAGGCTCCGGATGGTAGCAAAGTCGAGATTTTTGGAGATCGTGACTCCCCAATGCCAAACGTCATCTCGATGATTAAGGCAACAAATTACTTGAGGCGTGGATGCGAGGCTTATCTGGTGTACGTAATTGACAAGTGTAAGGAAGTGAAGGAACTAGACGATGTACCCGTGGTACGCGAGTACCCGGGGGTGTTTCTAGAGGACTTGCCTGGGATACCACCCGACAGAGAGATTGAATTTCGAATCAACTTAGTACCAGATGTCCAGCCCGTGGCTAAGGCTCCATATCGACTAGCACCGGTGGAAATGAAAGAACTTATGGCCTAATTAGACGAACTACTTGAGAAGGGATTTATACAACTGTGCATCTCGCCTTGGGGTGCTCCGGTGTTGTTTGTGAAGAAGAAGGTTGGTTCGATGAGAATGTGTATTGATTATCGCGAGTTGAACAAACGAACGGTGAAGAACAAGTACCCTTTACCAAGGATCGACGACTTGTTCGATCAATTGCAAGGCGCAAGTTGGTTCTCAAAAATCGACCTTCGATCCGGGTACCATCAGTTGAAGGTAAGGGAAGAAGACATACCGAAAACTGCATTCCGCACGCGTTATGGACATTTCAAGTTCCGCGTAATGTCTTTCGGATTGACGAACGCCCTCACAACGTTCATGGATTTGATGAATAGGGTGTGTCGACCGATGCTGGACCGATCGGTAATTGTGTTCATCGATGATATCCTCATCTACTCCAAGAATGAGGGTGATCACTCATGTCACTTAAAGGAGGTGTTGGAGGCTCTGAAGAAATAAAATTTGTATGCTAAGTTCTCCAAATGCGCGTTCTAGCTTAGGGAAGTCCAATTCCTAGGTCACGTCATTAACCCAGACGACATTATGGTTGACCCAGTAAAGATAATTACGGTAAGGGAATGGAATATTCCTAAGACGCTAACTGAAATCCGCAGTTTCTTGGGATTGACAGGCTACTATCGGAGATTCATCCAGGATTTCTCAAAAATAGCTTCGCCATTGACAAAGTTGACTCGAAAGGAGGTAAAGTACGAATGGGGTTCGACCCAGGACGAGGCTTTTAAGGAGTTGAAGGAGAAGCTAACCAAAGCCCCAGTCTTGGCCCTTCCCGAGGGCAATGAAGACTTAGTGGTATACTCTGAAGCTTCGGGTCGGGGATTGGGATGCATATTGATGCAACGTGGGAGAGTGGTCGCGTATGCGTCACGGAAGTTGAAGATTCACGAAGCTAATTATCCGACTCACGATTTGGAGCTTGCTGCTGTCGTATTCGCATTGAAGATCTGAAGGCACTACCTTTACGGGGTGAAGTTTACTATTTACTCCGACCATAAAAGTTTGAAGTACTTCTTCGAACAAAGAGAGCTTAATATGAGGCAGAGACGATGGTTGGAACTCCTGAAAGATTATGACTGTGAAATCATATACCATCCTGGAAAGGCAAACGTGGTGGCAGACGCTCTAAGCCGAAAGGATGTGGCTGCTCCTATTAGAGTGAAAGCTTTCCAGTTGGTGGTAACATCTGTTGTGATGAGGGAAATTGAAAGAGCTCAAGATGAAGCACTTAAGGAAGAAAACATAAAGAAGGAAAGAATGGTTGGCCAACATGACAAGTTGGAATATAACACCCTTGGTGTTAGGACACGTTTTGGACGGGTATGGATACCTATGAGTGGTGAGCTTAGAACCAAAATCTTGGATGAGGCTCATAAGTCTCGGTACTCTATCCATCCTGGTACCAATAAAATGTACCAAGATCTGAGGAAGGAATACTGGTGACCTGGAATGAAACATGAAGTGACAAAGTACGTAAGCAAGAGCTTGACTTGCTCGCAAGTAAAGGCTGAACACTAGAAACTGTATGAAAAGATTCAACCACTTGACATACCAGAATGAAAGTGGGAACACATTACCATGGACTTCATAACCAAGCTACCTTGCACAGCTAAAGGTCATGACACCATTTGGGTAATTGTGGACCGTTTAACGAAGAGTGCTCATTTCCTACCTATTCGCTAGACGTTCTCGTCGGAAAGGTTAGCGGAAGTATTTATTAACGAAGTAGTAGCACGGCATGGGATGCCTTTGACGATCTTATCTGACCGGGACACACGATTCACGTCGAGGTTCTAGAAAATATTTCACGAGGTGATGGGCACGAGGCTTAATATCAGCATGGATTCTCCTACAACAATAGTCATCACACAACTATAGGCATGCCGCCTTACGAAATGTTGTATGGGAGGAGATGCAGGACCACAGTTTGTTGGGGTGAGATTGGACAAAAGGATTTAGGGAGTCTTGAAGTAGTAAGAGAAACGTCGAAAAGATTTGATCAAATCAAAGCACGAATGAAGGCCGCACAAGATCGTCAGAAATCCTATGCGGATAAACGACGAAGGCCTATTGAGTTTGATGTTGGGGACAGAGTAATGTTGAAAGTGTCACCCTGGAAGGGAATCATACGAATCGGGAAGAGAGGAAAGTTAAGTCCGAGGTTTGTCGGACCATTCAGGATAATGGCACGGGTTGGTGAAGTCGCTTATCGGCTAGTTGCCTGATGAGTTAAGTGGGATTCATCCTACCTTCCATGTATCGCACTTGCAAAAGTGTTTGGCGGATCGGCTCACGTACCACTTACTGACATCGAGGTCGACAACTGCCTTAACTACATCGAAGAAACCATGGCCGTCTTAGACAGAAAGGAGAAGCGTTTGCGTAATAAGATTATTCGATTGGTTAAAGTCCAATGGAGGCACCGAAAGGGATCAAAATCTACTTAGGAGACGGAGAAGGAAATGAGGGAGTCGTACCCTCATCTATTTGACTTATGATAGGTTTCGGGGACGAAACCTATTGTAAGGGGGGTAGACTTGTAACATCCAAAAAATAAGACGACCATTAAAATAACGTGTTATACGTAAGACGAAAGGAATAAATGAACGAGGCGTGGCGGGCCGGGCCAGATGGGCCGGCTAACTTGAGGGGAGGAGTCCCTTCCCCTATAAATAGCCTAAGTCACTCCACATTTCTCTCATATGCAAGTTCTAGAGAGAGAAACCGTAGAGAGAGAAAGTCAGCGGATCGGCCCAAGATTGAAGAAGTGCGTTGCTCCATAGCTCCTGAGAAGAACCTCCAAATCAGAAGCTCGATACAGGTAACGATCCAACCTAGATCTGAGTTTTTGTTCGTTTTTGGGTTTTGGACGAAAATGTGACGTTTTTATGGATGAAACTAGAAGAAAAACATGGATTTGAGTTCCTTAATGAAAAGAAAACGTTTTGAATGTAAACAAGTTCGGGATCTTGACGTTATTAGACCTGAAGGCGAAAGTTAGGGTTTTTGCGGAGAAGCAGATCCTGCGTACTTATCAAGTAAGCAGGAAGAGGGTCCTGCGTACTTATCAAGTACGCAGGAAGAGGATCATGCGTACTTATCAAGTACGCATGAAGCGAGGTTTGCGCACTTATTAAGTACGCAAGAGCAAGGCCCTGCGCACTTGCTAAGTACGTAGGCATCAGGTTGTTTAGGTACAGTCAGTATGTTTAGAAGGTTAAACCGTTAGAGTCGGGAGTTGGTCTGATGTGTATTTAACTAATCAATTCAGATCCGAAGTGACGTTGTGGGACCTTTGTTTAGGACAACCCATATTAGCTTATCAGGTGAGTTCTAGAAGGCCTCTGTTAAATGTTTTATATAATGTTTTAGGGTTGGTGTGCATACATACGAAATGATGTTTTACGAAACGATGTTTACGAAACGATGTTTACGAAATGATGCTTATGAAACTATGTTTACGAAATGAAATGATTTGGAATGAACGGTTTATGGAAAGAAATTTTTAGGAATGGAATGTTTACGAACGAAATGTTTATAAAGAAATGGGTTAAAATGAAGGTAAAGGGTTTTGAAAATGAATGATATGTTTTATGAAAAGAAAAGAAAAAGGGCAAAGGTTTTAAAGAAGTCATTACAAATCTAATCTGTCAAATGGATGGAATTGACGAATGAAGTTTGGGAATGTAATTCCCAGCCTTGTGGTAGATTATGGACAGCTTGCCATAGTTGCCATAAGAACAACAGGGGCGGTGTCTTGGTGGCCTGCCAATGGTTATGATGTTGTACAACTGGTATGGGAGTAACGACGGTTACTCAGTGGTTATCGTGACCCTATGAAGGTTAAATTATGATCCGACGGTGTTATGGCCGTGAGCCATAGTCGTCAATGGAAGTTGTCGGTTTATGGACATGAGAGCCAAAGGGGCAACTAAATGGGTATTGCCGGTCCTCGTGCAGTTAAGTCTTGGGGGCAATAAAAAAGGGAATTGATGGAATGTATCGTATTGCCGGTCTTCGTGCAGTTAAGCCTTAGGGGCAATACAATAGGGAATTGACGGAATGTATTGTATTGTCGATCTTCGTGCAGTTAAGCCTTAGGGGCAATACAATAGGGAATTGACGGAATGCATTGTATTGTCGGTCTTCGTACAGTTAAGCCTTGGGGGCAATACAATACTAAATGACGGAACGAATGGTAACACAGATTTAGATAGTAATGTATGACTTAAATGAATGTTAAATGTTTTAAACGAACGATCCGTTCAACGGTGTTCATGATGATGATAAATGTTTGAATGTTTTTAATGATGAACGAAGGGCCCTGTTTTCTTATACATGATGTTAAACCCTAATGAATTATTGAATGACGAACCATTTTATAAATTGAATGAAAAACTGGAACTCACCTTCAGGTTAAGGGCATGTTATGATGATGGACGGTGATGCTTGGCAAGCGAGAAGAGTTACCCGGTTGATCATGAAGACTGGCATCCCGTTATGATTATTTTATGTTATGATTATGTATTAGACTATGTTACGCTTCCGCATGTTGAACAATGTTATGAGTATGCTTTAATGAAATTTTCTGCTGCGTTATTTGATATTCAAGTTTAATAATTGTTTGTGAATGAGTAAATTCAACAAGTGAGGCCTCCCGGATTTGGGGCCTTACAATATTAAAATAATAAAAGCAATTGGGTCAACATAAGTTGGTGATGCTTTACCACATGGTTGTTATTCAATCACTAACAATCCCATGTCCCACCCATTAGTTTCCAAGAAACTAATTAGCTTTTGTTATATATATAATAGGTCAATCGTTCCCACCACTGACCTACCTTTCACCTATATAAAATGGATAACTACTGATGTTTGCTATTTTTTATATATATTTTATGCATATTAAACCCTCATTTTAGATATTTTATTATTAATTTCAAGTGAACCGACACTTATTTGGTTTATATTTGACTTTTGTAGGTCATGGAATAAAACGAGCTCAAACGAAGAATATGGACAGATGGTATAACAATTTGGGTATTGGAGAATTAGTTAGGCTGTGGAAAAAAGATTAGAACAACTTTGGACCAGATAATTAATTGATGGACTGTATTATAAATTAATTGGGTTGAATGGGCTAGGTCTTAAAATAATAAAAGAATATATATATATATATATATATATATATATAGGGAAAGGATCACATGTAAACCTCATTCTATTGTGTAAACCAAAAAATCAATTTATAGCCATTCATTTAATTTCATAATATATTATTATGTGGCTCAAAATAAATCTGATTTTTTTTATTAATGAGTGGCTATATTTGATTGGAGGGTATAAAGGTCAATTATCACATCCCAACTCTCTCTCTATATTTATTTAATAATAAAATATTCCATTTATTCAACCTTCCCCTTTTTTTTACACATTCATAACTTTTTTTATAAAACATTATTTTTTTATAAAAGTCGCACCATTAAATTGAGTTTTTTTTATCTTTAATTCGAATATAGTTTTGTAAAAAAAAAATTGAATGCCAGTTACTACATATATGTAACGAATAGTTACATATATGTATAACATAAATATAGTTGTTCTAAGGTTATCCTATTTTAAAAAAAAAATATTCCCATTTTTAGAAAATTAATAACTTTTTATCCAAAACTTATGTGTTAATCTAAGTTGTTCATGCAAAAGAAAAACAACAATAAATTTGTTCACTCAAAATACCAAAAAACCTTTGTTTATTCAAAAACCAAACTAATTAGTTTTCTTAAAAAAGCCCATTAAATATATGTAATACCTAATTACATATATATAATACCAGCATTTGTTTTTTTAAAAGTTATGGATTTAAAGTTATGTTTAACATTTGCTTAGATAATGTTGATTACACATACATTCTATGTAATATCTCTAACTTTATTTAATAATTAAAGATTCCACCTATTCAACTTCATCCCCCCTTTTTTAACATTCATAGTTTTTTATAAAATATGATTTTTTTATAAAAAATTAAACCATTAAATAGATTTTTTTTTATCTTTAATTCGATTATAGTCTTGCAAAAAAAAGAAATTGAAATTGTATATTTTGTAACTCTTCCTGATGATTATGTTAAAATTGTAACAGATATGTTTTTCTTAGTTGCTTTTAAAAAAATGTATTTCTTAGTTTAGAGTTAAGATTTCTGTATTAATTTATATATTTTCTGATAAAAATTGATGATATGAAAATACGATTACATGTGTTCATATTACATATATGTAATAGCATGTTACATTTTGTTCTATTACATATATGTACTATGATACTACATATATGTAACAATAAGATATTACATATGTGTAATATGATATTACATATATGTAATTTTTTTATTTTACTTAATATGAACATTTACACATATATTCATATTCATATTATCATGAAATTGTTAATTGCATATAAAATATTACTTATATGATTGTTTTTTGTATGAACAAGTTAAATTAACACATTTATATACCTGTTATATAAATATATATATATATATATATATATATATATATATATATATATATATATATATATATGTGTGTGTGTGTGTAATAACAAGACGTCCAATTTTTTTCGAGACTATAACGTATTAAAGATAAAAATGATTGTTTTTATCTTGTAATTTGTTTTAAAAAAAATAAATTATATAAATAATTCATTAATGTTAAAGTAATGGGGTGAAGTTAGTTTAAAAAAAACTAATTAGATTAACAAGAGTTATGAGGTTTTTTTTAAAGAAAATTAATTAATTTGGTTTTTGAATAAACAAAGTTATGAGTTTTTTTAGTTTTTTGAATGAATAAATTTTTGTGTTTTTTTTATGAACAAGTTAAATTAACACATTTATACACGGTTTTGGATAAAACGTTAATAATCTTCTAAAAATGGAGAATTCTTTTGAAAAATGGGATAAACTATGAACAACTACATTTATGTTTATACTTACATGTATGTAACAGTTCGTTACAAATATGTAATAACTGACGTTAATTTTTTTTTTGCAATACTCCTTCTCCAGTTCAATGTAATAATTTTCTTCTAGTTTCATTTATATTTATTTTCTACTGCCATTTCTTTTTTATATATTTTTACATGAGTTTCTTATTTGTTCCTTTTCATTTCTTTTCATTAGGTTATATACCCACATATGATATTTATGTTTCCCATTATCCCAATAGAACCACCTATTGGTGTCCCAATGTTCCTGAAGAATCCAAACCTGTTATAGGTAGTGTATTCGTTTCTTGGATTGATGTTGTTAACATGTATTAGAAATATGCTCAGGTTTCGGGTTTCTCTATTCGTTAAGGCCAAACTAAGAAATGGAAGGGCGAGGTAACCCACAAATACCTTAGATGTAATAAAACTGGTAAGCCTAAGCCTAAACGTAAGTTTGATACTTTGGACGAAAGTTCAATGTATATTAGGCAATGTTCTTTTAAAGTAAGTGATTGTTAAGCCCACATAACAATTCATGTTTCTAATGAATTTTCCAAGTTTAAGGTCTTAAAGTTTTCTGAGGAACACAATCATGAATTTGTTGATGCATCTAATCGTGATCTTACCAAAGCCACTCGTAAGTTACCTTTTTCATCCCAATAGTTTATTCATCAAACGAGTTTAATAGAGTTGGTCCCACTATATGCGATATAGGTTGCAAGTTTCCATGAAGGGTGGTCATCATAATGTTCGTGGTACTCCCACAGTTACTTATTGATCGTTTGTCTGATCGTTTTGAGAATCTGTAGGTCCCTCGGGTGTGGCGGATCGTCACATGCAAGTGGGTCTACTAGTCGGTCCGGGTGCGGAATGCCCGTGACTAGGCGGAGAGTCAAACTAAACAAAGTAAACCGACAAGATAATCACTTTAAACGTTCTTTGTATTATAAACACTTGAAGGTTACGAAGAGAAGCACTGAGATTACAATTTGCGTATTTGCTATTATGCCTGTGTACTTAACTTCTGTCAACCTATCCTATTTATACAAGACCTGATGCATGCGCAAAATGCTCTTGCGTACTTACCAAGTACGCAAAGGTATTCTTGCGTACTTGCTAAGTACGCAGGAGCTTTCTCCTGCGCACTTACAAGTGTGGAAAACACTTAGAGAAAAATGCAACATTCAATATGTAAAAGTAAATACAAGTCGATAAACTAATACATAAAGACTCTTACATACAAAGACAATTACAAACAAGAAAATACAAACTAAGACTCTATCCAGAGTGTTTGTCACAGGAAAGTGCTTCAACAAACTCCCCCTTGACAACAGCTTTGGATAATCTTCAGTATACAGTCTTCACATCTTCAGTCTTCACAGCGCTTGATTTTTAGCTTCCATCTTCTTCTTGTATTCAAGGTAGAACTTAATCACCTTGTCGTATTTAGAAGTAAGGAGCTTTGTCCATTCATCCGTGTAGACGCAATACCTGTCTGCTAGTGCCTCTAGATCTTTCACAGAAAAACTTCATCAAATATTCTGATCAGTTTCTTTGGCACTATGTTCCCACTCTCTGAACGTCCCTTTCCCATGATCACAGCCTCGCCCGTCTTTGGATCTACGTACCAGTACCACATGTCACCAAGAATATCCTGAGATAACTTGCTCAGGGGAATCTTAGTTTCACATCGCACTGGCTTGTATACCAATTTATTTAAGTGCTTCTTAGTCACAGGATGTCTAGCGTGCTTATCCTTGACTCTTTTGGGCACTTGAGGCTTGAACATCTCGAATTTCCCAGATCTTGCTTCTCGCTGCAGAACCACCCACAAACCCATCGCCACTGCGTGATTGGAATGACCCAGCAGCTCTCGGTTTGCTAGGTTCACAAGGTCGTATTTGGGTAAGGAGCTGAACACTTCACTAGTGGGTTTCAAGTATTGAACCCCGCTAGATCTTTTGATTGCAAACAGCTGCTTATCCTCCTCGAACCTTGCAGCCAAGATCATCCCTGTCGCTCTGTGTTTGTCTATTATAGACGTCTTTTGCCACACAGGATCTGGACCCTTTGATGAGGTAGAAGGCATATCTGTTTCTTTCGGTGCCTCTGGGTCCACAGTGCAGGGTCAACTGGGGAGGCTTCAATCGAGGCTTCCACATTACTAGCCTGCTCGACTGAACCTGTGTCGAGCGGAGCGTCGAAGGATGGAAATTCAAAGATCTCTCCATCTTCTAACTCGTACTCTCCTTCCCCGTCACCCTTGGGAATTTCAATTACAACGTCCTCATCATCATCATCCCAATCGTCACCAGAGTCGATCTCTCCTTCTTCCAGATTAAAGAGAGCATCGATCTGTGCTTCATTGGAATAGTCAGGCTCTAGGTATAGGATATCATCATCAGATAAGTCCTTAAGCACTTCAGCCACTGACTTTCCTTTCTCACCACCACCACCACTAGAGGTATCACCACCCCCTTGATGAGTAGACTCCCCCTGAGCCATTGGAACAACAGAGATGGGCACGATTGCTAAAGCTTGGTGCTCACCTCCACTAGGACCGGCTTTGGGATCCTTGTCTTTGTCGTCATCTTTTGTCAAGTCGACAGGATGACATGCCTCATCACCAGTAGTCCTCTTTTCCTTCTGTTTATGTTTTTCTTTCTCCTTCTCCCCCTGAGCATCAAGCTTCTAGGTCAGATCAGCAATCAGTTTGACCATCAGCTCATGCTCCTTCCTTTGAGTATCAAACCTCAGCTCCAAGGACGACCCGTGACCCAGAATCATTTCATTTGTCTTGATTAGGAGCTCGTTCTGGGCCATGACGTTCTTTAGTCTCTCATCAGTCCCCGTTCTCTAGATACGAATGATTCTAACTTCGTCTACCAAAGAATTGATCTGTGCTTGTTGGGCGTAAGACTCCTCCTTTGATATCCGAATAGTCTCCAGTAGTTCAGCAACTTGGGTTTCCAGAACATCTATCCTTGCATCATTCGGATCAGGATGTCTGGATGATGACGCCTCGTCATTCTGAATAGGGGAGGAGAATATGGTATCAAAGTCAAACCCTTGTGTGAAATCTCCATAATTGAAGGGTTGACTTAGAGGCTCAATGGTGGTGGTTGGGATGGAGGATGTGACGAGGGTTGTAGGGGTTATGGTAGGGGTGACGGTGACTGACTCCGTGAGAATTGGAGTAGTCACCGCCACCTGAACAATTGTGGTAGGGAGGGTCACTATCACAGGAATCACCTCTGTGATTGAAGTGACGGCCACTTCACGTTGCACCAGTGGCCTTCTCCTCCTACGGTACAGTTGCTGTGAAGGTGGGGTGGAGGCTGAATCAGTACTAGCAGCTGAAACTTGTACTTGCTGCTGAGCCTCCACCTCACTGGGGATAGAAGGTTGTTGCCTATCGCCCCTGTTCTTGTGAATGCTTTCTCGACGTTGTCTTTGTATAGCAGCGTCAGAGTCAGAGTCTGGCTCGTATTCGCTGCTAGAAGACTGTCACTTTCTCTTGGAGGACGACTCAGGTAGGGTTACCTTAGCCGTTCTCCTCGGTTGTACCTGCAACGGTGCATCATCGGGATCAGAAGAATCTGACTCAGTCGCTTCCGAATCGGATCCCTCAGCACCATTATTTCTTCCTTCGTCGTCTCCATCATTAGACGATCCATCATCACTCTCCATTTCCTCATGTTGTTGTTGCTGTTGTTCGTCGGAGTGTTCATCAATTCAGGCTCCGAGTCATGACTGTACCATCTCCATTCACCTGGGGCCACATATGCTTTATTGATGAGGTGGCCAAAGAGTTCTGTATGCACAGGGGTAGGATCTACACTGCCTGGCTTTAGGAATTGGGCGAATACTCTTTTGTCCACCCTCTTTACTTGCAGTCTCTCCCCTATAGCAGGTAGGTTTGGCAACGCGTCATTAATCAGAAGTTACACAAACCAAGGGTATAATAAGAACCTAAACCTCTCCGTTGTGTTGATCTAGTCATTGATGGCTTTGAATATGTAGCGGGAGAAGTTGTAGCCCTTATTGAGAGAAAGGCCGACCATGGCTGCTGCAAGGTCATGACCCATGGCATCTTTTCCAACTTTCCTTGATGATTCAGGATAATATATATGGTGTTTGAGTTTTAAGGTAAGGGGATCCAACTTTTATCTGGATTTGATTTTAATGAATCAGGAGTGATTCAAGGGTGAATACATGCTCAACGGTTGATGTAGAGACATGTCTAGATTCAATCTCTCCTTGCATACTTGTGAGTATGGGCAGTGAGATGAACCGCATTAATTGTGCTAATGACATAACCCGAAACTGACATCAAAAGAAAATTATTGCCAAAATCTAACATCCTTTATCTGATAATGATCTTTTCTATTCTTTTACGCACACACACTTGCAAACATGGGTTCAAATCACAGTTGTAATTTAGATTTAGTTTCCACACTACTAGTGATTCAAAGACGCCTATAGCCTACTGACAATTCAATTTACTTGTAAATGAGCAGATTAAAAACATAATAATTTAAACAACTAAGTAAGCATGACGCAATTATTTCCCGTATGAGCAGTCTATGACGTATAGATCATTTATGATGTACCATCATTTCCTTTTTTCTCAAGTTAACTTTGAAATTTTCTTCATTTTCTATTTTGTTTTTGATTTCGTAAAATATTTTGAAACTTAAAAGAACTATATAGAAAATTTAAAATAAACAAAATTTAACTTCCATGAATTGAATTGATTTAAGAAAACTTAATTTTCACTCAGGATTGAACATTCCTATCAAGTTGACAAGATGCTCAAAACGGGATCGATCAAATGCCTTTGTGAAAAGGTCAGCAAGGTTGTCATCCGTGTGAACTTTTACAAGTTCAATTAAATGCTTTTCAGCACAATCACGGATGAAATGATGGCGAATTTCTATATGTTTAGTTTTGGAATGTTTCACCGGGTTATTTGTGATGGACATGGTGGCATTGTTGTTAATGAATAATGGAGTTCCAGTGAAGTTTAAGCCGTAGTCTCTCAATTGCTGCTGAATCCACAATATCTGAGAACAACCGCTCGCCGCAGCAATGTATTCTGCTTCATAAGTTGAGACAGAAACCGTTGACTGCTTCTTGCACTTCCAGGAGACCAGTCTGTCTCCTAAGAATTGACATCCACCAGAAGTTGACTTTCTGTCAAGGTTACAACCGCCATAATCTGAATCAATGTAGGCTTTGAAGTCGAATGACTGCTGCTTGGAGTACCAAAGACCTAATCGGGGTTTCACTTTCAGGTATCTGAAAATTCTCTTCACGGCTATCATATGTGACACCTTCGGTTGAGACTGAAACCTTGAGCACAAGCACACAGCAAACATTATATCGGGTCTTGAAGCTGTGAGATACATAAGTGATCCGATCATCCCACGGTACAATCTGCTATCTACATCCTTTCCATCTTTGTTAGGATGCAGACCATGATTGACTGTGATAGGTGTGCCATAAGTACTGCTATCATTCATCTTGTATTTTGACAAGATGTCCTGCACATACTTGGTTTGATGTAGATAAATGCCATCCTCTCTTTGACTGACTTGCAGACCCAGGAAGAACAAAAATTCACCCATATTACTCATTTCAAACTTAGACTTCATCACATGCTCGAATTCCCTACACATCCCTTCATTGGTAGATCCAAAAATAATGTCGTCGACGTATACTTATACAAGAAGAATGTCACCTCCTGCTTTCCTAATGAAGAGAGTCGAGTCAATCTGTCCACGGTCGAAACCATTAGACAGTAAATGCTTAGATAATGTCCCATACCATGCCCGCGGTGCTTGATAAAGACCATAAAGTGCTTTGTCGAGCTTATACACTTTATTGATATTATGCGGATCTTCAAAGCCGGGAGGTTGAGTGACATAGACCTTTTAATGAACTTTACCATAAAGGAAAGCACTCTTCACATCAAGTTGATAGACCTTGAAGCCGACATATGTGGCATAAGCCAAGAACAGTCGAATGGCCTCAATTCTAGCAACTGGGGCATATACTTCCGTGTAATCCAAGCCCTCTTGCTGATAAAAACCCTGAACAACCAATCTTGCTTTGTTCTTCACAACAACATGACGATCATCCGTCTTGCATTTGAACACCCATCCGGTTCCAATTGGATGAAAGCCTTTTGGCAAGTCAACCAAATCCCACACGTGTAACTTTTGGAATTGTGACAATTCATCTTGCATCGCCTCAATCCAGCAGTTGTCAGTGAGAGCCTCCTTCACATTCTTCGGCTCTAACTGGGACACGAATGCAGCATGCAGACATGTTTCCATGACACCAGTGTCAAGTATCTCTGTGTAAAGACTGGTGTTCTCAGTGATGGTTCGATGACGAGTCTGAACACCGGTATAAGGATCACCAATAATGTTATCGATTGGATGATTCATATGCACTCTTGTCTCTGGTACAATCAGTTCCTGAGGTTTTGAATCGAGATTCATGCTTAACTCCCCCATTTCCTGTGTTCCAGAGGAAGAAGATTCAATGTTAATTGGATCAGCTGGAGCTTCATTTCCTACAGTTGTGTTAGGATTAGCTTGAGCGTCATCTCCAACGACAAGAACATCTTCACTGTTATCACTGTCATGAGTTCCAGATGCAGACGCAGCATTGGATTCAGGAGTTACAATCGGTACAGTAGCACGAGTAGAGAAGCCGGAGTCATTTTCGCCACCCAATAATTCATAAACATTTGCGGCGTCAACTGCAGATAGATCATGAACATTGAATGACTTGAATAACGCATCATAATCAAAACCCCAAGCTAGACCTGTTAGTTTGGGTGGAAAGCTGTGTTTACTACAATCAAATTCGAACCATTCCTCGACAGTACGAGTTCCTATGTTGTACACTCTCTTGCAAGGCGAGTTGGCAACGTATCCTAAGAAGATGCCTTCCACAGCTTTTGCATGAAACTTAGACTGGCGGTCTTTGTACTGTAGCAACAAGGAACAAGGACTACCAAAAGGAACTAGGTAATCAAGATTGGGAAGTCGATTGTTGATCAACTCGTAACAAGTCTTGTTGTGCCTCTTCATAAACAGAACTCTGTTTAAGACGTGACAAGCCGTATTAATGGCTTCTGCCCAGAAAGTGACAGGAAGCTTTGCATCCGACAGCAAAGTCCTAGCAGTCTCAATCCGTGTTCTGTTCTTCCGTTCAGCAACTCCATTCTGCTGAGGCGTGCACGGCACGCTGAATTCGTGACAGATCCCTTTCTTGAGACAAAAAAGCTCCATCAAATTATTCTTGAACTCAGTTCTGTTGTCACTCCTTATCCTTCTAACTTTCAACTTGCAAAGAGATTCCAAGCTCAGGATCAAGTATTGAAGAATATCAGCAGTCTCGTCTTTAGTACCTCCAATACTCCTGATACTTATGGGGCCAAACAGATCCATGTGCAATAGCTCCAAAGGGGTATCAATAGAGTTTTGGAGCTTGGGCTTGTGAGACTTCCGTTGCTGTTTACCCTTTTTACAAGGCATACAGTCATCTGCAACGGTAAATCTCAGCTTAGGAACCTCGGTTACCAAACCGTTTCGGACAAGATGATTCATTTTACGATATGAAATATGTCCGAGTTTCCTATGCCACAAGATGGAGTCGAGCTCTGTCGCTTTTGTAAGCAAACAGGTAGCAACTGATGAGGTGGTTGTTGCCACGCTCATATCGATCTGATAGGTGTCGTTTGTTCTTGGCGCTCTCATCAGGATCCAGTCTTCGGGAACTTCAAAACCAGGTTGGAGAATCAGGCATTCTGACTTGTCAAACATCACCGAGTACTCATTATCACACATTTAGGAGACACTCAACAGGTTATGCTTCATTTGCTCGCAAAAGTTAACATTGTCAAAGCTGACACAACCGTTCGAAGCCACGCCTTGCTAAGTACGCATGAGCTTTCTCCTGCGCACTTACAAGTGCGCAAAACACTTAGAGAAAAATGCAACATTCAATATGTAAAAGTAAATACAACCCGATAAACTAATACCTAAAGACTCTTACATACAAAGACAATTACAAACAAGAAAATACAAACTACGACTCTATCCAGAGTGTTTGTCACAGGAAAATGCTTCAACAGAATCTCCCTGAATATTCCTTTGACTTCACTGTTGAAAAAAGTGAATTGAAATCTGTTTTTGGGGGGATGAGATATTCTAGTTAACATACCATGCATTTGGTGATGTTATAGCTGTTGATGCTACTTATCACACCAATAAGTAAGTGTTTATTTTAATTATTTAATTTATTCTGATTCATACATTTGGTTACACACGTAATCCTCTATTTTTATCTTAGTTACATATGTAACCCTTTATATGCATTTTACCTGGATCAGTATATTATAACTTTACGACATATGTAACAACTAATTTTTTAGATATTATTTTTAATTATGACAGTTTTAAATTTGTTACATATGTAACAACTATATATGGATGTTTTGCATCAGTTTATTATAGAATTGTTACATTAGTAACCACTCATTTTTAGATGTTTATATATTTGTTATATACGTAGCATACAATTAATATTGAGATTTTTTACCAGGTACAATATGATTTTTGTACCTTTTACTTGGGTTGACCACCACAAGAAATGCGTTACATTTGGTGTTGGACTTTTAAACAGTGAGACCATCGATTCTTATAAATGGTTACTTGATGCTCTTTTAAGAGCTCATCCGAAGCAACCAAATTTAGTTTTAACGGATCAAGATCCTACAATGAGGCAAGTGTAACATCCCAAAAAACAAAATGAATAAATATAGCGAGACCGGTGATTTAGTCAGAATATTTAAACAAAAGGGAGCGGGCTTGGGCTCGGCTTCAATGGGCCGAGGGAAGCCCAGGTATATAAGAGGCAGGGCAGCCCTCTTCTCTGCTCATTCCCCCACTCACGCAACTTCTAGAGAGAGAAAGGAGAGCTCGGGTCTAGAGAGAGAAAGTTGACGGATCATCCCAGAATTGAGGGAACACGTTACTGCTAAGCTCGTGAGAAGAACCTTCGAATCAGAATCTCGATACAGGTATTGATCTTGCCTAAATCTGAGTTTTTGTTCGTTGTTGGGATTTTCGGGTTTTGGCTAAAAAGGTAACGATTTTGCGGACGGAACTTGAAAATGAGCTTAGGTATAGCATCTAGAATGAAAACCGAACGTTTTGATCTAAGAAAAATTGAGGTACTGACTCGATCAGACTCGCATGCAAAAACTTCAGATTTTTGGGAAGACGATCTGTGCAGGCCCATCGAAACTACTAGTTTCGATATGTGCAGGCCCATCGAAACTACCTAGTTTCGATATGTGCAGGCCCATCGAAACTACCTAGTTTTGATATGTGCAGGCCCATCGAAACTACCTAGTTTCGATCCATGCAGGCCCATCGAAACTACCATAGTTTCGATATGAGCCCACGATCCGAAGTTAAGATTACACCTAAGTTACTTATCGAAACTACCAAGTTTCGACATACACAACCTATCGAAACTATCAAGTTTCGATATGAGCAAATCCATCAAAACTACTAGGTTTAAGCATAGGGATGTCTAGTGTCATCTAGGAGCACTACCTTACACATATGGCTTTATTATAATAGATCGTGAGTGACATTAGTGACGCGCAGTAGCCAGCTAAGAGTATTTCAGAAACTACTTATCCGATGAGTTCTAGAAGCCCTCTTTTAAATGTTTTAATAATGTTTTTGGGCTGGTGTGCATACGTAGCGATGTAACGGTTTTATAAAACGATGTTTATGAAGGTTGTATGTAACGTTTTATAAAATGATGTTTATGAGTGATGTTTTAGAAGGAAAGGTTATGAAGGAAGTGTTTATGAAGTATTTTGCCAAAAGAAGTTTATGAAGTGTGTTAATGAATGAATGAATGTTTTTAATAAGATGTACGAATGCTTTAACTGAATTTTTTGAAGTAAAAGAAGCGAAGTTTTATGAAAGTCACAAACGAACGAATCTACCAATATTCCTTAGGGAATGAAGGTTAAGGGATGGGAAGTATGTTATGGGCCTTTACCTTTTAGGGGCCTTTGTGGCTGGCCAACTGTTGTACAACTGGGGCGATGACGGTCGTCAAGGGGATTATCGTGATCCTTGAAGTTTGGTACGATTTACCTTACGGGGTAGTCGTGCATGAAGTTTGGTACTTGCGCCCTACGGGGTGCAGTGCTTGAAGTTTGGTACACGCTATCCTTTGGGACGCCGTGCTTGAAGGGTTGGATGACCTAAGTATCGGGCCCTAGGAGTTCCTCACCCGAAGGACAGTACGGTGACGATGGGCCTAGTGGTGGTGATCCTTAGTTCATTCAACCAGTATGTAACGTATAGATTTGACGGTTACGAGAAGGCGCAGATTCGATATGTTCGTTGACTTATGTATATGAAGTGTTATGTTTTGTTATTGCATTACTTTACATACGTTTTTTATTAAATGAAGTATGAAGTTATGTTTTTGGCAAATTATTCGAAGTTAAAGTTTTATGTTAAAACTAGAACTCACCAGCGTAGCTGACTTTTTAGTATGCACATTCAGGGTAAGGCACGTTATGAGGATGGACGGTGATGCTTGGCTAGCGAGAGGAGTTACCCGACTGACTACGAAGACTGGAATCCCGTTATGTTTAGTTATGATGTATTTATGTTTTAAACAATGTGTACGCTTCCGCATGTATGAACAATGATGACGTTATGTTTGAATGAAATTTTCTGCTGCGTTATTTGATATTCATGTTTAAGAACTGTTTGTGAATGAGTAAATCCAACAAGTGAGGCCTCCCGGGTTTGGGGCCCTCACAGCAAGCCATCTTGAAGTTGTTTTCTGAATCTCAACATAGGCTTTGCATGTGGCATATAATGAAGAAACTTCCATTAAAGGTATGAGATTTTACATTTATATATCATTTTAATTATATTTAATTTTTTTTGTTTGTTTGTTAGGTTTCTAGTGATTTGCTAAGAAACAGAAACATTAAGTCATGCATTCACCGTCTAGTCTGGAATATGTATATCACACCAGAAAGGTTCGAAAGTACATGGCAAGAACTCATCGTTAAATTTTCATTGGCAGATAACGCATGGTTGTCTGATATGTATGTGATTAGGGATTGTTGCGTTCCAGCTTTTTTTAGGGAAATCCCCATGTGTTGTTTGATGAAGACCACTTCCCGTTGGGAAAGTTCTAATGCTTCCTTTAAAGTGAATTCTACCGGTGCTAACACTCTTGTTTAGTTTATGTTTTGCTTTGACACTTCTCTTGATAACCAAAGGTATAATCAGAGAATGGTAGAATTTAAGACCTTTTCATCATCATTTGTGGATAGTACGGGTTTAGCTATCGAAAAGGATGCCTTTGATTTATTCTCTAAAACAATTTATCTGGAAATTAGAAAAGAGATTTTGAAGGGTAAATTTAATTGTTACATATCTAATTCTGAGGTTGTGAATTGTTGCACTGTTTATCATGTTATACATCTAGATAAAAGAAATGACGACACGAACACTTTAAAGGTAACTCTTTTTTTACAACAATTTCTATATTTTGGGATTCTTTCCATTTGTAAATCTACTTTTTTTCCAACATGTTAGATACAACTCAGTTGACCATTCAGTGTCATGTTCTTATTTAGGATTCATTCGTATTGGTTAATGTAACGAACCAACTTTTGGGTTTTTGTCTTACAATGTGCCAATTTATTTGTAAGGGTGTAAATAGATGGGGATGAAAGTTGGAGGGGTTTTATTTATAGTATAAAACATTATATTTGGTGAAAGGAGTCAATTTTGAAAGATGAGGGGTTGTTGTGTAATTAAAACAATTCCAATTGTGTAAATTCGACTAATAAGGCAAAACACACACACTTATGTGTGTGTTACGATTTCTTCACAAAGAACACGGGGGGAGGGTTAAATCTTGAAGACTTGAAGTTTGCATGTTTGTTTGGAGGGTTTTGGCTTGCACAATCCTTTCCAAGCATCAAGTAAGTGCCATCTTCTCCATTTTATCCTCCATGATTCTTGTTCTTGGTGGGTTTGGGTTAGTGAACCCTTGAAATTCGAAATTAGGGATGTTGGTGTGTTATTAGTTGTATGGGATTGTTATTCTAGCTTATCTAAAGCTAGAGGATAAACCAATTCATGTTAATTTCACTCAATTTGGAGTTTAAAAAATTAGGGGTCTTAAGAACCAAAATTGGGGGTTTTCAATTTGGGGCTTGGTATGATGTTTAATAGGTGTAAGAGTTTTGTGGTAAGACCATAGACACTAAACCTAGTTGAAACCATAATCAATTGGGTGATTTAGGGAGTTTGGATAATTGGGTGAAACTTGGTTGAGCCCTTAACGGGTCAAATGGATTGGGAGTCTAATATAGGGAATTAGAGGTTTGGTTAAGGTTGTGTTAATCATATTTAGTAAGGATGATGATTTTGGAGTCATTAGATTACTAAACAAGGTGTACATGTTTTGGTAATCAAGTTATTAAAGGTGAAGGTCAAGCCGGATCATCCAAGACTAAAGGTAAGTGTCTATACACTTACTTAGTAATGATAAGGGTGTGTGTATGTTATGTTACATTTTATGCTAGTAATATCATTATTTACTTAATTGATGTCTAGTCTTGTGTTGGTGTACTATGTTCGGTGTTGGTTTTAGTATTGAACGAATGGTGTAGTACTTGGTAGGATTATTTGGTGTTCATTGTTATATGACGTATTATGTGGTGGTAGTGTGTTTAGAATCTCCAAATTGGTGTTAGAAATCATGAGTCTCACAATGGTGGATTGAGACCTAGCATTTCCTAATTGGTGTTAGAAATCATGAGTCTCACAATGGTGTTATTGAGACCTAGCATTTCCTAATTGGTGTTAGAAATCATGGGTCTCATAATGGTGTGATTGAGACTTAGAATTTCTTAATTGGTGATTATAAATCATGTGTCTCACAACGGTGTATTGAGACCTAGTATTTCTTAGTTTGTTGTATGAGTCATGAGCCTCACATCGTTGTCTTGAGGCCTAGAACCTTGTTGCTTGATTAATTCTTTTGAATATTGATTAAATGACATGATAGATTGTTGTTTGTAATACTTAATGTTCTTGAGTTGTGATTCACGGGTTGGACGCGTCAAACAAATTGATATTTTGACCTTTGGTGTTTAAAACATTCACATAATGTTATTGGTGGTTTAAAACGACAAAGGGTCGACTCGAGAGGGTCAAAAATGACAAAACTGCAAAAATTGGGTTTGTTGAACTGGGCTGGAGTCTAAGACGCTGAAAGTGGAGTCTTAGAAGCTGGTCAGACGCCAACCTCGGCTGTTGGACGCCAAGTCAGACGCCAGTTGGCTGATTTTGGAATTTCTTCCTATAACACTTTTGGGGTGGTATTAGGACTTGATGTGTCATTACTAATGGTTATTTGTGATGTTTTGAATGTAGGGAAAGCTCCAGAATGATCTAGGGTGTCGCCAAAAGTCGGATATTGGATTCTCAATGTTTGCTTTGATTGTTTTGCTTCTTTAAAACAAAACACGTGGATGGGATTTCAATGTGTTTAAGTCTTTTGAATTTGTAGTAGTCTAAACCTATTAAATACTTTTCCTTTTGAAATCTGTGACGGTGTAAATGTCCTTGTAAATGGTTGAACCATGTTTTAAATATTAATGTTTGCCTGGGACCTAAAATTCCCCGTTATTTCAAAAGTTTAAATTATTTTGAAAATCCCAGTGTATAACTTGGTATCAGAGCACTAGTTTGAGGGATTTGGTGTGTGAGACATCAAACTCAAACTTAAAATGCTCTTGATATCGTAAAGGAAATGAGAATCCAACGAAGGCGTGACAAAGATACGGAGCTTATGTGGAAAGGTTAGTATTGATTAATATTGGTGTATGTTTAATTGGTGTCCAAGGTGAATCTATGTGTGCCGAAAGTTGTCATGGGATTCATTATATGGAGATGGTGAACGTAATTGGGCATATTACATTATTAATTATGCCTGGCCAGTATAAATAGTAATGTAACATGTGCGAAGGCTTTCATGATAACCATATAACGATGAACATTGATAAGGAGTAAGTAGAGGTGATTTTGTGCATATATGTAGAATATATTAGTCTTGCTAATATGCCTTATAGAGATATTACAATGAAATGGGTGACTCTATCCTTAATTACATGTAAGATAAGCCTTTTGTTTTTAATCTCATTCGAGGAATGGCTGAAGAAGGAGACATGAATAGGATTAGGAATGTTGGTGATGGTGATGGTCATCACAGTGGGTCAGATTCGAATCGATCTGTGCATACCCCTCATAGTGATGACGGGGGGAATGTTTTGAATGAGGAAATTAGGAAGAAAATTACTGAACAAATAGCAAAGGCATTCGAGCCGACAATGCCTATCTTTCTAGCAGAAATTCAAAATGCTGCAAAGGCCGCCTTTACGGAAAAGGAGGAAAAAACAAAGAATGTGGATTACACGACGACGAAATCAGGTGATAAAGGTAAGGGTAATGAGAGGAAACCTTGTACTTACAAGGATTACATGGTGTGCAAGCCTAGAGACGTTAATGGGGGAGATCAACCCGTTGGTTAGTCAACGGTGGTTAACAGACATTGAGTCAATATTCGACACATGCCACTGTGATCCTGAAGAACGTGTGACATTCGCAATAAATCAACTCAAGGGGCGAGCTAAAGAGTGGTTGCAAAATCTTCGAAGGGAAAAAGGACCGAGCGATTTGGGGGCTATGACCTGGGAGGAATTCAAAGAAGTATTCCTTAAATACTTTTGCCCACTATGACAATCCGACCTTTCAAGTTAACTCTGCTAGAATTCCCGTTAACAATTCTGTTAAAACCTAACCCAGTTAACTCGCTATTAAATCTCAGGGACTGTTTTTGTTATTTCTTGATCTCAACTCCAGGGACTAATCCTGCCAAGTTCTAAATCTAGATTCGTTGACTCTCAAAGTCAAAATCAAAGGAGAATCGGTCCTGTTGACTTTCAAAAGTCAAACTTGTGGCATTTGACCCTAATTCAAACTCCATACTTGAAATTCGTTGCGTTTTGTAACTGATATTCATGTTCACGACATTAACAAACCTAATTAAAACTTCAACCATCGTCATTACAACGAATTAAACCCAATTATGGGTATTCAAAGCTGTAACCGTCGACGTCGCATCTTTTACTCAAGAATTCGCATCAATCCAGCCATACGCACTCTAATCATTTATCTGCACACCTTAATCGAGTCTCCCAGAAGCTTTTTCATTCATCAATTCCATCAGAATCAAAGCAAGAGTCGTCGGGGAACAAGCTCGTCGAAGTCGGGATTCATCGTAGTCGATCACCTTCAATTCCTATCGGATTCTGGTAATTAATAACATGCATAGCTTCGTTTTTATATCTAGATTTATAGCCCTATGTTAATTTTATCCAACAATATCGAATTAATCAATATCATTAACCTAGGGTTCATACGAAAACGAATTTGGGGTTTTTGATCCTAACGATTACCTTAATCAAATTAAACCGCATAGTCAGATTCGCAAACCTTTGTTTAGTGAAAACCCTATGAATCCAACTAGTTTTAATATCAAATTTGATCGAATCGATCTTGTGTTCATATTCTAGGGTTTTGATACACAATCTGTAAATAAACGACCCTATATTTGTTGTTTTTGAAATTCATTCCACACACTGGCTCGCCACCCACCAATTATCAAAACCTCTAAACTTTTGTTGACATTCATAGTCGAATTCGTTGGATTTGGGGTGGGGTTTGGTCTCGGGTTTGAAAGAGAAGGGATGAACACACCGGTTCTGTGTTAAAAGAATTTAATTCTGATTTTGTTTGCGAAACACCGAGTAGTGGAATTGGTTAAATGTGTGTGCTTGTGTGGGAGAGACCCGGGTTCGAGTCTCTCCACACTGTTTTTATTTTTAGAAAATTTTTAACTAATATTTTTAATATAAAAATTATCCCACTATTATTATAATATTATAGTAATGTGTTAGCACGGGAAACCACCCGTAGACTCGGGTTTGATTTTATAACTCGTTTTAATATTAGTTACCGTTATAAAATAATATATTATATTATTTTCAACCCGGGATCTCAATTAAAATTAATATATATATTTTTATATTGTTATCATTTCGTTCATAAATTTCATATAATGTTTTTAACTAATAAATAATATAATTATCTATATTATTTACATGCGTTTGTATCCTCGAGTAAAAATAATAGTTTTATTATTTTCGTCATGCAATTGTCATTGTGATACTTCGTTAAATTCAAGAAATATATATATAAATATGTATTATGTTATTTTTCTTGGGTCATTATTTATTGACGAAAACAATTGAATGTATTTATTTATTATATATTTTGTCATTCGTCGCAAATCGTAATTATCCTAATTATTTAATTTAGAATTTCGTACTCCCGTGGATACGTTAGTCTACTTTTAATCATTAGAGCGTTTCCTTAGGACGTTCAATCTTCCGTGTCGTCGTCACATATTACCATTGTATCCCTAATTGTTATGTGTATAATTTTTGGGCATACGTAAGTCGTTGCAGGCTAACACTCGTGGTTTCAATCTTATTCTAGTGTGAACCTACCTACGCCGTTCAGGTGAGTTTTCACGGCCCCTTTTACTGTTTTAAAACTGGGGGAGAAAACATGACGTAAACATTTTTGGTTATGTAATTCATATATGTTATCACTTGTTTAACTATGCGTACACATCTATCACTAAGTCCTCACATCGGACCGTTAATATGAACATAGCGAGGTAAGTTGAGTAGTACTACTGGGTTTGACAAATCTCACCCGCGTTAGTCGCACTAACCCGACTGGATGTCGAACGGGTGCATTCTTGACCTAAACATGCAGCATGGTTGATAGGCCTGGTGGGAGGCAGAAACATAAACAGCCAGCTGTCGGTTACGAGTGCATTAGTTAACACGCTTTTGGGTTAGCTACCTATTGATTTATATATTGAATGTACATTAACCTATTGAACTTTCTTACAAACTGAAACTTGTGAACTCACCAACCTCGTGTTGACATCTTTTCTTACATGTTTTCTCTTGTCGCTTAAGATAAGGCACATGTGTACGCATAGGGCATGCATGGAGTTTTATGATTAATTTATAAATTATTATTGTTGATTTGCTTTGTACTTTGTTTTTGGACTTCGTTTGGACTGGACACTTTGGGACATTTCTTGGGCGCGTTTGTTTTGCGCATTTACTTTCGTTTTACGCTTCCGCACTTACTTTGATCGTTTATGATATATTTTCATTTTAGTCCCATATAGTGTCGTTCAATGTAACTAATGACTGAGATCCTGGTTTGTTACTTCCCAAACGGTAAAACACCGTTAGTTGAAATTAGGGGTGTGACACCCACAAGCGGCAGTGGATCACATAGCTGAAGAATTCCTCCGAATGAGACAAGTAAACGAATCAATTGACGAATTGGCGGGTAAGTTCTATGACAAAAGTCAATTTTTTCCGGAATTGATAACCACTGAAAAGATGAAGATTGATAGGTTCTACTCCATGCTGTCGGTGGACTTTAGGGAATTTGTTTCCCCTTCGCAATGCGCAACACTTGTTGATTTGATAAACAAGTGTAGGGAAAGAGAGGTGGAAATCAAAAGACAAATCGAATGTGGTGAGATGTGAAAGAGAGAGGAGAGCGAAGTAGCTTCAAAGAAAGCAAAAGTGGCTAGCCCGAGCAAAAAACCATTTGGGAAACCGAACCCACGACATTGTTGTATATGTGGAAGGGAGCATTTGGGGATTGAAGGATGAAAACTTCATCATGCTATAGATGTGGAATGTCGGGGGATGTTGCTCAACAATGCCCAAGCCCTATTAACTTGTGCTATAACTGCTTTAAGCCGGGGCATGTCCGAAATAATTGCCCCGAGTTGAAGCAAAATAAAGTCGGGGGAAGGAGGGTGGAGACCCCTAGGCCTAAGGGTCGGGCCTTCCAGATTACTTTCGATGAGGCAAAGACTATCCAAGATGTTGTGTCAGGTACCTTTTTGATTAACTCATTACCTGCTCTTATTTTATTTGACTCTGGTGCTAGTCGATCATTTATATCAGGGGAATTTGCCAACCATACTTCTTTTCTAAGTGAATGGTTAGGCGAACCATTAGAGATTGAGGTGGCCAATAATAAGAGTTTCTTAGTTTTTGATGTCTTTAAAGGGTGTAAACTGGAGATAGATGGTCAGATTTTTCCTATAGACTTAATTCCCATGACACTAGGAGAATTCGATGTGATAGTGGGCATGGATTGGCTCTCTTCCTATAAAGCCAATATCTTATGTGGACCCAATATAATTCAATTGACCACTCCTTCGGGAAGATCTATCTCAGTTCAAGGCAAAAGGAAGGGTGGTGTACTTATTTGTTCGTATCTCCAGGCAAAGAAGTATATGGTCCCCGGATGCAAGGCATTCATGGCTCATGTTACCGACTCGAATCCTGAGGCGGTGGAGATTAGTGACGTCCCCGTCGTGAATCAATTTGCTGACATATTTCCAAACGAAATACTAGGGATTCCACCGAAGAGGGAAGTGGAATTTGGTATTGACTTAATTCCAGGGGCAAAGCCGACTGCTAAAGCACCCTATCGGTTAGCTCCACCGGAGATGAAAGAATTAATGGAGCAATTTCAAGAATTACTCAACAAGGGCTTTATACGCCCAAGTGTCTCTCCTTGGGGTGCTCCTGTCTTGCTCGTAAAGAAAAAGGATGGTAGTATGCGTATGTGCATAGACTACCGGGAGTTGAATAAACTAACCATCAAGAACCATTATCCTTTACCTAGGATTGACGTTCTCTTTGATCAATTGCAAGGAGCTTCGTGGTTTTCAAAGATCGACTTGAGGTCCAAGTATCATCAGTTGAAGGTGAAGGATGAGGATATCTCTAAAACGGCTTTCCGTACTCGTTATGGTCATTACGAGTTCACGGTAATGCCCTTTGGCTTAACCAACGCGCTCGTGGATTTCATGGATCTTATGAACCGGGTGTGTAGACCATTCCTTGATCGTTCTGTCATCGTTTTCATTGATGACATCCTTATCTACTCGCGTTACGAGGGTAACCATGCTTGTTATCTTCGTGAAATCCTTCAGGTCCTCCGAAAGGAGAAGCTATTTGCTAAATTCTCCAAGTGTGTCTTCTGGCTCCGGGAGATTCAATTCTTGGGTCACGTGGTAAACGTAGAAGGAATTTCCGTAGACCCTTCCAAAATCAAAGTAGTGAAAGGTTGGATATCGCCGAAAACTCCCACGGAAATTAAAAGCTTTTTGTGTTTAGCAGGTTACTATCGACGATTCATAGAAAACTTCTCTCGTATTGCCTTGCCAATGATGAGGTTGACTCGCAAGGATACGAAATTTGTATCGGGTCCCGATCAGGAGTCGGCCTTTCAAGTCTTGAAAGAAAAGTTGACTAAGGCACCAATTCTTTTTTTACCAGAAGGGACCGAGGATTTTGTAGTGTTTTTGGATGCCTCGCATTCTGGACTTGGTTGGGTCCTTATGAAAAGGCAAGGTGATTGCCTATGCTTCTAGATAACTGAAACTTCTTGAGGCGAATTATCCTACCCACGACTTGCAGTTGGCAGCCGTGGTGTTCGCGCTCAAAATATAGAGGCATTATCTTTATGGAGTGCATTGTACTATCTACACGGACCACAAAAGTCTCAAGTACTTACTTGGCCAAAAAGATCTCAATATGAGGCAAAAGAGGTGGCTCGAATTGGTCAAAGATTATGATTGTGAGATACTTTATCATCTGGGTAAAGCCAACGTGGTGGCGGATGCACTCAGTCAGAAGGTTAGTCATACACCTATTAAGGTGAAGTCATTTAAAATGACTATCTCTTCATCTCTTGTCGATCAAATTCGGGAGGCTCAAACTTTAGCACTCGAAGGAGATTTGAAAAAGGAACGAATGGTTCCATATGTGGGAAAGCTTGAGGAAAATAGCTTAGGGCTGAAAACATGTTTTGGTAGAATTTGGATTCCAAGGTCGTCAAACGTCTTGACTACCATTCTAGAGGAGGCGCATAAATCCAAATATTCTATTCATTGAGGTATAATTTTTGGTGGCCGGGTATGAGGAGAGATATTGTGAAATATGTTAAGAAATGTCTCACATGCTTGAGGGTGAAAGTCGAACACCAAAATCCATACGAGAAACTTCAATCTCTTGAAGTACCTCAATGGAAGTGGGAGAATCTTGCTATGGATTTAATCACTAAACTTCCTAAGACCCGGAAAGGCTATGATGCGATATGGGTGGTGGTCGATCGGTTAACTAAAAGTGCACACTTCCTTCCTATTAAGGAAACTTATCCTTCGGAGAAAATGGAGGATGTTTATATAAAGGATTTCGTGTCACGTCATGGTGTACCAGTTTCTATTATGTCGGATCAAGACACATGGTTTACTTCTAGATTCTGGAGAAAATTCCATGAAGAATTGGGGACAAGACTAAATCTTAGCACCGCTTATCATCCATAAACAGATGGACAAAGCGAAAGGACAATTCAAACGCTTGAGGATATGCTACGGGCTTGCGTGCTAGATTTTGGGGGTAGTTGGGATGACCATTTACCGTTGGCGGAGTTTTCATACAACAATAGCTACCATTCTAGTATTGGTATGCCTCCATTTGAAATGTTGTATGGAAGGCGGTGTAGAACCACGGTTTGTTAGGGGAAATTGGTCAATGTGAACTTGGTAGTAAAGAAGTATTGGCGGGTGTGGATGAAAATATTAATCAAATTAGGGCACGCTTGAAAGCCGCTCAAGACCGTTAAAAGTCCTATGCGGATAAAAGAAGGAGGCCGATTGAATTCCAAGTGAGGTACTTTGTACTTTTAAAAGTCTCCCCATGGAAAGGTGTGATTCGGTTCCGAAAACATGGGAAGTTAAGTCCTCGTTTTATCGGGGCATTCAAAATTGTTGGCAGAGTCGGAAAGGTGGCGTATCGTTTGGAGTTATCGGGGGAACTAGGTAAACTCCATAACACATTTCATGTGTCTCACCTACGAAAGTTTTTGGCGGATGAATCCACTTTCGTGCCCATTGACAACATTGAGATAGAAGAAGGGTTAAATTTCATAGAAACACCGGTGGCTATCTTGGATAGGAAGGTGAAAAGCTTGCGGAATAAGCAAATTAACCAAGTATTGATTCGTTGGAAACATAGGAAGGGGCAGAAACTACTTGGGAATCCGAGGAAGAGATACTTAAGTATTATCCCAATCTATTTGGTGGATCAGGTTTCGGGGACGAAACCCAAAATTAGTGGGAGTAATTTGTAACGAACCAACTTTTGGGTTTTTGTCTTACAATGTGCCAATTTATTTCTAAGGGTGTAAATAGATAGGGTTGAAAGTTGGAGGGGTTTTATTTATAGTATAAAACATTATATTTTGTGAAAGGAGTCAATTTTGAAAGATGAGGGGCTGTTGTGTAATTAAAACAATTCCAATTGTGTAAATTCAACTAATAAGGCAAAACACACACACTTATGTGTGTGTTATGATTTCTTCACAAAGAACACGGGGGGAGGGTTAAATCTTGAAGACTTGAAGTTTGCATGTTTGTTTGGAGGGTTTTGGCCTGCACAATCTTTTCCAAGCTTCAAGTAAGTGCCATCTTCTCCATTTTATCCTCCATGATTCTTGTTCTTGGTGGGTTTGGGTTAGTGAACCCTAGAAAGTCAAAATTAGGGATGTTGGTGTGTTATTAGTTATATGGGAATGTTATTCTAGCTTATCTAAAGCTAGAGGATCAACCAATTCATGTTAATTTCACTCAATTTAGAGTTTTAAAAATTAGGGGTCTTAAGAACCAAAATTGGGGGTTTTCAATTTAGGGCTTGGTATGATGTTTAATAGGTGTAAGATTGTTGTGGTAAGACCATAGACACTAAACCTAGTTGAAACCACAATCAATTGGTTGATTTAGGGAGTTTGGATAATTAGGTGAAACTTGGTTGAGCCCTTAACGGGTCAAATGGATTGGGAGTGTAATATATGGAATTGGAGGTTTGGTTAAGGTTTTTCTAATCATATTTAGTAAGGATGATGATTTTGGGGTCATTATATTACTAAACAAGGTGTACATGTTTAGGTAATCAAGTTATTAAAGGTGAAGGTCAAGCCGGATCATCCAAGACTAAAGGTAAGTGTCTATACACTTACTTAGTAATGATAAGGGTGTGTGTATGTTATGTTACATTTTATGCTAGTAATACCATTATTTACTTAATTGATGTCTAGTCTTGTGTTGGTGTACTATGTTCGGTGTTGGTTATATTATTGAACGAATGGTGTAGTACTTGGTAGGATTATTTGGTGTTCATTGTTATATGATGTACTATGTGGTGGTAATGTGTTTAGAATTTTCAAATTGGTATTATAAATCACGAGTCTCACAATGGTGGATTGAGACCTAGCATTTCGTAATTGGTGTTAGAAATCATGAGTCTCACAATGGTGTTATTGAGACCTAGCATTTCCTAATTGGTGTTAGAAATCATGGGTCTCACAATGGTGTGATTGAGACCTAGCATTTCTTAATTGGTGATTAGAAATCATGAGTCTCACAATGGTGTATTGAGACCTAGTATTTCTTAGTTGGTGTATGAGTCATGAGCCTCACATCGTTGTCTTGAGGCCTGGAACCTTGTTGTTTGATTAATTCTTTGGAATAATGATTAAATGACATGATAGATTGTTGTTTGTAATACTTAATGTTCTTGAGTTGTGATTCGCGGGTCGGAAGCGTCAAACAAATTGATATTTTGACCTTTCGTGTTTAAAACATTCACATAATGTTATGGGTGGTTTAAAATGACTAAGGGTCGAGTCAGAAGGGTAAAAAATGCCAAAACTGCAAAAATTGGGTTTGTTGAACTGGGCTGGAGTCTAAGACGCTGAAAGTGGAGTCTTAGACGCTGGTCAGACGCCAACCTCGGCTGTTGGATGCCAAATCGGACGCCAGTTGGCTGATTTTCGGATTTCTTCCTATAACACTTTTGGGGTGGTATTAGGACTTGATGTATCATTACTAATGGTTATTTGTGATGTTTTGAATGTAGGGAAAACTCCGGAATAATCTCGGGTCTCGCCAAAAGTCGGATATTGGATTCTCATTGTTTGCTTTGATTGTTTTGCTTCTTTAAAACAAAACTCGTGGATGGGATTTCAATGTGTTTAAGTCTTTTGAATTTGTAGTAGTCTAAACCTATTAAATACTTTTCCTTTTGAAATCTGTGATGGTTTAAATGTCGTTATAAATGGTTGAACCATGTTTTAAATATAAATGTTTGTCTAGGAACTAAAATTCCACGTTATTTCCAAAGCTTAAATTGTTTTGAAAATCCGGGTGTTATAGTTATCTTTGCCGTCACATCTTTTGTGTTTTTCGAGTCAACAAAGTTGAGAAAATCCCTATTCAATATATTTCTACCCGTTGGCGGAGAAATGTTCTACCAAATCGAATATTTTCTATTGAAAATCAATATGGTGTTAATACTAATTCTGCATGTCTTCTAAGAAATGAGATTTTAGATTTAGTTTTTGATTGTGTTGATGTTTTAAGGTGTGATACTGAAGGTCTTACCTTATCTGCTGAGCATATTAGAGGTTTAAAAGATTAAGTATTAATCAAAGTTGACAATTCTTTAGAAACCAGAACCCTCTACTATTGCAGATTTACTTAGACAATCTATAGATGTTGACGTGTCTATTGCCAATCATCAATCTATTTGGAACAAAGGTTGTGGTAAAACCGGCGCATTTTAAATCCTGGTGAGAACTTTGTTGGGAAGCCACCAAAGTCTGCAAGGCTCTGCAGAACATGTAACAAATATGTAACATATCATGATTCAAGAAACTACAAGGAGAATAACAAAGACCCTCAACCTGTTCCAGAACAAGACCCTCAACTTGTTGCAGAACAAGACTTTTGAATGTTTTTTTTTAATTTGATTAGATTTTTGTGTTACACTATGTAATAGAACAAAACTCCTTTTGTTGTGTTTGTTACAAGCTGTAACTAACTTTGAATGATATTTCGTATGTCCTTTTTTTATTTTGTTTAGTATTAGTGTTTGTTTATAAATTTTTTTTCTTTCGTTACGTTATTTATCAGAACAAACTCCATTTGAACATTTTATTTTGTCACAATTCGGTCCTCAAACTTCAAAATATATTTTGTACCCTAGTTTTAAAATATTATTTTCCTGTTTTACAGTTTATATTTTTTAAAAATCGTAGGGGTACCTACTAGTGAACATTAATATTCTTTTATTTTTTAATATTAATTATTTTTAAAATTAAATGTTAAATGATTTTATATTACATTGTTTTATGTGTCTCTAACTTATAAACATTTTTTCCCTTTCAAATAATGATTAAGTCATTTTCCACCTAACACATCTTCCACCCCATCATTTCAAATCAGAATTTTGTCCTTGTTTTATACTCTAGGCCCTTAGGTTTTTCATCAATAAACTTATTGACATCATTTCTTTCCACCTAACCCACACCTACTCACCTCTATCTATTTTTTAAATGATTCTTTTCTTTTAATCATTTTATTTATTAGGGTTTTTCTTATTACTTAATTGCCTAAGTTGTAATTTTATTTCATTCTCTTTTTCTCTCACGTTTTGTTCTGCATCATAATGTCTAACCCCCATATAAAGTATTTCAATCTTGTTAAAACTGAAGCATCAAGTAACCAATCTGAAATCGCAATCAAGTCACTACCAGAAAATGTTAAAGTTGAAATCCCCCCAACCTCCAAAAATCTTCATGTGAAACAGTAATCTCTTGATAAAAAGCTACTAAAGTTGGAAATCCCATCACCCTTAAAGTTGGAAGGCACGGTACATGAAGATCTCCCTCCCATCGATGTTAAAGATGTTTTTGCTGTTCAACAAAGTATCATCTCTAAAGACCATTCTCCCCCGCATGCTTTTTTTGATTTTGGTCCTTTTGATGATAACTGGATTTTAAACTACGACTTTTCCCAACATTCCACTCCAGCTCATCAAACAAAGTACTTGTTCCCATACGTTACCCCCCACCCGACGAAGATTCCAAATCAGTTGCTTCGGTTGAATCCATTGGTACCCTCATCAGTTGGGCTAATCATAACCCATGGGAGGATGAAATGAGCACAAATTCTGATTACAATCCTTGGGAATACGTGTTCAGTATTGTTTCTGATTAGTAATAGAAAGTTATGTATGGATTTTCAATCCTTGTTTTATGTTTCATCGATGTTTTTTTGTTATGTATGGATTTCATCGCTGTATTTTGTTATTTTAAAGAAAAAATAGTTTCTCAAATCTGTAGTTGCTCTCATTTCATTTGACGTTACATAATTGTTATATTATTAAAATTAATTACTAATTTTGTCAACATATATTTTATAGTTGTTACACATATGTTACATGAAATAAAATATAATATGTATCCGATTTTACCCCCCCTCCATTGTTCTAAATATATGAAAATCCCTAACCCCAATAGATAACTTACTTTTTAAATTTACAATCTAAATATTAATTGTCCACCTACCTTTCTCTCTCTTATAAATACCCTTATATCTATCATCCTTCTTCATACATCTTATGCAAAACTGCTCCATTAACATGGACCTACAACATCAGATTGTTTTGTGTTCTTGTGGTTCTCCCACATATATTCGTACTTCCTGGACATCATCAAACCCTGGTAGACGTTTCTATTGTTGTGCTCGTAATGTAATTTCCTCCTATATTTTCCTTATATTATTATTTTATCTTTTGTTTTTCACTTTTTCTACCTAATAAAACTCGTAACATGTAAATTAGGTTTCCGGTTGTGGTTTTGTTGCATGGATCGATCCTCATTTGTGTGCCAGAGTCGCTCATATTGTTCCCGGGCTTGTAAGAAACAAGAATAAGCATGAAGCTTTGTCAAAAGACCTTGGAAATCAAATTTGGAGGTTCAAACTTTACTTATTTATAACTTGGGTTTTTTTCTTCATTGTTTGGTTGTTTTGATTTCTGAAGCTTTGTGAAAGACCCTAGCTCAACATCTAATTTGGTTTCTTTTTGTATTTTTGTTGTTTGTTTTATGTTTTTTTATAATTTCCCATATTATCGATTTTCAGTTATTATCATTTTTTTGTCAATATTATTAATTTCATAATATCACAACTTAATATAACAAAAATGTTACATAGATGTTACACTGTATAACTAAATAGACTAGATATTAAATGTAAGTACTTTCAAAAGATGAAGATTGTATATTACATATCAAAACTGTTGTTAAAACAACAGTATTAAATTATCCAAAATAAAAATCCAACAGAACCAAATTTAATCCAAAAAAAATTAACATTCATGTCACGTTCTTCCCTCTCTTACTTCCTTTATGCTCCAGCCTGGACTTTTTCTTTCAAAAAATTTAATTGTCCTTTCTTTTTCATTCCATTTAAGTTCAACCCACAGATGAATGGTTCTTTTATCCCCATATACTTCTCCATATGTCTCATGACAAAAACCCCACAGTCAACCTCATTCTGTTTTGTTGCCTATGGAATATCAATCTTTTTTTATTTTTGCATTTTTGATCTCATATGCTTTTGGATGACTGTGTCTTTCTAGGTACTCCACAAACAAAGCTTTCTGCAAGTATAAAAAGTGTTAAATTTGCCTATATCACGTAACATTTTTTTTAAATAAAAAGTGTTAAATTTGCCTTTAAGAAGTAGTCCTCACTATCCTTTAGCCCCACCAGAGTGATTGATTCATGAAAGTTGTCAATCACTTTTATGGCTCCATTCTTCAATTCAAAATTTATCAGGTAATAGTGACCATGTTCAAGTATAGGAATAGAATGATATCAATTTTTTTTCATTTTGTTCATCATTTTTTTCTCAGAAATCCCTCCATACATATTTCTTCTGAACTTTTCATAACGTTCATCCATACTTGAGTCGATCTTGTTTAGCATCCAAGAAACCTGCATATTACAACAATAGCACCCAACTATTTAATAACTTTTTTACTTATTTAAAAGTAGTTTTTAAGAAACTTACAATCACATTTGTTCCGACAAACAACCTGTATGGTGAATCAGGTGATTTGAATTTCTCTTCATAGTTTAAAACTTCCACACAAGCATCTATAATACTGTTATATACTCCGTCCCCTGGCTTTAAGCTTCGAACAATTGGCAATGTCAATTCCATGTTATTCACACTTGTGAACACTACATCCATACTACTATGCAAAATCCAGTTTATTTGTTACATCAATTACATTAATTTTTACATTGTTATTACATAAATTGAAAAATTGTAACAACCTATATTCGTAAAGGATAGTTATACGTTTAATAAGTTTACGCATACCTGTTGTCTTTATTTTGTTTAGCACTTTCATTTAGAAGGCCTGTTTATGCAAACTCACATTTGAAAATAAACTTCCAAATAAGTTGTTCTTCTCTAGTAAATGTTTTATTTAGATCTACACCCCTTATCAAAAAAGGTGACTTATTAACATCTGCAACTCCTTTATTTCTGAATGGTTTTTTCCTTGTATCTTCTAACATTGCAATCACATTTTCTGGACTTATTTCACTCGCTCCTATTTCAATGTAACAATAATGTAATTAATAATGAAAATCCAATATTTAAACTTTAATACTAATACAAGAATATACATTCCTTGCCTGTTTGCTTTTTCTTCAAAACATCAGCCATTCGTGTTGAATTTTCACCTAAAGATGTTTTTTGTAGAAAAACAACTACTTATTATTTATTTGTAAATTACTTGTAATAACAACGTAACTACGGTGTAATTATACATAAAAATTAATTTACATGTATATTGATCCACTGGTTCCCACTCCCATTGTTTTCTTTTTTCTTTCCTCGATTCAACTACATTACTACAAAAATATTGACTAACAGGCTCCACATCCAATGGTATATCCGTTTCTATATCCTCTTCACCAACTAGGATTTCATTTTGTTTTTGTAATTCCTCATCCCCTTCCTTATCTAATATTTTACATATAAAAAATGTTATACCTCACATATTATAAAAAAATGTTATACCTCAAATATTTTACATTGAAATTCTCTGACCTTTATTAATTTGACCATCTTCCGTTATAATTAGTCCATCTTGTGTTATACCAAGACTATAATTTGGGCCATCGTTATCATCAAAATTCTTCACTCCCTCTTCATCTATTTCCAAGAGGAAATTAAAAATAACAGTAAATTTCTGATTATTTATAATAACTGTACACACAATGAAACAAAATAATACTTACTCAATTTACTTGTTGCTTCATTTTCTTGTTTTTCATTTTCTGTAACACCCCAAAAATAGTAATTGGTAAATAATAACGTGATAAAGACTTAATCGTCGTAAAACAAAAGAAAAAAAAACGGACGGGCTTGGGCTCGGCTCCAACGGGCCGAGCGAAGCCCAGGTATATAAGGGTCAAGACAGAACAAGAACTCTCATTTCCACCAAAACTTGCAACCTAGAGAGAGAAAGGAGAGCTCGGGTCTAGAGAGAGAAAGTTGACGGATCGACCCGAAATTGAAGGAGCACGTTACTACTGAGCTCGTGGGCAAAACCTCCGAATCAGAATCACAATCCAAGTAACGATTCGACCTTAAACTGAGTTTTTCTTCGTTTTGGGGTTTCTCAGGTTTTAGCTAAACAGGAGACGTTTTTATGGATGAAACTTGAAACTAAGCTTAGAACTAGCATTTAGAGTGAAAACCGCACCTTTTGATCAAAGAAAGTTGTAAGATTAGCATGATTGGATTAACATGCAAGAATTTTGGACTTGTCCAGCAAACAGGTGCTGCGTACTTATCAAGTACGCAGTAGGGATGTCCTGCGTACTTACCAAGTACGCAGGAGAAAGATCATGCGTACTTACCAAGTACGCAAGAGAAAGATCATGCGTACTTGTCAAGTACGCATGAGCAAGGCCCTGCGCACTTACTAAGTGCGCAGGCAGCAGACCAGTAAGTAAAGTCAGTATGTTTAGAATGATTAAACCGTTAGAGTCGGGATTGGGTCTGATGTGTATTTAACTACCTAATTCAGATCGTACGTGACGTTGTTCGACCTTTTTTTAGGACAACCAAGACTAGCTTATCAGGTGAGTTCTATGTGCCCCCTTCTATGTTATGTGCAAATCATTTTAAATGTTTTGGGGCTGAAGTGTATACATTAAATGAATAAATGCTTTGAATGTCAATGTGATCATACGTGGTATACAAATATATATATATATATATATATACTTATATATGAAAATGAATTACGAACAAAGAACGAAACGTATGATTATAAAGAATGAATTAAAGAAGGACATAACGTAAATGAATGAAATCTTGCTTTATATTATATATATTGCATGTTATGAATGTATGTAAACGTTATGAATCCTTCTATGACAACGGCTACTTCGGTAGACGGATGACCACGTGACTATTTTGCAACCGGGACAAAAACGTCCCTTCGCAAGCTAGGACGTATAAAAAGGCACTAATGGACGGTCGAAGCAATTGCCTTAACTAAAGTAGAACGGTTGCATACATAATGGTCGCGTGGGAAACGGATGCCCTAGGGCAGACGGACAAAAGAACGGACTATGACGGTAGGACGGTTTAAGAGCGGACGGACAAAGGTTGCCCGACGGATTTAATGAAAGAACGGACGGTTTTCTAGAGCCGGACGGTTAATGAAAAGGGCTACGACGGTAGTTCTCACTGCGATGTCTTTGTGACATTCGCGACAAGTGTAATGGGTTGATCTCACTTAAGATTATGGCCAATAAGTGTTCTCCCCGAGTAAGTATGTATGTACATATGTATATACTTAAAATGAATGATTATGTGAGAACAGTAAAGTAAAGAATATGTAAAAGTACGAATATTACGTATGTTATGTACACATATATATAAAATATTCATGATAAGATAAGTATTATGTATGATTATCTTTAAACTAGAACTCACCAGCGTTAGTTGACTTTTAGTATACATTTCAGGTAAAGGAAGAAAGGGTCGTGCGATGGCGTGAAGGTTACCCGGCACAAGACTGACATCCCATATCTATATATATTAAGACAATGTTATGTATTTAATTGTTAAGTCTTCCGCTGTTATGTCATGTAATATGAATGATGTTTGCTTTCCGCTACTTCTGAATATTTTAAATTTAAGCTCAGTATTTATGACTATGTTTATGAGTAAATCCAACAAGTGTGTTTACCCGAAAAAAAGGGGCCTTACAAGTTGGTATCAGAGCAATAGTTTGAGAGATTCAGACATCCCTAAATGTCTGGACTCAAACTGATTATGGGACCAACGCACGGATGTCAGTATGGGTAACCAACAGAAACGCCGTCACGGTAAGTAAGTACTAGAGTTAATACACTTGGATAATAATAGATACCTTAACTTAGAACAAATAGTTGTCAATGTCACAACCGATTTGAAGAATTTTGAACCCGAAAAGCAATGTAAATTAGTAATCACAAACCGGTCACTGTAATTAAAAAATTTACCTTGCTCGTACTGTTCTAAACTATGATCTGAAGGAATGGCATTGATGTATTCCATTTATAACTATAAGAAAACTAGGAACTATGGCTGGTGGAGGAAGAACAGGACGCCGAGTCGGTAGACCTCCATTGAATCAAAGACATGAAGAGGAAGAGAGTGTGCACGCAGAACACACTGAGAGTGTGCACGAAACAGAGGTGACCCCAACTGGGAACAACAGTCAAGGGCCTCTACAATTAGAACCAGAGGTCAGGGATGCTATTTCCCGTGAAGTCGTACTCACTCTAAGGAAAGTATTGCCTGATCTACTATCCAAGGCACTGAAGAAAAGTAGAAAGGAGGATGAAGGAGACCATGAAGAGAAAGTGTATGATAGTGATGGGGATGAAGTGAAGGTGCGATCAAGAAACCGTGGGTGTACTTACAAAGGCTTCAAGGACGGAGACCCACCCAAGTTCGATGGGAACAAGGATTCAGTGGCTACGTTCGAATGGATTGAGAGGATGAATGCTGTAGTCAACATCAGCGAGTGTCAACCAGACCAGGCTGTTAAGTATGTTGCTCATTCTTTCACCAATGAGGCACTAAGTTGGTGGAGGAACATTCAGATGACAAAGTCGCCAAACGCTCTTGCCAGAATGACATGGGAAGATCTGAAGAAGCTGATAATCCAAAAGTTCTGCCCACAGAACGAGATTGATCGTGTGGAGAACGAGTTCCTAAACTTCAAGGATGACAACAAGACCCATCGCCAGTATACCTCGAGATTCAATGAGCTAGCCCAACTGGTACCCCACCTGGTGGAGACGGAAGAAAGAATGATTAAGTACTATATGAAGGGCCTACCTCAAAGGGTCCGTGTTCATGTGAAAGCTAATGTACCCTCGACCTTCGAGTCAGTAGTGAATCTGAGCGGAATCGTCTACGAAGATTATGCCAATGAGGACCTGGCACCTGAGACACAAAAGAGAAAGTGGGAGAACCCGTCTAGAGGCACCAAAAATAGGAATGTAACAACTGAAATTAAGAAACCAAGGTTAGATGAATATGAAACATGCAAGAAATGTGGAAGGCAACATCTTGGCGAGTGTCGAATCGGCACCACCATGTGTTATAAGTGCGGGAGGCCGGGGCACTACTCCCGAGATTGTTTGAAGGGCGTCAAGTGCCAAAGTTATGGAAGATATGGACACCAGACTAGGGATTGCAGGAAAACCAAACAATCCGGTTTGGGAAAGGAAAAGGAAGCTGAAAAGGAACAACCGCAGGCTAGGACTCGAGCCTACGCCCTGACTGAGGAGGAAGCAAGAGGAAACCCTGATATTGTGTCAGGTATGTTCTTAGTTAATAACGAACATGCTGCTATTTTATTTGACTCTGTTGCTAATAAAAGTTTTATATCCAATGCATTTAGTCGTAAACTAGGATGCACTATCAACACCATAGTAAAGGCCTTTAGCGTACAAACTGTCATTGGTAAAAATTCGGCAGTATTTCAAGTAACAGAGGATTGCATTATAGAAATAGAGAGTCATAAGTTCCCTTCTAGATTATTCCTTCTTACCTTAGGAGGATTCGATAGAGTATTGGGTATGGATTGGCTAGCTTCCAACGAAGCTCAAATCATATGTAAACGTAAGAGGATACACCTCAAAGCTCCTAGCGGCAGTCTAATTACGGTTTATGGGGATTGGAATTGCACGATGCTGAACATCAACTCGATGATCAAGGCCGAAAGTTACATGAGGCGCGGTTACGAAGCTTATTTGGCATATGTTATTGATGATAGAATGAAAATGAATGAACTAAAGAATGTACCCGCGGTGTGCAACTTTCCGGAAGTATTCCCTGAAGATCTAGCTAGGTTACCACCCGATCGGGAAATAGAATTTCAGATTGACTTATTGCCAGGATTTGAACCCGTTGCCAAAGCCCCCTACCGATTGGCTCCGTCAGAAATGAAAGAATTGATGTCTCAACTAGAGGAACTTACAGAAAAAGGATTTATTAGACTGAGCATCTCACCGTGGGGCGCTCCGGTACTATTTGTAAAGAAGAAGGACGGCAGCATGCGCATGTGCATTGACTACCGCGAGTTGAACAAGAGGACAGTAAAGAACAAATACCCACTGCCTAGAATAGACGACCTTTTCGATCAACTACAAGGTGCGAGTTGGTTCTCAAAGATCGATCTTAGGTCGGGTTACCATCAGTTGAAAGTAAGAGAAGAAGACGTACCAAAGACCGCGTTTCGCACATTTTATGGGCATTATGAGTTTCTCGTGATGTCCTTCGGATTGACCAACACACCAACAGCGTTCATGGATTTGATGAATAGAGTATGTCGACCAATGTTGGATCGATCGGTGATAGTTTTTATAGACGACATACTGGTATATTCGAAAAGCGAGGGTGATCACCACTGTCACCTAAGAGAGGTTCTGGAGGTGCAAAAGCAGGAAAAGTTCGCAAAATTCTCCAAATGCGCGTTCTGGCTTAGGGAAGTCCAATTCCTAGGTCATGTAATAAACCCAAACGGCATTATGGTGGATCCTGCAAAGATCGAGACAGTAAAGGAATGGAACGTCCCAAAGACACCAACAGAGATACGAAGTTTTCTGGGATTGGCAAGCTACTATCGAAGGTTCATTGAAGATTTTTCAAAAATAGCCTCGCCACTAACTAAGTTGACGCGGAAAGAAGTGAAATATGAATGAGGTCCAGCCCAAAACAACGCGTTTGAGGAACTTAAGGCACGATTAACCCAAGCTCCAGTCTTGGCACTACCTGGGGGAAATGAAGACTTAGTAGTCTACTCTGACGCTTCGGGTCAGGGTTTAGGTTGCGTACTTATGCAACGAGGGAAGGTAATTGCCTACGCCTCGCGACAACTAAAGATTCACGAGGTTAACTACCCAACACACGATTTAGAGTTAGCAGCAGTAGTTTTCGCGTTGAAAATATGGAGGCACTATCTGTATGGAGTCAAATGCACCATCTACTCAGATCACAAAAGCCTGAAGTACTTTTTCGGGCAAAAGGAATTAAACATGAGGCAAAGGAGGTGGTTAGAGCTACTGAAAGACTATGACTGTGAGATATTGTACCATCCAGGCAAGGCAAACATGGTGGCTGACACTTTAAGCAGAAAGGAAGAATCGGAACCTATATGGATCAAAGCGTGTCAGCTGATTATAACACCAGATTTGATGAGTGAATTATTAAAGGCACAAGATGAAGCACTATTATAAGGAAATATAAAACGGGAAAGAATAGTAGGACAACAAGGGAATTTGGATGCAAATGCATACGGTGTACGAACTAGGTTTGGCCGAATGTGGTTACCTAAGATTGGCGAGCTTCGAGCCAAAATACTCGATAAGGCCCATAAGTCTCGCTATTCTATCCACCCTGGGACAAACAATATGTATCAAGACTTGAAGAAAGAGTACTGGTGGCCTGGCATGAAGAATGATGTAACAGAGTACGTAAGCAAGTGCCTAACGTGTTCTCTAGTTAAGGCCGAGCACCAGAAACCATTCGGTAAAATTCAACCTCTACCAATACCGGAATGGAAGTGGGAAGAGATCACGATGGACTTCATTACCAAGCTACCGTGAACAGCTAAAGGAAATGATACCATTTGGGTGATCGTCGACCGCTTGATGAAAAGTGCTCACTTCTTGCCAATACGTGAGACCTCTTCGTCAGAAAGACTAGCAGAAATATTTATCAAGGAAGTTGTGAGCAGACATGGCATGTCGCTGTCAATTATGTCCGACAGGGATACTAGATTCACGTCAAGGTTTTGGAAGAAATTCAACGAAGCAATGGGCACTAGACTGAACATCAGCACCGCTTACCACCCCCAAACCGATGGACAATCTGAAAGGACCATTCAAACCTTGGAGGACATGCTCCGGGCCTGTATCATTGACTTCGGTGGGAGCTGGGACAGCCATCTACCATTGGCAGAATTTTCATATAACAACAGTTATCACTCGACTATTGGCATGCCGCCATTTGAAATGTTATATGGGAGGAAATGTAGGACCCCGGTTTGTTGGGGGAAATTGGACAAAAGGATTTTGCAAGTCTCGAAGTGGTCAAAGCTACTTCAGAGAAATTTGATCAAATCAAGGCTCGAATGAAAGCCGCAAAAGACAGACAGAAATCATACGCGGATAAGTGAAGAAGGGATTTAGAGTTTCAAGTAGGGGACATGGTACTGTTAAAGGTATAACCATGGAAAGGAATCATCCGATTCAGAAAATGTGGCAAACTAAGTCCAAGGTTTGTCGGACCATTCAAGATTTTTGCGAGAGTGGGTCAAGTTGCTTACAGACTCGACCTACCCGTTGAGCTTAGTGGAATACACCCTATGTTCCACATGTCGCACTTACGCAAGTGCCTAGCTGACGACACAGCGCACATACCTTACGACGAGATCGAAGTGGATTACAGTCTAAATTATGTAGAGGAACCGATAGCCATCCTTGACCGAGCTGAGAAACGACTACACAATAAGTCGATTCCTTTAGTCAAAGTACAATGGAAGCACAGAAAAGGGTCAGAAGCTACATGGGAAAAAGAAGACGAGATGAGGGGACTATACCCTAAATTGTTTAACGTATAAGCGGTTTCGAGGACGAAACCTCTTTAAGGAGGGTAGACTTGTAACACCCCAAAAATAGTAATTGGAAAATAATAACGCGATAGAGACTTAATCGTAGTAAAACAAAAGAAAAAAAATGGACGGGCTTGGGCTCGGCTCCAACGGGTCGAGCGAAGCCCAGGTATATAAGGGTCAAGACAGAACAAGAACTCTCATTTGCACCAAAACTTTCAACCTAGAGAGAGAAAGGAGAGCTCAGGTTTAGAGAGAGAAAGTTGACGGATCGACCCGAAATTGAAGGAGCATGTTACTACTGAGCTCGTGAGCAAAACCTCCGAATCAGAAGCACAATCCAGGTAACGATTCGACCTTAAACTGAGTTTTTCTTCGTTTTGGGGTTTCTCGGGTTTTAGCTAAATAAGAGACGTTTTTATGGATGAAACTTGAAAATAAGCTTAGAACTAGCATTTAGAGTGAAAATCACACCTTTTGATCAAAGAAAGTTGTAAGATTAGCATGATCGGATTAACATGCAGGAATTTCGGACTTGTCCAGCAAACACGTGCTGCGTACTTATCAAGTACGCAGTAGGGACGTCCTGCGTACTTACCAAGTACGCAGGAGAAAGATCATGCGTACTTACCAAGTACGCAAGAGAAAGATCATGCGTACTTGTCAAGTACGCATGAGCAAGGCCCTGCGCACTTACTAAGTGCGCAGGCAGCAGACCAGTAAGTAAAGTCAGTATGTTTAGAATGTTTAAACCGTTAGAGTCGGGATTTGGTCTGATGTGTATTTAACTACCTAATTCATATCGTACGTGACGTTGTTGGACCTTTGTTTAGGACAACCAAGACTAGCTTATCAGGTGAGTTCTATGTGCCCCCTTCTATGTTATGTGCAAATCATTTTAAATGATTTGGGGCTGAAGTGTATACATTAAATGAATAAATGCTTTGAATGTCAATGTGATCATACGTGGTATACAAATATATATATATACTTGTATATGAAAATGAATTACGAACAAAGAACGAAACGTATGATTATAAAGAATGAATGAAAGAAGGGCATAACGTAAATGAATGAAATCTTGCTTTATATTATATATATTGCATGTTATGAATGTATGTAAACGTTATGAATCCTTCTATGACAACGGCTACTTTGGTAGACGGACGACCACGTGACTATTTTGCAACCGGGACAAAAACGTCCCTTCGCAAGCTAGGACGTATAAAAAGGCACTAATGGACGGTCGAAGCAATAGCCTTAACTAAAGTAGAACGGTTGCATACATAATGGTCGCGTGGGAAACGGATGCCCTAGGGCAGACGGACAAAAGAACGGACTATGACGGTAGGACGGTTTAAGAGCGGACGGACAAAGGTTGCCTGTGACAATCCGACTTTTTAGGTTAACCCCGTTAACTATTCCGTTAAGTTTCTTATTAAAAACTTAACCCCGCTAATCAAATCTAACCCCAAGGACTAATTCGGTCACAATATCAACTCAAAACTACAAGGACTAGGACTGTAATTACCCTAAACCTATTTGATTGACTTTCTAAGTCAAAAATTAAGAGTTATGTGTTCAGTTTGACTTTTAAAAGTCAAACCCGTGGGTTCTTGATTCAAAATTGAACTCCACGGCGGAAATTCGTAGAGATTGTAACTGAAATACACGATCCCTGTCATAAACGCACATCATTAGAACTATTACACTACCATTAACTCGAATTAACACCAATTATGAACAATAATGATGTAACCGTCGCCTCTATCATCTCCGATCATCAAATTGATCAAAACAATGTATCATTTTCACGAATTGAACTCCTGCACACAACAAACAAGACACTTCGAAGCTTTTACACATACCACATTCACCGGAGACGCAACCAGAACCGCCGGGATTAAGCAATTCAAAGTCGGACCTGCATTTAGTCGATCACCATCAATCCGACAACAGTTCTGGTAATTGTTTGAATCCACACTTTCGTTTTTATCCATAGGATGAAAGCCCTATCATTACCAGGGCTTATAACATCCAATTCGATCAATCCAGGTCCTAAGGTTTATATAAAATCGGTTTGATCGAACTCCATTACAGACTCAATTTAAATCAAATTAAAGTATACCATTAACTTCGCAATCATCTAATCATCGAAAGCCCTATGCTAAATCAACGATCTATTATCGAATTGATCGCGATCAGTAACCTAGGGTTCATATGAAAAACGATTTGGGGCTTTTGATACTAGACACGTTTTTAATTCAATTGAATCATACCATTAACTTCTAAATTTTCAGTATAATAAAAACCCCATATAAATTGATTCAACTATCATCGAATTTTTCATAATCTGAATTCTAGGGTTCATACGAACTCAATTTAATCGAAACCCAACTCTAACCCTGTTTGAATACAATTAATCCACACCTCTAGACTCGTAATCACCTTTTTATTAATAGCCCTATGAATCCAACACCTTCCGTTATCAGAATCGATCAAATCGATTTCCTTGTCCATATCTAGGGTTTCGGTAACTGAATTTGTAATTAAACGACCTTATACCCGATGTTTTTCAAATTGAACTCACCCACAGGACCGGAAACCTTCGATTAACAAAACCCCTATGCTTTCAAATCCAATCATGGTTCAAATCGTGGGTTAACGGGTTGGTTTGGCTCGGCGTGCGTGGGGGAAGAAGAACCCACGGGAATTGTTGATTAAAACCAATTCTGACCGGTATCTGTCGCGATAGCCTAGCGGCCGGGACTGGTTAGAGCTGTGTGCGTGTGTGGGAGAGACCCGGTTTCGAGCCGGGCTCCCACAATCATTTTTTAAACATTTTTTCTGTTATATTTTATTAATAAAAATCAAACTTTATAATATTATATTATTATATAAATGTGTTTTAGCCGGAAAACAACCCGTAGGCTCGGGTTTGAATTATTAACATATTTTTATATATTATGCCCACTTTATAAATAATTTATTGTTATTATCCTCAAGTAAAATTAATATGTTTATATTATTTTAAGCCACAAATTCGTATAAAATAATACGTTTATATTATTTTCAAACCGTGACTGGTATTATTAAATAATATATATGGATATTATTTCGTATCGTTTTACAACCTCGTATAACGTTTGAAAATAAATAATAATATAATGAGTTATATTAATTTCCCGTATTTGTTACGTTAATACAAATAATATATTTATTATTTTGTACCACGAATGAGTAAATAAAATATCTTTCGAATCTAAAAAAAATATATTAAATTATATTATTTTTCTAATTTTTGTGAACGACAAAACACTCGATTATATTTATTATTATTTTTGTCATTCGTCGCGCAACGAATATACATATCTTAATTATAACTTAAAGAATTTCTACCCCGTGGACACGCTCGTTTACTTTTGAATATTAGAACGTTTCCTTAGGACGTTTCTCTTTCCGTGTCACTGTCACAATTCCCATTATCGTGCCTAATTTATATGTTTATAATTTTAGGACATTCGTAAGTCTTTTGAGACTTACACTCGTGGTTCCAATTTACTCCTAGTGTGAAACTACCTTCAACGCCAAGCAGGTGAGTTTTCACGGCCCCTTTTTACTACTTTTAACTTGGGGGAGAAAACATGCTTAAACTGATTTTAGATTTTGTATTTCATATGCTATCAATGTTAAAGCTAAGTGTAACATTCTATCACAGAAAGTCCTCATCTTATTTTGAACCGTTAATATGGATCTTAGCGAGGTAATGTTTAGTAGTACTATTGGGTTTGACAAATCCCACCCGCGTTAGTCGCGCTAACTCGATCGGATATCGAACGGATGAAATGTTAGCCTATTCTCATGGCCAGTATTGATAGAACCTGGCAGGAGGCAATAAACAAAAGTCAGTTTCGGTTGCGAGCACTTGAGCTAAAACATGAACATAGGTTAGCTACCTATAGATACATATTGAAAGATCATAAATCTGGTAATGTTTACTTATTTATTCGAAACCTGTGAACTCACCAACCTCGTGTTGACACTTTTTCTTACATGTTTTCTCAGGACGCTAAGCTAAGACACAGGTGCACGTTAGGACATGCATGGGATTCAACTGCTTTGCTTTGTGTCTATTTATGTTGATTGAATTATTTTAATGTACTTTGTTTGGTTGGACGTTTGGACTTTTGGACTTTGGTTTTGGGCGCGTGTATTTTGCGCATTTACTTTCTTTACGCTTCCGCATTGATACTCTGATTTAAAAGATATTTTCATTTTGAGTCCCATGTAGAGTCGTTCAATGTAACTAGTGTCTGAGATCCTAGTTGTCACTTCCTAAACGGTAATACTCCGTTAGTTGAAATTGGGGGTGTGACAGATTGGTATCAGAGCCATTGGTTATAGAGAACTAGGATTGCATACTAGACTATAGCCTCACACATTAGTTATATGTCATTTGGATTTTTGGCACTTATACAAATTGTTGCAGGAACATGTCGTCAACACCACCTCCATCACCTAACGCATCAGGGCATAAGGCACCTGTACCCTCATCCCCGGAGCCCAAAAGGCGCCGGACTACCTCAATTGAGCAAGGCGAACCGAGCAACGCACGTGCATTGGAGTATGCTCTCAATTGGGATATGTACCCACATATGATCCAAAGGTGGATCGAAATGGGAGATGTTCCATCACCGTACTTTGCATCTACATCTTCATCGTCTACACTGCCTAGCTTACCATGTACCATGGAACAAGCCTTCGCAGCATTTGTGTCCTATATGTTAAAGGAATTAAGTTTTGTACAAGATGCCACCGAGGAGATACCTAAACTCCTGGAGAATGGAACACAAGTGGAAAATAATAGGGTAGGAATAGAAGATTTGAATACCGAACTAGCTACAACGGACCATGTCCACAACCTTTTAGTGAATCGTGTAGCACACCTAGAGACGAGGGCTGACATTATGGATGATGATGATATGCAAGGAGTTCTGGAGAGATTAGCTGCTATGGAAGCTCAGCTACATGTGGCTAACCACACTGCTGAAGGCCTTCAAGAGAGGGTGGCTCACTTGGAAGCCCAACTGCAAGCGGCCCTACACCCGGAAGACATTCCAGTATCTGACGATGAGGAGGAACCCTTTGAGGAGGAACTCTTTGTGGAGGAGCCCTTCGAGGAGGAACCCTTAGAGGGGGAACCAGCTGAGGAAGAGCCAGTGGAGATTGATGATGCACAGTCATATGTCTCTTCTGATGACGAGGATATTTGAGGATCTTCCTATTCTATCTTCCTTTTCATGTTTGTTTTTGCTTATGTTATTTCCCTTTTCAAACCTAGATGGGTAAGGTTGTTCCCATCCAATAAAAGCATGAGAAGTTTAATATTTTAGTTAATTATTTTGTAGCCTTACAATTTATTTAATTTTCAAAATATTAGATGTTGTAATTCCTTACCCGTACCTGAATAATGTTTAATATGCGATATATTTCTCATTGTTTTCATTTGTGATTGTGAAGAAATATGTCTGGGAGAGGACGAGGAGGCCGTGCCGGTGGTCGTGGCACCATCAACATGACGGCAGCAGAACTAGCAGCTTTGATAAACAATAGTATGGCAGAGGCCCTAGCAGCACAGAATGCTGTAGGTAAATGCTTTCAACTATTGACTAGTAGTGTCAATCCCTTTTCCTAAGAATATCTTTCTAAACTCTATAATTCCAATTCAATTCGTATTTCTAAATCCAGGCCAGCAAAATCAACAGCCAGCCTGCACTTTCAAGGCATTCATGGACTGCAAGCCCCACACCTTTAGTGGAGCTGAAGGAGCAGTTGGATTACTTCGCTGGTTTGAGAAGGTTGAATCAGTAATAGCCATGTGCAACTGCCCCGTGGCTAACCAAGTGAAATTTGCTGCTGGAACTTTGGAAGGCCCGGCCCTAACATGGTGGAATGCCCAAGTTCAAATGTTGGGACTAACAATGGCAAATGGACTCCCGTGGGAGGAATTTAAAACCATGATGAAGGAAGAATACTGCCCACGAGATGAAATTCAAAAGCTAGAAGGAGAATTCTGGAACCTTAAGATGGAGGGTTCAGAAATTGAACTCTACACCACCCGTTCGCATGAACTTGCTACCATGTGCCCACACATGGTGACTCCGGATTACAAACGGATTGAACTATACATTGGAGATTTGGTACCTCAGATTCAAAGCATGGTGACCTCATCCAACCCTACCACCATCCAACAGACCATCAGACTTGCTCACAAATTGACCGATCAAGCAGTGACACAGGGAACTTTACCTCCAAGAGGTTCAATTGCTAAACCCATCGACAGCCACAAACGTAAGTTCGATCACCATTCCAACACCCACAACCACTCTAACTCCCACTCCAAAGGACCCCAACCCAACCAGCAACAGTCTAACTAACAGCAACAACAACAACAACGTAGGTTCGAGCCTACCAAGAACTTCAATCAGTCGACCTCTTCTGGCCAAAACCAAGGTGGTTATGCGGGAAAGTCCCCAAAGTGTAACAAGTGTAACTTACACCACTTTGGGTTCTGCAATCGTTGCCAGAGGTGCGGTAAAATAGGCCATGCTGCTAAGGACTGCAGGGGTGAATTACAAACTAAACAACCCTTTCAACAACCGGGGTCTACTAGGGCTTGCTTTGAGTGTGGAAAGGAAGGGCATATTCGGAAAAACTGTCCTCAGTTGAAGAAAGGGGGTAATGGAAATCACAACCCTAACCACAATAACAATGGGAACGGTGGTAATGGAGGAAATGGGGCGAAAGGAAGAGCTTTTGTACTGGGATCCGGAGAGGCTCGTTGCGACAATAAAGTGGTTACCGGTAAGTTCCTCGTAAATAATTTCTTTGCTTCTGTCCTTTTTGACACCGGTGCTGATAGAAGTTTTATATCTAAGAAATTTAGTAATATGATAAAAGGAACTTCATCTCTATTAGAAGATAAGTATACAATAGAGATAGCTGACGGGCAAATAATTGAGGCAACTCACATACTTAAAGGATGTAAACTTGAGCTAGCTACACATACATTTGATATCGACCTTATGCCAGTCACACTTGGTAGTTTTGATGTAATCGTCGGCATGGATTGGTTGTCTAGGAACCAAGCGGAAATCATTTGTCATGAGAAAATCGTTCGCATACCCCTTCTGAGTGGAGAAATTCTTTCAGTTCAGGGCGAAAGAGTTGGTGCAGTCATGGGCATTATATCCTTCATGAAAGCACAAAAATGTCTTCGAAAGGGACATACGGCCATTTTGGCCCTTGTTGCTGAACAGCCGTCAGAAGAGAAGAAGATCGAAGATATTCCCGTTGTGCGTGAATTTTTGGAAGTATTTCCCGAGGATCTGCCCGGTCTGCCACCACACCGTCAGGTTGAATTTCAAATTGACCTAGCACCCAGAGCAGCACCGATTGCTCGGGCACCTTATCGATTAGCACCCAGCGAATTGCAGGAACTGTCCACTCAGTTGCAAGACTTATTGGATAAAGGTTTCATCCGACCTAGTTCATCACCGTGGGGAGCTCCGGTATTATTTGTCAAGAAGAAGGACGGTACGTTCCGTATGTGTATTGATTACCGGGAGCTGAATAAAGTTACAATCAAGAACCGCTACCCTTTACCTCGTATTGATGACCTTTTTGATCAACTCCAAGGGTCAAGTTTCTATTCCAAAATAGACCTTAGATCTGGTTATCATCAGCTGAGAGTCCGAGATGAGGATATCTCTAAGACTGCTTTCACGACAAGGTACGGCCATTACGAATTTATGGTCATGCCCTTCGGTTTAACCAACGCACCCGCGGTATTCATGGATCTCATGAACCGTGTGTGTAAGCCTTCCCTTGACCAGTTTGTTATCGTTTTCATCGATGACATCCTTATTTATTCCAAGAATGAGGAAGAACATGAGGAACATCTGCGTCTAATTTTGGAACTACTTAAGCAAGAGCAACTTTATGCTAAGTTTTCCAAATGTGAATTTTGGATTCGAGAGGTTCAATTCCTAGGACATGTAGTAAATGAAAAAGGAATACATGTCGACCCATCCAAAATAGAAGCCATCAAGAATTGGGCAGCACCGACGACTCCGACTGAGGTGCGACAATTTCTGGGATTGGCGGGATATTACCGTCGTTTTATCGAAGGATTTTCAAAGATTGCGCAACCTCTCACCGCCCTAACTCAAAAAGGAAAAGCCTATAATTGGGGCGATAACCAAGAGTCAGCTTTCCAATACCTCAAACAAAAACTTTGCAGTGCACCTATCTTAGCTCTTCCGGAAGGAACCGATGATTTTGTGGTGTATTGTGATGCATCTATTCAAGGTCTGGGTTGTGTCTTAATGCAACGCGAAAAGGTAATCGCATACGCTTCACGTCAGTTAAAGGTTCACGAGAAAAACTACACCACTCATGACCTAGAGTTGGGAGCAGTAGTTTTTGCACTTAAGATATAGAGACATTACTTGTACAGTACCAAATGCACCATCTACACCGACCACAAGAGCCTCCAGCATATCTTCGAGCAGAAGGAGTTGAACATGCGACAACGTCGTTGGGTTGAACTTTTAAATGACTACGACTGTACGATCCGGTATCATCCGGGTAAAGCTAACGTTGTTGCTGATGCACTAAGCCGAAAGGAAACAAAACCCAAACGAGTTCGAGCATTACAACTTACTATTCACCCTGGATTGCCTGACAGAATCCGTAGTGCTCAACTTGAAGCCTTGAAGGAAGATAACCTACCGTTAGAAGGTACTCGCGGCATGGAAGCACAACTTGAAGTAAAATCTGACGGAATTCGTTACTTTGTCGAACGAATATGGGTTCCAGTGTTCAGAAATTTAAGGGAACTAATCATGGATGAAGCTCATAAATCTCGTTACTCCATTCATCCGGGTTCCGATAAAATGTACCATGATCTAAAAGTACTATATTGGTGGCCGAAGATGAAGGCCGATATAGCCACTTATGTTAGTAAGTGTCTGACCTGCGCGAAGGTCAAAGTTGAATACCAAAAACCGTCCGGTCTACTACAACAACCTGAAATTCCCATGTGGAAATGGGAACAAATATCCATGGACTTCATCACCAAATTACCCTGAACCCCTACCGGATGTGATACTATATGGGTAATTGTTGATCGCCTAACAAAATCTGCCCACTTCCTAGCCATCAAAGAAACTGACAAAATGGATAAACTCACTCGAGTATACTTGAAAGAAGTGGTCTCTCGGCACGGAGTGCCAATCTCTATTATTTCGGATCGTGATGCACGATTCACTTCCCGTTTCTGGCAATCATTGCATAAAGCATTAGGCACGCGTCTAGATATGAGCACAGCATACCATCCTCAAACTGATGGCCAAACTGAACGTACTATCCAAACTCTAGAGGACATGCTACGAGCTTGTGTGATCGATTTCGGTAACACTTGAGAGTCTCACCTACCATTGGTGGAGTTCTCCTACAACAACAGCTATCACACTAGCATCAAGGCAGCTCCATTTGAAGCACTTTATGGACGGAAATGCCGTTCTCCCATTTGTTGGACCGAGGTTGGAGATAGCCAACTCACAGGTCCTGAACTTGTATTTGAAACTTCCGAAAAGATCGTTCAAATTAGAAACCGTATGGCGGCAGCTCGTGATCGTCAAAAGAGCTATGCCGACAAGCGTCGTAAACCTTTGGAATTTCAAATAGGTGACATGGTTTTACTCAAAGTCTCACCTTGGAAAGGTGTCATTCGTTTCGGGAAACGAGGAAAACTGAATCCTCATTATGTTGGACCTTTCAAAATATTAAAGAGAATCGGACCAGTCGCGTATCAACTGGACTTACCTGAAAGACTTAGTGGTGTGCACAACGTCTTTCACGTCTCAAATTTAAAGAAGTGCCTAGCAGATGAATCACTCACAGTTCCGCTGGAGGAACTACATGTTGATGAACAGTTACGTTTCATCGAAGAACCTGTGGAAATTATGGATAGGGAAGTCAAATCGTTAAAGCACAGTAAAATCCCTATTGTTCGAGTCCGTTGGAACTCGAAACGCGGACTAGAATTTACTTGGGAGCGCGAGGATCAGATGATGCGCAAATATCCTAATCTGTTCAAGCACTCCGCGTCAAATCCCTAAGGTACTATTTAATTTTCGGGACGAAAATTCTTTCAACTAGGGAATGATGTGAAACCCCAGAACTTTTTTTTTTTATTTTAATTTTCGGGACGAAAATTCTTTCAACTAGGGAATGATGTGACAATCCGACTTTTTAGGTTAACCCCGTTAATTATTCCGTTAAGTTTCTTATTAAAAACTTAACCCCGTTAATCAAATCTAACCCCAAGGACTAATTCGGTCACAATATCAACTCAAAACTACAAGGACTAGGACTGTAATTACCCTAAACCTATTTGATTGACTTTCTAAGTCAAAAATTAAGAGTTATGTGTTCAGTTTGACTTTTAAAAGTTAAACCCGTGGGTTCTTGATTCAAAATTGAACTCCACGGCGGAAATTCGTAGAGATTGTAACCGAAATACACGATCCCTGTCATAAACGCACATCATTAGAACAATTACACTACCATTAACTCGAATTAACACCAATTATGAACAATAATGATGTAACCGTCGCCTCTATCATCTCCGATCATCAAATTGATCAAAACAATGTATCATTTTCACGAATTGAACTCCTGCACACAACAAACAAGACATTTCGAAGCTTTTACACATACCACATTCACCGGAGACGCAACCAGAACCGCCGAGATTAAGCAATTCGAAGTCGGACCTGCATTTAGTTGATCACCATCAATCCGAAAACAGTTCTGGTAATTGTTTGAATCCACACTTTTGTTTTTATCCATAGGATGAAAGCCCTATCATTACCAGGGCTTATAACATCCAATTCGATCAATCCAGGTCCTAAGGTTTATATAAAATCGGTTTGATCGAACTCCATTACAGACTCAATTTAAATCAAATTAAAGTATACCATTAACTTCGCAATCATCTAATCATCGAAAGCCCTCTGCTAAATCAACGATCTATTATCGAATTGATCGCGATCAGTAACCTAGGGTTCATATGAAAAACGATTTGGGGCTTTTGATACTAGACACGTTTTTAATTCAATTGAATCATACCATTAACTTCTAAATTTTCAGTATAATAAAAACCCCATATAAATTGATTCAACTATCATCGAATTTTTCATAATCTGAATTCTAGGGTTCATACGAACTCAGTTTAATCGAAACCCAACTCTAACCCTGTTTGAATACAATTAATTCACACCTCTAGACTCGTAATCACCTTTTTATTAATAGCCCTATGAATCCAACACCTTCCGTTATCAGAATCGATCAAATCGATTTCCTTGTCCATATCTAGGGTTTCGGTAACTGAATCTGTAATTAAACGACCTTATACCCGATGTTTTTCAAATTGAACTCACCCACAGGACCGGAAACCTTCGATTAACAAAACCCCTATGCTTTCAAATCCAATCATGGTCCAAATCGTGGGTTAACGGGTTGGTTTGGCTCGGCGTGCATAGGGGAAGAAGAACCCACGGGAATTGTTGATTAAAACCAATTCTGACCGGTATCTGTCGCGATAGCCTAGCGGCCGGGACTGGTTAGAGCTGTGTGCGTGTGTGGGAGAGACCCGGGTTCGAGCCGGGCTCCCACAATCATTTTTTAAACATTTTTTCTGTTAATATTTAATTAATAAAAATCAAACTTTATAATATTATATTATTATATAAATGTGTTTTAGCCGGAAAACAACCCGTAGGCTCGGGTTTGAATTATTAACATATTTTTATATATTATGCCCACTTTATAAATAAGTTATTGTTATTATCCTCAAGTAAAAATAATATGTTTATATTATTTTAAGCCACAAATTCGTATAAAATAATACGTTTACATTATTTTCAAACCGTGACTGGTATTATTAAATAATATATACGGATATTATTTCGTATCGTTTTACAACCTCGTATAATGTTTGAAAGTAAATAATAATATAATGAGTTATATTAATTACCCGTATTTGTTACGTTAATACAAATAATATATTTATTATTGTGTACCACGAATGAGTAAATAAAATATTCTTTCGAATCTAAAAATAATATATTAAATTATATTATTTTTCTAATTTTTGTGAACGACAAAACACTCAATTATATTTATTATTATTTTTGTCATTCGTCGCGCAACGAATATACATATCTTAATTATAACTTAAAGAATTTCTACCCCGTGGACACGCTCGTTTACTTTTGAATATTAGAACGTTTCCTTAGGACGTTTCTCTTTCCGTGTCACTGTCACAATTCCCATTATCGTGCCTAATTTATATGTTTATAATTTTAGAACATTCGTAAGTCTTTTGAGACTTACACTCGTGGTTCCAATTTACTCCTAGTGTGAAACTAACTTCAACGCCAAGCAGGTGAGTTTTCACGGCCCCTTTTTACTGCTTTTAACTTGGGGGAGAAAACATGCTTAAACTGATTTTAGATTTTGTATTTCATATGCTATCAATGTTAAAGCTAAGTGTAACATGCTATCACAGAAAGTCCTCATCTTATTTCGAACCGTTAATATGGATCTTAGCGAGGTAATGTTTAGTAGTACTACTGGGTTTGACAAATCCCACCCGCGTTAGTCGCGCTAACTCGATCGGATATCGAACGGGTGAAATGTTAGCCTATTCTCATGGCCAGTATTGATAGAACCTGGCAGGAGGCAATAAACAAACAGTCAGTTTCGGTTACGAGCACTTGAGCTAAAACATGAACATAGGTTAGCTACCTATAGATACATATTGAAAGATCATAAATCTGGTAATGTTTACTTATTTATTCGAAACCTGTGAACTCACCAACCTCGTGTTGACACTTTTTCTTACATGTTTTCTCAGGACGCTAAGCTAAGACACAGGTGCACGTTAGGACATGCATGGGATTCAACTGATTTGCTTTGTGTCTATTTATGTTGATCGAATTATTTTAATGTACTTTGTTTGGTTGGACGTTTGGACTTTTGGACTTTGGTTTTGGGCGCGTGTATTTTGCGCATTTACTTTCTTTACGCTTCCGCATTGATACTCTGATTTAAAAGATATTTTCATTTTGAGTCCCATGTAGAGTCGTTCAATGTAACTAGTGTCTGAGATCCTGGTTTGTCACTTCCCAAACGGTAATACTCCGTTAGTTGAAATTGGGGGTGTGACATTGCCGGACGGATTTAATGAAAGAACGGACGGTTTTCTAGAGCCGGACGGTTAATGAAAAGGGCTACGACGGTAGTTCTCACTGCGATGTCTTTGTGGCATTCGCGACAAGTGTGATGGGTTGATCTCACTTAAGATTATGGCCAATAAGTGTTCTCCCCAAGTAAGTATGTATGTACATATGTATATACTTAAAATAAATGATTATGTGAGAACAGTAAAATAAAGAATATGTAAAAGTACGAATATTACGTATGTTATGTACACATATATATAAAATATTCATGATAAGATAAGTATTATGTATGATTGTCTTTAAACTAGAACTCACCAGCGTTAGCTGACTTTTAGTATACATTTCAGGTAAAGGAAGAAAGGGTCGTGCGATGGCGTGAAGGTTACCCGGCACAAGACTGACATCCCATATCTATATATATTAAGACAATGTTATGTATTTAATTGTTAAGACTTCCGTTGTTATGTCATGTAATATGAATGATGTTTGCTTTCCGCTACTTCTGAATGTTTTAAATTTAAGCTCAGTATTTATGACTATGTTTATGAGTAAATCCAACAAGTGAGGTTACCCGAAAAAGGGGCCTTACATTTTCATGCATCTGTTGATTCATATCCACATCCACATTCTCTGCTTCCTCATCTATTTATTAAATTGTTACTTTAATTTCATTTTTTTAATAAGGGAAACATCCTGTAACTGATGTACTCTTACTTGTTGCTTCATTACTTGCATCCACAGTTGTGTTCCTTGATTCAACCACATCCACATCTACATCCCTTTCCCCTGCATTCACATCTTTCCTAAACTTTTTATGTATGTAATGTAACAACAATGTAACTAAGAGTATATATAATAGTTAACTTACTAGTTCCCTTATCTGTTTGTTGATTGATTTCTTCAACTTGCTTTTGTATGTATACTGTTTTTGGCACTTCAGGAACCTTATCAAAATCAATGTTCCATGCTTCAACATTTTGTCCTGTATTTTTCATTTTGTGTTCATTACTTTATGTAATCACAAAGAAACTTAACTACTATTAGTTAATGCAAAACCGAATACCTGTATTTTGTTGTTCTTCGCCAGTTAGAATCAGACCATATTGGGTTAACCCCAAGCTATAACTTGGTGCATCTTCAATATGCTTCCACTCTTTACTTTTCTCATCCATCTTCCCTCCTTCAATTTAACCTATTCAAACTGATTGTAAATATACTTATTTATGTTACCATATTCATAATTAATATTAAATTTTACGTAACATTAAAAGTTAACTTACTTGTACCTTTTTTGGGTAGCTCCACATCCACTATGACTTTCTTGGCCTTCCCTAGTTCAACAATCTTGTTCTTATTTTGTTCATCATTACATTGCATTTATTTACCCTCACCCTTCTCCCTTGCTTCTTTGTTAACATTTGTTATGAAATTAATATGACCACAATTTAACCTATGTAATGTTACTTATGTTTCCATAACATGTTTTAAATTTAACCCCAATATTACATTAACTTTATTACATTATTGTCACATAAGTAACCCGAAACTTGAATAACATTAGTTACATCAGTTACATTAATGTTACATTGTTATTACATTAATTTATTGGTTGAAAATGTAAAAATAGAAATATAATGCATTACCTATTGCTTCATTCTGAAATACTTGATTAACATCAATATTATCATTAGCTTCCAAGTCCACTGAAATATCTATGTTGTTATCTTCCATTTCATTCTCATTAACACCTGCATCTTGAAATTTGTTTGTAATAAGTATCAATATCTATAAAGTATATATATTTCAAAATACGTATTTAAATTACCATGTATTTCTTCAGCCACAATTTCTTCATTAATTTTTATTAACAATTCACTTATCTTTGAAATAGTTTCCTCCAAACTGTTGTCTTATGGCCATACGGGTTTAACTTGCAAAATCAATTCATGCCTTTCCATTAAACTGACCACCTTTGATCTTTCTATATTTTTGTTATAAATCCCAGATAGATCGTTTTCAATTTCCTTTTTCTTTTCCTCAAATTCATCTAATTTCTTTAACTCACTGGTATACTCATCCTATTAAAATATATTGTTAATTATTATCTTATAAGAAAGAAAAAAACATTTAATTTATCATAAATTTTATTACCTGTAATTTGAATGAAATATCTTCCATTTCTCCTAATGTCTGATTATTAACAGACATCGTCAACCCCTTGAACCTACCTTTACCAAATCATTTCCCTTTAATTTCCAACCTCTCTCTTATCCTCAGCCAATCCATTGTCCAGAAAGTTATTTGATTTAATGTATAGTCAACCTTCATCTTCCGGCACAACGCACTATCCACATATAACATCTGCACCAATGTACATTAGTTTAACCTATTTTTGTCCGCCATATAAATAAAAAGCTTATCTATTCTTAAAGAATGTAATAAACATGATGTTGCATTGTTACATCATGTAACGTTATAATGTTACATTATGTAACAAATCTGCAGACTACTATATATTAACATTTAATAAAAACACTCTATTCCTATTCTTAAACTAATATAAAAAATTCTGTTAATATTTTTGTTGTTACATTCTGTATTAATATGTAACGTTCTGTAAATATAAATTTACAGAATTGTAATATTTCCTGAAACAATTTTAAAGATAAGTTACATACCGTTAGAACAGTGAGTGGCCCATTTAATGGTGAGCTGTTATCAAATCTATTCCACCCAATTTTACAAACCTTCAAATTCTCTATAATATAATCACACTAGTCAATGTTTCTGAAATCTGTTTCGACTGTAATATATTTCAAAATTTAATCTTTCAGCTTCCCTTGTTTTAAACATTGTATCATTACTGTGACAAATAACACGACAAAGTTCAACCTAAATTCGAAACTATCCACATCCCTTGAACTCTCATTATGTCTAACTATTTCACATGGTGCCACAAAACGACCCCCATACTGATCTCTCCATTCTTTAACCTTGTCATCTAAGACTTCTACGGTGTAATTGAATACATTTTTATACCTCCTTTTGGCACCCCTAGAAGACTATGAATTGAATCTGTATCAACCTTAATATGCCCATTAGGCGTCATGATTTTCATCTTTCTAGTCTTGAATTTGTCTACCACGTAGTGAGCTAATTTAGATGGTATGCCATCCACTTTAAAGGTCAGAAGTTTCCCAAATCCCCTTTTTCGTACAACGGCTTTTTGCTTGTCTTTCAAAATTGAAATGCACTTACATAGTTGGTTTGGTGATGATCTAGTCTGTAAAGTTAACCATTTTACTATGGTTGACTCACTTTTCACCTTATTTTTCTTTTTTCTCAACTCTAAACCAGAACTTTAGTGCAACATATCTTCTATATCCCCAACTCTCACCTTTTTACCTTTTTTTTTTATCTTTTTCCAGATCCTTCAGATTTACTTTCAGAGATCAATATGAAACCCTTTTTCTTGAGCCTTACTCTTTTCTTCTTACTAGATGATTCTATCTCTATCAAAACCTTTCCTGTTATAAAAAATATAGACTTATGTAAATCTAACAAAATTCTTAATATTATTTGTTTATAAATTAAGAAATTAACCTCTTTTTTTTTCTTGCTTAATTTTTTTTTCATCCTTTTTTATTCTTCCTCTGTTTTTCCCCACCATCTAATGATTCCCCCTAATTCAGATTTCTTTATTTTCTTTTCACATTTCACTCGTCTGTCATTATCAGTTTCTTCAAACTCTGTATTTTAATAAATAAACTTTAATTAATCAATTACTAAAGAATATATTTAAAAAAAATTCAAATGTATCTAACCATTCTTTCTTTTCTTCAAATATATTAGTGGTGTTTCAAGTTCATTTTCTCCAGAATCTGATTTACAGCATAAACAAAAATCAAAGCCCAACTATTAATCTTAATGAGACAAATTATGTCTAACTACATTCTATTTAAATTTAACATCCATGTAACAGGTTATATAATGAGAAACACAAAAAAAAATAGTCTAACAATGTATATGTCCCAACATTATGAGTTTAGTATATGTCCTAAAAATACTCTAAGAATGTATGTCCCAACATTATGAGTTTAGTATATGTCTCAAAAATACTCTAACAATGTATATGTCCCAACATTAGAGGTTTTCATGTGTATCAAAAAAGTATAAAATTAGCATTATAAGATAGTAATAAAACCTGTATTCTTGTTTTTCTTTAATTTTGTAGTCATTTTTGCCTCTAATTCAGCCCCTATATTTAGAAACAAAATTGATTATACAATATTTTTTTACATCTGTTACATATGTAACTTTTAATAATATATATATATATATATATAAATAAAATTAAATTCATCTAAGGATCCTTTTTTTCTTTTTCGCTTGTTTTTCCATTTTCTTTAATGCTTGTTTTTCCATTGTTTTTACCTCCGATTCAACTTCTATTGGATCGTCTTCTGTATTTGAATACCTGTTTACAACTTTTTTACCTTTTCGATCACTACTATTCCCTGCAATCACAATTTTATTTGTTTAATCAGAGATATGGTATAGATTTAACTTACATAAAAATAGGGAAACCATCAATTTACTCAAACGCATGATGATGTAGTATTTAAAACGCCAATCGATCGCTTTTAATCCCCCTAATCTGATGTGGTTCTCCAGTTTTAGTCGAAGCACAAATTATGCCTTTTCCTTTTTCGAAACCCTAATATGTAGAGTAAACACCAACTTCGTTCAATTTGGAACCGCCATTTTATCGAGAAACAAAATGAAATTTAAATTTTTAGGGGTACAATGAGAATAGGAAACGATTTGATTGATGGCTGCATGGTTCATCGACTCCGCAATGCCCTTTTTGTACCATTAATTATTAAACTAATCTAAAGTCACATGGTAAGTGAGTTAATGTTATCTCAACTATTGATCAAAATCCAATCAAGGGCCTATTTAGGGTTTTCAGGGTTTCCACAATTCATTTGGGTTTGCAATCTAACCCAACCCTATATATATGTATATATATATATATGTATGTATGTATAGGGGAGCGTTCCTATCAAAACCTACTTCATATTTAAAAACTCTAAAACCCATTTTAATTGGTTGGTTTATTATTGTAATTTGAAATGTGTGGTCCATATTCATTCCGACTTAAATCAGGGGTAAACTAGTCATTTTGCTTCAATTTATTTTCCCTTTTGATTTATTAAATATTCCATCTGACTTGAACTTTGCTTCATATTCTTTTCCCTTTTGCTTCATCTTCATATCTTACTCTCTTTCAAGAAATTGTAACCAGCTACATCCAAATCAGTCATCTTCATCTCTCTCTCTCGTCCACAGCCCTTGGGGAACCATGGCAACACACAAGATGGATCCGAAAATGGTGGTTTAGATCCTCTCCATCTCTTTCTCTCTCATCTAAAGTCTTAGATCCACAAATTATTTAGAGATTTGGGTTCATATCAAGTTGATTTGGGTTCGATTTGGGTTTGCATCACTGATTGTACAAGAAATTTCTCTGGTTTTCTTTGCTTGTTGTTTCCCTTAATTCAGAAATTTAACTAGTTAGGAGACTTTGGGATTTTGAACTATTTGTGGGCAAATATGCAGAGTAAGTTCTTGGGTTAGCAGCAGCTGCAGCTCATCTCAACAATTGGCTTGTTTGGCCACTTTATTGGGCTGCTCAAGGGACCATGTTTTGGGCTATTTTTATGCTTGGTCATGACAGATATCTTGATTTTCTGTTATTAGTTTGATTTTTTACTGGTCAAAGTGGTTAATTTTAGGGTTCAGGTATGATACAAGTTTGTGTCGATGACTAGATGTACATGAAACAAAAAGAAAAGTTACAAATTGCTACACGCCTACACTATTATATTAAAAGAACTATTACTAACCAATGTTAACTATTCATGCTTGAATTTTTGGGTTTTGGTGTTGTTCATGTTTGTCTGGGTTATTTTCTTCTTGTTGATCATGATCGAGTAATCTATTTCCTTCTTGAGTTTTTGTTATTAGTTTTTACTTTTAATGGTCAAACTAGTCATTTTTATGGTTCCAACCTTTAATTGTTATCTCTTGATATAGTTTGCTTAAGTTATACCTCTGCACTTTGTATTTGTATTTTTCAAAGTGCGGAACAAGTTGAATAAGCACATTGAGGGAAAGCACAACACCCTGGCAGATTCCTTATCAAGACTGGTAAATTTTTGTTTTGCAGAATGTACTAATGCTAGTTGGATTTTATGTAAACTATGTTCGTTACACAAATATAATTGTTCTTTACATCAATGTAACGATCTGTATTTGTCCATGTTGTTTAAACCTAGACATGAATTTTTTTTCGTTACATTGATGTAAACCCAGACCTGTATTTGTTACATAGAAAATGTTTTCGTTACATTGATGTAAACTCAGACCTGAATTTTTTTATCATACAGATGTTGATTTTTGTTAATTTTGTTCGTGACACTAATATAAGTATAGTATTAAACCAATGTAACTAAAGTATTACACCAATGTAACGATTTGTTACACAGAAAATGTTTCGTTTCATTGATGTAAATACTGACGTTTGTAAAAAAAAGTTATATTATAACCAAATTAAAGATAAAAATGTGATCAATTTAATGGTATAATTTTAGACTCCGATTGAGCTCATTCCAGTGGCGTTGGAACCGTATCATCGAACTCTAATCTGGGCCCAAAAGCCTTAACCCCCCTTCACCCGTACCCCGAAAAACCTAAACCACATCCCAAAAAGCCTAAAACCACCACCCCTACCCCTCAAAAACCTAAACCCCCCACCCTGCCCATCCAAAAATCTAAACCCACTCCCCAAAAAACCCTAAACCATAAAATCTAAACCGTAAAAGCTAAACCTTAAGTCTAAATCATAAGGCTAAAACAATAAAATTCAAACGTAAAATATAAACCTTAATAGTTAAACCCTAAAAACTAAGATGGTAGAGTTCGATGAGACGGTTCGAACGTCGCTGAAGTGAGCTCAATCGGAGTTCGTTTGATATCGTTTTTAAGCGTTTTGGTCATTTATTAGATTTTTTTTAGTGAAAACCTACTTTTTATTTGAACATCCCCTATATATATATATATAGGAGAGAGATCAAGAGAAAACCACAAAGTTAGGAGAAAATCAAGAAAACCACATCATTTTAGGCAATTTTTTATTTACGTATACGTATCCAAAATCAATTTTTTTGATTTACGTATACGTAACCGTAATTTTTTTTGTTTTATGTTTACGTATACGTAACACTACGTGTAAAAATGTTTTTGGTAAAAATGTTTAATATTACATTGATACTTTTATAAATAAATAAAAATAAAACAAAACAAAAAACAAAAATTATTATATGATCAGGTAAAATTGGTTTTTTTAGTGTTTTCTCGGTTTTCTTCTAACTTATTGTTTTCTTTGGAACGCTATATATATATATATATATATTGGGGTATATTTGGCCGTAAAGAGAGGTAGACGGCAAAATTGGGGATTGGAGCAAGAATTGTCGATAATTTTTGGAAGTGATTTGGTGCACAAAGGTCAAAGGTCGGCATTAAATTGTTGTAGTGACGCATCAAACAAAAAAAGGGTGAACAGAAAATAAAAATATTGAGTTGGGCTATCGTTGAACAAAAGGGAACAAAGAATAGGAAAAAGTCAAAGCTACCAAGCATACACCTCTAATATTACGGCTGTAATTCCATCGAAGCTTTAAGCATACACGTGGATTTGAAAGCAAGCAGGTTAAAATTTAATGAAGAACAGAGGTCAATTAAATTAAGCTAATAGCTTAATTATTTTTTATTTATGATGACCGTTTATAATATTTTTTTAGATTGGATGCTGCTTGTCTCATAATTGGCTAAACTTGTTATAGATACCTAGGTTTATGATAAATATTTGTTGAAAACTGGATTTTTATTAGTTTTTGGATCTTTGTTTTTGGTTTATATTGAAGTAAAGAACTTGATTATGATTGATATGATGTGTATGCATGTTTATGTCTGATTTACGATCACTTATTGTTCCACATGTATCTTTTTGAATGTCTTTAAGTTATAGATGCATGATTAGGTCGGCTACTATGTGTTTGTGACTTGTTTATGGGTTTTTGATATCATTATCCATAAGAACAGTATTTGAGAGTTTAGAGGGTATAAATGTTCTACCTACTTCAATAGCTGAGAGGTAAGAAGTAGTCGGGTTGTCTTTGATGTTAGGGTTTTAGGTGTAAATATTCCCCTAGGGTTCCTAGTATCCTTTGCAGTCCCGTGTCTTATCGAGCATAGTCAAGTTACCCCTTACATTCTTTGAGTGTATTGAGACAGTGAGACTGAAAGTTAATTTGTATTTTGGGTACTTTAGTATTGTTGGAGAGACTTAAAGGTGATCCAACCAACCGGTGAGCGTCACACATCCCTTTGGTTTTTCTTCTATGTCACACCGTGAGAATGATCAGTGATCCCGTAGGTAATCTGAGTGTGTAGTATTCATAGATCTTGGTTCCATCATAGTTTCCTTAACTGAGAGAAGTCCGAGATTCACAAGTAGGGTTCTTAACCTGGGTAGTGGTTTCCTTATTCTTGAGTTCGTCTAGTTACTTTGCTTGATAGTTGGTTCTTGTTAATTAGTTCTTTTTAGGTTATTAGATTAGAATCACAACACAAATTCCCCCCATATAATTCAGTTTAGTTAGTTAAGTCAGAGTCTAGATAGAGTTGTCACTAGTGTCTCGTGGGTTCGATATCCGGACTTACATTAGACTTTACTACATTGATCGGTACACTTGCCGGTTGTGTGGTCTAGTATTAGGTTGAGTCCAGATTTATAAATTTAAAGCTAAAGTGTCTAGGTTAGGTTTTTTAGACCGTCTAGCAGACATCAACTACCCTACCCTACTGGCCTACCTTTCACCAGTAAGATAAGATAATCATCCATCTGTAGGTCCTATCCTCTCTCGAAACGTAATAACTACTAAATACACATTTATAAACTTGGAATAGGGCATCACATCAGGAATATTTGAAATAACAACTATGTAACTATACACATTCAATTAAGAGGAACTCACTTGGATAGTATTTCAGCTTATTGTGTCAATAATATGTCAAGCACCTCGGACAACACCTCGATATATATTTAACTACTAATTAAGATATATAATAAGCTTAATGATACATAATCAAATCGTATTGGTTAGTAACCAAGTTATTGCAACCTTACCTCAGCACTATCTCCTGCGATTTGAAGGCGTAAGGCTAGAAATCGGACTTCTAAACGCGTACCGGCACTCGGGCACGGATATGGATGTCGGTCCGCTATCCATCCACGTGTCAGGTTTCTACCTGGTGAGTCACAGGACATGTGTCAAAACCCGGTTTATTGCTTCTTCACTACATAGCGGACCGTTATGGTCCGGGATAGCGGTCCGCTATCCCCTTCTTTTCTAAATTTTCAGTTTTAGTCCTCCATCTTTGGAGAACATACAATTTAACCCCTAGTTTATAATTCTTGGTAACCTTAGCTCCTAATATCTATGGAAAATTTCTAGGTGTTACAAATCTTCCCTCATTTAGGAATTTCATCCCCGAAATTTGGAAATACTTATTTACTTGAAGATTCTACTTAGGATGTGATATTCGTAACACATGTATACAAATTGATACCAACTTGTCACGTCCGTAACACATGACAGCTACTTAACCAGAGTAGTACCTTCAACAAATATGTTCTGAGGTAAGAGCGACGGGTCTAGTAGAGATTTATACACTGCTCTTTCCTAGACAGAACATTATGTTTGTCAGATAACTACATACCGGTTGAATGTCTCCTTCTAGGTACTATTACCTTGATATCAAATTTCTTTATCTCTGCATATCTTTTTCTCATTTATATCTTAATTTTATGTTATCTTATAAGGAACGTGCCTAGTCTTCTCCTTTTTGCCTCCTTCCTAAGATGTACACACGTCCTTTTTCTCCACCATCGACCTTGGTTTGAGGTGTCTTTAGACAATCAAACTTGTAATGTCCCATTTCATTACAGTTATGGCATTTGATAGTTGGGCAATATCTTGACATGTGTCCTTCTTGTTGACATCTATGGCATGCCATTCCTTGTATACCTTTTCCTACAATGTCTCCCTCTTTTCTTGGGAGTTTATTTGCTGGTTCATAGGTTGTCTTCTCCAAACTTCCCTTGTTGGCTACTTCCTGAGCTTCTATCTCATCATACATGACTGCACTAAGTTGTACCGCTGAATCTATAGTTGTAGGTGTATTAGTTTTCACTAAGGTTCGAACTTTCGGTGGCAGTCTATTGCACATAACACTTAATCCTTTTAGATTCAAGGGTTACTAGGTGTGGTACCAGCTGTGCCATCTCATTGAATTTGCTGGTGTATTCTTGGTGACTAAGGTTTCCTGCTTCAAACCGATGGAATTCTAATTCAATTTTATCTTCCGCATTTTGGGAACAGTATCTATTGGCTATAAATTCCTTCAAGTCCTCCCATTTCATCCTATCTGTGTGTTATTCACCCTTTGTTTGCTTGACTGACTCCCACCAGTCAAGTGCATCTTCCTCGAAGGAATGAGCAGTAAATTTGACAGCTTGATCGGGTCTGCACTCACTCATTTTAATTAAGACATCTATAGAAGCTATCCACTTGATGGCTGCAATGACATTCTTCTTGTCGTTGAAGGATTTAGGTTAACAATCACTAAAATTCTTATACGTACATTCTTGGTTATTCCCTCCCATGCTCTGGTTTGTAATTATAACAGTTTCAGGGGTTCAGGTAGCACCACTAAGCAACTTGATCAACTCAAACTTTTGTACCTGAAACATGATGAAAACGAGGTCAACTAAAAAGTTGGTGAGCATACATAGGTTTTTGACTGTAAATAGCATCAAAGTGTTGTGTGTAAACAAATCCATACAAGTCATGATAAATAAGGCAATTATGGAGAGTTACTATTGTGTAACCAAGTAGTACAATCAAACCTTTGTAACTATCATGCAAAACAAAGTGTGTTGTCGGTAACAATCACTCTATCTAGGTGGGTTTGACAGACTCAATAGATCTATAATTGTTAACCGTCGTCTTGTATAGTTAATGATTGCACATGTAATTGCAAACAAAGTAGTTAACACACCTAGTACTCAAACATAAAGCTCAAATTGCACACATGAATGTAAAGTGGATTTGTATTGTGTAGTTTGTGCAAATCATTGTATGTAATGTTCATGTTTCACCTAAAAAATGTAAAACAGTGTAAAAGGGGCTATGTAAAACTTACTTATGGTAATGGTGTAGATATCACGAGCAAGAATGAAGCACAAGTGATTCTTAAATCACAAGTTAATCAAGTGTGAAAGTGTGTAAACTTGCATTAATATTATTGCCAAAGTCTAAGTCATGATCTAAGGTTCGTCGGGTTTTGATATGTGGATTTGTACAAAACTTGCTTGTGTTATTTCTAGTAATGAATGCATGAGTTTGTGTTTGTATCCGAATAAAAGTTTTTAACATAAAACGTGAATTCAAGTGTATATATGTTAAATAAAAATTGATTTTGGGTGGTGTTAGGATAAGTAAATAAATAATCTATTTATAATTGTGAGTCTTTAAAAAAAAGTAGAGAAAAATTATATTTATCTAAATATAATTTAAATCCCTAATAGATTATTATTTTAAAAAGATGATAATTTCAAATAAATAAATTTCTTTTATTTATTCATTTATTAATAAAACAATATGTCACGAAAATGGGTATTTAAGAATATATATATCTATATATATATGTTTAAATCTAATTTAGTAATTTCATGAAAATATGTATAATTTTATAAGTGTATAAAAATGATTAGATAAAATTTATAAATGTTTTGTCAAAATTTATAGTTCCAAAGAACCATTTACATATTTTATTTATAAATTAACAATTTAATTAAAAATACAATTTAAATGCTTTTTATTTTGGGAATAAGGTTTTAAAATAATGTAAATGATCGAATGTTTGTTTCTCTTTGTAAACATGCTAATTATTGTACTAAATTGATTTTAGGGTCTATAGTTTTCATATAACATGTTTTTTTATAAAGCATTTAGAGCAAGTAAATGTAAAAAAAATATATGCCAACCACCCGGTTCGAACCCAGGTGGGTTCTGGGAGAGTCCGTCACGCAAACCACCAGACCAGGCCAATTATGGTGCAATATTGCCGATTCAGAATATGTTAACGTATGGTGAGAGCGAGCCGGGTCCAGTGGCATGCAAAAAGCGGAAGAAAAGGTGATGGCTGTTTCGAGCCCGTAACCTTGCTTCAACGAGTCAATTGGATTAACCGGTGTAATTGGGCAGATATCTTAGTTAGGAACTCGTTGGAAATTACTAAACCCTTAAACCCCAAGTCCTTTCGTCCCCAAAACGTAACTCGGAACCCTAGCCACCCTAATTGACCCGATTAAGCTACTGATCGAACTCGATGTCATAGGGCTTTTATTCCGAGGATCAAAACGAAGCTAATGGTACTTGAATTACCTGGAATGGTTGGGTATGGAGGATGACCGGCTGAAGCTTTTGGTTTGGTGTTCTTCGACCTTGACAACGCTTCAAACGGGCAATGAAGGTTAGGAGAGGTATTAGGAAGTTTGTAATGGGGTTTTTGAAAGTGTGGGTATAGTTGGAGATGTTCAATTTGGTCTCAAATGTTCAAATCGACTCTGTCTTGATGATGGCAACAGTCGGCAGGGAATCACGCGTCATTTTGATTAAATTCAGATATATTAGGTCGCGAATTAGGATTGAATTCGTACGAGGATTGATTGAGCGTGATTAGCGTCCATTAACACGTTTAAATTTCGTGATTTGAAGCTGAATTGATTCAGTTTTGAGTTTGAGAAGTCAAACTATTTAAATTTCGAATTTGGCCGCGAGAATCGTTGGTTTGGGGTGTTAATTGAGTCTGAATATGGCCGATACTTGACTTGGTATACATGGAAGGTTTATAACAGCCGAGACTGATCGATTTCCAGCCTTTAATTTTGAGGATTTGGGACATTTTGACTTTTAAAGTCAAAATCGGTCAAAGTGGGATAAATGGGGTCAAAATTGAGATTAAAGAGGTCCAATTTCAAAGGTAAGTGTTTAGATGGTTCAATCAAGTTTATAAATTTTAAATTATTTTTAATTTAAATAAAACTTATTTTATAACAACTTAAACAATATTTTTTTAATTAAAATAACTTTATAAAAGGATGAATCCTATTTTTATAAAATTACTAGGTGTGTAAATTGTTTATTTCGGAACATCATTTAAAGGTGTAACTTATTTATGAGATTTGTCTTTATTTTGCACAATATAACAAGGTATATATATATATATACACACGTACATATCTACATGATTATACATACCTAGGTTTTATATCTATATATATATATATATTAAAAAAAAGTGATATATTAATTGCCAGATTAAAATTTCTGTATTGATACATATTAAAATAATGTTTAATGTGACTCCTTGTGTTGAACAAGTATGAGATTTAAAAAGTGAAGTGTCATTATTATTTAAAATAAGATAGAGTAATATCAGAAAATCATGGATGTTACAGCCTAGTCTTCTCATTCTTGCCTCCTTCCTAAGATGTACACGCGTCTTTTTTCTCCACCATTGACCATGGTTTGAGGTGTCTTTGGACAATCAAACTTGTAGTGTCCCATTTTATTACAGTTATGGCATTTGAAAGTTGGGCAATATCTTGACATGTGTCCTTCCTGTTAACATCTATGGCATACCATTCCTTGTATACCTTTTTCCTACAATGTCTCCCTCTTTTCTTGGGAGTTTATTGCAGGTTCATAGGTTGTCTTCTCCAAATTTCTCTTGTTGGCTACTTCCTGAGCTTCTATCTCATAATACATGACTGCACTAAGTTGTACCGCCGAATCTATAGTTGTAGGTGCATTAGTTTTCACTAAGGTTTGAACTTTAGTTGGCAGTCCTTGCACGTAACACTTAATCCTATCTGTGTGTTTTTCTCCCTTTGTTTGCTTGACTGACTCCCACTAGTCAAGTGCATCTTCCTCGAAGGAATGAGCAGCAAATCTGACAGCTTGATCGGGTACGCACTCACTCATTTTAATTACGGCATCCATGGAAGTCATCCACTGCATGGCTACAATGGCATTCTTCTTGCCGTTGAAGGATTTAGGCTGACAATCACTAAATTTCTTATACGTGCATCCTTGGTTATTCCCTCCCGTGCTCTGGTTTGTAATTATAACAGTTTCAGGGGTTCGGGTAGCACCACTATTGTTTCCTATGGGGTTGGTATGAATAGTATTCTCCATTTGCGGGTTTGCACCACTGGCTCCCTCATTTCTGTTTCCCTGATTGCTGGAACCCATCCCTCTCTGCAAAGCATCATCGAGGATTCCGGGTAAGGTTGTTCGAAGCACTTTGGTGACCTTAGATGTCACCACTCCTTGAATCTGGGATTCTGTCATAATGATCTCCTCTGTACGTTGCTCAGGTTCATTATTTGTATTTGCTTCTACGTTTGAATCAACATCCGTTATGTTACGGGTACGAGACCTGGTATTAGGAGTCCAACCCCTACTGCCTCCTCGTCCTCTACCACTTCCTGCCATTTTGTACCTATACACAGATGTATGAAATCAGAATTTGTATAACTAGTAATAATCTAGAAAATCAGAAATTAATAACATTTGGACAAGAATGTAATTAATTATCTGTTTTCATGGTATTACCAGTTATATTTAAAATGAAAATCAACATCTCAACTTATGACATTCCAGCTAACTTATAGAACCCTAGTTTAAGTTTAGATACTAAACCTTAGTACCTAAATCCCTAAAATTGAGGCTCTGATACCATCTTGTCACATCTCGGTCCCAGGCACCGTTTAGATGTGACACATGGTACAGAACACACAGCTGAAGCTAAACCATAAAACCTCTTTCATTTACAACTAAATTATTTTACATCATAAAAGAAACCTCTATTACAAACTAACCAAACCAACAAACATCAGTCCGTGTCAAGGAAGTTAAAACATCCACAGGGCTTATAGCTCTTCCATGCATGCCTTCAACCATCACAATCCTCTGACCGTCCTCATAACTATCCACATACATTATCTACCTAGAATGCCAACTAAAGGATACACCTGCAACAATCTTAAAAATAACAAAAGTAATTGGGTCAACATAAGTTGGTGATGAATCTTTACCACAAGGTTGTTATTCAATCACCATCAATCCCATGTCCTACCCATTAGTTCCCACGAAAGTAATTAGCTTTTGTTATATATAAGATAAGATAATCATCCACCCGTAGGTCCCATCCTCTCTTGGAACGTAATAAGTACTTAATACGCATTATATATTCTTGGAATAGGGCATTACATCAGGAATATTTCAAATAACAACTGTGTAACTATACACATTTAATTCAGAGGAACTCACCTAGAGAGTATTTTAGCTTATTGTGTCAATAATATGTCAAACACATCAGACAGCACCTCGATATATATATTTAACTGCTAATTAAGATCTATAATAAGCTTAATGATATATAATCAAAGCGTATTGGTTAGTAACCAAGTTATTGGAACCTTACCTCAGCACTATCTCTTGCGATTTGAAGGCGTAAGGCTAGAAATCGGACTTCTAAACGCATACCGGCACTCAGGTACGATATGGATGTCGGTCCGCTATCCATCCACGTGTCAAGTTTCTACCTGGTAAGTCACAGGACATGTGTCAAAACCCAGTTTATTGCTTTTTCACTACATAGCGGACCGTTATGGTCCGGGACAGCGGTCCGCCATCCCCTCTTATTCAAATTTTCAGTTTTAGTCCTCCATCTTTGGAGAACATACAATTTAACCCCTAGATTTTAATTCCTGGCATCTTTAGCTCCTAATTTCTATGTAAAATTTCTAGGTGTTACATTGTTAAAGTAAACATGTTTATATAATTAATGCCTATTACTTTACCTATAATAGTATTTACCCATTGGCCCATACGTTAGTGCCTAGTTAAGGTTATGCTTATCTAAAGATTCGTTTGGAATGGGAATCCCCTATTTTTGGACAAATAGTATTTCAGCCCGTAAGGTAGTCTCTACAATAGTGATGTGTTCACTAGAAGGGATAGTCTGTAATGGTAGCTCGGTAATGTAGTAATACTTATCGTAGTTGTAATGGCAATTGGAAATGATTACTAAGATGATCCTTAAGGTGACTGAAAAGAGGTCCGATAGGATATCTTAGGAAAAGGTTTTATGAATTAACATTCTAATTAATTCAAGTTTTTATACTTAATAAGTTTGCAAAGTGAAACTTAGACCTCATTAGTGTAAACTAGCCCATTTTAACAATGAATTCGAGAGAAGTTAGCGGTAACAAGTGGTAGAAGAAAGGACAAGTTATGAAGTGAAACACCCTACTTTTTATTCCTTTATTTTATCAGAGTTATGGCAGAAACCGATCCCGGTTTTTCAATAAACTTCTCACTGCAGTGACATAGGTATATTTTATTATATATTACATTATATATATGATCTAGAGATTCTTTGCTCCGACATGCCACGTCCCTAGGAAGCTTCATTAATTTCGAGTGCTCTTTCCTATAGTGTTTAGAAAAACTTTTTTTTTACATTAGCTTACGCTAAGTAAGTACACTACTTTCACCATTTCGTTATTCAAACAAGATACTTTCGCCCGTAGGCTGGGCACCTTTAACTAGGTCCTTCCTTTCGTAGGCTAGGAACACTTTTCATTCTCAAGTACAAGGTCCTTCCGTCCATATACCCATCACCCTTTTCATTTTCATTCATAGGGTCCTTCCGTCCCATAGTCTGGGCACCCTTTTCACTCCCCACATAGGTTCATTTCTTTACAAGGCCCTTTCGTCCGTAGGCTAGGCACCTTGTCTTCCATTGGGATCTTTGAGTATCATTGAATCACAGCCTCTGAATTTTTCAAGCATCTATTCAAAACACGCATGTTTGTTTTTAGCATGCATGTTGATGCTTGATCCATTCACAACCAGACCTCACCTTAAAACTTTATAATAGTTTATCTCCGATGTGTTAAAGAGGTTTATATATAGGGTGTACCAGCGACGTACCCTCTAATACTTCGTTACTCAATTTTAGGGTTTTGACTCATTCCCATCACACATTCACATTTTAGCACGCATAGCATGATTTCCTTCTATTCCATAGACCGGGCACCCTTTTCATTACCCACATGGGTTCATTTCTTTCTTGTGTTCCATTGGGATATTTGAGTACCATTGACTCACCGCCTCCCAATATTTTAAGCATTTATTCATAACACACATGTTTACTTTTTCCATGCATGTTTACTTTGACCATGCATGTTTATGCTTGATCCATTCACAACCAGTCCTCACCTTAAAACGTTATAATAGTGTCACATCCCCAATTTCAACTAACGAAGTTTTACCGTTTGGGAAGTGACAAACCGTGATCTCAGTCATTAGTTACATTGAATTACACTATATGGGACTAAAACGAAAATATATCATAAATGATCAAAGTAAGTGCGGAAGCGTAAAACGAAAGTAAATGTGCAAAACAAACGCCCCAAGAAAAGTCCCAAAGTGTTCAGTCCAAACAAAGTCCAAAACAAAGTACAAAGCAAATCAACAATAATAATTTATAATTTAATCATAAGACTCCATGCATGGCCTATGCGTGCACCTGTGCCTTATCTTAAGAGACCTGAGAAAACATGTAAGAAAATGTCAACACAAGGATGGTGAGTTCACAGGTTTCTGTTTGCAACAAAGTTCAATAGGTTAATGTACATTCAATATATAAATCAATAGGTAGCTAACCCATAAGCATGTTAACTAATGCGCTCGCAACCGACAACTGACTTTTTATGTTTTTGCCTCCCACCAGGCCTATCAACCATGGTGCAAGTTTAGGTCAAGAATGCACCCGTTCGACATCCAGTCGGGTTAGCGTGACTAACATGGGTGAGGTTTGTCAAACCCAGTAGCACTACTCAACTTACCTCGCTATGTTCATATTAACGGTTCGATGTGAGGACTTAGTGATAGATGTGTACGCATAGTTAAACAAGTGATAACATATATGAATTACATAACCAAAAATGTTTACGTCATGTTTTCTCCCCCAGTTGTAAAACAGTAAAAAGGGGCCGTGAAAACTGACCTGATTGCGTAGGTAGGTTCACACTAGAATAAGATTGAAACCACGAGTGTTAGCCTGCAAAGTCTTACGTATGCCCTACAATTATACACATAACAATTAGGGATACAATGGGAATATGTGACGACGACACGGAAGATTGAACGTCCTAAAGAATGACAAAATATATAATAAATAAATACATTCAATTGCTTTCGTCATTAAATAATGATCCAAGAAAAATAACATAATACATATATATATATATATATATATATATATATATATATATATATATTTTGAATTTAACGAAGTATCACAATGACAATTGCGTGACGAAAATAATAAAACTATTATATTTACTCGAGGATACAAACACATGTAAATAATATAGATAATTATATTCTTTATTAGTTAAAAACGTTACATGAAATTTATGAGCGAAATGATAATAATATATAAATATATATTAATTTTAATTGAGATCCCGGGTTGAAAATAATATGATATATTATTTTATAATGGTAACTAATATTAAAACGAGTAATAAAATCAAACCCGAGTCTACGGGTGGTTTTCCGGGCTAAAACACATTACTATAATATTATAATAATAGTGGGATAATTTTTATGTTAAAAATATTAGTTAAAAATGTTCTAAAAATAAAAACAGTGCGGAGAGACTCGAACTCGGGTCTCTCCCACAGAAGCACACACATTTAACCAATTCCACTACTCGGTGTTTCGCAAACAAAATCAGAATTAAATTCTTTTGACACACAACCGGTGTGTTCATCCCTTCCCTTTCGAACCCGAGACCAAACCCCACCCCAAATCCAATGAATTCGACTATGAATGTCAACAAAAGTTTAGGGGTTTTGATAATCGGTGGGTGGCGAGCCTGTGGGTGGAATGAATTTATAAAACAACAAGTATAGGGTCGTTTATTTACAGATTGAGTATCGAAACCCTAGAATATGAACACAAGATCGATTCGATCAAATTTGATATTAAACTAGTTGGATTCATAGGGTTTTCACTAAACAAAGGTTTGCGAATCTGACTATGCGATTTAATTTGATTAAGGTAATCGTTAGGATCAAAACCACCAAATTCGTTTTCGTATGAACCCTAGGTTAATGATCTTGATTAATTCGATATTGTTTAATAAAATTAACATAGAGCTATCAATCTAGATATAAAAACGAAGTTATGGATGTGATTTATTACTAGAATCTGATAGGAATTGAGGTGATCGACTACGATGAATCCCGACTTCGACGAGCTTGTTCCCCGACGACTCTGGGTTTGATTCCGATGGAATTGATGAATGAAAACGCTTATGGGAGACTCTATTAAGGTGTGTAGATAAATGATTTGAGTGCGTATGGCCGAATTGATGCGAATTTTGGAGTAAAGGTGGCGAGGTCGACGGTTACGGCTTTGAATACCCATAATTGGTTGTAATGACAATGGTTAAAGTTTTAATTAGGTTTGTTAATGTCGTGAACATGAATATCAGTTACAAAACGCAACGAATTTCAAGTATGGAGTTCGAATTTGGGTCAAATGCCATGAGTTTGACTTTTAAAAGTCAACATGACTGATTCTCCTTTGATTTTGACTTTGAGAGTCAACGAATCTAGTTTTAGAACTTCACAGGATTAGTCTCTGGAGTTTGAGATCAAGAAATAACAAAAACAGTCCCTGAGATTTAATAGTCGGTTAACTGGGTTAGGTTTTAACAGAATATTTAACGGGAATTCTAACGAAGTTAACTTGAAAGGTCGGATTGTCACAAATAGTTTAACCCCGATGTGTTAAAGAGGTTTCTATAAAGGGTGTACTAGCAGAGTACCCACCACCCCTTTAAAAAAAAAATAAAAAAAATTTCCAGATGTCAGATCATCCCCTAGTTGAAAGAATTTTCGTCCCGAAATTTAAAATAGTACCTTAAGACTTTGACTTGGAGTGCTTGAACAGATTAGGATATTTGCGCATCATCTGTTCCTCACGCTCCCACGTGAATTCTGGTCCGCGTTTCGAGTTCCAACGGACTCTGACAATAGGGATTTTACTACGCTTAAGCGTTTTGACTTCCCTATCCATGATTTCGACTGGTTCTTCGATGAAACGCAACTGTTCATCGATGTGTAGTTCCTCAAGAGGAACCGCAAGTGACTCGTATGCCATACATGTCTTCAAGTTTGAGATGTGAAAGACGTTGTGTACACCACTAAGTCCTTCAGGTAGGTCCAGTCAGGTAGGTCCAGTTGATACGTACTGGACCAATCCTCTTCACTATCTTGAATGGTCCAACATAACGAGGATTCAGTTTGCCCCATTTCCCAAAACGAATGACACCTTTCCAAGGTGAGACTTTTAACAAAACCATATCCCCTACTTGAAATTCTAAAGGTTTACGACTCTTATCGGCATAACTCTTTTGACGGTCACGAGCTGCTGCCATACGATTTCTAATTTGAACGATTTTCAAAGAAGTTTCAAGTATAAGCTCAGGACCCGTAAGTTGACTATCCCCAACCTCGGCCCAACAAATAGGAAAACGCCATTTCCGTCCATATAATGCTTCAAATGGAGCTGCCATTATGCTAGTGTGATAACTGTTGTTGTAGGAAAACTCCACCAACGGTAGGTGAGACTACCAAGTGTTACCGAAATCAATCACACAAGCTCGTAGCATATCCTCCAGGGTTTGAATAGTACGCTCCGTTTGGCTATCAGTTTCAGGATGGTATGTTGTGCTCATATCTAGACGCTTGCCTAAAGCTTTATGTAACGATTGCCAGAAACGGGAGGTGAATCGTGCATCACGATCCGAAATGATAGAGATTGGCACCCCGCACCGAGATACTACTTCTTTCAAGTAAATCCGAGTAAGTTTTTCCATCTTGTCTGTTTCCTTAATTGCTAAGAAGTGAGCGGACTTTGTTAAACGATCAATGATTGCCCAAATGGTATCACATCCGGTAGGAGTTCATGGCAACTTCGTGATAAATTCCATGGATATCTGCTCCCATTTTCACATGGGAATCTCTGGTTGTTGGAGAAGACCAGAAGGCTTTTGATATTCAACTTTGACCTTCGCGCAAGTCAGGCACCTGCTCACATAGGTAGCTATATTGGCCTTCATCTTTGGCCACCAATACAACACCTTTAGATCATGGTACATCTTTTCAGAATCTGGAAGAATAGAGTAACGAGATTTATGAGACTCATCCATGACTAGTTCCCATAAGTTTCTGAATATCAAAACCCATACTCGCTCGGCGAAGTAGCGAATACCGTCAGATTTGACCTCGAGTTGTGCTTCCATACCGCGTGTGGCTTCCAGCGGTAGGTTTTCCTCTTTCAGGGCTTCGAGTTGAGCACTATGGATTTTGTCAGGTAATCCGGGGTGAATTGTAAGCTGTAATGCTCGAACTCGTTTGGGTTTGGTTTGCTTTCGACTTAGAGCATCAACTACAACATTAGCCTTACCCAGATGATACTGGATCGCACAGTCATAATCATTCAAGAGCTCGACCCAACGACGCTGTCGCATGTTCATCTCTTTTTGCTCGAAGATATGTTGAAGACTCTTGTGATCAGTGTAGATGGTGCACTTGGTACCGTACAAGTAGTGTCTCCATATCTTAAGTGCGAAAACTACAGCTCCCAACTCTAGGTCATGAGTGGTGTAGTTTTTCTCATGAATATTTAGTTGACGCGAAGCATATGTGATCACCTTTTCTCGTTGCATTAGCTCACAACCCAGACCCTGAATGGATGCGTCACAATACACCACAAATCATCTGTTCCCTCCAGAAGATCTAGAATAGGTGCACTGAAAAGTTTATGTTTAAGGAGTTGAAATGCTGACTCCTAGTTATCACCCCAGTTATAGGCTTTACCCTTCTGAGTTAAGGCAGTGAGAGGTTGTGCAAATTTTGAAAATCCTTCGATGAATCGACGGTAATAACCAGCCAATCCAAGAAATTGTCGCACCTCTGTCGGAGTTGTCGGTGCTGCCCAATTTTTGATGGCTTCTATCTTTGATGGATCGACATGTATTCCTTTCTCATTAACTACATGTCCTAAAAATTGAACTTCCCGGATCCAAAATTCATACTTAGAAAACTTAGCATACAGCTGCTCCTGCTTAAGTAATTCCAGAATTAAGCCTAGACGTTCCTCATGTTCCTCCATGTTCTTGGAATAAATGAGAATGTCGTCGATGAAAACAATGACAAATTGATCAAGGTATGGCTTACACACACGGTTCATGAGGTCCACGAACACCGCGGGTGCGTTGGTTAATTCGAAAGGCAGGACCATAAACTCGTAGTGGCCGTACCTTGTTCTAAAAACAGTCTTAGAGATATCCTCATCTCGGACTCTCAATTGATGGTAACTGGACCTAAGATTTATCTTGGAATAGAAGCTTGATACATGGAGTTGATCAAAGAGATCATCTATACGAGGCAGAGAATAACGGTTCTTGATTGTCATTTTATTCAGTTCATGGTAGTCGGTACACATACGGAAAGTCCCGTCCTTCTTCTTGATAAACATAACTGTAGCTCCCCATGGCGATGAGCTAGGTCGGATGAAACCTTTACCCAACAATTCCTGTAACTGAGTGGACAACTCTTGCAATTCACTAGGAGCTAATTTGTAAGGTGCCCGAGCGATCGGCGCCACTCCGGGTGCTAGATCGATTTGGAATTCAACTTGACGGTGTGGTGGCAGACTAGGAAAGTCCTCGGGAAATACTTCCAGAAAATCACGAACGATGGGAATATCATCAATTTTCTTCTCTTCCGATGGCTACTCAGCAACGAGATCCAGAATAGCAGTATGCCCTTTTCGAAGACATTTCTGTTCTTTCATGGAGGATATGATGCCCATGACTGCACCAACCTTTTCGCCTTGAACGGAAAGGATTTCTCCACTAAGGAGAGGAATGCGAACGATTTTCTCACGAAAGACAATTTTAGCTTGGTTTTTAGATAATCATTCCATACCAACAGATACATCAAAACTACCAAGTGTGACCGGCATAAGGTCGATATCAAGTTTATGACCAGCTAGTTCAAGCTTACAACCCTTAAGAAGGTGGGTTGCCTCAATTATTTGGCCATCAACTATCTCTATTATATACTTAGCTTCTAACAGACTTGGAGTTCCTCTTATCATATCACTAAGCTTCTAAGATATAAAACTCCTATCAGTGTCGGTATCAAGTAGGACAGAAGCAAAGTAATTGTTTAAGAGAAACTTACCGGTGACCACATTATGATCATATCAAGCTTCTCCAGATCCTAGTACGAAGGCTCGTCCTTTCGCACCATTCCCTCCATTATTGGCATTATTGCCACCATTGTTGTTGCCTTGATTGTTGTTGTTACCATTGTTGCCCTGATTATTGCCGTTACCGTTACCATTTCCATTACCACTCCTCTTCGACTGAGGACAATCCCTCTGAATATGTCCCTCCTTACCGCACTGAAAACATCCTCTTGTGGACCCTTGCGGTCCGAATGGTTGCTTGTTTTGAAGATCAACTCTATAGTCTTTTGCAGCGTGGCCCATCTTGCTACACCGTTGACAACGGTTACAAGCACCGACAAGGTGGTAATTGCACTTGTTACACTTGGGGGCTCTTCCCGCATAACCACCTTGATTTTAACCTGAAGATGACGTCTAGTTGAAGTTCTTAGCAGGCTCAAACCTACGCTGCTGCTGCTGTTGCTGAGGTTGATTAAACTGGGATCCCTTAGATTTGGAGTGAGAGTTGGATTTGTGATCAAACGTGCGCTTATGATTTTTTGTAGCTTTAGAAACTGAACCCCTTGGAGGTAGAGTCCCTTGAGTTACCGCCTGGTCAGTTAACTTGTGGGAAAGTCTGATAGTCTGCTGGATGGTAGTGGGGTTGGATGAGGTGACCATACTCTGAATCTGAGGCACTAAACCTCCAATGTACAACTCAATCCTCTTGTAATCAGGAGTTACAATATGTGGGCACATGGTAGCAAGCTCATGGGAACGAGTGGTATAAAGCTCAATTTCAGAACCTTGTATCTTCAGGTTCGAGAATTCTCCTTCCAACTTTTGAATCTCATCCCGAGGACAGTACTCCTCCTTTATCATTGTCTAAAACTCCTCCCACGGCAGTGCATTGGCCATAGCCAAACCCAACATCTGGACCTGTGCATTCCACCAAGTTAGAGCCGGGCCCTCGAAAGTACCAGAAGCGAATTTGACCTGATTGGCCAATGGGCAGTTGCACATGGCAAATACCGATTCTACTTTTTCAAACCATCGGAGTAGTCCGACAGCTCCTTCGGCTCTATAAAAGGTTTGGGCTTACAGTCCATAAATGTCTTGAATGTGCATGCTTGTTGCTGATTCTGCTGACCTGGATTTAGAAACATAATATAGGATCGGGATTATAAAGCTTGGGAAAGGCGTTTTGAGTGATGAATTGACTTCACCAGTCAAATGGTTATAGCATTTACCTGAAGCATTCTGTGCTGCTTGAGCCTCAGCCACACTATCGTTGATTAGTGCCGCCAGCTCCTCCGCTGTCATGTTGATGGTACCTCGGCCACCAGCACGACCTCCACGTCCTCTTCCTGACATGATTCTTCACATTCAAAAGTAAAAAGCAATGAGAAATATATTGCATATTAAACATTATTTATGTACAAGTAAGGAAATACAACATCTAATATTTTGAAAATTAAATAAATTGTAAAGCTACAAAATAAATAACTCAAAACATTAAACTTCTCATGCTTTTATTGAATGGGAACAACCTTACCCATCTAGGTTTGAAAAGAGAAATAACATAAACGAAGCATGAATGAAAAGGAAAGATAGAATAGAAGGATCATCAAACATCCTCGTCATCGGAAGAAACGTATGATTGTGTATCGTCGATCTCCACCGGTTCCTCCTCGGGTGGCTCCTCCTCTAAGGGCTCATCCTCGAAGGCTCCTCCTCGTCGTCCGAAAGTGGAATGTCCTCTAGAAATAAGGCTGCTTGTAGTTGGGATTCTAAGTGGGTCACTCTCTCCCGAATTCCTTCAGCAGCATGGTCTGCTACTTGTAGTTGGGCTTCCAGATGAGTCACTCTCTCAAGAATTCCTCCTACATCATGGTCTGAGGTGTCCACCCTCGTCTCCAAATGTGCAACCTGATTCACCAAATGGTCATGGACCTTGTCGGTTACTGCTAGTTCAGTGGTAAGATGCTCTATTTGCTCCTTGTTTTCTTCCATTTGCAGCTCTCGTTCTAGAATGCCGGGTATCTCATTAGTGGCTTCCTTCATCGCTTTTAACTCCTTAGTTATGATAAACACAAAAGCTGCAAAAGCTTGTTCCATGGTGTATGGCAAGCTTGGCAAAGTGGAGGATGAGGAAGTTGAACAAAAATAGGGTGATGGAACATTTCCCATCTCGATCCATCTTTGGATCATCTTCGGATATGTATTCCAATTAAGTGTTGTGTTCCTTGCTTGTGCATTACTTGGTTCACCCTGTTCTACCGAGTTGTTACTAGAACTAGTCCGACGCCTTTTGGGCTCCGGGGATGATAAGGTAGATGCCTGGTGGGGTTGACGACATGATCCTATAACGTAATACATATGTGCCAAAAATCCAAATGTCTATGACATGTAACTAATGTGTGAGGTTATAGTCTAGTATGCAATCCTAGTTCTCTATAACCAATGGCTCTGATACCAATCTATCACACCCCCAATTTCAACTAACGGAGTTTTACCGTTTGGGAAGTGATAAACCAGGATCTCAGTCATTAGTTACATTGAACGACACTATATGGGACTAAAATGAAAATATATCATAAATGATCAAAGTAAGTGCGGAAGCATAAAACGAAAGTAAATGCGCAAAACAAACGCGCCCAAGAAAAGTCCCAAAGTGTTCAGTCCAAACAAAGTCCAAAACAAAGTACAAAGAAAATCAAAAATAATAATTTATTATTTAATCATAAGACTCCATGCATGACCTATGCGTGCACCTGTGCCTTATCTTAAGCGACCTGAGAAAACATGTAAGAAAATGTCAACACGAGGTTGGTGAGTTCACAGGTTTCAGTTTGCAACAAAGTTCAATTGGTTAATGTACATTCAATATATAAATCAATAGGTAGCTAACCCATAAGCATGTTAACTAATGATCTTGCAACTGACAACTGACTGTTTATGATTTTGCCTCCCACCAGGCCTATCAACCATGGTGCATGTTTAGGTCAAGAATGCACCCGTTTGACATCCAGTCGGGTTAGCGCGACTAACGCGGGTGTGGTTTGTCAAACCCAGTAGTACTACCCAACTTACGTGGTTATGTTCATATTAATGGTCTGATGTGAGGACTTAGTGATAGATGTGTACGCATAGTTAAACAAGTGATAACATATATGAATTACATAACCAAAAATGTTTACGTCATGTTTTCTCCCCCAGTTGTAAAACAGTAAAAAGGGCCGTCAAAACTCACCTGATTGCATAGGTAGGTTCACACTAGAATAAGATTGAAACCACGAGTGTTAGCCTGCAACGGCTTACGTATGCCCTAGAATTATACACATAAAAATTAGGGATATAATGGGAATATGTGACGATGACACGGAAGATTGAACGTCCTAAAGAAACACTCTAATGATTAAAAGTAGACTAACGTGTCCATGGGAGTACGGAATTCTAAATTAAATAATTAGGATAATTACGATTTGTGACGAATGACAAAATATATAAGAAATAAATACATTCAATTGCTTTCGTTATTAAATAATGATCCAAGAAAAATAACATAATACATACATATATATATATATATATATGTATATATATATATTTGAATTTAACGAAGTATCTGTAAGGCCCCAAACCCAGAAGGCCTCACTTGTTGGATTTACTCATTCTCAAACAGTTCTTAACTTGAATATCAGAATAATGCAGCTGAAAATTTCATTAAAACATACTCATAACATTGTTCAACATGCGGAAGCGTAACATAGTCTAATACATAAACATAACATAAACTAATCATAACGGGATGCCAGTCTTCATATCATCCGGGTAACTCTTCTCGCTTTCCAAGCATCACCATCCATCATCATAACCTGCCTTTAGCCTGAATGTGCATACTAAAAAGTCAGCTACGCTGGTGAGTTCTAGCTTTACATAAAACCTTAACATAAACATTTTGCCAAAAACATAACGTACATTTGTTTAAAAAAAGCGTACGTAAACCATGCAATAACTTAACATCATCATAACATCGTAACATAGCATCATAACATAAGTCCACATGAACCGAATATGCGCCTTCTCATAACCGTCAATTCCATACATCGCATACCAGCGGATGAACTTAAGGCTCGTTACCTCTAAGTCATCCGTCACACAGGTCCCCTAAGGCTTGTTACCTCTAGGTGGACCAAACATATGTCTCCTAAGGCTCGTTACCTCTAGGTAGACCAAACATATGTCTCCTAAGGCTCGTTACCTCTAGGTAGACCAAACATATGTCTGCTAAGGCTAGTTACCTCTAGGTAGACCAAACATATGTCTCCTAAGGCTCGTTACCTCTAGGAAGACAGAACATAACATAGGCACTATTTCCCCGCAACGAATAGTACCTTTCATCGGGATCTTGATAATCCCATGGGTGACCGTCGTCACCCCATCCTCAACCAGTTGTACAACCGTTAGCCAGCCACAAAGGCCCCCCGTAAGGGTGAGGCCAATACATACATACATACATACCTTAGCTCCCGTAGGAACTCGTGACAGATTCGTTCATTCGTGACTTTCATAAAACCTTTACCTCATTTTAGTTAAAGCATTTGTACGTTTTATTAAACAAAACATCATCTCTTTCGTAAACCTTTCATAAACTTCACTTGGCAAAACATTTCATAAACATCATCCCGTAAACATCATTTCATAAACATCACTTCGTAAACCTCGTTTCGTAAACCTCATCTCAAAACATCATTCCGTATGTATGCACACCAGCCCAAAAACATTTAATTAAAACATTTAAAGAAGGGCTTCTAGAACTCACCTGATAAGCTAATCTGGGTTGTCCTAAACAAAGGTCCCACAACGTCACTTCCGATCTGAATTGATTAGTTAAATACACATTAGACCAAATCCCGACTCTAACGGTTTAACCTTCTAAACATACTGACTTTACCTAAACAGCCTAATGCCTGCACACTTAGCAAGTGCGCAGGGCCTTCTTCTTGCGTACATAATAAGTGCGCAAACATTGCTTCATGCGTACTTGAGAAATACGCAGGACCCTCATCATGCGTGTAACCTTTCTGATTTTCATGTTTTCATTTTAGTACAATAAAGCATGTATGAATTTCAATCTTAGTGAAATGGTTATATCAAGCCCTAATTTTATCAAATACAGCTTCACAATTTCCACCCGCATTTATTTTAGAATCCCTATATGTATATATATATATATATAATTAGACTTATGTGTACATATATATACACATTTACACCCAATTTACAAGTGATTTTACATTATATTGGACCCTAAACCATTTGAACTCTCAAGCAATTATACCTACACTTTCAATTTTGACTTTTAAACATCAATTTTGACTTTCCATGATCCGGTTGACTTTCAAAAGTTAAAGAATCCCAAATCGTGATAATCCAAGGCTGCCTTCGATGATATCTGGTTGGTTTGGACTCCTCATGGTTACACAAACAAAAAAATTGACCCAATCTAGGCCCAATCAACAAATCAATTCGTTCAAACTCGCGGTCAAATTCGAATTTTGAAAGGATTTGACTTTGCATAGTGTAGGATCGTGAAATTACAAGATGGTTCTGTTCTTAGTTGAGATTGGCGGAAACAATAACAACTACACAATTACAATCGAGTAGACAGAAAGAATACTGATAAGAACACTGTTGTATTAAGCTTTGAGAATAAACGATTACAAGTGAAAACTCTAATTCAAAAGCACACTTACAATGAAGTGTTTACACAGTATTTATACTAACTTAGAATCAAGACAGACGCTTGATTCTAAGGATCAGATCGAACACAGACCGTTGATCGTTTATATAAAAGCTAATAATACACGTTAAAGCTAAACTAGCTAACTTTATTGAAGCGTCTTCTTTATGCATCATTGCTTGCATGTCCGGAGAAGAGCATTGCTGAGTTTCATTGGTTGTGCCATTGAGGTTCCTTCTGCTTTGAGTGTGTCAGTTGCTTTTGCAGAAAGTTTTCAGTGACGCTTGGCATGGATAGTCAGCTGCAATGATTTGTCTTCAAGGAACATAGCTATCAGCAGTAAGAATGAGAATGATGCTGCTGATAAGCCTATCAGTAGCAACAAGTGCTGAATGCTGCTGATAAGCCTATCAGTAGCAACATGTGTTGAGTGCTGCTTATAAGCCTATCAGCAGCAACATGTGTTGATTGCTGCTGATAAGCCTATCAGCAGTATTTGTACTTAGAATAATTTAGAAGCCATCAGTCTTTGGTTCTACAAACTCCCCCTAGACTGATGCGACCAAAATTTTCTAATCACTTTGCTGCTGAAGCTTTTGCAAGTTTCTGACTATCCTTTCAACCTTATATCCTCTATTGGGACCATCTCCCCCTTTTTGGGTGCATCAGTGGACGAATAAGCATCAGTTTGGGTGCCCATTGATACAAGGAAGAGAGTAGGTAAAGTTTGGAATTTATGAGTTTCATGCATAGAGACTTGGTGTCTTAATTTGGACACTTCAGCCTCTAGCATGACCATCCTGGCCGTCAATATCAAGATATGAAGTTACAGTCTGTCCTCATCCACAGCTATGGAATCCTTGGATCCAGATGGGGTCTTAGGCCTGGCCTCTTCATCCCCATCACCCATGGTTTCTTGGCACTTGGGATTCCTCTCAGTGAAGGGAGTTTCCAAGGAAACATCCTCACTGTGAGTTGCCGTGGTTGAGGTCTTAACAATGTTGTCACTGTCCTCTTGGTCATTTGATGGACCAGCAGTAGTGACATCCTCTTCCACATCCACTCTTTCATGGCTCCTAGAGTGGACCTTCAGGGTAGATGAACTTGGGTTGGGTGTGTTGGAAGCAAGATCAATCAGTACCTCTGAGATAGTAGTAGTTGGAGAAGGTACATCATTTTGATCAGGTTCCTCAACACGTAAGTTCAAAAGAAAAAGGAAAGGCTCAGGGGCTGTTCTATGGATCCGGGAAGTGATCCTGATCCTAATAGAGAGACATCCAAAGGAGTCTCCCTAATAATGTGGCTGTCCCTTATGATATTCTCACCAGAATGTTGTGATTCGAAGTGAGGGCTGTTAGGTTGGGTTTGGGCCTTTGAGGCAAGAGAAGAAAGGGATTCCTTGCCCCTTTTCCTAGTTGTCGCAACCGGGGCCCTGTATTCCTGTTGAACGATAACATCCAAAAGAGGTGAAGTGATTTTTTGTACCTGTGCATCCTTAGTGGTATGCACATGGGTTCGAATGGTAGAAGCAGACTCTTGTTCAGGTTGTGAGGTGGAGGGTGTGGGATCAGTATCAGCTGGGATTGCTGAACTGTCACCCGGGGTACTTTGTATGTTTGGCATTGTAGATAACAATGGAACATTGACCCCTGAGTACCTTTTTGGAAACAGCTTCATCTTATCACTCCAAATCGGCGAAAATGCAGATCTTCGTGAAAACCCTAACTGGTAAGACGGTCACGTTTGAGGTCGAATCCTTTGACACAATCGACAACGTGAAGGCAAAGATCCAGGACAAGGAAGGCATCCCGTCAGACCAGCAGCGTCTAATCTTCGCCAGAAAACAGCTCGAGGACGGCAGAGCCTTAGCCGATTACAACATCCAAAAGGAGCCAACTCTCCACCTTGTCCTTCTTCTCTGTGGTGGCAAGAGCGGAGCTTACTTGATGCCATCTGCTTTTCTTCTCAGATATGCATTGGAGAAGAGTGTGACAGAGATACTTCCATGGAGGGCCTATCAGCGCCTTCTCTACTGTATACCCATTTTGATTTCCAGTGTACCCGATTGATTTCCAGAGATACTTCCATGGAGGGAAGGTTTGAAGGTTGGTGGATGAGGGTTGGTTGGGACTTGTGAGAAAGTGATGCTGGTGGGTGGAGGTTGGTGGGGACTTCGATGAGAAAGTGATGTTGGTTTATGGATGAAGGTGAAGAGGTGGTAAGGAAATTTGATTTTGTTTTTATAATGGCAGAGGTGAGAAAAAGCAAAATGACTTGTACCGTACAACCTTATTTACCTTTTATTGTTACAGCTGTAATGCACCGAGGCAGTCATGGTAAAGACTGTCGTTGATTTCTTTTACAGCGGGTAAAGGTTAATTTGGACTTAAATTTACCCATCAGCAGCAAACTTGGTTGCTGTGGATGGATAAGCCTGTCTGCTGCAAGCTTGGTTGCTGCGGAAGGTTAAGTCTGTCAGCAGCAAACTCAATTGCTGCTGATAGATTCAGTGATCTGCAACAAGGATGTTGCTGCTGATGGCTTTAAAGCTATCCGCAGGAAACTTGTTCCTACTGATAACTTAAGACAGTCAGTGGCAAATCCTTTGCTTTTGATGATTAAACCTGTCAGCCGCGGAAGGATAAAAATGCTGCTGACTTGTAGCTTTTATTTACAACATAAGACAAAACACATTTTAAATAAAAATTTTAGAGAAAGATTTTAATCAAAATTCATCATACCAATGGATTCAACTAAATATTTAAATCTGGCTTCATCAAAAGGTTTTGTAAACAAATCAGCATATTGCTCATTTGTATGAACTTTGGTTAGAATAATCCTCTTTTTCTCAGCTTGATCTCTTATGAAATGATACGTGATGTCAATGTGCTTTGTCTTTGAGTGCTTCACCGGATTGTTTGTGATTGAGATAGCACTCATGTTGTCAATGTGAATTGGAGTTGCCATAAAACTCATCTCATAGTCCAACATTTGATTTTGTATCCAAATGACTTGTGCACAGCAACTTGAAGCTGCAATGTATTCTGCTTCAGCTGTAGAAGTTGAAACACATGTTTGCTTCTTGCACTGCCATGAAATCAACCTCCCTCCCAGAAACTGACATCCCCCTGAAGTGGACTTTTTGTCCAAGTTGCATCCCCCATAGTCACTGTCAGTGTATGCATACAGATTAAACATGTCATTTTTTGAGTACCATAGTCCAAGTCTTGAGGCACCCTTTAGGTATCTAAAGATTCTCTTGACAGCCTGAAGATGTGAAGCTTTTGGAGCTGCTTGAAATCTTGCACAGAGACATACTGTAAACATGATATCTAGCCTTGAGGCAGTGAGATACATGAGGGACCCTATCATTGCACGGTACTGATGTTGATTTGTATCTTGGCCATCTTTTTCTGGAGTCAGTTGATGATGAACTTGCATAGGGGTTCTTGCAGTAGAGCAGTCAGCCATTTTGAATTTTTCCAAAATGCTTTTTACATATTTGGATTGGCTGATGAAGATTCCATTTGGGACTTATTTGACTTGTAGACCCAAGAAGAAATTTAGTTCACCCATTGAACTTATTTCAAACTTTGAGTGCATCAGAATCTCAAAGTCTTTGCACAGCTGTTTCCTTGTTGATCCAAAGATAATATCATCAACATAAATTTGAACTAGTAAGATTTCTCCCCCTTCATCTTTGATAAACAAGGTCTGGTCTATGGCACCTCTTCTGAAATTGTTGCTTAGTAGATATCCTGATAAGGTTTCATACCAGGCCCTTGGTGCCTGATGTAGGCCATATAGAGCTTTGTCTAGTTTGAACACTTGAGTAGGATGTGTAGGATCTATAAAGCCGGGAGGCTGTTTGACGTATACTTCCTCACCAATCTTCCCATACAGAAAGGCACTTTTTACATCCATTTGATAGACAGTGAAATTCTTGGATGCAGCATATGCCAGGAAGATTCTGATGGCCTCCAGTCTGGCAACAGGAGCAAAGACTTCATCATAGTCAATTCCTTCTTCCTGAGTGTAGCCCTGAGCTAGAAGTCTGGCTTTGTTTTTTACTACAATGCCTCTCTCGTCTTGCTTGTTCCTGAAAACCCATCGTGTGCCGATGACATATTTGCCTGGTGGAAGATCAACAAGTTTCCAGACATCCTACCTCTTGAATTGCAGCAATTCTTCCTGCATTTCTTCAATCCAACTGCTGTGTTTGAGTGCTTCATCAATCTTCTTGGGTTCCACCTGAGATAGGAAACATGAAAACAAACATATATTGGCCTCATGAAATTTGCTTCTTGTGAGAACTCCTTGGTGTATTTGGCCAATAATATTCTCTTGAGGATGTTCTTTGTGGATCCTCTGTGCTGGTACCACCTCCAGCTGTATCCCTTCTTCCAGATTGCTTTGATTTTGATCAGGGAACTCTTCATTCAAGGTGGAAGAGTCTTCAACAGCATTGTCCAGTTTAATATTTTCAGTAATAGCATTATCAGCATTTACAGCATTTACCGAAGAGTCTTCATTTAGATTTTCAGTATCAGACAGGCTGCTGCTGGTTACGTCAGACAGTCTTGTTCCTGCTTCACTTGCTTCAATTGCTTCCACAACTGCTGGAGGATCGACTGATGGTTTTCTCAGGCTGAGAGAAGATTTGGGAAAATCCATTCTGTAGTCAGTGGATGAAGTGGAGGCAGGAGATTGTGTAGATGTAGACTCCATATTTGAGAAGGTGAGAGGCTCAAATATTTGGGAGAAAAAGTCTATGTCAAAGAGCCAGTTTGGTCCTCTTCCCTGCTCACAGACAATGTGTTCTCTGCATTCCACATTTGCTGATTCTTCAACAATTCTTGTTCTTGAATTGAATACTCGATAGGCCTTTGATTGAGAGGAATAGCCTACGAAATATCCTTCATCAGATTTGGCACCAAACTTAGGAAGAATCCCATGTGTGATGAGAATGGTGCATGGACAACCAAAAGGTTTTAGGAACCCAATATAGGGAATTCTTTGAAACCAAAGTTCATAGGGTGTTTTGTTGAGGGGTTTGACAATTAGAACTTGGTTTTGCACATAACAGGCTGTGCTAACTGCTTCTGCCCAGAATGTGAGTGGCAGTTTTGAGTCAGCCAACATAGATCATGCTGACTCAATAAGAGTTCTGTTTCTTCTTTCAACAACTCCATTTTGTTGAGGAGTTCTTGGAGTGCTGTATTGTCTTTCTATCCCCTTGATTTCACAGAAAGAGTTCAAGTTGTGGTTCTTGAATTCTGTGCCTTGATCACACCTTATGATCTTCACCTTTTGATTACTTTGATTCTCTACCCTGAGAATGTAGGATTTGAGAATTTCAGCAGTTTCATCTTTAGTTCTCAAGAAGTATACCCATGAGAATCTGGTGTAGTCATCAGTTATCACCAGACAGTACGACTTCTTGCCCATTGACATGACATTTGAAGGACCAAAGAGATCCATATGCAGCAGTTATAGTTGAGTGTCATTTGTATTCAAGGTCTTGGGCTTGTGAGAGCTTTTGTGTTGTTTCCCCTTTAAGCATGCAATGCAGTGGTCTTCCAGCTGAAATTCTTTGTCAGGAATCCCTCTGACAAGATTATTCTTCACCAATTTGTTGATAGTTTTGATATTAACGTGGCTTAATCTCCTATGCCAGAGAGCTGATTCATCAACTGATGCCTTTGATAAAAAGCAGGAAACACTCCCAGATGGAGTGACTTCATTCATGTCCAGTACATAGAGATTTTCTTTTCTCTGAGCAGTTAATAGAATGCTTTGTGGAGGAGGTGTGGATAAGCCTGGAGTCAGTACAAAACATTCTTTATCTGTGAAGAGCATCCAATGCTTTTGGTCGCAGACCTGGGAAACACTCATGAGATTGAAGTCCAATTCTTTAACATAGTTGACCTTGTCAATGCTCATTCTTTCGTTGGACACAGTTCCTTGTCCAGTGATGGATCCTCCCTTTGAGTCACTTCCAAAGGCAACATATCCTCCATTGAAATGTCTAAAGTTTGAGAGGATGGATCTGTTGCCTGTCATGTGCCTGGAACACCCACTGTCTACCACCCAGGTGTTATTCTTGTGACCTGGCTGTCCCTGCACATGATATATTTCTAATTAGTAGAATGAATCCAAGAGTCTGCAGACTTGAAAAAGATGGTTGTTAGTTTATCCTTTTCAGTATGTTTGCAGTCAATGGAGCCAATGACAGTGCTTGAAGATGATTTGGCTTTCCATTTCCTTATTGGTGTTTTTCTAGTTTTCCTCACACTATCAGTAGCAGATTTTGCTACTGAGGTTTCTGGCTTGTTGATAGTAGATCCTGCTGCTGACAGCTTTGTTGAAGTGTCAACATTCTTTGCTACTGTAGGCTTTGCCTTGGATTTTTCCTTATCAGCAGTGGGCACTTTTTCTGCTGATGTCTTTGCCTTATCAGCAGCAGATTTTGCTGCGGAGGATTTTAGCTTATCAGCAGTAGACTTGGTTGCTGCTGAAAGCTTCTGCTTTGTTTTCTTGGGATGAACTGGACTAACAACCGATGCATGCTGATCTTTCTTTACCCTTTTTCTTTGAGGAGCTTGATGAAGGATCTGGTTGAATGGGTTAAACTTACAGTTTGCAGCAAAGTGGCCTGATTCACCACAAATGATGCAAGTTTGTTGAGATCTAGGCAACTTCACTTTTGAGGGAGATAGAGACTTTTTGAACTTTGTTGCTTTGTCTTCGTAGCTTCTTACCTTCTTATTTTTGTTAGTCTTTTCAAAGGCATGCTGCTTTGAATGTCTTTGATATTCCAGGTAATGAAAGCAGGTGCTGGCCGTGTGGTTATATCTGCCACACACAAAGCATGATTTTGCCAGTTTATCTTTTGAGAGGTAGACATAGTCCTTTCTTTGGAACAGATCCGTGAATTTCCATGGATGAGCTTTGTTATGTTCAAAGGTGGTTTCTTCTAAGGTCCTTTGAACATATGGAACTTTTTCTTCAGGCTTACGACATACATCAATTACCTTTCTCTTTGTGATTGGCATGAACTGAGGCTTGGGGTTTGTGGGTTCTGATATCTGTCCCTTTTCTAGCTTGCTTCCATATGGAGGATAGCTGATCTTGATCTGTTTGAATGGTACAGGGGCTATAACAGCTGGAGGAACTGCATCTCTATTCAGAACAGCTTCAGATGGGACTGCACTGGTTTCATCATGGTCTGAGTGAGTTGACTCAGATTACGATGAGGTAGTGCAGTCTTTGATGAGAGGTTCATCCGTTGAAGGATCAAGGTTTCGGTTTGCAGTGTCAAGATTTTCAACATTGAAGCTTGGTTCGTATATGGCAATATAGTAAGCAGGAGGAGGAACAGCATTGTATTGATCATTGTTATACCCAAGTCCATTTTTTACCTTCTCATGGACTTGAATATCTAAAAGTCTTTGTAACTTTTTGGAGGAAAATTCATATTTTTCAACATGAACTTTCTGTTCTGCCAGTTCAGCTCTGGTAGCTTTTAGTTTGACCAGTAGATCATCAATCTGAGTTTCAAGATTAGTTTGTTCGTGTTTTAGCGATGAAATCTCTTTCTTAAGGTAGTTAATCTTTTCTTTATAAGTATTTTCAACCTTTTTGAACTCAGATTTCATCTGATGAAACTCTTCATTTTGATCTATAAGGTTTTGGTTGTGCTTTCTATAACCCAAAACTTTATCAATACAGACTTGAGAGCAAAGATGTTCAAATACCTGAGGTGGTATCTCTGTAGTGTCTGCCATTAGAGCTTGATTGCTGACTGGTAGTTCTTCATATTGAAAGCTCCAGTCGAACTCAGAAGTTCCAACAGTTGCACAGGCTGCAGTTTGAACAGGAGGAGTAGCTTGATTTGTTGTCTGGGTTGGGCTTGGTGAGCTTGTCTTGACTAAGAAATGACTGGATTTGCTCTTGGTGCCTTGCATTCTCTAGCAAAGTGACCCAGTAGGTTACAGTTGTAACATCTAAGTTTGCTTTTATCCAAGCCAACTCTGGTGTTGGAGTTGTTGCTTGGAATGGGTCTTCCGGTTCTAGAGTAGAACCTCTTTGCTCTTATAGAGAGCATGGCATATGAGTGCTGTATGTCCATTTCTTCTACATCATCTGGATGAAAGCATTCCAGATCCTCCTTGATAAAGGACATATTGTTTGAGCTTTCAGAAACAAAAGCAGCAGAGGTTGATGTTTGAGGAGGAGCTTCTAGGAGAAATGGTGAGCTGTTTGTTTGAGAGATTGGAGTTTGAGGCTAGGTGATGATGGGAGGATAGTAGTTACTTGAACTAGGACCCGAGTATTCAGAATGGAGTGCAGAGGAGGTGGTGGTGGATGTTGAGGCTGTTTGGTAGCTTGAGCTTCTTTCTTTTGCCTGAATCATCTCTAGCTCATAGGTTTTTAGCATTCCAAAGAGCTCAGTCATCTGGAGAGTCTTCAGATTCTCCGTTCTTCTGATTGACACTGTGTAAAGTGTCCAGCATCTTGGTAGAGACCTGATGAACTTCTTGAGAATATCTTCATTCTCTAGCTTCACCTTTGAGCACTGCAGCTCCCCTACAAGATAGGTAAATCTGTTGTATAAAACAGTTAGAGACTCACCTTCTTTCTAGACGAAGTTTTCATACTGCTGCTTCAGGATGTCTTTTCTGTTCTCTTTGACTTCCTCAGAGCCAGCGAACATTTTCTCAAGAGCTTCCCAGAGCTCTTTGGCAGTTTTGTAGCTTCTGCAGTTATGAAAAACTTTATTTGGAAGGCACATTTGGATAGCTCCTAGTGCCTTGAAGTCTACCTCCATCTTTTTTATATCCTCTTCTGAGTACTTGGAGGGATCCTTTGGAACTGATGGTCCTCCAGAGTCAGCAGATGCCACCATTGGAATGTAGGGTCCATCCCTGATGGATTTCCACATTCCGTACTCTTGATAGCAGAAAAAACTTTCCATGCGATTTTTCCACATGTCGTAGTCTTCTCCCGACACCAATCTTGGTGGTCGGTTGATGCTGCCGATGTCTTCAAACCCGTTGCTTTGTGCCATTTTTGTTCTTGGTGACTTGATGAAAGAGAGAGTTTAGAATAGAACCAGAAGTGATTAAACAAGTGTTAGTTTGTTTAATCTGAGCCAAAGCTCTGATACCACTTGTAGGATCATGAAATTACAAGATGGTTCTGTTCTTAGTTGAGATTGGCGGAAACAATAACAACTACACAATTACAATCGAGTAGACAGAAAGAATACTGATAAGAACACTGTTGTATTAAGCTTTGAGAATAAACGATTACAAGTGAAAACTCTAATTCAAAAGCACACTTACAATGAAGTGTTTACACAATATTTATACTAACTTAGAATCAAGACAGACCCTTGATTCTAAGAATCAGATCGAACACAGACCGTTGATCGTTTATACAAAAGCTAATAATACACGTTAATGCTAAACTAGCTAACTTTATTGAAGCGTCTTCTTTATGCATCATTGCTTGCATGTCTAGAGAAGAGCATTACTAAGTTTCATTGGTTGTGCCATTTAGGTTCCTTCTACTTTGAGTGTGTCAGTTGCTTTTGCAGAAAGTTTTCAGTGACGCTTGGCATGGATAGTCAGCTGCAACGATTTGTCTTCAAGGAACATAGCTATCAGCAGCAAGAATGAGAATGATGCTGCTGATAAGCCTATCAGTAGCAACAAGTGCTGAATGCTGCTGATAAGCCTATCAGCAGCAACATGTGTTGAGTGCTGTTTATAAGCCTATCAGCAGCAACATGTGTTGAGTGCTGCTGATAAGCCTATCAGCATCATTTGTACTTAGAATAATTTAGAAGCCATCAGTCTTTGGTTCTACACATAGTCAAATCCGTATCAATTGCATTCAATTCAGAAAAACTAACGCGTCTTAATAACGTAAATCCCTCGCAGATCAATCACGTACGTACCTAAACCATTAACAGGACCCGATTCACTCTCAATTCAATGAATTTACACGAAATCAAGTCTCCCCATCCATTTCGGTCAAATTAAAATCAAAACAGCTAATCCGCGTGAAATTAAACGAATTAAATCATGCGTACACCTTCGCCTAGTCCCTTACAAAATGTCTGAACCGATAATCGCATCTCATTTCGCCTTTGGAATCCTGTCGATCACAAAGAACAGTCGGAGCAAGCCCGTAGCCGCCTGCCTTCGTGCCCAAACCAAATTCGTAAGTTTTGGTATCATTCGACTCGTTTTCAAGTCCTTATCAGAAGCCCCATATTCAATTGTAAGAACAGAACCTATCAAACATGAATCGAATTAGGGTTCTTGTTCTTATGATTGTATTTTATGATTTGGGGATTTGATAAAATTCACTTTTCGTATTTTAATTTCCGGGTTACTATCAAGACCAACGAACCACCTAGTTCAGCCGGTTACGACACTCGGACCTGAACTAGGCGGTGTGGGTTCGAAACCCACGGCCCGCGCGACCGGGCTGACTTTTTGCGCCCTCATTAAAAACCAAAACCGGTCCCATCTCTGTCGCGTGTTAAATCGATTCGGAACCCAATTCAATCACCGGACCCGCCTCCTGGTCCAGTGGTATGTTCGTCCGGCACACCCAGCACATACCCGGGTTCGAGTCCCTATGGTCTATTTAATTTTTAAAAAACCGTTTTTAAGTCTCCAAAAATTTTAAAAAAATTATTTTTAAAAACTTTACAATTATTAAAACAGAATGAAACCAGTTTTACAATATTTGCATAAAAATCTCTATTTTTATAAAATTATTTGTTGAATACTCAATTTAAATTATATAATTTTTTTGAGAAAATTATTTATAAAATTGGTGACAAATTTTATAAACAATTTATACAAAGTTTTATAAAATTTAAATTTTATTTCTAACACTCAAAAAAAATAATATGTTCTAATTAAAAACAATTAATTATCATCTTCAATTTAAGTGGCAAATAACTAAATAAATCAAATTATTATTTATTACATTTTGTAAATCATACATAGAATTCAATTACATTTAAATATAAATTACATTTTGTAAATCATGCATAGAATTTAATTATATTTAAATAAATCACATACCTTTATAAATAAATAACAATTATTTATTTAATTTATATTTAAACAAAAATTGTTATTTAGGTTATACTTAACAAAACCTAATACCTACATTATTTTTATAACTAAATAAATAATAATTATTTAATTTATTTAGTTATTCAAACCCAAACCCTAATTAAAATATTCTAAAACTATTCATTTCAAATCTTTCATTTTATACAACACCTTTAAGTACAAACCGCAATTTCCTACACTTCTATACATTCTATGACACAACTCTTTGTACACACATTTAATTAAATCCGAGACTTAGACCTACACTATGGTACACATTATTAATTTAATATATATTACCCACTAGGTTAACGTTGTGAGTTACAAGGATCTTTTGCTACCTAGTCTCACGTGCTAGCTACACCCTTCATCCAAGTGAGTATTACATAGCCCCTTTTACACTATTTTACATATTTTGGGGGAAGCATGAACTCTATACACACAATTGTTTAAATTTACATAAACTACACAAACACAAATCCTCTTTACATTCATGTATGCAAAATTTGAGCTTTATGTTAGAGTGCTAGGTGTGTTAACTGTTTGTGTGCAATTTATGTACAATCATTAACTATTCAAGCCGACAGTTAACAATTATAGATCTATTGAGTCTGACAAACCCACCCAGATTGGGGTGATTGTTACCGACAACACAATTTGCATGCTAGTTACAAAGGTTTGATTGTACTTGGGTTACACAATAGTTGCTCCACATAAATGCCTTATTTTATCATGTTATGTAAGGATTTGATTATTAACATCTATACACTATTTATGTATAAACCTGTGTATTCTCACCAACTTTTTAGTTGATCTTATTTTATTCATGTTTCAGGTGCTAATGTGTGATTTTGATCAAGACTCGCTACACATAAGTTTTGGACCTAGTTAATTTTAATAAAGGATTTATATATTTCATTTTATGTACTTGGTTTGATTTTTTTTTGTCTTAAATCTATACAATGAATTTGAATGATTAATATTTTTCAATTTAGTTGACCTTGTGCTCATGAACAGTCAACATGTCCCGCCCCGACGTTTCCGCCGTCGGTTGGGGTGTGACAGATTGGTATCAGAGCCTTGGTTATAGGGAACTAGGTTATTTGACACCCTTGACCTAGACTATAACTTTAGGACACCCACTTATGCCATGCTTCATGATTATGTGATATGTGCTACATGCTATGTGTTACATGCTTACTATGATTAGTTATTATTGATGCCTTACTTGTTAAAATTCATGACTTATTAGACTATACTTAAATAATAGACTAAATAAACAACATCCCTACCTATACCCTAAAGCCTCATAACCTTCTTACATATTTCTCTATCATCATCTTCTTAGCATGTGGAAACTTCATGGACCTAAATCTAAAAAAAAAAAATCTTTATTCCCTCGTTAAGATTTTTAAACTTTGTTAATTATTTGAGGACACGTGCAATCTGGAAGGGTGACACCTGTATTCTGGGTTTTCTGTCTAGGAAAGCATTTCGTATAAATCCTAATCAACCGAGGGACCCGTATGCTTTCCTGGGAATTCCCGGGATGAGTGTTTACCTATAGGCTAAAGCATGTCTCCTTGAAAATTATATGAGTTTAATCAACCTTAATGTGTCATAGTATTCAAGTGATTTTATCACTATTTGAGTACAATACAAACAATGATTAACTATTCTATTTGTTATCTTATCCTCTTTAAATCCAATCAACTTTCATAATTTCTTACATCTTTTCTTGTGTTGTGCAAATCTGTAGAATGCCTCCCCGTCGTGCAACCGTGACCAACAATAACACTGATATTGCTGCTGTCCTTGCCCAGCTTGTAACTCAACTCACTCAAGCTAATGGGGCCACAAATGGTAACCATGGAACAAATGGTGGTGGTGGTGCCAACCCACCATAATGCACCTTCAAGCACTTCAATTCATGTAATCCTTTTAAGTTCTATGGTACCGAGGGAGCCACAGGACTCCTTCAATGGTTCGAAAGTATTGAGGGCACCTTCCTCAATAGTGACTGCCCCGATAACCTTCGTGTTTTTCATGCCACAAGTGTCTTTCAAAAACGGGCACTCACGTGGTGGAATGGGGAAAAGAGAACTAGAGGCATGGAAGTAGCAATGGCCTTACCATGGGATGAGGTTAAGAGACTAATGACTGAAGAGTTCTACCCTCGGAATGAGGTGAAGAAACTGGAAGCTGAGTTTTGGGATCTTACCCAAAATAGTGGTGAGAGTCTGGCTTATAGAACTCGGTTCCATGAGTTGAGTCTCCTTGTGCCCCATATGGTTACACCTTTATCCCGCTGCATTGAGAAGTACATTAGTGGGTTACCTAGGCAGATTTAGGATACTGTCTTAGGGAGAAATCCCGCAACACTTGAAGATGCTATCCGCATATCTGCTACTTTAACCGACAACCATGTCAAAGCAGGGACTCTGACTAGAAGTGGCACCAAAAAAGTTCCCGACACCATAACCCCTTCTGCACACATCAAAGAAGCCAAAACTGAACCCTACCACAATAATAAGAAAAGAAAGGCTAAGAATTATGCTGTGGTCACTCCTGCTATCCCTGTTAACCAAGTTGCTCCCATGGCTCAAGCACCAGCCAAGAAGCCGTATGTTGGGATCTACCCACTCTGTGCCACATGCAATTATCACCATCTCCAAAACATTCCATGTCGCCTCTGCACCCATTGTGGAAAATATGGCCATACAATGTTTGTAGAGCCAAGACACTTGCAGATCAAGTCAACCCACCAACCTGAACCAGCCAACAAGTGGCTAATCAAGGTGTTCCCGCTATTGCAAATGGGCGTGCTTGTTATGAATGTGGCAACCCAAATCATTTCCGTGACCAGTGCCCGAAGTTCATCAATGCTAGACAAGGCGGAACTCGTGGGCATGCTTTAAATATAAACGCCAATGAAGCTCAGGCCAACAATGATGTGGTCAACGGTACATTCCTTGTTAATAGTCAATATGCCTCCATTTTATTTGATACCGGTGCCGATAAAAGTTTTGTGTCACTTAACTTTGAACCCTTACTTGCAAAAACACGATCCAAATTTGAGAAAACCTTCACTGTCGAAGCAGAAAATGGTGACTCTCTTACAATTGACTTCGTTATCCACGACTGCTCTCTAGAACTTAATTATCATACATTTCCAATCAACCTTGTGCCAATGCCCCTAGGAAGTTTTGATATCATCATAGGCATGGATTGCTGTCAAATCACCATGCCGAAGTCATCTGTTTTGAGAAGTGCATCCGAATACCCCTTCCATCGGGGGAAACGTTAAGAGTCTTTGGTGAAAAGCCTTGCAAAGGACTCAAATTAATGTCATGCACTACCGCCCAAAAGTACCTACGAAAGAAGTACGTAACCTTCTTAGCCCATATTGTTCAAAAAGATGTCAAAGAGAAGAGTATTCAAGACATCCCCATCATCCGGGACTTTCCTGAAGTTTTCCCCGAAGATCTATCCGATCTTCCACCTGTCCGACAAGTAGAATTTTGCATTGACCTTGTACCTGGAGCTAACCCCGTGGCTAGAGCTCCTTACCATTTTGCACCTTCTAAAATGCAAGAACTTGCAAGTCAACTCCAAGAGCTCTCCGACAAGGGCTTCATCCGTCCAAGTCATTTACCGTGGGGTGCACCCGTCTTATTCGTCAAGAAGAAGGATGGATCATTCCGTATGTGTATTGACTACCGCGAGCTCAACAAGTTTACCATTAAAAATCGTTATCCCTTGCCTAGAATTGATGATATATTTGATCAACTTCAAGGTTCTACTTGCTTCTCGAAGATTGATCTTCGATCTGGTTATCACCAACTCCGTGCACAAGAGGAAGATATTCCAAAGACTGCCTTCCGAACAAGGTATGGTCACTACGAGTTTATGGTCATGTCTTTTGGGCTAACCAATGCACCCGCGGTTTTCATTGACCTCATGAATCGTGTATGTAAACCGTACCTTGATAAATTCGTGATCGTCTTCATTGATGATATCTTAATATACACCAAGACTAAATCCGATCATGAGCAACACCTTAGCTTGGTTTTGGACCTCTTGAGGAAAGAACAACTATATGCCAAATTCTCCAAATGTGAATTTTGGCTAAAGGAGGTTCAATTCCTGGGTCATATCGTCAACGAAAAAGGAATTCATGTTGACCCTGCTAAGATCGAAGCTATTAAGAATTGGAATGCCCCTAAGACCGGTCTTGCGGGATATTATCGTCGTTTCATTTCAAATTTCTCTAAGATTGTTGTTCCCCTCACCGGTTTGACCCACAAGGGTAAACCTTATGAATGGGGACCAAAACAAGAAGAAGCCTTCCAAACTCTCAAACAAAAGTTGTGTAATGCTCCTATTTTGACTCTCTCTGATGGGAATGATGATCTAGATGTCTACTGTGATGCCTCCAACCAAGGTCTCGGTTGTGTCCTCATGCAACCAGGCAAGGTGATCGCTTACGCATCAAGGCAACTTAAGATCCATGAGAAGAATTATACAACGCATGACCTCGAATTGGGTGCGGTTGTATTCGCATTGAAGATTTGGAGACATTACCTTTATGACACAAAATGTGTGGTGTTCATCGACCATAAAAGTCTCCAACACATCTTCAACCAAAAAGAACTCAATATGAGGCAACGACGTTGGGTTGAACTCCTTAACGACTATGACTGCGAGATTCGGTACCATCTCGACAAAGCGAATGTTGTAGCCGACGCTTTGAGTCGAAAGGACCATGTCATGCTTCATTGTGTCCGAATTTAAACCGACATTCAAAATCGCATCCTAGAAGCTCAACACGTCTCGGTCACCGAGGGTAACATGTACGAGGAAATGTCGTGTGGTCTTGAACTACATCTTGTATAAAAACCCAATGGCTTACTTTACTACTTGAACCGTATCTGGCATCCCGATCGCGAAAATCTCCGTACATTTCTCATGAACAAAACTCACAAGACTCGTTATTCTATTGATCCTGGTGCAGATAAAATATACCAAGACCTTCGCCAACAATATTGGTGGCCCGGTATGAAGAAAGACATGGCTCTCTATGTTGCTAAATGTCTAACTTACTCCAAATTCAAGGCCGAGCACCAACGTCCATCCGGCTTACTTGAACAACCAAAAATTCCCGGGTTGAAATGGGAGAACTTAGCTATGGATTTCATTACTAAACTCCCTCACACCTCAAGTGGTTATGATAGAATTTGGGTGATCATTGACCACCTCACCAAATCTGCTCATTTATTGCCCATCTGTGAAGACTATCGAGTTGAGAAATTGGCCCGAATTTACATTGATGAAATTGTGAGCCGTCACGGTGTTCCCTTAAACATAATCTCCGATATAGATGCTCGATTCACCTCCCGTTTCTGGCAATCTCTCCAAACTGCTCTTGGTACACGATTGGATTTGAGCACGGCTTACCATCCCCAAACTGAAGGTCAGACCGAGCTAACAATCCAAACTCTTGAGGACATGCTTCAAGCTTGCGTAATTGATTTTGGTGGCAATTGGGATTCACATCTATCCCTAATTGAGTTCTCTTACAACAATAGCTACCACACAAGTATCAACATGGAACTCTCTATGGTCGTAAGTGTTGTTCTGCTATCTGTTGGAATGAGATTGGTGAAGCACAAATCACCGGTCCCGAGCTAATTCAAGAAACATCCGACAAGATCATCCAAATCCGTGACAACATTCGAGTAGTGAGGAGTCGACAAAAGAGTTATGCCGATAAACGACGAAAACCCTTGGAATTCCAAGTCGGTGATGTCACACCCCGACCGATGGCGGAATCATCGGGGCGGGACATGTAAGACTGTTCATAGCACATGGTTGACTAGATTGAAATATATTAACGTCAAATTTCCATTACAAATAATCCAAGTACAAACCAAATTCAAACAAAGAAACATAAAACAACTCATAGAATTCTTGATTTAAATTGCTAAGTCCAAATCCTATATTGAGCACGTCTTGAATCATTCACACATATTAGGGCCTGAAACATGAATAAAATAAAGTCAACTAAAAATTTGGTGAGTATAACACAGTTGTATATAGATAGCATATAGTTGAAAACAAATCCTTTACATATCATGATAAATAAGGCATTTATGAGGAGCAGCTATTGTGTAACTATGTACAACCAAACCTTGTAACTAGCATGCAAAAATTGTGTTGTCGGTTTCAATCACCGCGAACCTGGGTGGGTTTGTCAGACTCAATAGATTTATCATTAAAAACCGTCGGCTTGTATAGTTAATGATTGCACATAATCGCATACAAAGGTTAGCACACCTAGCACTCGGGCATAAAGCTCAAATTGCACACATGAAAGTACTTAGGATTTGTACTTTGTGTTGTTTGTGTAAATGTAAGGTGTAATTTGAATAATGTTCATGTTCCACCCCAAAAGTGTAAAAGAGTAAAAAGGGGTTATGAAATACGCACTTGATGAGGAGGTGTAGCGAACAAGGATAATAGATAGAAAAATAAAGATCCTCGAGTGCACAAATTAACCTAAAGAGTAATGTATGTTGTATCAAATAGTGTGCACAACAGTGTAAGTTAAATGATGGTTTGGACTTGAGTAAAATGTTATTGATTTGAACTTGGATGTGTTGAATAAAATATAAAGTTTAAAATGAATATTATCAAAACATTTTGATTAAGGTTTGAGTTTGAATAAACAATTAAGTAAGGTATAAAATTATTGCTTATGAAAATAAATAAATAATTGATTTTGTTTAAACATGAATTAAATAAATAGTCATTATCTTATTCATTTATAAAAATTTGTAACTTAGACATTTAAAATATCATTTATGTGTAAGCTTTTACAATAAATATAAATTTAATTTTTATAACTTTAAATAAATAAAATTTATGCCAAGATTAAACTTTTAATCCTTTCAAAAACAGAAAACATATTTTTATAAAATTTGAAACATTTATTGATTGAAAAATATAAAATTATAATTCTGTTAAAATTTCTAAGTCACACACGACCTTGCGTCGGAAGGGCACGATCGTGCTCAAGCCACGGGCGCGACCGGGTTGATCATCAGAGGGCACAAACTAGACAAGTCAACAGGCACGACCGTGCCTTGGATCGGCACGGTCGTGTCTATGATTTTTAGACACAACAGAGGCTAGCCCAAAGGGCATGACTAGGTCTGGACAGGAGGACACGACCGCGCTGCTAGTCGGCACGACCGCACTACATGAGGCACGGCCGCGCTAGATGATTAGCGCGACCGTGTCTCTTCCAAATCAGACACGAATTGAGCAAATCTTGTATTTATAGCGTTGGAATTGATAGGGCTTTTGATTACGGAGTTGTTACGAGTCTATTTATATAAATTAATCGTATGTAAATCGTGTTTAAGAGTAGAATCGATTAAATCATTTTTATTAAAACGATAGTTTCGGTTCTGGATGATTTCTGTAAGGGAAGCCCAGATTAACATGGGGCTTTCGATCTAAATACTAAAACGGATAATAACAAGTGATCAATTACCCGAAAGAGTAGGGAATCGATGGAGGTCGGTAGAAGGAAGTTCCGGCGATGTCAAGATTGGCTTCCGGCGACTTCTGCTGCGATTCCGGCTGATTCAACCCCTTTAGAACCTTTGAGATGATCGGAGGATCGAGTTCCTTGATTATTTGGTAGCAATTGGATCGAAAATAGAGATTTGAGGCTTGGGAGATAATTTGGACGGTTTCTTTTGAGAGTAATTTTATTTTGGAAATGATAATGGTAATTGACGGAGATATTTTCCTTGATAACAAAAGTAAAACGTAAATCAGATTTGAATTCGAACGATCGAGCGTTTTGAAACTGCATTTACGTTTCGACTGTTACGCAGGCGCGACCGTGCCCCAGAGAGGCGCGACCGTGCTTAGGCACTGGGCGCGATCGTTCCAGGACCAGTCGCGCGATCGTGCCGAGGCACTTGGCGCGACCGTGCCAGGACGAAGCACGACCGTGCTAATTAGGGTTTCTTGATAAATTTTCAACTTTAGTCCTTGACTTTTCAGGTTTGATTAGTTTGAAATAAATAGTTACTTGTATAGCGTTTAAGTGTATATAATCGAGCAAAACTTGTAAATTTGTATCAAATCATTGCATTTAGTTTATGGCGAGAAAAATATTAAGACAGTGCACGGGTATTGAGTTCGAAATACATTACATTGAATTGAAATATGAATACTAAAATCAGAAATGTTACAGTCTCCCCATGTTGAGAGAATTTCATCCCGAAATTTAGTTTGAGGAAGCGATGGTATCGGTAAAAAGATGAGGGTACTTGAGCTTCATTTGGTCTTCTCGTTCCCAAGTGAACTCAGGACCACGCTTAGATTCCCAACGAACTTTGACAATAGGAATGCGACTTCGCTTGAGCTGTTTGACTTCACGATCCATAATTTCCACCGGCTTCTCAACGAAGTGCATCGTTTCATCAATGCGCATGTCGTCAAGCGGTATATGGAGATTTTCATCAGCGGGACACTTCTTCAGATTAGATATATGAAATGTAGGATGTACATTGCCAAGAGATGGAGGTAACTCGAGTTTGTAAGTCACTTTCCCAATCCTTTCAAGGATTTTGAATGGACCAACATAACGAGGTGCTAACTTGCCTTTCTTTCCAAAACGGATCACGCCCTTCCATGGAGACACCTTAAGAAGAACAAGATCGCCGACTTGGAATTCCAAGGGTTTTCGACGTTTGTCGGCATAACTCTTTTGCCGACTCCTCGCTACTCGAATATTGTCACGGATTTGAATAATCTTGTCGGATGTTTCTTGAATTAACTCGGGACCGGTGATTTGTGCTTCACCAATCTCGTTCCAACAGATAGGGGAACGACACTTGCGACCATAGAGAGCTTCGAATGGAGCCATGTTGATACTTGTGTGGTAGCTATTATTGTAAGAGAACTCAATGAGGGATAAATGTGAATCCCAATTGCCACCAAAATCGATTAAGCTCTAAGCATGTCTTCAAGAGTTTGGATTGTTCGCTTGGTTTGACCATCAGTTTGCGGATGGTAAGCCGTGCTCAAATCCAATCGAGTACCAAGAGCCTTTTAGAGAGATTACCAAAATCGAGAGGTGAACCGAGCGTCTCTATCGGATATTATGTTCAATGGAACACCATGACGGCTCACAACTTCATAATTGTAAATTCGGGCTAGTTTCTCCACTTTGAAGTCTTCACGGATAGGCAAGAAATGAGCGGATTTAGTGAGACGATCAATGATCACCCAAATACTATCATATCCACTCGAGGTGCGAGGGAGTTTGGTAATAAAATCCATGGTTAAGTTCTCCCATTTCCACACGGGAATTTCCGGTTGTTCAAGCAAACCAGAAAGACGTTGATGTTCGGTTTTGACTTTGGAGCAGGTTAAACATTTGGCAACATAAAGAGCAATGTCCTTTTTCATACCGGGCCACCAATATTGTTGGAGAAGATCTTGGTACATTTTATCCACACCAGGATGAATAGAATAACGAGTCTTATGAGCTTCGTTCATGAGAAATGTACGGAGATCGTCGCGATCGGGAACCCAAATACGGTTCAAGTAATAAAGTAATCCATTGGGTTTTGATTCAAGAAGAAGTTCAACACCACACGACATTTCTTCATACATGTTACCTCGGTGACTGAGACGTGTTGAGCTTCTAAGATGCGGGTTTGAATATCGGTTTGAATTCGGGCACAATGAAGCATAACATGGTCCTTTCGACTCAAAGCGTCGGCTACAACATTCGCTTTGCCGAGATGGTAACGAATCTCGCAGTCATAGTCGTTAAGGAGTTCAACCTAACGTCGTTGCCTCATATTGAGTTCTTTTTTGTTAAAGATATGTTGAAGACTTTTGTGGTCGGTGAACACCACACATTTTGTGCCATATAGGTAATGTCTCCAAATCTTTAATGCGAATACGACCGCACCCAGCTCGAGATCGTGCGTCGTATAATTCTTCTCATGAACTTTGAGTTGCCTTGATGCATAAGCGATTACTTTGCCTCGTTGCATGATAACACAACCAAGACCTTGGTTAGAAGCATCACAATAGACAACTAAATCATCATTTCCATCGGGGAGAGTCAATATGGGAGCATTGCCCAACTTTTGCTTGAGGGTTTGGAAAGCTTCTTCTTGTTTCGGTCCCCATTCATAAGTCTTACCCTTGTGGGTCAAAGCGGTAAGAGGGACAGCAATCTTTGAGAAGTTTGAGATGAAGCGACGATAATAACCCGCAAGACCAAGAAATGAACAAACTTCTGTAGGAGTCTTCGGGGCATTCCAATTCTTAATCGTTTCAATCTTAGCAGGATCAACATGAATACCCTTGTCGTTGACGATGTGACCAAGAAATTGAACTTCCTTTAGCCAGAATTCACATTTGGAGAATTTGGCATATAGTTGTTCTTTTCTCAAGAGGTCCAAAACCAATCTAAGGTGTTGTTCATGATCGGTTTTAGTCTTGGAATAGATTAAGATATCGTCAATGAAGACGATCACGAATTTATCAAGGTACGGCTTGCACACACGATTCATGAGATCCATGAAAACTGCGGGTGCATTGGTTAGCCCGAAAGGCATAACCATGAACTCGTAATGACCATATCTTGTTCGGAAGGCAGTCTTAGGAATGTCATCTTCTTGAACACGAAGCTGATGATAACCGTATCGAAGATCAATCTTTGAGAAACAAGTAGAACCTTGAAGTTGATCAAAGAGATCATCGATTCTAGGCAAAGGATAACGGTTCTTGATAGTAAGCTTGTTAAGTTCGCGGTAGTCATTACACATGCGAAATGATCCATCCTTCTTCTTAACAAATAAGACGGGTGCACCCCACGGTGAATGACTTGGGCGAATGAAACCTTTGTCGGAGAGCTCTTGAAGTTGACTTGCAAGCTCTTGCATTTCGGAAGGTGCAAGACGATAAGGAGCTCTAGCAACGGGGTTAGCTCCAGGTATAAGATCAATACGGAACTCTACTTGACAAACGGGAGGAAGAACGGATAAATCTCTAGGAAAAACTTCGGGGAAATCCTGAATGATCGGAATGTCTTGGATACTCTTCTCCTTGACGTCCTTTTGAACAATATGAGCTAAGAAAGCAATGTACTTCTTTCGTAAGTACTTTTGAGCGGTAGTACACGACATCAACTTAAGTCCCTTGCAGGGCTTTTCACCAAAAACCCTTAAGGTTTCTCCCGGTGGTAGCGGAATTCGGATACACTTTTCAAAGCAAATGACTTCGGCATGATGATTTGATAGCCAATCCATGCCTATGATGATATCAAAGCTTCCTAGTGGCATTGGAACAAGGTTGATTGGGAATGTGTGATCATTAAGTTCTAAAGAGCAATCATAAATAATGGACTCAATTGTAAGGGAGTCACCATTTGCTACTTCAACGGTAAATGTTTTCTCTAATTGGGACCGAGTCTGTGCAAGTAAAGGTTCAAAATTAAGTGACACAAAACTTTTATCGGCTCCGGTATCGAATAAAATGGAGGCATATTGACTATTAACAAGAAACATACCATTGATCACGTCATTGATGGCTTGAGCTTCGTTGGCGTTTATGTTGAACGCACGCCCACGAGCTCCACCTTGTCTAGCATTTGCATGTCTTGGACATTGATCATGAAAATGGTTCGGGTCACCACAGTCATAACAAGCACGCCCATTAGCAATGGCGGGAGCACCTTGGTTAGCCACTTGAGGTACGGTTCGGTTTGGAGGGTTGACTTGGCCCGTAAGAGCTTTGGTCCTACAAACACTAACCGTATGACCATATCTCCCACAATAAGTACAAAGGCAACATGGGATGTTTTGGGGATGATGGTAGTTGCAGGCGGCACAAATTGGGTAGATTCCAACATATGGCTTTTTAACCGGTGTTTGAACCATAGGTGCAGCTTGGATAACCGGAATAGTAGGAGTAACCACAACAAAATTTCTAACTTTCCTCTTTCTATTATTGCGAGAGGGCTCGGTTGTGGCTTCTTTTTTGTGAGGGGTTACGGTTTCAGAAACTTTCTTAGAACCCTTTTTGGTAAGAGTTCCAGCTTTCACATGATTATCAGTTAGGGTAGCGGCTAGACGAATAGCATCTTCCAGAGTAGCAGGATTTCTACCTAAGACAGTATCTTGGATTTGTCTTGGTAGCCCACCAATATACTTTTCGATACAACGGGACAAAGGAGTGACCATGTGGGGCGCGAGAAGACTCAACTCATGGAACCGAGTTGTATATGCTAAGCTTTCCCCACTATCTTGGGCAAGATCCCAAAATTCAGCTTCCAACTTTTTCACTTCATTTCGAGGGCAGAACTCCTCGGTCATAAGCCTTTTGACCTCATCCCAAGGTAAGGCCATAGCTATGTCAACACCCTTATTCCTTTTCTCCCCATTCCACCATGTAACCGTTTTTGTAGGACACTTGTAGCATGACGAACACGGAGGTTGTCGGGACAGTCACTATTGAGAAAGGTATTCTCAATGCTTTTAAACCATTGAAGGAGTCCAGTAGCTCCTTCGGTTCCATAAAAATTGAGGGGATTGCACGAGTTGAAGTGTTTGAAGGTGCATTGAGATGGATTGTTACCACCATTTCCACCATTATTACCACTATTGCTTCCATTTCCACCATGGTTGCCATTGGTGGCTCCATTGGCTTGGGTGAGTTGTGTCACCAATTGAGTAAGAATAGTAGCAATGTCGGTGTTGGCGTTGGTTGCGGGAGCACGACGAGGAGGCATTCTACAGATTTTCACAAGATAAGAAAGATTGTAAGAACTTATGAGATTTGATAGGATTTAATAGAATGAGATAATAAAAATAGATATTCTTAGTTTGGATTGTACTCAAAAGTGACAAAATCACTTGAATACTATGGCACATTAAGGTTAATTAAACTTATATAATTTTTCAGGGAGACATGCTTTAGCCTATAAGTAAACACTCATCACGGGAATTCCCAGGAATGCATACGGGTCCCTCGGTTGATTGGGATTTATGCGAAATGTTTTCCTAGACAGAAAACCCAAAATACAGGTGTCACCCTTCCAGATTGCACGTGTCCTCAAATAATTTAACAAGTTTAAAAACCTTAACGAAGAAATAAAAATTTTAGAGATTTTTTTGCTTCAATAATTTTTTTTCACATGCTAAGAAAAGATAAAGATAGAAAGAAGATAAAAATATTATGAGGTTTTAGAATATAGGAACGGATATTATTTAATAAATTATTATTTAAGAAGATCCTACTAAGTCATGATAACAAGTAAGGTATCAAATATAATAATAATTAATCATGGTAAGCATGTAGCACATAGCATGTAACACATAGCACAAAAATCATGAAACATAGTATAAGTGGGTGTCCTAAAGTTATAGTCTAGGTTAAGGTGTCTAATAACCTAATTCCCTATAACCAAGGCTCTGATACCAATCTGTCACACCCCGACCGATGGCGGAATCATCGGGGCGGGACATGTAAGACTGTTCATAGCACATGGTTGACTAGATTGAAATATATTAAAGTCAAATTTCCATTACAAATAATCCAAGTACAAACCAAATTCAAACAAAGAAACATAAAACAACTCATAGAATTCTTGATTTAAATTGTTAAGTCCAAATCCTATATTGAGCACGTCTTGAATCATTCTCACATATTAGGGCCTGAAACATGAATAAAATAAAGTTAACTAAAAAATTGGTGAGTATAACACAGTTGTATATAGATAGCATATAGTTGAAAACAAATCCTTTACATATCATGATAAATAAGGCATTTATGGGGAGCAGCTATTGTGTTACCATGTACAACCAAACCTTGTAACTAGCATGCAAAAATTGTGTTGTCGGTTTCAATCACCGCGCACCTGGGTGGGTTTGTCAGACTCAATAGATCTATCATTGAAAACCGTCGGCTTGTATAGTTAATGATTGCACATAATCGCATACAAAGGTTAGCACACCTAGCACTCGGGCATAAAGCTCAAATTGCACACATGAAAGTAATTAGGATTTGTACTTTGTGTTGTTTGTGTAAATGTAATATGTAATTTGAATAATGTTCATGTTCCACCCCAAAAGTGTAAAAGAGTAAAAAGGGGCTATGAAATACTCACTTGATGAGGAGGTGTAGCGAACAAGGATAATAGATAGAAAAATAAAGATCCTCGAGTGCACAAATTAACCTAAAGAGTAATGTATGTTGTATCAAATAGTGTTCACAACAGTGTAAGTTAAATGATGGTTTGGACTTGAGTAAAATGTTATTGATTTGAACTTGGATGTGTTGAATAAAATATAAAGTTTAAAATGAATATTATCAAAACATTTTGATTAAGGTTTGAGTTTGAATAAACAATTAAGTAAGGTATAATATTTTTGCTTATAAAAATAAATAAATAATTGATTTTGTTTAAACATGAATTAAATAAATAGTCATTATCTTATTCATTTATAAAAATTTGTAACTTAGACATTTAAAATATCATTTATGTGTAAGCTTTTACAATAAATATAAATTTAATTTTTATAATTTTAAATAAATAAAATTTATGCCAAGATTAAACTTTTAATCCTTTCAAATACAGAAAACATATTTTTATAAAATTTGAAACATTTATTGATTGAAAAATATAAAATTATAATTCTGTTAAAATTTCTGAGTCACACACGACCGTGCCTCGGAAGGGCACGATCGTGCTCAAGCCACGGGCGCGACCGGGTTGATCAACAGAGGGCACAAACTAGACAAGTCAACAGGTACGATCGTGCCTTGGATCGGCACGGTCGTGTCTATGATTTTTAGACACAACAGAGGCTAGCCCAAAGGGCATGAATAGGTCTGGACAGGAGGACACGACCGCGCTGCTAGTCGGCACGACCGCGCTACATGAGGCACGGTCGCGCTAGATGATTAGCGCGACCGTGTCTCTTCCAAATCAGACACGAATTGAGCAAATCTTGTATTTATATCGTTGGAATTGATAGGGCTTTTGTTTACGGAGTTGTTACGAGTCTATTTATATAAATTAATCGTATGTAAATCGTGTTTAAGAGTAGAATCGATTAAATCATTTTTATTAAAACGATAGTTTCGGTTCTGGATGATTTCTGTAAGGGAAGCCCAGATTAACATGGGGCTTTCGATCTAAATACTAAAACGAATAATAACAAGTGATCAATTACCCGAAAGAGTAGGGAATCGATGGAGGTCGGTAGAAGGAAGTTCCGGAGACGTCAAGATTGGCTTCTGGCGACTTCTGCTGCGATTCCGGCTGATTCAACCCCTTCAGAACCTTAGAGATGATCGGAGGATCGAGTTCCTTGATTATTTGGTAGAAATTGGATCGAAAATAGAGATTTGAGGCTTGGGAGATAATTTGGACGGTTTCTTTTGAGAGTAATTTGTATTTTAGAAATGATAATGGTAATTGACGAAGATATTTTCCTTGATAACAAAAGTAAAACGTAAATCGGATTTGAATTCGAACGATCGAGCGTTTTGAAACTGCATTTACGTTTCGAATGTCACGCAGGCGCGATCGTGCCCAAGAGAGGCGCGACCGTGCTTAGGCACTGGGCGCGATCATTCCAGGAACAGTCGCGCGATCGTGCCGAGGAACTTGGCGCGACCGTGCCAGGACGAAGCACGACCGTGCTAATTAGGGTTTCTTGATAAATTTTCAACTTTAGTCCTTGACTTTTCAGGTTTGATTAGTTTGAAATAAATAGTTACTTGTATAGCGTTTAAGTGTATATAATCGAGCAAAACTTGTAAATTTGTATCGAATCATTGCATTTAGTTTATGGCGAGAAAAATATTAAGACAGTGCACGGGTATTGAGTTCGAAATACATTACATTGAATTGAAATATGAATACTAAAATCAGAAATGTTACAGGTGATCTTGTCCTTATAAAGGTGTTTCAATGGAAGGGCGTGATCCGTTTTGGAAAAAAAGGCAAGTTAGCACCTCGCTATGTGGGTCCATTCAAGATCCTTGAAAGGATTGAGAAAGTCGCTTACGAACTCGAGTTACCCCCATCACTTGGCAATGTGCATCCTACATTTCATGTGTCCAATCTAAAGAAGCGTCTTGCTGATGAGAAACTCCATATACCTCTTGATGATGTGCGCATTGACGAAACGATGCACTTTGTTGAGAGACCCGTAGAAATTATGGATCGTGAAATCAAACAACTCAAGCGAAGCCGTATTACTATTATCAAAGTTCGTTGGGAATATAAGCGAGGACCCGAGTTTACTCGGGAACGTGAGGACCAAATGAAGCTCAAGTACCCGCACCTTTTTGCTGACCTAGTCGTCTAGACTAGCTAAATTTTGGGACGAAAACTCCTCAACATGGGGATACTGTAACCTTTCTGATTTTCATGTTTTCATTTTAGTACAATAAAGCATGTATGAATTTCAATATTAGTGAAGTGGTTATATCAAGCCCTAATTTTATCAAATACAGCTTCACAATTTCCACCCGCATTTATTTTAGAATCCCTATATGTATATATATATAATTAGACTTATGTGTACATATATATACACATTTACACTCAATTTACAAGTGATTTTACATTAGATTGGACCCTAAACCATTTGAACTCTCAAGCAATTAAACCTACACTTTCAATTTTGACTTTTAAACATCAATTTTGACTTTCCATGATCCGGTTGACTTTCAAAAGTCAAAGCAGCCCAAATCGTGATAATCCAAGGCTGCCTTCGAGGATTTCTAGTTGGTTTGGACTCCTCATGGTTACACAAACAAAAAAATCGACCCAATCCAGGCCCAATCAACAAATCAATTCGTTCAAACTCGCTGTCAAATTCAAATTTTGAAAGGATTTGACTTTGCATAGTCAAATCCGTATCAGTTGCATTCAATTTAGAAAAACTAACGCGTCTTAAACCCGTAAATCCCTCGCAGATCAATCACGTACGTACCTAAACCATTAACAGGACCCGATTCACTCTCAATTCAATGAATTTACGCGAAATCAAGCCTCCCGTCCATTTCGGTCAAATTAAAATCAAAAAAGCTAATCCACGTGAAATTAAACGAATTAAATCATGCGTACACCTTCGCCTAGTCCCTTACAACCTTTCTGAACCGATAATCGCATCTCATTTCGCCTCTGGAATCCTTTCGATCACGAAGAACAGTCAGAGCAAGCCTGTAGCCGCCTACATTCGTGCCCAAACCAAATTCATAAGTTTTGGTATCATTCGACTCGTTTTCGAGTCCTTATCAAAAGCCCCATATTCAATTGTAAGAACAGAACCCATCAAACACGAATCGAATTAGGGTTCTTGTTCTTATGATTGAATTTTCTGATTTGGGGATTTGATAAAATTCACTTTTCGTATTTTAATTTCCGGGTTACTATCAAGACCAGCGAACCACCTAGTTCAGCCGGTTAAGACACTTGGACCTGAACTAGGAGGTGTGGGTTCGAAACCCACGGCCCGCGAGACCGGCCTGACTTTTTGCGCCATCATTAAAAACCAAAACCGGTCCCATCTCTGTCGCATGTTAAATCTATTTGGAACCCAATTCAATCACCGGACCCGCCTCCTGGTCCAGTGGTTTGTTTGTCCGGCATACCCAGCACAGACCCGGGTTCGAGTCCCTGTGGTCTGTTTAATTTTAAAAAAACCGTTTTTAAGGATCCAAAAATTTTAAAAAAATTATTTTTAAAAACTTTACAATTATTAGAACAGAATGAAACCAGTTTTACAATTTTTGGATAAAAATCTCTATTTTTATAAAATTATTTGTTGAATACTCAATTTAAATTATGTAATTATTTTGAGTAAATTATTTATAAAATTGGTGACAATTTTTATAAACACTTTATACAAAGTTTTATAAAATTTAAATTTTATTTCTAACACTCAAAAAAAATAAAATAATATGTTCTAATTAAAAACAATTAATTATCATTTTCAATTTAAATGACAAATAAATAAATAAATCAAATTATTATTTATTACATTTTGTAAATCATACATAGAATTCAATTACATTTAAATATAAATTACATTTTGTAAATCATGCATAGAATTTAATTATATTTAAATAAATCACATACCTTTATAAATAAATAAATAAAGTAATAATTATTTATTTAATTTATATTTAAACAAAAATTGTTATTTAGATTATACTTAACAAAACCTAATACCTACATTATTTTTATAACTAAATAAATAAATAATAATTATTTAATTTATTTAGTTATTCAAATCCAAACCCTAATTAAAATATTCTAAAACTATTCATTTCAAATCTTTCATTTTATACAACACCTTTAAGTACAAACCGCAATTTCCTTCACTTCCATACATTCTATGATACAACTCTTTGTACACACATTTAATTAAATCTGAGACTTAGACCTAGACTATGGTACACATTATTAATTTAATATATATTACCCACTTGGTTAACGTTGTGAGTTACAAGGATCATTTTGCTAACTAGTCTCGCGTGCTAGCTACACCCTTGATCCAAGTGTGCAGGATCGTGAAAGTACAAGATGGTTCTGTTCTTAGTTGAAATTGGTGGAAACAATAGCAACTACACATGTATAATCGAGTAAACAGAAAGAATACTAATAAGAACACTGTTGTATTAAGCTTTTGTGAATAAATGATTACAAATGAAAACTCAATCAAAAAGCACTCATACAATGAAATGTTTACACAGTATTTATACTAACTTAGAATCAAGACAGACCCTTGATTCTAAGGATCAGATCTAACACAGACCGTTGATCTTTTGTATAAAGCTAACAATACAAGTTTAGTCTAAACTAGCTAACTTTATTGAAGCGTCTTCTTTATGCATCTTTACTTGCATGCTTGGAGAAGAACATTGTTGTCCGTCATTGGTTGCACCATTGAGGTTCCTTCTGCTTTGAGTGTGTCAGTAGCTTTTGCAAAAAGTTGTCAGTGACGCTTGGAATGGATAGTCAGCTGCAACGATTTATCTTCAAGGCACAAGTCTGCCAGCAGCATTGATGAGGATCAGCAGCAAGATGTGACCATCCAAAGCTGCTGATGATTTGCCTATCAGCAGCATCAAGTGTTGATGCTGCTGAGAAGCCTATCCGTAGCAACTCTGGTCTTCAGCAGATAAGGCTATCCGCAGCAGATTTTTTCTTCAGCAGAAGAACAAGTATCCGCTGCAGAAAAGCTTGTCCGCAACATTTTGTTGGTCAGCAGCAAACTTTGAGATCAGCAGCATTTGTACTTAGAGAATTTTGTAGCCATCAGTCTTTATTTCTACAAACTCCCCCTAGACTGATGCTACCAAAACTCTCTTACTGCTTTTGTTGCTGAAGCTTTTGCATGTTGCTGACTATTCTTTCAACCTCATAACCTCTCTGGTCCATGCTGGGATTGTTAAGAGGAAGCTCAGATAGAGTCTTGATGTCCTTGCTTGCCATTTTGAAGATAGCCTTGCTTGGACACCTCATCTTCTGTCCTTTAACATCTGTCAGTGTGAATTCATCCTTGTCAGCATTGTAGGACCAGCTGATGAATGGATAGTGGGATTGGAGAGGTTTGACATCAATGATTTCATCTTTGCTGGGGTTGAAGTAATGTTTGATTACCAGCAATAGATGTCTCCCACCTTCATTCTCAGGCTCATTGGCTTCACCCAGCTCCATCATTCTTCTTAGATCAGAATCTGGAAGCTGTAGTACCTCATCAACAAATGTATAAATTGATCTTTTAGCTTCTGTCCTCCCCCTGAACACTTCAAACCATTGGTCTTGAGGGCTATATGACCATCTGATTATTTCTCTTGAGTCTTCTGGTTTGGAAGTGGGTTTGTTTTTCTTTTTAGGAGGTTGTTGATGAGTAGTAGCTGGGTGTGAGGATTTGGACTTTGAGGGAGGAGAGGAGGGAGGTCTAGGATGGAGAGTGGAAGGTTGTTGGATTAAGGAAGTGTTGGGTGAGAGAAAAGGCTTGGGTTTCTTTGTTTTCCTTTCTTCTTCTTGAATGATTACCCTTTTCTTGGAGCCTTTCTTCTCCAATCTTTCTTCCTCATCCTTCTTGACTTTAAAATAGAGGGCTTGCAGGTTCATGAAATTCATGGGACCTAGCCTCTTTCCACTCTCTCCTCTAGCCTTAAGGAAGTCAATCATGATCTTCCTTTCTTCATGGGTTCTTTGATTAAAGGCAATGGTCTTTTTGGACTTTTGTTTGGCTTTTTCTTCTTCTTCAGCCTTTTTCTTCTTTGCCAACTGACCCTTCTTACCTATGAAGGCTCTGTAGATTTCTTTATTGGATAGTTTCTCAAGGTAGTCTACATCCTCACCTTGAGAAATCAGAGCCTTTACCCATTCCTCTCTCATTTCTTTGGCTAGTTCAGAATCAGTTATTCTGAACTTATCATCTTTCTTCTTCTTCTCTATCGAATTGTTCATGTAGTTGAAGAGCAAGAGCTTCATCTTCTTCAATTTGATAAACTGCAGGAATCTTTACTTTCAGATCATCCAGCTGTTTTGCATACAGTTGGATCTGTTGTTCTCTGAGGAGAATGGCTGTGAGTCTTTCTTGAGCTTTCTTTATTTCAGCCATCTCCTCTTCTTCTCTTCTTCTTCTTCTTCTTCTTCTTCTTCTTCTTCTTTCTTCCTTCTCTCTTTTCTCTCTGAGCAACCTCTCTTCATCTTCTTTGGTCATAATTCCCTTTCCCTTATCTTTGTTGGATGCCTCTGCTTCGGCTTCACTGATCACAACAGCAGATGATGGTGCTGCTGTTGGAATCTCAACCTCAGCTTCATCCGCATTTTGGGGAATGGACAAGGGAGGGGAACTTTCTTCATCTTCTTCCCATTCCATTCCTGTCACATCTTTCCATGCCTCTTTTATCTTTTCCTTTTCTCTTCTTTTTGATTCTTCTTCTATGTTCAGTCTGACTGTTGGAGAAGATAGAAAGGATAGGTCTGAGTCAGATCCAGATTCCTCCTTATAAAGAGTTGCCTTGATGATTTTGATCATGTCTTGACTTTCTAAGGAGTTGACATTGAAGATGAGTGATCTGAGCTCAAAGACCTTGTGCAGGAAGGCTGGAGGTAGGAGCAAGATCTCTTTGATGTTGATTGATAGAGAAGATCCATTGCTCAGGAAGAAGGTGAAGTCATGGGAGTCAGTGCTTATCCATCCTTGCACTTCTACATCCCTAACCATTCTGTTGTACATGAATCTTCTCCAGCACAGAACTTCTTCTTTAGTGAGAAGACTGCTCCTTATTATTTCAAGTCTTCTAGGAGTCAGTCTTCTTTCTGCAGCTACTGAAGATTTAGGATAGGCTACCCTTTTTGCTGCTTGTATTGTCTTTCAAAGTTGGGTAGATTATCCTCCATCAAGTCATAGAACCTGCCAATAGCAAGTTCTGCTGAGAGGTCCGTAGAGTTGTTGATGCATTGTAGATGGTATAGGTGAAGGACTTGGATGCTGTTGAGAAAGTCCCAGTTTAGCTCTTCTACTCCGCCAAACTCCCAACCAATCCAGAACCTCTCAGACTTTCCATCATACCACCAAGCTAATATTGTGTCAAACTCTAGCTGTGTTGAAGTCAGTGAAAATTGGGGGGCAGTGGATTGACTTATGATGGCTGCTGCTTCAGGGATGATGCTGAAAGATGTATATGTTTGTTCTATGTCTTCAGCATCAGTCAGCATCTCATCAACAGCCCTGACGACTAACTTACAGTCTTCAGATGTCTCTTCTTCTTCGTCATCTGAAGCTGGCAAGTCATGAACCTATACAAAAGCTGGCTTGAAAAGTGTACTTTGAAATACAGCCTGCTCTTGAATCCAGTCGTCAAGACTGTCTAAGTCTTCTTCCATTGGGACCATCTCCCCCTTTTTGGTTGCATCAGTGGACAAATAAGCATCAGTTTGGGTGCCCACTGATACAAGAGAGGGAGTAGGCACAGTTGGGCATTGATGGGCTTCATGCATAGAGACATGGTGTCTTAGTTTGGACACTTCAGCCTCTAGCATAGCCACCCTGGCCGTCAATTCCAAAATATGAAGTTTCAGTCTGTCCTCATCCACAGTTGTGGAATCCTTGGATCTAGATGGGGCCTTAGGCCTAGCCTCTGCATCACCATCACCCATGGTTTCTTGGCGCCTAGGATTCCTCTCAGTGAGGGGAGTTTCCAAGGAAGCATCGTCACTGTGAGTTGCCGTGGTTGGGGTCTTAGCGATGTTGTCACTGTCCTTCTGGTCATTTGATAGAGCAGCAGTAGTGACAGCCTCTTCCACATCCACTCTGTCATAACTCCTAGAGTGGACCTTCAGGGTAGAAGAACTTGGGTTGGGTGTGTTGGAAGAAGATCAATCAGTACCTCTGAGATAGTGGTAGTTGGAGAAGGTACATCATCTTGATCAGGTTCCTCAACACTTAAGTTCAGAAGAGATATGGGTGGCTCAGGGGGTTGCTCTATGGATCCGGGATGTGATCCTGATCCTAATAGAGAGGCTTCCAAAGAAGTCTCTCTAGTGTTGTGGCTATCCCTTTGATATTCTCATCAGAATGTTGGGATTCTAATTAAGGGCTTAGAGATTGGGTTTGGGCCTTGGAGGCAAGAGAAGAAGGAGTTCTCTTGCCCCTTTTCCTAGTATATGTCATTGCAACTGGGGCCCTGTGTTTCGGTTGAATGATAACATCAAAAACAGGTGTAGGTAATTTTTGTACCTGTGCATCCTTAGTAGTATGCACAGGGGTTCGAATGGTGGATGCGGATACTTGTTCGGGATGTGAGGTGGAGGGTGTGGGATCAGTATCAGCTGGGATTACTGAACTGTCACCCGGGGTACTTTGTATGTTCAGCATTGTAGATAACAATAGAACACTGACCCCTGAGAACTTTTTGGAAACAGTTCTCATGCTTTGAAAAATATTATTTTTATGTCCCAGCATGATGTAGATTCTTGCACGTTTTGAAAGTTCTTTTAGTTCTTGATTGAAAACCTCCTGCAAGAATCTTGGGTACGTGAAAAATTGTTGCTTTGCACCCTCTTGAAGGTTATATCTCAAACCCTAAAAAATGAGGTGTGCAAAGTTGAAGCCTAGGCCAGTGGTCATACCATGGAAGGCGGAGACAAGTGCGGAGCTCACCTGATGCCATCCACTTCTCTTCTGAGATATGCATTGGAGAAGAGTGTGGCAGAGATACTTCCATGGAGGGCCCATCAGCGCCTTCTCATCTGTATACTCATTTTGATTTCCAGTGTACCCTATGGATACAAAGGTCCTCATATACTCATCCTTTGAGTATTAGATGGCTGCTCCCTCATCTTGAAGCTTAAGATGTTTTCTGAGTGTGGATTCCGAGATGGTGATATCCTTGACGTCTACCTTGGCTTTAATTTGGGGAATCCCCTGTTCGGTAGAGTAGACGGCGGTACTCCAGAAATCCTCCATATGAGGGATATATATGGTAGGGTTGGTTGTGAGGGCAAAATGGATATTTGATCGACATAAGTAGTCAATCATATCATTGAATCCTTCGGGATTTCTTTCCCTTGGTTAGGTATGCTGTAAGGTTATGGTATAGGGAGAACTTATCGTCAGGGTTATTGATGTCTGCCAATGTTGTTTGATTTGGAGGGAAGGTTTGAAGGTTTAGAATATGGAAGGCTTTGAATGTTTTAGGGATGAAGGGCTTTGAATGTGGTGGGGACTTGAGAGAAAGTGATGTGGGTTTAGGGTGAAATTGAAGGTGAAGAGGTGGTAAGGAAATTTGATTTGTTCTTACAACGGCAGAGGAGGGAAAAAGCAAAATGACTTGTACAGTACAACCTAATTCACCTTTTATTGTTACAGCTGTAATACACTGAGGCAGTCATGGTAAAGATTGACGTTAATTTTTACAACGGGTAAAAGTTAATTTGGACTTAAATTTACCCATCAGCAGCAAACTTGGTTGCTGTGGATGAATAAGTCTGTCCGCTGCAAACTTGGTTGCTGCGAAAGGTTAAGTCTGTCAGCAGCAAACTCATCTGCTGCTGATGGATTTAATAATCCGCAGCAAGGATGTTGCTGCTGACAGACTTAAAGAAATCTGCAGGAAACCTGTTCCTGTTGATAAATTAAAGCAGTCAGCTGCAAATCTTTTGCTGCTGAAGATTAAACCTGTCAGCAGTTAACTCATCTGCTGCTGACGGATTTAATAATCCGCAGCAAGGATGTTGCTGCTAACAGTCTTAAAGATATCCGCAGGAAACCTGTTCCTGCTGATAACTTAAAGCAGTCAGTTGCAAATCTTTTGCTGCTGAAGATTATACCTGTCAGCAGCTGAAGGACAAAAAATGCTGCTGACATATAATTTTTATTTACATCATAAGACAAAACACATTTTAAAATAGAATTTTAGAGATAGATTTTAATCAAAGTTCATCATACCAATGGATTCAACTAAATATCTAAATCTAGCTTCATTAATAGGTTTTGTAAACAAATCAGCATATTGCTCATTCGTATGAACTTTGGTTAAAATAATCCTCTTTTTCTCAGCTTGATCTCTTATGAAATGATACCTGATGTCAATGTGCTTTGTCTTGGAGTGCTGCACTGGATTGTTTGTGATTGATATAGCACTCATGTTGTCAATGTGAATTGGAGTTGCCATGAAAGTCATCCCGTAATCCAGCATTTGATTTTGTATCCATATGACTTGTGCATAGCAACTTGAAGCTGTAATGTATTCTGCTTCAGCTGTAGAAGTTGAAACACATGTTTGCTTCTTGCACTGCCATGAAATTAGTCTTCCTCCCAGAAACTGACATCCCCCTGAAGTGGACTTTTTGTCCAAGTTGCATCCCCCATAGTCACTTTCAGTGTATGCATACAGATTAAACATGTAATTTTTAGAGTACCATAGCCCAAGTCTTGAGCCTCCCTTTAGGTATCTAAAGATTCTCTTGACGGCTTGAAGATGTGAAATTTTTGGAGCTGCTTGAAATCTTGCATAGAGACATACTGTAAACATGATATCTGGCCTTGAGGCAGTGAGATACATGAGAGACCCTATCATAGCATGGTACTGATGTTGATCAGTGTCTTGGCCATCTTTGTCTAGAGTCAGCTGATGATGCACTTGCATAGGGGTTCTTGCAGCAGAGAAGTCGACCATTTTGAATCTTTCCAAAATGTTCTTTACATATTTGGATTGGCTGATGAAGATTCCATTTGGGACCTGTTTGACTTGTAGACCCAAGAAGAAATTTAGTTCACCTATTGAACTCATTTCAAACTTTGAGTGCATCAGAATCTCAAAGTCTTTGCACAACTGTTTCCTTGTTGATCCAAAGATGATATCATCAACATAAATTTGAATTAGTAGGATTTCTCCCCCTTCATCTTTGATAAACAAGGTCTGGTCAATGGTACTTCTTCTGAAGTTGTTGCTTAGTAGATATCATGACAAGGTTTCATACTAGGCTCTTGGTGCCTGATGTAGTCCATACAGAGCTTTGTCTAGTTTGAACACTTGAGTAGGATGTGCAGGATCTATAAATCATAGAGGTTGTTTGACGTATACTTCCTCACCAATCTTCCCATACAGAAAGGCATTTTTACGTCCATTTGATAGATAGTGAAATTCTTGGATGCAGTATATGCCAGGAAGATTCTGATGGCCTCCAGCCTAGCAACAGGAGCAAAGACTTCATCATAGTCAATTCCTTCTTCCTGAGTGTAGCCTTGAGCTACAAGTCTGGCTTTATTCTTGACTACAATGCCTCTCTCGTCTTGCTTGTTCCTGAAAACCCATCGTGTGCCAATAGCATATTTACCTGGTGGAAGATCAATAAGTTTCCAGACATCTTGCCTCTTGAATTGCAGCAATTCTTCCTGCATTGCCTCAATCCAGCTGCTGTGTTTGAGTGCTTCATCTATCTTCTTGGGTTCCACCTGAGATAGGAAACATGAAAACAAGCATACATTGGCCTCGTGAGATTTGCTTCTTGTGAGAACTTCTTGGTGGACTTGGCCAATAATATTTTCAAGAGGATGTTCTTTGTGGATCCTCTATTCTGGTACCACCTCCAGCTATATCCCTTGCACCAGATTGCTTTGATTTTGATCAGGGGTCTCTTCATTCATGGTGGAAGAGTCTTCAACATCATTAGCCACATCAATATTTTCAGCAATAGCATCATCAACATTTGCAGCATTTACCGAAGAGTCTTCATTTAGATTTTCAGTTTTAGACAGGCTGCTGCTGGTTACATTAGAAAGTCTTGTGCCGGCTTCACTTGCTTCAATTGCTTCAATTGCTTCTACAACTGATGGAGGATCAATTGATGGTCTTCTCAGACTGATATAAGATTTAGGAAACTCCAGTCTGTAGTCACTGGATGAAGTGGATGCAGGTGTTTGTGTAGACGTAGACTCCATATTTGAGAAGGTGAGAGGCTTAAATATTTGGGAGAAGGAGTCTATGTCAAAGAGCCAGTTTGGACCTTTTCCCTGCTCACAGACTATGTGTTCTCTACATTCCACATTTGCTGATTCTTCCACAATTCTTGTTCTTGAATTGAATACTCTATAGGCCTTTGATTGAGAGGAATAGCCCACAAAATATCCTTCATCAGATTTGGCACCAAACTTAGGAAGAACCCCATGTGTGATGAGAAAGGTGAATGGACACCCAAAAGGTTTTAGAAACCCAATGTAGGGAACTCTTTGAAACCAAAGTTCATAAGGTGTTTTGTTGAGGGGTTTGACAATTAGAACTCTATTTTGCACATAACAGGCTGTGCTAACTACTTCTGCCCAGAATGTGAGTGGCAGTTTTGAGTCAGCCAACATAGATCTTGCTAACTCGATTAGAGTTTTGTTTCTCCTTTCAGCAACTCCATTTTGTTGAGGAGTTCTTGGAGCACTGTATTGTCTTTCTATCCCATTGCTTTCACAGAAACAGTTCAAAGTGTGGTTTTTGAACTCTGTGCCCTGATCACACCTTATGATTTTCACCTTTTGATTGCTTTGATTTTCTACCCTCAGAATGTAGGATTTGAGAATTTCAGCAGTTCATCTTTAGTTCTCAAGAAGTATACCCAAGAGAATCTGGTGTAGTCATCAGTTATCACCAGACAGTATGACTTTTTTCCCATTGACAAGAAATTTGTAGGACCGAAGAGATCCATATGCAGCAGTTGTAGTGGAGTGTCATTTGTATTCAAGGTCTTGGGCTTGTGAGAACTCTTGTGTTGGTTCCCCTTTAAGCACGCAATGCAGTGGTCTTCTAGCTGAAATTCTTTGTCAGGAAGCCCTCTGACAATATTATTCTTCACCAATTTGTTAATAGTTTTGATATTAACATGACTTAATCTCCTGTTCCAGAGAGCTGATTCATTAACCGTGGCTTTTGATAGAAAACAGGAAACACCCCCAGATGCAGTGACTTCATTCATGTCTAGTACATAGAGATTTTCTTTTCTCTGAGCAGTTAATAAAATGCTTTCTGGAGGAGGTATGGATAAGCCTGGAGACAGTACAAAGCATTCTTTATCTGTGAAGAGCATTCAATGTTTTTGGTCACAGACCTAGGAAACACTCATGAGATTGAAGTCCAATTCTTTGACATAGTTGACCTTATCAATGCTCATTCTTTCGTTGGACATAGTTCCTTGTCCAGTAATGGATCCTTCCTTTGAGTCACTTCCAAAGGCAACATATCCTCCATTGAAATGTCTGATGTTGGAGAGGATGGATCTGTTGCCTGTCATGTGCCTAGAACAACCACTGTCTACCACCCAGGTGTTATTTTTATGACCTGGCTGTCCCTGCACATGATAGATTTCTAATTAGTAGGAGGAACCCAAGAGTCTGCAGACTTGAAAAAGATGGCTGTTAGTTTATCCTTTTCAGTATGTTTGCAGTCAATGGAACCAATGATAATGCTTGGAGATGGTTTGGCTTTCCATTGCTTTGTTGGTGATTTTCTAGTTTTCCTCACATTGTCAGCAACGGATTTTGCTACTGATGTTTCTGGCTTGTCAACAGTAGATCCTCCTGCTGATAGCTTTGCTGAAGTTGAAGCATTCTTGGCTACTGAAGGCTTTGCCTTGGATTTTGCCTTATCAGTAGTGGACATTCTTGCTGCTGATGGCTTTGCCTTATCAGCAGCAGATTTTGCTGCGGAGGATTTTAGCTTATCAGCAGTGGACACTCTTGCTGCTGATGGCTTTGCCTTATCAGCAGCAGATTTTGCTGTGGAGGATTTTAGCTTATCAGCAGCAGATTTGGTTGCTGCTGAAAGCTTCTGCTTTGTTTTCTTGGGCTTCACTTGACTACCAACATTTTTTCTGGCTGCTGATGGTTTAACAACCGATGTATGCTGATCCTTCTTTACCTTTTGTCTTTGAGGGGCTTGATGAAGGATCTGGTTGAAAGGGTTAAATTTACAATTTGCAGCAAAGTGGTCTGATTCACCACAAATGATGCAAGTTTGTTGAGATTTAGGCAGCTTCACTCTTGGGGGAGATAGAGACTCCCTGAACTTAGTTGCTTTGACCTCGTAGCTTCTTACCTTCTTGTTTTTGTTAGTCTTTTCAAAGACATGCTGCTTTGAATTTCTTTGGTATTCCAGGTAATGAAAGCAGATGCTGGCAGTGTAGTTATATCTGCCACACACAAAGCATGATCTTGCCAGTTTGTCTCTTGAAAGGTAGACATAATCCTTTCTTTGGAACAGATCCTTGAAGTTCCATGGTTGAGCTTTGTTATGTTCAAAAGTGGCTTCTTCTAGGGTCTTTTGAACATATGGAACTTTTTCTTCAGGCGTATGACATGTATCAAACACCTTCCTCTTTGTGATCGGCTTTGACTGAGGCTTGGGGTTTGTGGGTCCTGATGTCTCTCCCTTTTCAATGTTTAGCTTTCTTCCATCTGGAGGATAGCTGATCTTGATCTGTTTGAATGGGACAGGGGCTAGAATAGCTGGAATAACAGCAGGAACTTCAACTCTATTCAGAACAGCTTCAGATGGGGCTGCACTGGTTTCATCATGGTCTGAGCAGGTTGACTCAGATTCCGATGAGGTAGTGCAGTCTTAGATGAAAGGTTCATCCGTTGAAGGATCAAGGTTTCGGTTTGCAGTGTCAAGATTTGCAACATTAAAGCTTGGTTCGTGAATGGCAATATAGTCAGCAGGAGGAGGAACAGATTTGTACTGATCATTGTTATACCCAAGTCTAGTCTTTACCTTCTCATGGACTTGAATATCAAAAAGTCTTTGTAACTTTTTGGAGGAAAATTCATATTTTTCAACATGAACTTTCTGTTCCGCCAGTTCAGCTCTGGTAGCTTTTAGTTTGACCAGTAGATCATCAATCTGAGTTTCAAGCTTAGTTTGTTCGTGTTTTAACAATGAAATCTCTTTCTTAAAGCAGTTAATATTTTCTTTATAAGTATTTTCAATCTTTTTGAACTCAGATTTCATCTGATGAAACTCATCATTTTGATCTATAAGGTTTTGGTTATGCTTTCTATAACCCAAAACTTTATCAATACAGGCTTGACAACAAAGAGTTCAAATACCTGAGGTGGTATCTCTGCAGTGTCTGTCGTAAGAGCTTGGTTGTTGGCAGGCAGCTCTTCATACTGGAAGCTCCAGTCGAAGTCAGAAGTTCCAACAGTTGCACAGGCTGCAGTTTGAACTGGAGGAGTAGCTTGTTGTTGTTGTTGTCTGGGTTAGGCTTGGTTGGTCTGTCTTGACTGAGGATTAGCTGGATTTGCTCTTGGTGCCTTTCATTCTCTAGCAAAGTGAGCCAGTAGGTTACAGTTGTAACATCTTAGTTTGCTTTTATCCAATCCAACTCTGATGTTGGAGTTGTTGCTTAGAATTGGTCTTCCGGTTCTTGAGTAGAACCTTTTTGCTCTTATAGAGAGCATGGCATACGAGTGATGTATGTCCATTTCTTCTAAGTCATCTGGGTGGAAGCATTCCAGATCCTCCTTGATAAAGGACATGTTGCTTGAGTTTTTCGAAACAAAAGCAGCAGAGGTTGAGGTTTGAGGAGGAGCTTCTAGGAGAAATGGTGAGGTGTTTGTTTGAGAGGTTGGAGTTTGTGGATGGGTGACAATGGGACGATAGTAGTTGCTAGAACTAGGACCTGAGTGGTCGGAGGGAAGCGCTGATGAGATGGTGGACGAAGAAGAGGCTGATTGATGATTGGAGCTCCTTTCCTAGGCTTGAATCATTTCTAATTCATATGTTTTCAGCATGCCAAAGAGCTCTGTCATCTGGAGAGTTTTTTCATTCTCCGTTCTTCTTATAGACACTGTATATAGTGTCCAGCAGCTTGGGAGAGATCTGATAAACTTTTTGAGAATATCTTCATTCTCTAGCTTTACTTTGGAGCACTGCAGTTCTCCCACCAGGTAAGTGTACCTGTTATACAAAACGGTTAGTGACCCACCTTCCTTCCAGACGAAGTTTTCGTATTGCTGTTTCAGGACGTCCCTTCTGTTTTCTGTGACTTCCTCTGAGCCATCAAACATCTTCTCAAGAGCCTCCCAGAGCTCCTTAGCAGTTTTGTAACTTCTAAAGTTATGAAAAACTTCATTTGGAAGGCACATTTGGATAGCTCCTAGTGACTTGAAGTCCACCTCCATCTTCTTTATGTCCTCTTCTGAGTACTTGGAGGGCTCCTTCGGAACTAGTGGTCCTCCAGAATCAGCAGAGGCCACCATGGGAGTGTAGGGTCCATCCCTGATGGATTTCCACATTCCGTACTCCTGATAACAGAAAAAGCTTTCCATGCGATTCTTCCACATGTCGTAGTCTTCCCTAGATACCAATCTTAGTGGTCGGTTGATGCTGTCGATGTCTTCAAATCCATTGCTTTGTGCCATCTTTGTTTATGTGATTTTGGGTGACTTGATTAAAGAGAGAGTTTAGAATAGAACCAGAGGTGATTAAACAAGTGTGAGTTTGTTTAATCTGAGCCAAAGCTCTTATACCACTTGTAGGATCGTGAAAGTACAAGATGGTTCTGTTCTTAGTTGAAATTGGCGGAAACAATAGCAGCTACACAAGTATAATCGAGTAAACAGAAAGAATACTAATAAGAACACTGTTGTATTAAGCTTTTGTGAATAAGCGATTACAAATGAAAACTCAATCAAAAAGCACTCATACAATGAAGTGTTTACACAGTATTTATACTAACTTAGAATCAAGACAGACCCTTGATTTTAAGGATCAGATCTAACACAGACCGTTGATCTTTTGTATAAAGCTAACAATACAAGTTTAGTCTAAACTAGCTAACTTTATTGAAGCGTCTTCTTTATGCATCATTACTTGCATGCTTGGAGAAGAGCATTGTTGTCCGTCATTGGTTGAACCATTGAGGTTCCTTCTGCTTTGAGTGTGTCAGTAGCTTTTGTAGAAAGTTGTCAGTGATGCTTGGAATGGATAGTCAGCTGCAATGATTTATCTTCAAGGCACAAGTCTGGCAGCAGCATTGATGAGGATCAGTAGCAAGATGTGACCATCCAAAGCTGTTGATGATTTGCCTGTTAGCAGCATCAAGTGTTGATGCTGCTGAGAAGCCTATCCGCAACAACTCTGGTCTTCAGCAGATAAGGCTATCCGCAGCAGATTTGTTCTTCAGCAGAAGAACAAGTATCCGCTGCAGATAAGCTTGTCCGCAGCAGTTTGTTGGTCAGCAGCAAACTCTGAGATCAGCAGCATTTGTACTTAGAGAATTTTGTAGCCATCAGTCTTTATTTCTACAAAGTGAGTATTACATAGCCCCTTTTACACTATTTTACATATTTTGGGGGAAACATGAACTCTATACACACAATTGTTTACATTTACATAAACTACACAAACACAAATCCTCTTTACATTCATGTATGCAAAATTTGAGCTTTATGTTTGAGTGCTAGGTGTGTTAACTATTTGTATGCAATTTATGTGCAATCATTAACCATTCAAGCCGACGGTTAACAATGACAGATCTATTGAGTCTGACAAACCCACCCAGATTGGGGTGATTGTTACCGACAACACAATTTGCATTCTAGTTACAAAGGTTTGATTGTAATTTGGTTACACAATAGTTGCTCCCCATAAATGCCTTATTTTATCATGTTATGTAAGGATTTGATTATTTACATCTATACACTATTTATGTATAAACCTGTGTATGCTCACCAACTTTTTAGTTGACCTTATTTTATTCATTTTAAGGTGCTAATGTGTGATTTTGATCAAGACTCGCTACACATAAGTTTTGGACCTAGTTAATTTTAATAAAGGATTTATGTATTTCATTTTATGTACATGGTTTGAATTTGTTTTGTTTTAATCTATACAATGAATTTGAATGATTAATATATTTCAATTTACTTGACCTTGTGCTCATGAACAGTCTACATGTCCCGCCCCGACGTTTCCGCCGTCGGTTGGGGTGTGACAATGCGTACTTGATAAGTACGCAGGACCCTCTTCATGCTTACTTGATAAGTACGCAGGATCCTCTTCATGCGTACTTGATAAGTACGCAGGATCTGCTTCCCCGCAAAAACCCTAACTTTCGCATTCGGGTCTGATCTCGTCAAGATCCCGAACTTGTTTACATTTAAAACGTTTGCTTTTCATTAGGGAACTCAAATCTATGTTTTTCTTCCAGTTTCATCCATAAAAACGTCACATTTTCGTCCAAAACCCGAAAAACCCAAAAACGAACAAAAACTCAGATCTAGGCCAGAGTGTTACCTGTATCGAGCTTCTGAACCGGAGGTTCTTCTCACAAGCAACACACTTCTTCAATCTCGGGTCGATCCGCCAACTTTATCTCTCTACGATTTCTCTCTCTAGAACTTGCAAATGAGAGAATGGTGGAGTGGCGCAGGCTATTTATAGGGGAAGGGACTCCTCCCCTCAAGTTCGCCGGCCCATCTGGCCCGGCCCGTTACGCCTCGTTCATTTATTCCTTTCGTCTTACATATAACCCGTTATTTTAAATCGTCGTCTTATTTTTGGGATGTTACAAGTCTACCCCCTTACAATAGGTTTCGTCCCCGAAACCTATCATAGGTCAAATAGATGAGGGTATGACTCCCTCATTTCCGTCTCCGTTTCCCAAGTAGATCCCGATCCCTTTCGGTGCTTCCATTAGACTTTAAGCATTTGAATAATCTTATTACGCAAACGCTTCTCCTTTCTGTCTAAGATGGCCACGGGTTCTTCGATGTAGCTAAGGTTGTTGTCGACCTCGATGTCAGTAAGTGGTACGTGAGCCGATTCATCCGCCAAACACTTTCTCAAGTGTGATACATGGAGGTAGGATGAATCCCACTTAACTCATCAGGCAGCTCTAGCCGATAAGCGACTTCACCAACCCGTGCCATTATCCTGAATGGTCCGACAATCCTCGGACTTAACTTTCCTCTCTTCCTAAATCGTATGATTCCCTTCCACGGTGACACTTTCAACATTACTCTGTCCCCAACATCAAACTCGATAGGCCTTAATCTTTTATCCGCATAGGATTTCTGACGATCTTGTGCGGCATGCCTATCGTCGTGTGATGACTGTTGTTGTAGGAGAATTCGGATAACGGCAGATGACTGTCCCAACTACAACCGAAGTCAATAATACAAGCGCGGAGCATATCCTCCAATGTTTGAATCGTCCTTTCAGACTGACCATCCGTTTGAGGGTGGTATGCCGTGCTGATATTAAGTCTCGTGCCCATCGCCTCGTGAAATATTTTCCAGAACCTCGATGTGAATCGTGTGTCCCGGTCAGATACGATCGTCAAAGGCATCCCATGTCGTGCTACTACTTCGTTAATAAATACTTCCGCCTTTCCGACGAGAACGACTCGCGAATAGGTAGAAAATGAGCACTCTTCGTTAAACGGTCCACAATTACCCAAATGGTGTCATGACCTTTAGCTGTGCGAGGTAGCTTGGTTATAAAGTCCATGGTAATGTGTTCCCACTTCCATTCGGGTATATCAAGTGGTTGAATCTTTCCATACGGTTTCTTGTGTTCAGCCTTTACTTGTGAGCAAGTCAAGCACTTGCTTACGTACTTTGTCACTTCATGTTTCATTCCAGGCCACCGGTATTCCTTCCTCAGATCTTGGTACATTTTATTGGTACCAGGATGGATGGAATACCGAGACTTATGAGCCTCATCCAATATTTTGGTTCTAAGCTCGCCACCCATAGGTATCCATATCCATCCAAAACGTGTCCTAACACCAAGGGTGTTATATTCCAACTTGTCCTGTTGGCCAAGCATCATTTACTTCTTTATGTTTTCTTCCTTAAGTGCTTCATCTTGAGCTCTTTCAATTTCCCTCATCATATCTGATGTTACCACCAACTGGCAAGCTTTCACTCTAATAGGAGCAGGCACATCCTTTCGGCTTAGAGCGTCAGCCACCACGTTTGCCTTTCCAGGATGGTATATGATTTCACAGTCATAGTTTTTCAATAGTTCCAACCATCGTCTCTGCCTCATATTAAGTTCCCTTTGTTCGAAGAATTACTTCAAACTCTTGTGGTCGGAGTAAATAGTAAACTTCACCCCGTAAAGGTAGTGCCTCCAGATTTTCAATGCGAATACGACAGCTGCAAGTTCCAAATCATGAGTCGGATAGTTGACTTCGTGAACTTTCAACTGCCGTGATGCATATGCAATCACCCTACCGCGTTGCATCAACACGCACCCTAATCCCTGACCAGAAGCGTCAGAGTATACCGCTAAGTCTTCATTGCCCTCGGGAAGGGCCAAGACTGGGGCTTTGGTTAGCTTTTCCTTCAATTCCTTAAACGCCTTCTCCTGGGTCGAACCCCATTCGTACTTTACCTCTTTCCGAGTCAACTTTTTCAACGACGAAGCTATTTTCGAGAAATCCTGGATGAATCTCCGATAGTAGCATGCCAATCCCAAGAAACTGTGGATTTCAGTTGGCATCTTAGGAATGTTCCATTCCCTTACCATCATTATCTTTGCTGGGTTAACCATAATGCCGTTCGGGTTAATGACGTGACCTAGGAATTGGACTTCCCTAAGCCAGAACGCGCATTTAAAGAACTTAGCATACAACTTTTCCTTCTTCAGAGCTTCCAATACCTCCTTCAAGTGACACGCGTGATCACCCTCATTCTTGGAGTAGATGAGGATATCATCGATGAACACAATTACCGATCAGTCCAACATCGGTCGACACACCCTATTCATCAAATCCATGAACGCTGCTGGGGCGTTCGTCAACCCGAAAGACATTACACGGAACTCGAAATGTCCATAACGCGTGCGAAATGCAGTTTTCGGTATGTCTTCTTCCCTCACCTTCAACTGATGGTACCCGGATCGAAGGTCGATTTTTAAGAACCAACTTGCGCCGTGCAATTTATCGAACAGGTTATCGATCCTCGGTAGAGGGTACTTGTTCTTCACCGTACGTTTGTTCTACTCGTGATAATCAATACACATTCTCATCGAACCATCTTTCTTTTTTAACGAACAACACCGGAGCACCCCACGGCGAGATGCTCGGATGGATAAATCTTTTCTCAAGTAACTCGTCTAGTTGTGCCATTATCTCTTTCATCTCCACTGGTGCTAGTTGATATGGAGCCTTAGCCACGGGCTGGGCATCTGGTACTAAGTCAATTCGGAACTCAATTTCTCTGTCGGGTTGTATCCCAGGCAAGTCCTCTGGAAATACTTCCGGGTACTCGCGTACCACGGGTACATCGTCTAGTTCCTTCACTTCCTTACACTTGTGAATCACATACACCAGATAAGCCTCACATCCACGCCTCAGGTAATCTGCTGCCTTGATCACTGAGATGACGTTAGGCATCGGGGCGTCACGATCTCCAAAAACCTCGACTTCGCTACCATCCGGAGCCTTGAGTCGGATTATCTTTCGATTGCTTATAATTTGTGCTTCATTGGCAGTTAAAAATCCATACCTAACACGACATCGAACCCACCCAAAACCATAACAAACAACCTGACAGGGAACCTATGACCTTCTATTTTTATCGTGGAGTTGTCAACTACATCGGTTACTCTCGCAGTCCTACCCTCAGCGGTTTCTACGCTAAAGGCCCTTTCTAACTTACTCACAGTGTACTTCACTTGTTTACAAAAAGTCACAGATATAAAACTCTTACTGGCACTCGAATCAAATAACACAGAAACAAAAGTGTTGTCAATGATGAACGTACCTGACGCCACATCGGGGTCTGCCCTGGCTTGTTCTTGCGTCAGTGCGTACGCACGAGTCTTTGCTCGGGGCCGCTCTTCTTTCTTCTCCGGGTCTTTCCCTTTCCCGGCTTCACCCATCCCGGGCTTGGTGCATTCCCGACTCATATGACCGCTTTCACCACAATTATAACATTTAATGCCTTGCCTGCATTCACGGGAGTAGTGCCCAGTCTTTCCACATTTGTAGCACAGATTTGTCCCTAGCCGACATTCACCCGTATGTCTTACCCTACATTTTCCACAGACTGCCATTTCGCGTACCCTGTCCAGTTTGTCCCGAGCCCCAAACAACTTCCCAGCTGATCGCTTAGCGGGAAAACTCAGCTTCTTCTTAGGATCTTCAATGGCAATGACATTCAGCGCCAGATCATCAAATACCACGCCGCTCAATTCTACTACTGAATCGTAGGTAGTAGGGGCGTTTTCTTTAACATAGGTGCGGACCTGGTCCGACAGCCCATGAATGTAGCAGGCAATCTTTCTTTCCTCAGTCGTGACAAGATGTTGCACCAGACGTGCCAGTTCATTGAATCGTGTGGTGTACTGCCGGTGCGTCATGTTCCCTGCCTTATTCCCCAGAAATTCCCTTTCTACCTTTTCGATCTCATTCCTTGGAAAGAAATTCGTGTTCACCAAAGTTTTCAAATCCGCCCACATCATCGCATCCACAGCCTCGTCCCCGTTGGCTTGACGTACACCTTCCCACCAATGAGATGCTTCCTCTCTCAAGGAGTTAGCAGTGAATTTCACAACTTGATTCACTCGACACTCGCTTAGACGAATGGCAGCTTCCATACGGATCACCCAATCAAACGTAGCCACCGCGTCTTTTTTTCCAGTGAGAACCGGCGGATCACATGCTTTGAAGGACTTATAGTCGCAACCATGGTTAAGCGGTGCGTTGATTGCCTCAGTGTTCGGGGTACCAACCGCCGTGTTAGACCCACCTGTCTCACTAGCCTTCTTTAACGCTTCTGCCAACAGTCCTGGCAGAGAAAACTTTATCAACTCAGTAAACTCGCATGCCAAAGCCGCTCTCACCTCCGGTTCAAAAGTGAATTATTGTCCTTCGACATGAGTCGGCTCAGTCCCGTGCATACTAATTTCTGGCTCAGTGTGAGCACTTCCTTCTTCACTGTTATAACATTTCTGATTTTTAGTATTCATATTTCAATTCAATGTAATACAATTTCGAATTCAATACTCGTGCACTGTCTTATTACTTTTCTCACAGTAAACTAAATGCAATGATTCAATACAAATTTACAAGTTTTGCTCGATTATATACACTTAAACGCTATACAAGTAACTATTTATTTCGTGCTTCGTCCTGGCACGGTCGTGCCAAGTGCCTCGGCACGATCGCGCGACTGGTCCTGGAACGATCGCGCCCGGTGCCTAAGCACGGTCGCGCCTCTCTTGGGCACGGTCGCGCCTGCGTAACTGTCGAAACGTAAATGAGATTTCAAAACGCTCAATCGCTCGAATTCAAGTCCGATTTACGTTTTACTTTTGTTATCAAGGAAAATATCTCCGTCGATTACCATTATCCTTTTCAAAATACAAATTACTCTCAAGAAACCGTCCAAATTATCTCCCAAGCCTCAAACCTCCATTCTCGATCCGATTGCTACCAATTAATCAAGGAACTCGATCCTCCGATCATCTCTAAGGTTTCTGAAGGGTTGGAGCGGCCGGAATTACAGCAGAAGCCGCCGGAAGCAAATCTTGCCGTCGCCGGAACTCCCTTCTACCGATCGCTATCAATTCCTTTCTGTTTGAGGTAATTGAATCATCCCTCCCTTTCGTTTCGGTCCATATATCAAAAGCCCCCTATCAATCTGGGCTTTCATTACCGAAATCGTCCGAATCAGAATTTATATTTTAATAAAAAAAGATTTAGTCGATTCCACTCTTAAACACGTTTTCCATACGATTAATTTATATAAATAGACTCGTAACAACTCAGTAATCAAAATCCCTAACAATTCCAACGCTATAAATACAAGATCTGTTAAATTCGGGTCTGATTTGGAAAAGACACGGTCGCGCTAATCATCTAGCGCGGCCGTGCCGAGTAGCAGTGCGGTCGTGTCCTCCTGTCCAGGCCTAGTCATGCCCTTTGGGCTAGCCTCTGTTGTGTCTAAAAATCATAGACACGACCATGCCGATCCAAGGCACGGTCGTGCCTATTGTCTTGTCTAGTTTATGCCCTCTATTGATCAACCCGGTCGCGCCTCGACTAGCGCGGTCGCGCCCGTGGCTTGACACGATCGTGCCCTCCCGAGGCACGGTCGTGTGTGACTAAGAAATTTTAACAGAATTATAATTTTTTTATTTTTCAATCAATAAATGTTTCAAATTTTATAAAAATATGTTTTCTGTATTTGAAGAGATAAATATTATTTATTTAAAAATTTATTTAAAAATTTATAAAAATTAAATTTATATTTATCTTACACTTAAATGATGTTTTAAATGATTAAGTTACAAGTTTATAAATAAATAAGATAATAATTATTTAGTTAATATTTAAACAAAAATCATTTATTTATTTATACTTAATTACAATCAATATTTACATTATTTCATAAACTATAATCATTTATTTAATTATTGATTTACATTTAACACAAACATTATTTTCATAATCAACAATTTTATAAAAATTCTATTTTATTATTTAAAATTCCAAACTTTAATCAAATGTTCCAAAAATGGTTACTACAACTTTATATATTTCATTTAATACTTTTTATACACAAACTCAACCTTCAATGTTAGACTTAAACTTTGTACACCGATTTGATTCAATATACCTTACAATCTAGGTTAACCCGTGCGTATCAAGAACCCTTATTCTATCTATACTCTTTGTTAGCTACACCTCCTTATCAAGTGAGTATTCACAACCCCTTTTACTCTTTTACACTTTTGGGGTGAAACATGAACATTATTCAAATTGCACATTACATTTACACAAACAACACAAAGTACAAATCCTATTTACTTTCATGTGTGCAAATTTGAGCTTTATGCCCGAGTGCTAGGTGTGCTAACCTTTGTATGCGATTATGTGCAATCATTAGCTATACAAGCCGACGGTTTTCAATGATAGATCTATTGAGTCTGACAAACCCACCCAGGATGCGCGGTGATTGAAACCGACAACACAATTTTTGCATGCTAGTTACAAGGTTTGGTTGTACATGGTTACACAATAGCTGCTCCCCATAAATGCCTTATTTATCATGATATGTAAAGGATTTGTTTTCAACTATATGCTATCTATATACAACTGTGTTATACTCACCAACTTTTTAGTTGACTTTATTTTATTCATGTTTCAGGCCCTAATATGTGAGAATGATTCAAGACGTGCTCAATATAGGATTTGGACTTAGCAATTTAAATCAAGAATTCTATGAGTTGTTTTATGTTTCTTTGTTTAAATTTGGTTTGTACTTGGATTATTTGTAATGCAAATTTGACTTTAATATATTTCAATTTAGTCAACCATGTGCTATGAACAGTCTTACATGTCCCGCCCCGATGATTCCGCCATCGGTCGGGGTGTGACAGATTGGTATCAGAGCCTTGGTTATATGGAATTAGGTTATTAGACACCTTGACCTAGACTATAACTTTAGGACACCCACGTATACTATGTTTCATGATTTTTGTGCTATGTGTTACATGCTATGTGCTACATGCTTACCATGATTAATTATTATTATATTTGATACCTTACTTGTTATCATGACTTAGTAGGATTTTCTTAAATAATAATTTAATAAATAATATCCGTTCCTATATTCTAAAACCTCATAATATTTCTATCTTCTTTCTATCTTAATCTTTTCTAATCATGTGGAAAATTCTTGAAGCAAAAATCTCTAAAATTTTTATTTCTTCGTTAAGGTTTTTAAACTTGTTAAATTATTTGAGGACACGTGCAATCTGGAAGGGTGACACCTGTATTTTGGGTTTTCTGTCTAGGAAAGCATTTCGCATAAATCCCAATCAACCGAGGGACCCGTATGCTTTCCTGGGAATTCCCGAGATGAGTGTTTACTTATAGGCTAAAGCATGTCTCCTTGAAAAATTATATAAGTTTAATTAACCTTAATGTGCCATAGTATTCAAGTGATTTTGTCACTTTTGAGTACAATCCAAACTAAGAATATCTATTTTTATTATCTCATTCTATTAAATCCATTCAAATCTCATAAGTTCTTACAATCTTTCTTGTCTTGTGAAAATCTGTAGAATGCCTCCTCGTCGTGCTCCCGCAACCAACGCCAACACCGACATTGCTACTATTCTTACTCAATTGGTGACACAATCACTCAAGCCAATGGAGCCACCAATGGCAACAATGGTGGAAATGGAAGCAATAGTGGTAATAATGGTGGAAATGGTGGTAACAATCCACCTTAATGCACCTTCAAGCACTTCAACTCGTGCAATCCCCTCAAGTTTTATGGAACCGAAGGAGCTACTGGACTCCTTCAATGGTTTGAAAGTATTGAGAATACCTTTCTCAATAGTGACTGTCCCGACAACCTCCGTGTTCCATGAGTTGAGTCTTCTCGTGCCCCACATGGTCACTCCTTTGTCCCGTTGTATCGAAAAGTATATTGGTGGGCTACCAAGACAAATCCAAGATACTGTCTTAGGTAGAAATCCTGCTACTCTGGAAGATGCTATTCGTCTAGCCGCTACCCTAACGGATAATCATGTGAAAGCTGGAACTCTTACCAAAAAGGGTTCTAAGAAAGTTTCTGAAACCGTAACCCCTCCTACTCACAACAAAGAAGCCACAACCGAGCCCTCTCGCAATAATAGAAAGAGGAAAGTTAGAAATTTTGCTGTGGTTACTCCTACTATTCCGGTTATCCAAGCTGCACCTATGGTTCAAACACCGGTCAAAAAGCCATATGGTGGAATTTACCCACTTTGTGCCACCTGCAACTACCATCATCCCCAGAGCATCCCATGTCGCCTTTGTACTTATTGTGGGAGATATGGTCATACGGTTAGTGTTTGTAGGACCAAAGCTCTTACGGGCCAAGTCAACCCTCCAAACCGAACCGTACCTCAAGTGGTTAACCAAGGTGCTCCCGCCATTGCTAATGGGCGTGCTTGTTATGAGTGTGGTGACCCGAACCATTTTCGTGATCAATGTCCAAGACTTGCAAATGCTAGACAAGGTGGAGCTCGTGGGCGTGCGTTCAACATAAACGCCAACGAAGCTCAAGCCAACAACGACGTGGTTAATGGTACGTTCCTTGTTAATAGTCAATATGCCTCCATTTTGTTCGTTACCGGTGCCGATAAAAGTTTTGTGTCATTTAATTTTGAGCCTTTACTTGCAAAGACACGATCCCAACTAGAGAAAACCTTCACCGTTGAAATAGCAAATGGTGACTCCCTTACCATTGAGTCCATTATTTATGATTGCTCCTTAGAACTAAATGACCATTCATTCCCAATCAACCTTGTTCCAATGCCACTAGGAAGCTTTGATATTATCATAGGTATGGATTGGCTATCAAATCATCATGCCGAAGTCATTTGCTTTGAAAAGTGTATCTGAATTCCGCTACCATCGGGAGAAACCTTAAGGGTTTTTGGTGAAAAGCCTTGCAAGGGACTTAAGTTGATGTCGTGTACTACCGCTCAAAAGTACTTTCGAAAGAAGTACATTGCTTTCTTAGCTCATATTGTTCAAAAGGATGTCAAGGAGAAGAGTATCCAAGACATTCCGATCATTCGGGATTTCCCCGAAGTTTTTCCTAAGGATTTATCCGGTCTTCCTCCCGTTCGTCAAGTAGAGTTCCTTATTGATCTTGTGCCCGGAGCTAACCCCGTTGCTAGAGCTCCTTATCGTCTTGCACCTTCCGAAATGCAAGAGTTTGCAAGTCAACTTCAAGAGCTCTCCGACAAAGGTTTCATTCGCCCAAGTCATTCACCGTGGGGTGCACCCGTCTTATTTGTTAAGAAGAAGGATGGATCATTTCGCATGTGTATTGACTACCGCGAACTTAACAAGCTTACTATCAAGAACCGTTATCCTTTGCCTAGAATCGATGATCTCTTTGATCAACTCCAAGGTTCTACTTGTTTCTCAAAGATTGATCTTCGATCCGGTTATCATCAGCTTCGTGTTCAAGAAGATGACATTCCTAAGACTGCATTCCGAACAAGATATGGTCATTACGAGTTCATGGTTATGCCTTTCGGGTTAACCAATGCACCCGCAGTTTTCATGGATCTCATGAATCGTGTGTGCAAACCGTACCTTGATAAATTCGTGATCGTTTTCATTGATGATATCTTTATCTATTCCAAGACTAAAGCCGACCATGAAGAACATCTTAGACTGGTTTTGGATCTCTTGAGAAAAGAACAACTATATGCCAAATTCTCCAAATGCGAATTTTGGCTAAAAGAAGTTCAATTTCTTGGTCACATCGTCAACGACAAGGGTATTCATGTTGATCCTGCTAAGATTGAAACGGTTAAGAATTGGAATGCCCCGAAGACTCCTACCGAAGTTCGTTCATTTCTTGGTCTTGCGGGTTATTATCGTCGTTTCATCTCAAACTTCTCAAAGATTGCTGTCCCTCTTACTGCTTTGACCCACAAGGGTAAGACTTATGAATGGGGACCAAAACAAGAAGAAGCTTTCCAAACCCTCAAGCAAAAGTTGTGCAATGCTCCCATATTGACTCTCCCCAATGGAAATGATGATTTAGTTGTCTATTGTGATGCTTCTAACCAAGGTCTTGGTTGTGTTCTCATGCAACGAGGCAAAGTAATCGCTTATGCATCAAGGCAACTCAAAGTTCATGAGAAGAATTATACGACGCACGATCTCGAGTTGGGTGCGGTCGTATTCGCGTTAAAGATTTGGAGACATTACCTATATGGCACAAAATGTGTGGTGTTCACCGACCACAAAAGTATTCAACATATTTTTAACCAAAAAGAACTCAATATGAGGCAACGACGTTGGGTCGAACTCCTTAACGACTACGACTGCGAGATTCGTTACCATCCCGGCAAAGCGAATGTTGCAGCCGATGCTTTGAGTCGAAAGGACCATGTTATGCTTCATTGTGCCCGTATTCAAACCGATATTCAAACCCGTATTTTAGAAGCTCAACACGTCTCGGTAACCGAGGGTAACATGTTCGAAGAAATGTCATGTGGTGTTGAACTCCTTCTTGAATCAAAACCCAATGGCTTACTATATTACTTGAACCGTATTTGGGTTCCCGATCGCGATGATCTCCGTACATTTCTCATGAACGAGGCTCATAAGACTCGTTATTCTATTCATCATGGTGCGGATAAAATGTACCAAGATCTTCGCCAACTTTATTGGTGGCCCGATATGAAGAAAGACATTGCTCTTTATGTGGCCAAATGCTTAACTTGTTCCAAAGTCAAAGCCGAACATCAACGTCCATCTGGTTTACTCGAACAACTAGAAATTCCCATGTGGAAATGGGAGAATCTAGCTATGGATTTCATTACCAAGCTCCCTCGCACCTCGAGTGGATATGATAGTATTTGGGTGATCATTGATCGTCTCACTAAATCCGCTCATTTCTTGCCTATCCGCGAAGACTTCAAAGTGGAGAAACTAGCCCGAATTTACATTGATGAAGTTGTGAGCCGTCATGGTGTTCCGGTGAACATAATATCCGATAGAGACGCTCGGTTCACCTCTCGATTTTGGCAATCTCTCCAAAAGGCTCTTGGTACTCGATTGGATTTGAGCACGGCTTACCATCCGTAAACTGATGGTCAAACCGAGCGAACAATCCAAACTCTTGAAGACATGCTTAGAGGTTGTGTAATCGATTTTGGTGGCAATTGGGATTCACATTTATCCCTCATTGAGTTTTCTTACAACAATAGCTACCACACAAGTATCAACATGGCTCCATTCGAAGCTCTCTATGGTCGCAAGTGTCGTTCTCCTATCTGTTGGAACGAGATTGGTGAAGCACAAATCACTGGTCCCGAGTTAATTCAAGAAACATCCGACAAGATTATTCAAATCCGTGACAATATTCGAGTAGCGAGGAGTCGGCAAAAGAGTTATGCCGACAAACGTCGAAAACCCTTGGAATTCCAAGTCGCTGACCTTGTTCTTCTTAAGGTGTCCCCATGGAAGGGCGTGATCCGTTTTGGAAAGAAAGGCAAGTTAGCACCTCGTTATGTTGGTCCATTCAAAATCCTTGAAAGGATTGGGAAAGTGGCTTACAAACTCGAGTTACCTCCATCTCTTGGAAATGTGCATCCTACATTCCATGTATCTAATCTGAAGAAGTGTCTCGGTGATGAAAATCTCCATATACCGCTTGACGACGTGCGCATTGATGAAACAATGCACTTCGTTGAGAAGCCGGTGGAAATTATGGATCGCGAAGTCAAACAACTCAAGCGAAGTCGCATTCCTATTGTCAAAGTTCGTTGGGAATCTAAGCGTGGTCCTGAGTTCACTTGGGAACGAGAACACCAAATGAAGCTCAAGTACCCTCATCTTTTTACCGATACCGTCGCTTCTTCAAACTAAATTTCGGGACGAAATTCTCTCAACATGGGGAGACTGTAACATTTCTGATTTTTAGTATTCATATTTCAATTCAATGTAATACAATTTCGAATTCAATACTCGTGCACTATCTTATTACTTTTCTAACAGTAAACTAAATGCAATGATTCAATACAAATTTACAAGTTTTGCTTGATTATATACACTTAAACGCTATACAAGTAACTATTTATTTCGAACTAATCAAACCTGAAAAGTCAAGGACTAAAGTTGAAAAATCTATCAAGAAACCCTAATTAGCACGGTCGTGCTTCGTCCTGGCACGGTCGCGCCAAGTGCCTCGGCACGATCGCGCGACTGATCCTGGAACAATCGCGCCCGGTGCCTAAGCACGGTCGCGCCTCTCTTGGGCACGGTCGCGCCTGCGTAACTGTCGAAATGTAAATGAGATTTCAAAACGCTCAATCGCTCGAATTCAAGTCCGATTTACGTTTTACTTTTGTTATCAAGGAAAATATCTCCGTCGATTACCATTATCATTTTCAAAATACAAATTACTCTCAAGAAACCGTCCAAATTATCTCCCAAGCCTCAAACCTTCATTCTCGATCCGATTGCTACCAATTAATTAAGGAACTCGATCCTCCGATCATCTCTAAGGTTTCTGAAGGGTTGGAGCAGCCGGAATCACAGCAGAAGCCGCCGGAAGCAAATCTTGCCGTCGCCGGAACTCCCTTCTACCGATCGCTATCAATTCCTTTCTGTTTGAGGTAATTGAATCATCCCTCCCTTTCGTTTCGGTCCATATATCAAAAGCCCCCTATCAATCTAGGCTTTCATTACAGAAATCGTCCGAATCAGAATTTATATTTTAATAAAAAAAAGATTTAGTCGATTCCACTCTTAAACACGTTTTCCATACGATTAATTTATATAAATTGACTCGTAACAACTCAGTAATAAAAAGCCCTAACAATTCCAACGCTATAAATACAAGATCTGTTCAATTCGTGTCTGATTTGGAAGAGACACGGTCGCGCTAATCATCTAGCGCGGCCGTGCCTCATGAAACGCGGTCATGCCGAGTAGCAGCGCGGTCGTGTCCTCCTGTCCAGACCTAGTCATGCCCTTTGGGCTAGCCTCTGTTGTGTCTAAAAATCATAGACACGACCGTGCCGATCCAAGGCACGGTCGTGCTTGTTGTCTTGTCTAGTTTATGCCCTCTGTTGATCAACCCGGTCGCGCCTCGACTAGCGCGGTCGCGCCCGTGGCTTGAGCACGATCGTGCCCTTCCGAGGCACGGTCGTGTGTGACTTAGAAATTTTAACAGAATTATAATTTTTTATTTTTCAATCAATAAATGTTTCAAACTTTATAAAAATATGTTTTCTGTATTTGAAGAGATAAATATTATTTATTTAAAAGTTTATTTAAAAATTTATAAAAATTAAATTTATATTTATCTTACACTTAAATGATGTTTTAAATGATTAAGTTACAAGTTTATAAATAAATAAGATAATAATTATTTATTTAATATTTAAACAAAAATCATTTATTTATTTATACTTAATTACAATCAATATTTACATTATTTCATAAACTATAATCATTTATTTAATTATTGATTTACATTTAACACAAGCATTATTTTCATAATCAACAATTTTATAAAAATTCTATTTTATTATTTAAAATTCCAAACTTTAATCAAATGTTCCAAAAATGGTTACTACAACTTTATATATTTCATTTAATACTTTTTATACACAAACTCAACCTTCAATGTTAGACTTAAACTTTGTACACCGATTTGATTCAATATACCTTACAATCTAGGTTAACCCGTGCGTATCAAGAACCCTTATTCTATCTATACTCTTTTTTAGCTACACCTCCTTATCAAGTGAGTATTCACAACCCTTTTTACTCTTTTACACTTTTGGGGTGAAACATGAGCATTATTCAAATTGCACATTACATTTACATAAACAACACAAAGTACAAATCCTATTTACTTTCATGTGTGCAAATTTGAGCTTTATGCCCGAGTGCTAGGTGTGCTAACCTTTGTATGCGATTATGTGCAATCATTAACTATACAAGCCGATGTTTTTCAATGATAGATCTATTGAGTCTGACAAACCCACCCAAGATGCGCGGTGATTGAAACCGACAACACAATTTTTGCATGCTAGTTACAAGGTTTGGTTGTACATGGTTACACAATAGCTGCTCCCCATAAATGCCTTATTTATCATGATATGTAAAGGATTTGTTTTCAACTATATGCTATCTATATACAACTGTGTTATACTCATCAACTTTTTAGTTGACTTTATTTTATTAATGTTTCAGGCCCTAATATGTGAGAATGATTCAAGACGTGCTCAATATAGGATTTGGACTTAGCAATTTAAATCAAGAATTCTATGAGTTGTTTTATGTTTCTTTGTTTGAATTTGGTTTGTACTTGGATTATTTGTAATGCAAATTTGACTTTAATATATTTCAATTTAGTCAACCATGTGCTATGAACAGTCTTACATGTCCCGCCCCGATGATTCCGCCATCGGTCGGGGTGTGACAACTGCACTCCTGGCGTGCAGGGTCCTGCCGCGCCCACCGTTACGACCACCGGTACGGCCCGCACCACGCCTTCCGTTTCCTCTTCATGCCATTTCGTTCTATATGACAATAATCCTATGTCATCACTCTAGTTAACAAATAAAATTCAACAACCACTGTAAGATGTTAATATACACTGGCCATCTGCAGTTAACCATTACACTACCTTTCGATTTCTATTTGACCACCTTTGTGATTCCATCAGAACACAAGTCCTTACCTAAACCTTTCTAAGGCATACTATATATGTAAATATATACTATCTTCATACCTGATACTGTGGCTCGAGTTACCCGTACTGGCATCCGCTTTCGGTCCCGTTCACAGTTTAAGTTAAGACACTGGGAGTGTCCGAATCTCTCAAACTATTGCTCTGATACAACTATTGCTCTGAAACCAACTTGTAAGGCCCCAAACACAGGAGGCCTCACTTGTTGGATTTACTCATTCTCAAACATTCTTAACTTGAATATCAGAATAACCCAGCGAAAAATTTCATTAAAACATACTCATAACATTGTTCAACATGCGGAAGCGTAACATAGTCTAATACATAAGCATAACATAAACTAATCATAACGGGATGCCAGTCTTCATATCATCCAGGTAACTCTTCTCGCTTGCTAAGCATCACCATCCATCATCATAACCTGCCCTTAACCTGAATGTGCATACTAAAAAGTCAGCTACTCTGGTGAGTTCTAGCTTTACATAAAACCTTAACATAAACATTTTGCCAAAACCATAACATACATTTGTTTAAAAAAAGCGTACGTAAAACATGCAATAACTTAACATCGTCATAACATCGTAACATAGCATCATAACATAAGTCAACATGAACCGAATCTGCGCCTTCTCGTAACCGTCAATTCCATACATCGCATACCAGCAGATGAACTTAAGGCTCGTTACCTCTAAGACATCCGTCACACAGGTCCGCTAAGGCTCATTACCTCTAGGTGGACCAAACATATGTCTCCTAAGGCTCGTTACCTCTAGGTAGACCAAACATATGTCTCCTAAGGCTCGTTACCTCTAGGTAGACCAAACATATATATCCTAAGGCTCGTTACCTCTAGAAAACAGAACATAACATAGGCACTATTTCTCCGCAAGGAATAGTACCTTCCATCGGGATCCCGGTGATCCCATGGGTGACCGTCGTCACCCCATCCTCAAACAGTTATACAACCGTTAGCCAGCCACAAAGGCCCCCCGTAAGGGTGAGGCCAATACATACATACATACCTTAGCTCCCGTAGGAGCTCGTGACAGATTCGTTCATTCGTGACTTTCATAAAACCTTTACTTCATTTTAGTTAAAGCATTTGTACGTTTTATTAAACAAAACATCATCTCTTTCGTAAACCTTTCGTAAACTTCACTTGGCAAAACATTTCATAAACATCATTTCGTAAACATCACTTCGTAAACCTCGTTTCGTAAACCTTATTTCAAAACATCATTCCGTATGTATGCACACCAGCCCAAAAACATTTAATTAAAACATTTAAAGAAGGGCCTCTAGAACTCACCTGATAAGCTAATCTGGGTTGTCCTAAACAAAGGTCCCACAATGTCACTTCCGATCTGAATTGATTAGTTAAATACACATCAGACCAAATCCCGACTCTAACGGTTTAACCATCTAAACATACTGACTTTACCTAAACAGCCTGATGCCTGCGCACTTAGCAAGTGTGCAGGGCCTTCTGGACCCTCTTCATGCGTACTTGATAAGTACGTAGGACCCTCTTCATGCGTACTTGATAAGTACGTAGGATCCTCTTCATGCGTGCTTGATAAGTACGCAGGATCTGCTTCAGCGCAAAAACCCTAACTTTTGAATTTGGGTCTGATCTCGTCAAGATCCCGAACTTGTTTGCATTTAAAACGTTTGCTTTTCATTAGGGAACTCAAATCTATGTTTTTCTTCTAGTTTCATCCGTAAAAACGTCACATTTTCGTCCAAAACTCGAAAAACCCAAAAACGAACAAAAACTCAGATTGTTACCTGTATCGAGCTACTGATCCGGAGGTTCTTCTCACAAGCTATGGAGCAACACACTTCTTCAATCTCGGGTCGATCCGCCAACTTTCTCTCTCTACGGTTTCTCTCTCTAGAACTTGCAAATGAGAGAATGGTGGAGTGGCTCAGGCTATTTATAGGGGAAGGGACTCCTCCCCTCAAGTTCGCCGGCCCATCTGGCCCGACCCGTTACGCCTCGTTCATTTATTACTTTCGTCTTATGTATAACCCGTTATTTTAAATCGTCGTCTTATTTTTGGGATGTTACAGTATCACAATGACAATTGCGCGACGAAAATAATAAAAATATTATTTTTGCTCGAGGATACAAACGCATGTAAATAATATAGATAATTATATTATTTATTAGTTAAAAACGTTACATGAAATTTATGAATGAAATGATAACAATATATAAATCTATATATTAATTTTAATTGTGATCCCGGGTTGAAAATAATATAATATATTATTTTATAACGGTAACTAATATTACAACAAGTTATAAAATCAAACCCGAGTCTACGGGTGGTTTCACGGGCTAAAACACATTACTATAATTTTATAATAATAGTGCGATAATTTTTATATTAAAAATATTAGTTAAAAATGTTCTAAAATAAAAACTGGGTGGAGAGACTCGAACCCGGGTTTCTCCCACAGAAGCACACACATTTAACCAATTCCACTACTCGGTGTTTCACAAAAAAAATCAGAATTAAATTCTTTCAACACACAACCGGTGTGTTCATCCCTTCCCTTTCGAACCCGAGACCAAACCCCACCCCAAATCCAACGAATTCGAGTATGAATGTCAACAAAAGTTTAGGGGTTTTGATAATCGGTGGGTGGAATGAATTTCAAAAACAACAAGTATAGAGTCGTTTATTTACATATTGAGTATCAAAACCCTAGAATATGAACACAAGATCAATTCGATCAAATTTGATATTAAAACTAGTTGGATTCATAGGGTTTTCACTAAACAAAGGTTTGCGAATATGACTATGCGGTTTAATTTGATTAAGGTAATCGTTAGGATAAAAAACCCCAAATTCGTTTTCGTATGAACCCTAGGTTATTGATCTTGATTAATTCGATATTTTTTGATAAAATTAACATAGGGCTATCAATGTAGATATAAAAACGAAGCTATGGATGTGATTGATTAACAGAATCCGATAGGAATGAAGGTGATCGACTACGATGAATCCCGACTTCGACGAGCTTGTTCCCTGACGAATCTGGCTTTGATTCCGATGGAATTGATGAATGAAAATGCTTCTGGGAGACTCGATTAAGGTGTGCAGATAAATGATTTGAGTGCGTATGGCCGAATTGATGCGGATTCTTGAGTAAAAGAGGCGAGGTCGACGGTTACGGCTTTGAATACCCATAATTGGGTTTAATTCGTTGTAATGACGATGGTTAAAGTTTAATTTGGTTTGTTAATGTCGTGAACTTGAATATCAGTTACAAAACGCAACGAATTTCAAGTATGGAGTTCGAATTTGAGTCAAATGCCATGAGTTTGACTTTTGAAAGTCAACAGGACCGATTCTCCTTTGATTTTGACTTTGAGAGTCAACGAATCTAGTTTTAGAACTTGGAAGGATTAGTCCCTAGAGTTTGAGATCAAGAAATAACAAAAACAGTCCCTGAGATTTAATAGTGGGTTAACTGGGTTAGGTTTTAACAGAATATTTAACGGGAATTCTAACGGAGTTAAGTTAAAAGGTCGGATTATCACAAATAGTTTATCCTCGATGTGTTAAAGAGTTTTCTATATAGGGTGTACTAGTAGAGTACCCACCACCCCTTTAATACTTCGTGAATACTTCGTTACTCCATTTTAGGGTTTTGACTCGTTCCCATCGCACATTCACATTTTAACACGTATAGCACGGTTTCTTATCACATTCACATTCGTCACATATGGCATGATTCCTTATCATGCATAACATGATCTCTTATCATGCTTTAACACCAATTACTGCTCTAACTCCTTGTAAGGGTTTCTCCATGATATATTAAAGATCTGACACCCACATCCCGGATTACCCGAGATGCCGGTCACTTATCGGGTTTACTCACGAACATATAGTAATCAGAGAAACATACACAACGGAAGACTTTAAAACATTATTTATGTTTTTATAAACTTGTCTTAAGACATTCTAAAGAAGGTACAACATAATACTAATGCTAGTCTCTAGATTGTGGATGCCAGATAACCTGTTCATGATGCCTCTTTGCCTTTACTGCTTGAGACCATATTCTTACCTTGTAGGTCCACATGACTCCTCTATAGATCGATCTCGTGACGTGACGTATAGAAGACACCGAGTGCGGAATCCAACTGTATCAACGTATGTATACACAAGATGACAACAGAAACGATAACAATCCGCAAGTAAATAATCTTCTCGTTGTATTCAATCAAACACGGAGTTTACAGAGTGTTCGAAGACTTAGTTCTAAAACTGAAACTGTAAAGTCCTATTTATAGACACAGTATCTGCTATAGGCAAACTTAATAAGTTCGCCTCTAATGTCAAGTTCGCCTCTCATGAGACTATGTGAACTAGTTAAGTTCGCCTCTAGCAGAACTTATACAAAACTTAGACAAAACATTAACAAAAACATAAATACAATAAGATCTAAACTATTACAAGCTTTTGTCATACATTTATGTCCTAACAGACTACCCCTTGACAATAGCTTGATCTTCTGTCTACAGTCTCTATGATGAGCTCTTCCAGTTTTCTGGTAGTCTGCTACTTGCATGCACTCCATATCAATGACATATCTCCAACACACGTTTATACTGAAATCCTTGTTCTCTCCATTCATCAGTAAACATGATCTCATTTTTCCTTAAAGTTCTTTGATCTTTCTTAGAAAAATTAATAATATTCATTGCATCATCGAATCTCACAATGATCTTATTCTCTTTATCTTCCACTCTTGCTTCACCAGTATTTACATCCACATACCACCATTTCATATTTCCTAGAAAATCTTGTGGTATTTTCTTCAATGGAATATTTTCAAAGCTCTTACTGGCTTGAACTTATACTTCCAAGTAACTACACCAGTATTCTGATCAACAATCTTTACTCCCTTTCCCTTCTGTGGTTTCAGCTTCTCATACTCTCCTGATCCACCTTCTTTACTAATCACTTTAGCTATAACATCAGCTAGCCCAAACTTTGATCTTTTTATCAGTGATTTAGTAGCAAGACCATTCATTTCACACCTCGACAAGGTCTTGAAATACTTGATCCTTGGCTTTAAGTACTCAACACCATCAGATCTCTTGAGAGCAAACAATTTAATTTCTTCGTCATAGAACCAACCAATGATTCTTCCAATACAACGCTCTTTATTTACATATATTTCCTTTTGAGTTGGTTGTATATGAGACTCAGGTAACACTTTCTTCTAGCTATTAACTACTTCTTTCCACTGTTCTCTAGTCATACCTGTATTTCTATACATCACTGGTTCTTCAGTAGTCTTAGGAGACATAGGACGAGTAGTATCAGGTTCAGTATCCATTTTGGATTGAGCAGTATCATCAGGCTTTGTAACATCTACAATGGAGTCCATAGAATCTGTCACTCCTTCATTTGAGAACTCAGGAATAACATCATCCTTGATGAAGTATTAAGGTACATTCAGACCGTCACAACCTTCATAAGTAACTTCAACTTTACTCTTCTCTATTTAAATCTCCACAATTTATCCTTCTTAAATCTCATTATCAATCATATCATCTTCAACATCGTTAAATAGTTCATCAATATCATCTAGACACTCAATCTTCTCAGCATCATCTTCTTCAACATCAGAATCAGTTTGAAAGAATTCGAGTAACAGAATCTCTTCATTAACTTCAGAATCTTTCTTCGTTCCTTCAATATTGCCTGACGTAGATGACTCCCCTGAACTCTTGATATTGGATTCACGTCAGCGTATTGACGATCACCCTCAATATTGCCACTAGGATCGTTGTCATCACAATCCTTTCTTTGTATTGACTCAGAATGGCAAGTATCATGGATCCTTAACTCCCCCTGAGCGTGAAGATGCTCAACAAGTTTGGATACCAATAACTTCATTTCATCAATCTGTTGTGCTTGAGTCTGAAGGACCAACTGCCTCTGAGCATCAGTATTCACAAGAACATCTACTTGATTATGCAATGCAAGAACCTGTGATTCAAGATAAGTAATCCTTTCAGAACCAGCTGTCTGTGAAGTACCAGCAGCAGATGATTGAGTAGCTTTAGGAGTAGGAGTAATCACGGGAGAAGGAAGTTTGATGAAGGAGGTGTAACCAGTAAGGATTCACAAAAGTAGCATCCTCTACACCCTGAGATGAGTGAGCAGCAACAATTGAAGCAGACATAAGCTTCTGTGCTTTTTGGACCTGGAGTATACTCTCCATCAGAGTCAGAACCCTCATCAATTAATGTTCGCTTACCAAGTACTGAACCGGAAGAAGGATCCCAAACAGACTTACGCCTCAGCTTTCTAGCTTTAGATTTAACACGTTTCCCTGCATTTGCCAATGGCAAATTAGCCAGCCTCTCATAGTGATCTGAGCTAAAATCTCTAGACAAATCTAAGTCAGTAGCTTCAGAATCAGGAAGGATTGTATCACTAGAACTTGTATCCACCACATTCCCTTCAGTTTCATGAATGGGTGAGTTCATAGCTTCATCATTAAAATCATCCATATTAAAACCAAAGTCTTGTTCATTTTCATTTGCAACAGCTTCAACTTGAACTGGTTCACTAACAGGAATATTAACTGGAATTTGAACCTGTTCTTGGTGAATAGGAACTTGTACTTGTGCTTATGCTTGAGCGTGCGGTTGTTGTTGTTGTTGTTCTTGATTTTGATCCTGTCCTTGAACTAACTCCTCAGGATGAAACCAATTATCATTAGGAGGCTCAACATAATCAGGATTGATTATGTGACGAAACAAAGGAGTCAGAACTAGAATCAAAGCTATATTCTGTTGTTTAACCTTGGTACAATCCGTAAAGATTCTTTTGGACATTGGAGTCAAGGTCAAACGTAGTGGATGCTGCGGTAAATTTGGAATAAGATGGTTCAGAATCATTTGTAAGAACCTAGGGTACATAAGAAACCCTTGACCTCCAGGAGGATTGATTTGCAAGACTAACTCACGGTGTATATACAAAGCAAAGTTGAATCGTTTATTCAGGGTCAATGCAACCATTGCAGCTTGTAGAACACTCTTCAGTCCATCAGTTCCAGCCTTTCTTGGAGATAAGCATTGGATGATGATGTGCATAAAGTACTTCCATTCACCAACCAAACCACCTTTTCTGGCTTGAGTGTCATTAGGTTTTCCTCGGTATCCCATCCTCTGAAAACAACCCATGATCAGTGTTCCAGGATAAGATATAGGGTCATCATTTGCACCTCCCAATTCTAAAGCAACACGAATAGTATCAACTGATATTGCCACCTCTATATTATTAACTGTAGCTCGAAGCATATGAGGTTCAACATCAGTGTCTTGATGTAATGTATCCCAGAATTGTTTGATATATGGCAGACTTATGTACGGATCTGCTGATAAGGCCACATGTAATCTTGAACGATTCAGGAAATTATTGAGTCCTTGATAATTTGCTGCCTCGGACATATGCGGATCTAACAAAGCCACTTGAGTATGTTTGTACTCAACATGGCGAGCCATCTGCAAATGTATTGGACATATAACAAACATTAGTAATATTACAAACACACATGATATACACACACAAACACTGAAACAAACAACAAAAAATCAAACACAAAAATATTTCACACAAACAAAAAAAAATACAAGTCCAAACTTCACTGAACCTCTAGGTGAACTTAATAAGTTCGCTTAGTGTTTCAAGAGGCGAACATAATAAATTCGCTTGAACAAGTTCGCCTGTCGATACATATTCATCACAGAATTCAAACTTGTTCATTTTGATGTTTTTATGCAAATTGAACACACAACAAGCATCGATACACAACAACAAAACATGATAGACCATCAATTTCACTGTTAAACAATTAAAAGCACCATAAAGACCTTGACTTAGACCGTAAGGACGGTTGCGATGAACATAGAGTATTTATGAAATTTCCAGATGATTTAACAGATGAAAAATGATGAATCTACCTTAGATATACTCACAATTCAATGTCGATCCAGTAACAATGTCGAAAAATTCAAACCAACAACCAGATTTCAAACAAACAAGTTCGCTATACTATGACTATGTTTGCTCAAACAAATATGAATGGTAATGAAATATGTTCGCCTGAAAAGATATTTATTCTCTCAATTAAGTTCGCTTAGGTAGGCGAACTTGTTAAGTTCGCTTAACAAGATTCAGGCGAACATAATAAGTTTGCTTCAATCCTTTGCCTTGAACAATTTTAGAATTTAAAATTCAACAAACCTCAAACCGTCAACATGTCACATTCTTGTGATCTTCCATCTGTAGCATGTATCCAATCCAATCCCGAATTATTTTAATAAAATTAAAAGATAGAATTTTCATGGAAGACGGAAACAAAATCTTTTTGGATTTTATCTGTACAAACGGAAACACATATTTTTGGTTTTTAGCTGAACAAACTAAAACACATATTTTTGGTTGAACATCATGAGTAAGAAGATCATATCAGTATATGAGCAATTCATCACACATTCTATCACAAACTATGGGTAAACTATGATACACACTTAATGATGATATTCATGTGAAATAAATTCACTTATACCTTTAAAGATGATATGAAACAATTAAACTCATTCTTATGCAACTCATATCTTTTTCTTTTCAAACTATTCAATCAATTTGAATATTACTTGAAATGATACGCGATAAATTTCAAAGTAAACAAGATCAGGTCATAAAATGCTCAATTATTCACACCAAATTTGCAATACAAAGCATGAATTCTTAAATTGCCAATATTATACAATTTGAAACCACAAGCGTTTTTCTCCCAAATTCATGTGAGTTAGTACCATTTAGATGAAAAACATCGTGTACCGCACATATATGCCCAACAAAATTTAAAATTGCACTATCTTCAAGACATATAAGATTTATTGCATGATTAGATCAATCTCCAATATGAAATTATCTCTATTAGCACAAGTATAGAATAGCAGACCCCAAAGAATATGTGAATCAAGATGATTCAGAATCAAAAGATTCTAATGAATTGGCTTTACAATGAGAATCAATATATTCAGGTAGGAGAATCCAACTATTATCTGGATAAACTTCAATGGAATTAGTATAGATGATGTATCTAGATGTTGTTAGAAATCATATCTTAGTTCAGCAACACATTGCATGTTTTTCGGGGCATGGGCAGTGAAGTGAACTGAACGAGTTTGTGCTAAATATATAATCCGATATTGGTCTCATGAAATTCTTAAAACCATATATTCTTTCTCTGATAATGATCTTTTACACACAAACCCAGGCATATAATGGATTCAAATCACAGATGTAAATCATATCATATTTAATTTTCACACTACTATTGGTTAAAAAACGCTTCTAGTCTATTGACAATTCAAGTTTCAAACTCATATTCAAATTAAAAACAAATTATGAAGAGTAATGCATTTATAACTCTATCATTTCTTATTTATGAAGACTTTGAAATTTAGATCAAATCAATACACTTTAAACTATCATATATCAACATATCAAAGGTCTATTATGGTCATGTGTGATGAACTATTCACTGATGTACTATCATTTCTTCTCTAACTTCAAATGATGTCAATTTTATATTTTTTATTTTGTTTTAAATTTTTATAAATAACAATTTTTGACTGAAATTTAAAATGCAGAAATGTAATAAAGCAATAAAAGAAATTTAAAACAAAATCTCCGATGAAAATTTTTTTTTAAAACTTTTATTCGGGAGTGATCATACCGATCATAAATTCAAACCTGGTACGATCAAATGCATTGGTAAAGAGATTAGCAAAATTATCATCTGTATGTACCTTCACCAGCTCAATCAACTTTTTATCTGCACAATCACGAATAAAATGATATCTAATTTCAATGTGCTTTGTTTTACTGTGCTTAACACGATTATTTGTGATAGACATTGTAGCACTATTATCAATAAACATGGGGGTTCCTGTAAAATTCAAACCATAGTCTCTTAATTGCTGTTGGATCCACAAGATCTGTGAACAACAACTTGCAGCAGCAATGTATACTGCTTCACATGTTGAAATGGAGACCGTAGTTTGCTTTTTGCACTGCCAGGAAACTAGACGATTACCCAAGAACTAGCAACCACCTGTTGTAGATTTCCTGTCCAAACAACAACCACCAAAATCAGAACCAGTATATGCATTGAATTCAAAGTTAGAACCATGTGGAAACCATAGTCCCAATCTTTGTTTTCCTTTCAGATAACGAAAGATTCTCTTTACTACAATCAAATGAGACTCCTTTGGTTTTGCTTGGAATCTGGAACAAATACACACAGCAAACATTATGTCTGGCCTTGAAGCGATTAAGTACATGAGAGATCCAATCATTGCACGGTAGAGTCGGCAATCAATTTCTTTTCCATCCGGGTAAGAATTCAACTTATGATTTGTCACACCCCCAGAATCCACTAACGGAGTTTTACCGTTAGGAGCGTGACATACCAGGATCTCAGTCATTAGTTACTTTGAATGACTCTATATGAGTTTAAGAAAACCACTAGTATTGCTCATAGTCACGATGCAACACTAGTAATGAAAACACTGATTTAATGTAAGACTGCGGAAGCGAAAACTTAAATGAAAAGCATGCGCCAAAACAGACGCGCCAAAAATAAATAATCCAACGATAAATAAAATAAATAGTTCTTGAGTTTGAAAATGATGGACTTCGAATGCATGCATGCCTTAGCTTGTGCTTGTACCTTAATGAACTGAGAAAACATGCTAAAACGTTTCAACACTAGGTTGGTGAGTTCACAGGTTTCAATGTAAGTAAAGTTTACTAGATAAAACGATTTACAATTATATCAATAGGTAGCTAACCTAATAACATGTTACTAAAGCGTTTCGACACCGAAGATGACTGTTATGTTTGAACTGCCTCCTACCATGTCTATCATGAACAATGGTAAACTGTTTAGGTCAACGTTACACCCGTTCGACTACCTGTCTTGTTAGCGCAACTAACGCGGGTGGGGCTTGTCAATGCCCAGTAGTACTACTCAAGATTACCTCGCTATCCCATATATTAAACGGTTCGATAAGTAAGAACTTACATGATATGTTTACGCTTAGTACAACAAGTGATATAAATGAAATGTAAGATCTAAATGTTTGTACCCATGTTTTCTCCCCCAAGTTTAAACCATAAGAAAAAGGGGCCGTGAAACTCACCTTAGAGTGCGTGCGAAATAAAGCGAACTTAGAATTCTTGACGACTAACTGCCACCTATAAACACCGGTTTATAAGTGTGTGTTTATGCAAGGCGACAGGAACCCTAAGTATCCAAACAATCTCATTGTTTTAAGGGTTTAGAAAATATTTATTAGTTTGACTAAGTTTGACCAAGTTTGTGACACCCGGAATTTTTTTTTTTATCATTTTAATTTTCGAAACGAAAATTCTTTCAACTAGGGGATGATGTGACAATCCGACTTTTCAAGCTAACTCCGTTAGCAATCCCGTTAGATTCTTTGTTAAATCCTAACCCTGTTAACTCGATTATAAACCTCAAGGATTAATTCTGCCAATTCCCGAACATAATTACATGAAATCACAGGGACTAATCCTGTAATTAATTCAAACTTAATTCTTTGACTTTTAAAAGTCAAAATCGCGAACTCTTGTTGCCAAATTCAAACCAAAAATTGATAATCAACTTGAATTAGTAACTGATTCGATCCTTAATGCCATTAACGACCATCATCGATACCTTAATCACAGCTTTAATCCGATATCAAACCCAATTATTACACATTAAACTCGTAACCGTCGAAACCCCCACTCCCCGATCAAATTCGCATTAATTCATTTATTTTCCTCACAATCGAACATCTAAACATACCCTACGAACTCCACAGAAGCTACCCCGTACACCAATTTGACCGGAATCATTGTAGAAATCGTCGGAGGCCAAGATCGCCGAAGTCGGAGTATGTTTTAGTCGGCAACCACCAATTCGAGCACCATTCCGGTAATGATTTAATTCTACAATTTCATTTTTGTGTTTAGATCGATAACCCTATGAGAATTGGTTCATATAACACCGAATTGAACCCAATCCAGATTCTAGGGTTCATGTAATTTGGGTTTTAATCGAACCCTACTTTCGAATCGATCTCAATCAAATCAAACCACAGGGTTAGATTCGCAACTCATCACTAATTAAAAGCCCCATGATTTCATCAGAATACATTAACGCATTCGATCAATTTGATCTTGTGTTCATAACCTAGGGTTTCTAATGTTCAATCATGAAATTAACAGTTTTAAATTTATCAAGTTTTGCAATTAAGCGCACCCACAGACTCGTTTTTCATTATAGAACAAAACCCCTTTGCTAATTTGGCAAATCGCGACCGATATAAGGGATTGGGACTGGGATCGATCGCATATGGGAAGGAGAGTACACTGGGGCTTATTGTTAAAAACAGTTAAATCTTAATCATGTTACGATTTCCCTAGCGGGTGGACTGGTTAAGACTTAGTTTTGGTAGCGGAGAGACCCAGGTTCGAATCCCTCCCCATTGTTTTATTTTTAAACCATTTTTTCCACTATTAATTTAATATAAAATCAAACCCCATATTATTATATTAATATATAAAAATGTTTTGAGCCCGGAAACCACCCGTGGACTCTGGTTTGGCCTTGCAAACCGTATTTATTATTAAAATCTATTTATAAAATAATATATTCATATTATTTTTATACCGTGACACAAATTAAAAATAATATATTTTATATATTATTTCCTCCGTATTATAAATATTTTTGTAACGTTTCAAAGTTATAAATATTTATATTGTTTACCCGTAATTATATTCTCGAATAAAAATAATATATTATTATTTTTGCCACATAAATAGTTATCGTATTAACTATGCGAGTTTAAAAATAATATAATAATATTATTTTTCTAAATCAATACTTAATGACGAATGCGATTGAATATATTTATTAATTATTGTAATTTTTGTCTTTCGTCGCATAATGTAATCGTTCTAATTGTTTAACCTAGAAATCTGTATTCTCGTGGACACGTTCGTCTACTCGTTGATCTTTAGAGCGTTTCTTCTAGGACGTTTAACATTCCGTGTTGTCGTCACATATCCTGTTTTATGCCTAATAATTATGATGTAATTCTAGGGCATTCGTGAGCCGTGTTGGGCTAACGCTTGAGATTTTATTCTCGTACTTGTGTGATTACTACCTACGCATTCAAGTGAGTTTCACGGCCCCTTTTTACTCGTTTTCCTATTGGGGGAGAAACATGTATACCAACTATCATACGTTTACTTGTTTTCCCCGTGGAGGAGAAACGGGTACGCAGACAAACATTATTTTACATTTTTTTCCCGTTAGGGGAGAAAACATGACACAAACTATTTTAGATTATTGTAATTCATATGTTATCACTATTGAGGCTAAGCGTAACACACTATCACTGAAATCCCTCATCATACATCGGACCGTTAATATGGATCTTAGCGAGGTAATGTTTAGTAGTACTACTGGGTTTGACAAGCCCTACCCGCGTTAGTCGCGCTAACTCGATTGGAGGTCGAACGGGTGAAATGTTAGCCTACTCACATTTGCCAGAGTTGATAGACCTGGCAGGAGGCATACAAACACAAACAGTCAGCTTCGGTTGCGAGCGCTTTAGTAAGACATGAACATAGGCTAGCTACCTATAGATATGCATATTGAATGTACATAATCTGGAAAACACTCTCTTATTGTAACCTTGAAACCTGTGAACTCACCAACCTCGTGTTGACACTTTTTCTTACATGTTTCTCAGGTCGCTTTGGCACAGGTTGCACACTTAGGACATGCATGGAGTCCTACTGTCATATCATTCATTTCAAACATTTTAAACAATTTTACTTATTTATATTAATTGACGCTTGTGGCGTGTAATTACTTTTGATTTCCTATTAACGTTTACGCTTCCGCATTTAACTCTGAACATTTATGTTATGACTTTTAAGTCTCATATAGTATCGTTTGATATAACTAATGACTGAGATCCTGGTTCGTCACACGCCAAATGGTAAAACTCCGTTAGTAGAATTTGGGGGGTGTGACAAAGTTTGACTAAGTTTGACTAAGTTTGACCAAGTTTGACTCGACGACCCGTTGGTGACCCGTTTAGTGATTAAATGTTTAACTTGCATAACAACACGCTTAGCACACAAATAATTCACGTTTCATGCTACCTAAGACATAACTAATTTAGCATGGCAAACTACGTCAACAATACACGTTACATTAATTTATTATTTTTTTTGAAAATATATAAACCCATGTTTGCTTTCAAATGAATCACATTATCTATAACACGTTCGTATCATCATCCCATGTCTATCTACACATGCTAATACATAATGGATTACCGTAACACACATCATTAAGTTTAGACATCAGGTTCCAAATCACAAAGTTTCCACTTTTAGTAACCTATGATCTATTTAAGCTATTTGCATTCGACAACACGTTAACAATCATTAGTACAACTATACTAACATACTAGAGTCAATTTATAACATCATACACACCTAGAAACCTTCACATTCAAAAATCACTTTTTAACAAAGTTTCCTCTTTTAGTAAGTCGTCCATTACACGCTTTGTTTACACAATTAACACGTTTAATCAATCCTAAATCTTTCAACTAATATAATTACAACTATATTAATCATAATTCACGTCTAGCATGCGATTCCTATACGTCACATAATCAACAAAATTCAATTTACATATCGTATAACAACTAGGGTTTCATATACGTTCATAAAATCATCAATACAATACAACAATATCAAACAATTAACTAATTCATTATCATATTTTGAAATCATTAAGTTTGGATAATCTAGGGTTTCGATCTCAAAAATAATAATGAAGTAACGACGGAATTTAATAAAACGACTTACGTAGGAACGTTAGGGATGCCTAGACTAGCACGTATTCACTTCTGGTTTCACGATTGGAGCTCGATCGAAGGTGTTTGGGTTGCTTCTTGGTCTCGGCCGAATGGGAGGGGTGGGGGTTTGGGTTCGACGGCCAAAAGAAAAAAAGAAAAAGAGTTTTAGGGTTTTTAATTTTTATAATTTCCTTATATACATGTATGCACTAATGGGTTTTTAAGTTGGGCTACGGGCTTTCTAATGGTCCATAAACTCTAATTAATTAAATAACACTTAATTAATAATTAAAACTTTTGATTTTTATTTTTTTTATAAAACTCTAATATTTATAAAAATACTAAATACGATCAACACACGATAAACACGTACGAGAACAATAATATTCACATAATTCACATAAAGTCACGTATCACATAAAACTCATATAATTTATATTAAATATAAATTATTAAATATTCAAAATATTAATCTTGATTAATCACCAACGTTCCGGGTTAGACTCAAGTGTGATCCGGTAATTCTACGGATTACCGTTGTGTGCATATTAATTGACACATTTAGTTAATCCTAATTAAATGCAATGTACGTGTGACTAACTGAGATAACTAAGTTTGCAATGAATAATGTTTGAACTAACGAGGTTTGTGTTAACGGAGTTAACCTGGAATTGTCGGATGTCACATGATTGACCGGAATTGGAGTATCGTATGGGGTACAGTCCTCCATCTTGAACCGGCTCAAGATGTCTTTGACATACTTGGACTAATGAATAAAGAAACCATCTTCCTTCTGATTAACTTGAAGTCCTAGGAAAAATGATAACTCTCCCATAGATAACATTTCAAACTTCGATTTCGTAACACTCTCAAACTCTTTGCACAACCCTTCATTTGTAGAGCCAAAAATAAAATCATCTACATATATCTGAACCAGTAGGTATTCTCCCCCTACTTTCTTTATGAATAAGGTCGAGTCAATTTGGCCACGCACAAAACCATTGTCCATAAGATCTTTAGACAACGTTTCATACCACGCTCGGGGAGCTTGATGTAAACCATAGAGAGCCTTATCAAGCTTGAATACTTTAGATGGATGAGCTGGATCTTCAAACCCCGGCGGCTGACATACATAAACCTCTTCCTTGACCTTACTATATAAGAAAACACTCTTCACATCTAATCGAAACACCTTAAACCCTTTGTATGAAGTAAAAGCAAGAAACAACCGTATAGCTTCAAGCCTAGCAACAGAAGCATAAGCCTCAGTGTAATCAATTCCCTCTTGTTGATTGAAACCCTGTATGACTAATCTTGCCTTATTTCTCACCACAACACCTCGATCGTCTTTATTGCATTTAAACACCTACTTAGTACCAATTGGATACACACCCTTTGGAAGATCTACAAGATTCCAGACTTTAAGTTTATCAAACTGACCAAGCTCTTCCTGCATTGCCTCTATCCAATTGTTATCACGCAAAGCCATTTCTACTTTCATTGGTTCGACCTGAGAAATAAAACATGAATGTGAGCATACATCAAGACACACCAGTATCCTTAATACATGTATACAAGCAAGTGTTTTCAATAATAGAACGTGTTTGCACTCCATCTCTCAAATTCCCAATTATATTTGTCACCGGATGATCTTTGAGTTCCTTGATTGATGCAACTTCAGGAACCGGCAACACATCAACTTGAGTCGTTTCAGATTGAGAAGACAAGTCCTGATTAACTGGTATTTCCCAGTCCAGATTTGAAGGAATCTCCCTCTGAGCTTGTGTCGAAGTAGAAGGTTCATCAACAAATAATGGATCAGCAGAAGAATCTTGAAAAACAACATCGTTTTCCTCACTATCAGAATCTTGTGGTCCCGAGCAAAAACTAACATTAGGATCTGGAGCAGATGTAGATGGAACAGATGAATGTGGAACCATAATCGGTATAAAACCACCATTATGTGCATCCCGACATGACTCATATGTAACATCCCGAGTTTTAGAGCACGAGAGAATTCACGAGGAATTAAAACTTAAATAAAAAGAAAGGATGCGGGCTTGGGCCGGGGTGTATGGGCCGAAAGGGGCAAGTTTGGGCCCTTATAAACCTCAAGACCTGCCCAAAAGCCCCATTTCCATCCATATTTTCGGATTCTAGAGAGAGAGAGGAGAGAGAGAGTCTAGAGAGAGAAAGTCCCGATTTTTGGATTAGAGCCTCAAGGATCGTTAGCAAGAGTCTCGTGGGTGTTTAGCAATGAAAAGGAAGTGATTACAGGTAACCGATTCTCCTATATCTGAGTTTTAGTTCGTTTTTGGGTTTTTCGGGTTTTGGGTGAAAAGGAGATGTTAATCGGATGAAACTGAAAGATAAGCATAGATTTGAGTTCCTTAATGGAAAACGAACGTTTTGAATGCAAACAGGTTCGGGATCTTGAAGTGATCAGACCCGAATGCGAAAGTTAGGGTTTTCGCCAAGAACAGGTCGTGCGCACTTGCTAAGTGCGCACAGAGCAGGTCCTGCGCACTTGCTAAGTGCGCAGGAAGAGGAGCCTGCGCACTTGCTAAGTGCGCAGGAAGAGGAGCCTGCGTACTTGCTAAGTGCGCAGGAAGGGAAGTCTGCGCACTTGCTAAGTGCGCAGGAAGCAGTGTCTGCGCACTTGCTAAGTGCGCAGGCATCAGGACTGATTAAGTAAAGTCATTATGTTAGAGTGGTTAAACCGTTTAGCGTCGAGTTAAGTCTGATAAGTGTCAAATTGTTATGATTGTTCAGATTGTGTGAGATCTAGTAGACCGTTGCAGCTTAGATACCAGGTGAGTTCTAATCCCCTTTTTGCCTTCTTTAGGGGTGGTATGCATACTTAGTGTAAAGTGTTTATTATATTTTATATATTATAAACTGAAGAGAAAAGCTATGTTTTAGTGAAAGGTTTAAAAGAGGCAAAAGTATGTTTCAGTAAAGTAAGATATATCATTTGGCAAGCGTTTACTATATTTTCATATACATAAACAAAGGCATGATATATGTGCTAGTATGTTTTCAGTAAAGTAAGATATATCATTTGGTAAGCGTTTACTATATTTTCATATACATAAACAAAGGCATGATATATATGATAAGCTATGTTTCAGAAAGTAAGATGTATTTTATGATAAGCTATGTTTCAGTAAAAGCAAAGATATATCATTTGGCAAGCGTTTACTATATTTTTATATACATAAACAAAGGCATGATATATGTGTTAAGATATATTTCAGTAAAAGCAAAGATATATCATTTGGCAAGCGTTTACTATATTTTTTTATACATAAACAAAGGCATGATATATGTTAAGTTATGAACAAGATTTACAGAAAGTTTTATGAACAGTAAAGTGAATAGTTTTCCTTCGGGAATATGAACCAGCTATAAAGGTCCTTGGGACAGATGTTACTTGTACAAGATGTCAGATATGGGTTCTACCCATTAGTAAGAACCTTTGGGTTCGTTAACGGTTGTACAACTGGGATGAGTGACGGCGGTTGCTCGGGAGGTCCACGCAACCTCCCCTTAGCGGTAATGTCGGTTCATGGACTTTAGCCATGGGGGCATTGACCAGGTACTCGTCGGTTCATGGACGTTAGCCATGGGGGCGGTACAGTAGTAACAAAAGGAATTGACGGTTAAGCGGTAATGTCGGTTCATGGACGTTAGCCATGGGGACATTGACCAGGTACTCGTCGGTTCATGGACGTTAGCCATGGGGGCGGTACAGTAGTGACAAGGAATTGACGGTTAAGCGGTAGTGTCGGTTCATGGACGTTAGCCATGGGGGCATTGACCAGGTACTTGTCGGTTCATGGATGTAAGCCATGAGGGCAGTACAGTAAAGAGAAATTGACGGTTTATCATACGTTTTAAACTGTTTGAAAAGTAAAGTATGTAAAGTTTAGCCATATGGGCAGTATATATATATGTTTTAGTAAATCTTTTGTATAATTGATTTAAAGTAAACGTTAGAACTCACTCAGCGTTGCTGATTTTTAGTATGCATATCAGTTAAGTGCAGGTTAGTTGATGGATGTGGATGCTTGGTTTAGAGAGAAGAGTTACCCGAAGATCAGTGTCTGGCATCCCGTTTATGTTTTATGTTATGTTTCTTTGATTATGTTGATTAAGACAAGTTTCAGTTGTAATTGGCTAGTTATGTTTAGACATGTATGTTTCCGCTGCGTATGTTAAGATTTTAAAACGTTTCCGCTGTGTTAATGAATGTCTTATGTTTAAAAGTGCTATGTGTTGATGAGTAAATCCAATAAGTGAGGTCTCCCGGGTTTGGGGCCTCACAAGTTGGTATCAGAGCCATAGTTTGAGAGATTTGAACATCCTCGATGTTCAGACTTAAACTGAGAATGGGACAAGTAGCGGATGCCAGTAACGGGTAACTCAAGCCAAAGCATCAGAAGCGTATAGTAAGTAAAGTTTCTTTCCTAGTTTTAGAGTGTCAAGATAAGAATAGAGGCTTTAGTGGAACCATGAAAGCGAATAAATAGAAAACGAGAAGTGATGTAATGGTTAATTGCAGATGGCCAGTGTATATTAACCTCTTACCTTACTTATTGTGTTCTACATATTCCCTAGCATGATGAAATTAAATCTTTTGTTCTCTATCTTTCAGTTAGAAATGGCTAGACGTGGAGGAACTAGAGGAAGTGGAGGAGAAAGACGTGGTGGGCGTACAGGCCGCCGCGGTGTAGCTAGAACCAACCAAGAGATTGAGGGGAGTGTTCACACTACCCATACTGATACGGTAGCCAGTCAGCACAATGTTGAGCATGCGGCAGGGGATGATCAGACATTCGAGTTTGAGCCGGCCGTGCAAGCAGCTCTTGGCCGTGAATTTACCCGACTGCTAAAGGAAACCTTACCGGCCATACTGGACGAAGCATTGAGGAAGGCCAAGGAGAGCCCTAACACAACTGAAGAGCCTGTGGTGCTTCCAACAATGGGAGGACCAAATCTGGTAGAGAATGTTGTACCACCTACTCGCGGCTGCGACTACAAGGCGTTTCGGGGTTGTGATCCACCCGTGCTTACAGGGGAGAAGGAAGCAGCAGATACTTTGGATTGGATTAACGGCATGGAGTCGACCATTCGTCTTAGTGAATGTCGACCGGAGCAAGCAGTCATGTTCGCTGCGAAGTCATTGAAAGGGGAGGCAGCACACTGGTGGGAGACTGTGAAACAAGCGAAGGGTGACCAAGCGGTCGAACTAATGAGGTGGAATGATCTGAAAGCGTTAGTAATTGAGAAGTTCTGTCCTAAGAACGAAGTCCACAAGGTGGAGAGAGAGTTCCTGACGTTGCAAGCCGGACTAATGACTCACAGACAATATACTTCCAAGTACAACGAACTGGCACGCCTGGTGCCTCATCTTGTAACCACAGAGGAGAGGAGGATTCACTATTATGTTCAAGGGTTGCCTCCAAAGATACGTACCTTTGTAAGGGCCAACACACCGAGTACCTTTGAGTCGGTGGTTGTTTTGAGCGGAGTTGTCTATGATGACATTGCCTCTGAAGTCATTTCTGAAGCACCTAAGAAACAAGCGGCTAAGCAGACTGGGGAGGAACTTCAGGGTCCTAGTGATAGGAGGTCAAGGTTAGAAGCAGAGGGTCTGTGTGGAAAGTGTGGGAAAAGGCACGGAGGAGAGTGCAGAGCTGGGCAAGCGGGTTGCTTTAAGTGTGGAAGGTTTGGACACCAATCACGTGACTGCACGACGAAGCCTAAGTGTCACAACTGTGGGGAGCCAGGGCATTTGAGCAGAGATTGTAGAAAGCGCAAAGAGCCGGAAACGGGAGGATCTGGAAAGGGTAAGGGTGCAGAGAAAGAACCTTACATCAACAAGGCCACAGCAAGGGTTTACCAGATGACTCAGTAAGGTACGTTGCAAACTCTTATTTGTGATATGCCAGGTTTATGTTATTATTTCCTTAAGTGATTAGTTAGCACCATCAGCTTAGAAGCCTTAGAGCTAGATATTATCCGGATTAGATCCTCAGTGGTAGTTAATCACAATGGCCTTCATGACCAAGCTGCCTTGCATAGCTACGGTTTATGCCACCCATTCTGTGATTTGCTATCAGTATAGCTTATGGCAGGTTTCGAGGACGAAACCTATTGTAAGGAGGGTAGACTTGTAACATCCCGAGTTTTAGAGCACGAGAGAATTCACGAGGAATTAAAACTTAAATAAAAAGAAAGGAAGCGGGCTTGGGCCGGGGTGTATGGGCCGAAAGGGGCAAGTTTGGGCCCTTATAAACCTCAAGACCTGCCCAAAAGCCCCATTTCCATCCATATTTTCGGATTCTAGAGAGAGAGGAGAGAGAGAGTCTAGAGAGAGAAAGTCCCGGTTTTTGGATTAGAGCCTCAAGGATCGTTAGCAAGAGTCTCGTGGGTGTTTAGCAACGAAAAGGAAGTGATTACAGGTAACCGATTCTCCTAGATCTGAGTTTATTTCGTTTTTGGGTTTTTCGGGTTTTGGGTGAAAAGGAGATGTTAATCGGATGAAACGGAAAGATAAGCATAGATTTGAGTTCCTTAATGGAAAACGAACGTTTTGAATGCAAACAGGTTCGGGATCTTGAAGTGATCAGACCCGAATGCGAAAGTTAGGGTTTTCGCCAAGAACAGGTCGTGCGCACTTGCTAAGTGCGCACAGAGCAGGTCGTGCGCACTTGCTAAGTGCGCACAGAGCAGGTCCTGCGCACTTGCTAAGTGCGCAGGAAGAGGAGCCTGCGCACTTGCTAAGTGCGCAGGAAGAGGAGCCTGCGTACTTGCTAAGTGCGCAGGAAGGGAAGTCTGCGCACTTGCTAAGTGCGCAGGAAGCAGTGTCTGCGCACTTGCTAAGTGCGCAGGCATCAGGACTGATTAAGTAAAGTCATTATGTTAGAGTGGTTAAACCGTTTAGCGTCGAGTTAAGTCTGATAAGTGTCAAATTGTTATGATTGTTCAGATTGTGTGAGATCTAGTAGACCGTTGCAGCTTAGATACCAGGTGAGTTCTAATCCCCTTTTTGCCTTCTTTAGGGGTGGTATGCATACTTAGTGTAAAGTGTTTATTATATTTTATATATTATAAACTGAAGAGAAAAGCTATGTTTTAGTGAAAGGTTTAAAAGAGGCAAAAGTATGTTTCAGTAAAGTAAGATATATCATTTGGCAAGCGTTTACTATATTTTCATATACATAAACAAAGGCATGATATATGTGCTAGTATGTTTTCAGTAAAGTAAGATATATCATTTGGCAAGCGTTTACTATATTTTCATATACATAAACAAAGGCATGATATATATGATAAGCTATGTTTCAGAAAGTAAGATGTATTTTATGATAAGCTATGTTTCAGTAAAAGCAAAGATATATCATTTGGCAAGCGTTTACTATATTTTTATATACATAAACAAAGGCATGATATATGTGTTAAGATATATTTCAGTAAAAGCAAAGATATATCATTTGGCAAGCGTTTACTATATTTTTATATACATAAACAAAGGCATGATATATGTTAAGTTATGAACAAGATTTACAGAAAGTTTTATGAACAGTAAAGTGAACAGTTTTCCTTCGGGAATATGAACCAGCTATAAAGCTCCTTGGGACAGATGTTACTTGTACAAGATGTCAGATATGGGTTCTACCCATTAGTAAGAACCTTTGGGTTCGTTAACGGTTGTACAACTGGGATGAGTGACGGCGGTTGCTCGGGAGGTCCACGCAACCTCCCCTTAGCGGTAATGTCGGTTCATGGACGTTAGCCATGGGGGCATTGACCAGGTACTCGTCGGTTCATGGACGTTAGCCATGGGGGCGGTACAGTAGTAACAAAAGGAATTGACGGTTAAGCGGTAATATCGGTTCATGGACGTTAGCCATGGGGGCATTGACCAAGTACTCGTCGGTTCATGGACGTTAGCAATGGGGGCGGTACAGTAGTGACAAGGAATTGACGGTTAAGCGGTAGTGTCGGTTCATGGACGTTAGCCATGGAGGCATTGACCAGGTACTTGTCGGTTCATGGATGTAAGCCATGAGGGCAGTACAGTAAAGAGAAATTGACGGTTTATCATACGTTTTAAACTGTTTGAAAAGTAAAGTATGTAAAGTTTAGCCATATGGGCAGTATATATATATGTTTTAGTAAATCTTTTGTATAATTGATTTAAAGTAAACGTTAGAACTCACTCAGCGTTGCTGATTTTTAGTATGCATATCAGTTAAGTGTAGGTTAGTTGATGGATGTGGATGCTTGGTTTAGAGAGAAGAGTTACCCGAAGATCAGTGTCTGGCATCCCGTTTATGTTTTATGTTATGTTTCTTTGATTATGTTGATTAAGACAAGTTTCAGTTGTAATTGGCTAGTTATGTTTAGACATGTATGTTTCCGCTGCGTATGTTAAGATTTTAAAACGTTTCCGCTGTGTTAATGAATGTCTTATGTTTAAAAGTGCTATGTGTTGATGAGTAAATCCAATAAGTGAGGTCTCCCGGGTTTGGGGCCTCACATCATATAACATAACAGCCTCTTTAGGAGAAATATTAGAAGGTAAATGAAAAGACTGGAATAAGCTGTCATAATCAAAAGCCCAGTCTGGTCCAATCGCCATTTGAGGTAAAGACCGATTTGAACAGTCAATATGAAACCATTCCTCAACCTGACGAGTCTTATTGTTATAAACCCTTTTCGTAGTAGAATTTGCAACATACCCCAGAAAGATCCCTTCAATAGCCTTAACACTGAACTTGGTTTGGACATCTCTAACCTTCAACAGGGTACATGGATTGCCAAAAGGTAGTAAATATTCCAGACTTGGCTTCCGATTTTTAAGCAACTCATAGCATGTCTTATTGTGTCGCTTCACGGTTAAAACTCTGTTCAAAATGTGACACGCAGTATTCACAGCCTCAGCCCATCATACGTGCCGTTTCAACCAAAGTTCTGTTCTTTCGTTCAGAAACTCCGTTTTGTTGAGGTACATATGGCGCACTGAATTCATGATGAATTCCCTTTTGTAGACAGAATAAACCCATCATGCTATTCTTGAACTAGCTGCCATTATCACTCCTAATTCTTCTGACTTTCTATTTACACAAGTTCTCTAAACCCAGGATTAAGAATTGCACCATCTCTATGGTTTCAACTTTAGAAGCAAGGAACTTAACTTATGAAAATCTAGAGAAATCATCTGTTACTACCAAACAGTAAGATTTACCGCAAATGCTCCTGATACTAATCGGTCCAAACAAATCCATATGTAGCAGCTCCAATGGAGTCACAATTGAATTCTTAGTCTTAGATTTGTGGAACTTCTTGTATTGTTTCCTTTTTCTGCAAGGAACACAGTCATCAGGAACTGAGAATTTCATTTTCGGAACACCAATAACCAGATCATTCTTCACTAGATAATTCATTTTCCGGTAATTGATGTGAGCAAGCTTACTGTGCCACAGAATAGAATCTTATTCAGACGCCTTAGAGAGTAAACATGTAGGAATAGAATTCATTGTTGTAGCAACACTCATGTCTAGGACATATGTGTCATTTCTACTCGGAGCCTTCATCAGAATCCATTCGTCAGGAATAACAAATCCCGGTTTCAAGATATAACATTCAGTATCATTGAAATGGAATGAGAACTTCTTGTCACACACTTATGATACACTCAAAAGATTGTGTTCAAGTTGCTCCACATCGTTCACCTTCTCAAACTTGACTTTGTCATTCTTCAAAGTACCCAGATCAGTTATGTACCTGCCTTTATTCCCAGCAAAAGCGACATAACCGCCATCAATTTTATTAACATCTTCAAGCAAACGAATATTCCCTATCATATGTCGAGAATAACCACTATCCACATACCACGTATTGTTGATAGTCCTCCTTGGTTGCCCCTACATAAACAAAGAAAATCAGTTAGAAATGGGAATCCAAGCCATTGTGGTATTGGGTCTTCTAGAAGGATCAAAATAAACAACTTCAATTAGTTCACAATCTACTTGTCATCAACCTGTGGAACATAAAGATCACAATCAGACCTTCTCGATGGAGACACATTATGAGTAATTGGAAAAACATTATTAGATTTATGATTAGAAGATTCAGATGTTTTCAAAAGTTTCTTCAATTTTTTGTTACGTCTCCTCCTTTGTGGTCGAGAAAGTTTGACCTCAGGTTTAGAATCTTTTGTGATTCCAACACGTCGAATCTCAAAATGCTTTTGAAAAGGAGCAACATTTCTCATACCAGTACGACCAACCACAGGTTTTGAAAAATGTTTATTATTTTGCTTAAATCCCAAAAATTTAGCAAATGATTGAGTAGACATAGATTGCCTCAAAATAACTTTCTTCACAACACCAGAAGTAGGCTTTCCCATATTAGGTCGTTTCAGAATCGTCACCACATTTTGTTGTGGGGGAACACTCTTAGATTTACCTGTTTCTGAAATCAAAAGCTTCTTTTCTTGATTCTTATAAGGACAATGAATCAGAATATGACTCGCTTCATTACAATGAAAGCAAACTCTTCTATCTTGATGAATTCTGATATTGGGACTTTTTCATGAATTTGATGAACAAACCGATGAACAAGCTTCAGAATATTTTACTGAACTGTCAACCGGCTTCTTTTGAACATAAACTTGTTTAGTTACCTTTGATGATAGCTTCTTCTAATGACCATCATCAACAAAACCACTTCTTTGTAACACTTTGGAAAGCTTAGGTTGAATCACTTCATCATGTTCTGTCAAAATGCACCTATCTCGGGTAACTTGTTTTACCACCTTTGGTTCATTAGTTTTTACCTCCTTAGGAATGCCTTCAACTTTTTTATCATCAAACACTTCATCTTCAGTATCAGAATCATATACCATGTCTTCACCAGTTACAGGATTAACCTACAACACTGTCTTTGGATCAAGTTCCTCCTCATGAATAACTTCTGGTTCAACCCATAATACCCATTGAATGGTGGAGGAACAAACCCAACTCCAGCAACCCTCTTTGTAGGATCAGCGTTGTCATTGACATAATCCAACACCACAGATGAATTTCCAAAACTCTCCTGCTTTTGATGTAATTTTATCACTTCAGATTCTTTGTCAGAAATCTCTTTGTTTTTCTGAGCGACAATTTCATTTCACTTTTCAATTTCAGCATAAGCCATATCCAGATGATATGCTTGTTCCTTATATTTCAACCCCAAAGAATTTAAATCTCTTTTCAAAGATTCAATTCTATCCATACATATTTTATCATTATCTTTCAACTTTTGATTTACCACGTGCATAGATTTCATATCACAAATTAAATTTGTGTTATCATCCATAACCTTTTGCATTTTATCCTTCACACAGATGCAATTAGAGCAGTAAATATTACTGATAGAATCTTTTACCATTGAAGAATTTGACATATCTGCCATGAAGACTTTAGCAATTGGAATATCTTCATATTCAACATCATTAGAAGATCTTTTAGTCAACACTATATCATCCTCAGATACACCAGAGGCAGAAGCAATATCAGAATCAACATTTTGTACTTTATCATGCTCTTCATCAGCACTGTGCAAACTCTCACCATCACTTGAACTATCATCATCAGTCGACTCTTCAGGATTTTAAGAGTGTATTTCAGCTACAAAAGCTTGACTCACATCACCAACCAGATCTTCAAGATGAATAGCCCAATCATAATTTTCATCATTCTGAGTATCGAATGCAGATGATGTGGATGCATGGTTAGAATTCCCAGATCCAGAGGAACCATGTGACTGAGTACGATTGTTTTGAAAAGTATTAGGCTTCTTCTGAGAATCAAATTCTACTTTCGGCTTCACACATTCTTTGGCAAAATGACCATATTCTTGACAATTATAACATCGAACTTTTGTTTTGTCAAACCCCATTCGTGATCGACTGTTAGAACCAATATACTTCCTTCCAGTCTTCTTAAAAAAATCCTTTGCCTGTCGCATAAGCATGGCCATGTTCCATTGAATGTTAATTTCTTCCAGGTCAACAAAATCAATTTGTTTGAAATCCTCTTCAATAACATCCGGATCATGAATCTTACCGCTAATAAAATTCTCATAAGATGCCATAAAGGAATAAAACATTGCTAAATAATCATCAGCAACTCTTTGATTCATATGATGTGGTCTAGACAATGAAGGAGCTGTGTTTGCAAAAAATACAGTTTGACTTGAAACTCTAGAAACATGTTCAGTTGAAGTATCTTGATTATCACCAGTAAAGAAAGCAACACATGTACCAGTTTTGCAAGAAGACTTAGCAAAATACATTGAAGGATCTTGAATATGCTCCATATTGGTTTCCTTCTTCTTTATATTCAAATCATGTGATTGAATCTTGCCAAGAACATCTTCAAGAGACATAGTTTTATACTTGACATTCTCTTTTATCAAAACTGAATACACATCAAATTTTCATGGTAAAGACTCCAAGAATTTATTATTTATCTCTTCAGTTTCATAGACAACCGAAGCACTGGATAATTCACTCACCAAATGATAGAATCTCATTGCAAGATCATCCAAAGATTCATTTTGAAAATGCTTGAACACTAAGAACTGCTTTTTCAATAATTCTTTTATGTTTTTCTTAACATCCAGACTACCGTCACACCTTTTTTGTAAAACATCCCACAATTGTTTAGAAGACTTGAATTGTTTAAAACTGTGATAAATTTCCTTAGGAAGAGACATTGAAATACTAGCCATCGCTTTCCTCTCTCTATCAAACAATTGTTTCTCTTCTGTAGTCAAGGCAGAAACTGGTTTAGGAACATCATCCTTTCCCATCCAAGAGTATGTTGGATGTGTATAGCCTTCCAAAATTGGAATCCATGAGCTCGTATCAGTAAAGGACACAAACTGATCAAATCGATCTATCCAGTTTCGATAATCTACAAGACTTAACAACTTTGGTGGTTTCTGAGATGTACCAATCTCGGATAATCTACAGGTCTTGAACAAGATCACACCTAGGTGAAGATAATAAGTTCGCTTCAAGCCTATCAAGCGAACTCGACTTCAAGCGAACTTGTTAAGTTCTTTTAATCAAGTAAATCAGATAAGTTCGCCTACTATGTTCGCCTGTAATAGATTTCCAGCACTATGTTCACCTGCACAACTTTAACAACTCAGGAAGATGAGGCTTCAACCCAAACACGAACCAAAAGTTCCGAAAATCATCATTTCTCACAGATTTGATGGAATTTGAAGAAACTGAACTGTATGATTTAGTATTTCATGATTTAGAACACTTCTATCAGATTAATTTCACCAAAAACAACTTCAAATCCAAGAATTCAGCCTCAAAATCAACTTCAAGAACTTGAAAACTCCATGAAAATGAAAACTTGCAAAAATGATCAATTTCTTGTCAATTTGTACAGAAAGAAATCACTCACGAATCACACACAAATCACGAGCATAAGCTCTGATACCACTTGTAGGTCCACATGACTCCTTTATAGATCTATCTCGTGACGTGACGAATAGAAGACACGGAGTGCGGAATCCAACAGTATCAACATATGTTTACACAAGATGACAATAGAAACGATAACAATCAGCAAGTAAATAATCTTCTCGTTGTATTCAATCAAACACAGAGTTTACAGAGCGTTCAAAGACTTAGTTCTAAAACTGAAACTTTAAACTCATATTTATAGACACAGTATCTGCTATAGGCGAACTTAATAAGTTCGCCTCTAATGAGACTAGGCAAACTTGATAAGTTCGCCTCTCATGAGACTAGGCGAACTAGTTATGTTCGCCTCTAGCAGAACTTATACAAAATTTAGACAAAACATTAACAAAAACATAAAGACAATAAGATCTAAAATATTACAAGCTTTTGTCATACATTTATGTCCTAACATTACCTGACACACATGCTTAAACACGGGTCAGCTTACGCTGGTGAGTTCTAGGTTTTAAAAAATATCCTTGAGATATCACCTTTCCATCCCATGTAGGTTTTATCCAAACATAACATTAATCTTGTACAACTTATATCTTTATCGAGGTTCGTAAACCTCTCAAGTGGTCGTCACCAATTAGCATTCCCTTTATATAAAGGCCATTCCCCCGTTATATACCATAAAGGAATATAACGGCCCACATTCAATTCGTCCCCTTTCGGAGATGTAGCAATCACTGCCCATAAGTTGCAAGATATTATGTTGGAATTGACCATACATTGGCAAAACATTCCTTTACAGACCAAAGTGGTCAAAACCTTTTATGTCAATGCAATCACTGCCAATGACATCTTTTCATCATCACTTATCTTGGTAAACCAAGACCAAGACAAGTCTCAAAACATTTCACAAAATAATCATTCCTTCCTTTCAAAAACAAGGTGGTTATCTTTCTAGAGTAGTACCTCCAACAGATATGTTCCCAGGAAAGAATGACGGGTCCAGGAGGGATATATACACGATTATTTACTTAGACAGAACATTCTGTTTGTCAGATAACTACATAATGGTCGGAAGGTTACCTTTTGTTTTCATAACATAAAACATTTATTGCAACATCATGGATACTGGCTCAAGTATTGATACAGTATCTAAAAAATTTATCACATGTGCATCATGCCCAAAATATTTAAAAAAACATTTAAAAAAGGGCGTCATAGAACTCACCTTTTACTTCTTGCCTGTTTATATAATCTTTACGTGCTAATGTGGTTAGCACAACAACTTGGATCAAGTCCTAAGTCATTATAACATTGCTTAATCATAAGTTCCTAACTTAATGGAAATAATCAAGTCAGTAGGAACTAGTTGAAACCTTAACCCAGTACTATCTTCTGCGTAATCGGACCGAAAAGCTGGAAACTGGGTTTCCCTACGCGAACCGGGGTTCGGGGCACGCTTACCGAGGTTAAGTGTGTGTTTCTTAGTGCGTTGGGGCTGTGTGAATGGTCTAAAGTCGACTAACATGTCGAACTATTTATAGGTTGCCCGACGGGTCCATATCGGACCGCTATCTAAATACATGTCGGTCCGTTATCTAAGTGTGGCGGTGTAATTTGCTTAACGGGCACATAACGTACATGTCGGTCCGAAATGGATGAATTGCGGCTAGCGGACCGCAACGGATCCTATATCGGTTCGCTATCGACCCTCCACGTGTCAGTTCTCAACGATTGGTCACCGGACACATGTCACTTCCTAAGTAATTCCTTGCTCCCTACATAGCGGATCGTTATCCTTGATATGTCGGTGCGAAATCTGCCTACTTTCATATATTTTCACTTTTAGTCCTTGAACTTTGATTTAATAACACTTTAACCCCTTATACTTTATCTTAATATCACTCTAACCCCTAAGGTTTTACCAAATGACTATTTTAGTCCTATAACTTGTATTCTTTAGAAAATTAGGGTGTTACAAATCTCCCCACCTTACAAAGGTTTCGTCCTCAAAACCGGGCACTTACTCGAATAAGTAGGGATAAGACCGCCTCATTTCTTCCTCTGTTTCCCATGTGGCTTCAGATCCCTTCTGATGTTGCCACTGAACTTTCACTTGCTTGATTACTTTATTTCGTAATCTCTTTTCTTTCCTGTTGAGTATAGCCATTGGCTTCCCAACAAAATTTAATCTTTCGTCTACCTCTATGTCATTCAGTGGTACATGAGAGGTTTCGTCTGCCAGACACTTTTGCAGGTGTGATACATGGTCTGTTGAATTAATTCCACTCAACTATTCCGGAAGTTCCAGTCTATAAGCAACCTTCCCTACTCGAGCTATAATCTTAAATGGCCCAATGAATCTTGGACTTAACTTTCCTGTTTTCCTGAATCGAATGATTCCTTTCCACGGAGATACTTTTAACATAACGTAATCTCCGACTTGGAACTCTATTGGTCTTTGTCTTTGTTAGGACATAGTTGTGTGACAAAAGCTTGTAATAGTTTAGATCTTTATGCCTTTATGTTTTGTAATGTTTTGTTAAAACTGTCTAAGTGTTGTAAGTTCTGCTAGAGGCGAACTTAACAAGTTCGCCTAGTCCAAGTAGAGGCGAACTTACTAAGTTCTCCTATAGCAGAACCAAGTCTATAAATAGAGTTTACATGTTCAGTTTTTATAATGCTTTGAATGTTCAAGTCTGTAAACTCTGTGATTTGATGATATAGAAGAGAAGATTATTTACATTGTGATTGTTACTGTTTCTATTGTCGTCTCGTATACACAATTAGTGATACGGTTGGATTCCACACTCCGTGTTATTGATACGTCACGTCTCGAGTACGATCTATAGGATAGTTATGTGGACCTACAAGTGGTAACAGAGCCTATGCTCATGATTTGTGATTGATTTGTGACGATTTGTCAATGAATTGATGAGAAATTGGTTGAATTTTGCAAATTTTCATGTTCATGGAGTTTTCAAGTTCTTGAGAGTGATTTTAGAGCTAAATTCATCAATTTGGAGGTGTTTTTAGAGAAATTGATCCATTAGAAATGTTCTAAATCACGTTATACTCAATCGTACGGTTTAATTTCATCAAATTCCATCAAATCAGTGAGATATGATGATTTTCGGAAGTTTTGGTTCGTGCTTTGGTTGAAGAAATCATCTTCTTGAGTTGTTGCTACTAAACCAGGCGAACTTAATTTCAAAAATCTGTTAGGGGCGAACTTATCAGGCGTACTTATCTGAAACTCTTGATTAAGCGAACTTATCAAGTTCGCTTGGGGTCAAGTTCGCTTGAAGAGGATATGAGCGAACATATCAAATTCGCTTGAGTGTGCTCTTGGTTATACTTGTTATTTTTGAGAAATTGTTGATTATGGCAAACATGGTGCAAGTTACTAATATGTTCAACTATGATAATGAGATTGGTACTTCTCAGAAACCACCAAAGTTGTTGAGTCTTCCTGATTATCCAAACTTGACAGATCGTTTTGATCAGTTTGTGTCATTTACTGATACAAGTTTATGGATTTCTATGTCGGTATCTGCACTGACTACTGAAGAAAAATAGTTGTTTGATCATGAAAAGAAACCAATGGCGAGCATTTCTATGTCACTCCCAAAGGAGATTTATCATAGTTTCAAACAATTTAAATCTTCTAAACAATTGTGGGATGCTCTGCAGAAATGGGGTGAAGGTAGTCTAGATGTGAAGAAAAGTTGGAAAGAGTTATTGAAAAAGCAATTTCCAGTTTTCAAACATTTTTAAAATGAATCTCTCGATGATCTTGCAAGAAGATTTTATGTTTTTCTAAGCGAGTTATCGAGTGCATCAGTTGTTTATGAAACTGAGGAGATCAATGATAAGTTTTTGGAGTCTGTACCATCAAAATTTGATGTGTATTATGTTTTGATCAAAGAGAATGTCAAGTACAAAACCATGTCTCTTGAAGATGTTCTTGGCAAAATTCAATCTCATGATTTGAATATGAAGAAGAAGGAAACAAATATGGAACATATTCAAGATCCTACTATGTATTTTGCAAAGACTTCTGGCAAAATTGGATTTGGTGTTGCACTATTCTCTGGTGATGGTTAAGATAATACAAGTGAACATAAATCTGGAGCTTCAAGTCAAACTGGATTTTCTGCAACTACATCAAATTCAGCTTCTGGATCACATAATACAACTTCATATCATATGAATCAAAGGGTTGCTGATGATTATTTGGCAATGTTTTCTTCTTTCATGGAATCGTATGAAAACTTTATTGGAGGAAAGATTCATCATCCTGATATTCTTGAAGAGGATTTTCATCAGATTGATCCTGTTAATTTGGAGGAGATGAATATTCAATGGAATATGGCCATGCTTATGTGACAAGCAAAAGAATTTCTAAAGAAAACTAGCAGGAAGTATATTGGTTCTAATAGTCGAACAAGAATGAGGTTTGATAAATCAAAGGTTCGATGTTACAATTGTCTAGAATATGGTCAATTTGATAAGGAATGTGTGAAGCCGAAAGTTGAGTTTGATTCTCAGAAAAAGATAAACAATTTTCAGAATAATCGTTCTTAGTCACATGGTTCTTCTGGATCTGGAAATTCAAATCATGCATCCACATCATCTGCTTTGGTTGCACAAAATGATGACAATTATGATTGGGGTATTCATCTAGAATATTTGGTTGGTGCTGTGAGTCAGGCTTTTGTAGCTGAAATTCATTCTGAAAAATTCTAAAGAAACAAATGATGATGATAGTTCAAGTGATGGTGAAAGTTTGAAAAGTGATGATGAAGAAAATGTTAAAGTACACAATGTTGCTTCTAAAGATTCTTCTACATCTAGTATATCTGAAGATGAAATTGTGCTGACTACAAGATCTTCTGAAGATGTTGTATCTAAAGATATTCCAATTGCTAAAGCCTTCATGGCAGATACGTCAGATCCTTCAAAGGTAAAAGATTCTATCTGTGATCTTTACTATTCTAAGTGTGTGCCTGTGAAGGATAAAATGCAGAAAGTAATGGATGATAATACCAACTTGGTTTGTGATATGAAATCCTTGCATGTGGTTAATCAAAAGTTGAAGGATAATGATAAGTTGTGTATGGATAGCATTGAGTCTTTGAAAAGAGATTTAAATTCTTTGGGGTTAACGTACAAGGAACAAGCATATCATCTGGAGATTGCTTATGCTGAAATCGAGAAGAGAAATGATACTGTTGCTCAGAAAAACAAGGAGATTTCTGAAAAAGAATCAGAGGTGATCAAATTACATCGAAAGCTAGAGAGTTTTGGAAATTCATCAGTTTTGTTGGATTATTTTCATGATAATGCTGATCTTGCAAAGAGAGTTGATGGAGTTGGATTTGTTCCTCCACCATTTAATGGAAACTATGCAGTTGAACCAGAAATTATAAATGCGAAGGAGATTGATCCAAAGACAGTTTGAAGGTTAATCCAATGACAGGAGAAGAAATGGTTTATGATTCTGACAATGATGATGCAGTGCTTGATGACAACAAGGTTGAAGGTGTTCCTAAAGAAGTGAAACTTGATGAACCAAAATTGGTGAAACAAGTTTCAAGGGATAGATGTATTCTAACAGAAACTGATGAAGTTGTACAACCTACTATTTCCAAAGTTTTATCTACAAGTGGTTTTGTCTGTGCTAATCAAGGTCAGAAGAAATCCTCAAAGGTGACTAGACAAGTATATGTTCCAAAGAAGAATGTTGAAAGTGAAGTTAAACCTTTCTGAAGGATATTCATCTGGGTGTTCTTCGACTTCAAGAAAAAGTCCGTATGTCAGAGATCACCGGGATAAATGTGTGTTTTCACTGTGATGAAGTTGGACATACTCCGCTTAATTGTCCTTATGAGAACCAAGAGAAGAAGCCTATGATTCCAAAAAAAGTCAAATCAAAAGTTGTTACCACACAACCAAAAGTTGTGACGATTCTGAAAAGACCTAATGTGGGAAAGCCTACATCGGATTTTGTGCCTAATCAGTCATTTGCTAAATCTACAGGATTTAAGCAAAATGAAAAACAGTCATCTAAACCAATGTTTGTTCATATTGATGGTAGATATGATGCTGATTTTCAACAGTACTTTGAGAATCCACATGTTGGAATCACAAAGTATTTTCAACCTGTGGTCAAACTTTCTCGACAACAACGGTGAAGACGTAACAGAAAATTAAAGAAACTTTTGGAAACATCTGAGTCTGAAAATAATAATTCTAAAAATGTTTTTCAAAATAATCAACATGTGTCTCCATCGAGAAGTTCTGATTATGTTGGACTTTATGTACCAAAGGTTGATGATAAAGTTGATTGTGAACTCATTGAAGTCGTTTATATTGATACTTCTGGACGACCCAATACCACTATGGCTTGGGTTCCCATTTCTAACTGATTTCTTTTGTTTATGTAGGGGCAACCAAGGAGGACTATCAACAATACTTGGTATGTGGATAGTGGTTGTTCTCGACATATGACAAGAAATATTCGATTGCTAGAAGATGTTATTAAAATTGTTGGCGGTTATGTCGTTTTTGCTGGTAATAAAGGCGGGTACATAACAGGTCAAGGCACTTTGAAGAATGACAAGGTTAAATTTGAGAAGGTTAACTATGTTGAGCAACTTGAACACAATCTTCTGGTATCTCAAGTATGTGACAAGAAGTTTTCATTCCATTTCAATGATACTGAATGTTATATCTTGAGGCTGGGATTTGTCATTCTTGACGAATGGATTCTTATGAAGGTACCAAGGAGAAATGACACATATGTTTTAGACATGAGTGTTGCTACGACAACGGATTCTATTCCGACATGTTTACTCTCGAAGGCGTCTGAATCAGATTCTATTCTATGGCACAGGAAGCTTGCTCACATCAACTACAGGAAAATGAATTACTTGGTGAAAAATGATCTGGTTATTAGTGTTCCTAAAATGAAATTCTTCGTTCCTGATGATTGTATTCCTTGCCAGAAGTGCAAACAACACAAAAAGTCCCACAAATCTAAGACAAAGAATTCTATTGTGACTCCATTGGAGCTTCTTCATATGGATTTGTTTGGACCAATTAGTATCAGAAATATAGGAGGAAAATCCTATTGTCTGGTGGTTACAGATGACTTCTCCAGATTTTTCGGGGTTAAGTTCCTAGCTTCAAAAGCTGAAACAACAGAGATGGTACAATACTTAATCCTGGGTTTAGAGAATTTGTGCAAACAGAAAGTTAGAAGAATTAGGAGTGACAATGGCAGCGAGTTCAAGAATAGCAAGATGGGTTTATTTTGTTTACAAAAGGGAATTCATAATGAATTTAGTGCGCCATATGTACCTCAACAAAATGTAGCTGCTGAGCGTAAGAACACGACTTTAGTTTAAACGACACATACGATGCTTGTAGATTCTAAGCTCCCTGTTACTTTTTGGGCTGAAGTTGTGAATACTACCTGTCATGTTTTGAATAGAGTTCTGACCGTGAAGCGACACAATAAGACATGTTATGAGCTGCTTAATAATAGGAAGCCTAATTTGGATTACTTACTTCCTTTCGGAAATCCATGTACTCTTTTGAAGGTTAGGGATGTTCCAACCAAATTCAGAGCTAAGGCTATTGAAGGAATATTTCTGGGGTATGTGGAAAATTCTACTAACAAGGGAGTTTATAACAAAGAGACTCGTCAGGTTGAGGAATGGTTTCATATAGACTGTTCAAATCGTTCGTTACCTTAAATGGCGATTGGTCTAGACTGGGCTTTTGATTATGGCAGCTTATTCAAGTCTTTTCATTTACCTTCTGATATTTCTCATGAAGAAGCTGCTATGTTGTATGAATCCTGTCAGGATGCACATGATGGAGGTTTTATACCGACATCGGTTCCTAGTTCATCTGTTCCATCTTCCTATAATCCCGATCCTAATATTGCTTCTTGCTCGGGACCACAATATTCTAATAGTGAAGAAGAAGATGTTGTTTTTCAAGATTCTTCAGCTGATACATTATTTGTTGATTACCCTTCTACTTCGACACATGTTCAGGGGGAGATTCCTATGAATCTGGATTCGGAGATACTAGTGAATCAGGAGATTTCTTCTCAAACTGAACTGACTCAAGTTGATGTGTTGCCGGTTCCTGAAGTTGCTCCAATTAAAGAACTCAAAGATCATCCGGTGACGAATATAATTGAGAAATTTAGAGATGGAGTGAAGACGCGTTCTTTAATCGAGAATACTTGTTTGTATACGTGTATTAAGGATATTGGTGTTCTTGATGTTTGCTCACATTCATGTTTTATTTCTCAGGTCGAACCAAAGAATGTGGAAATGGCTTTGCGTGATAACAATTGGATAGAAGCAATGCAGGAAGAGCTTGCTCAATTTGATAAGCTAAAGGTGTGGAATCTTGTAGATCCCAAAGGCGTGTATCCAATTGGCACTAAATGGGTTTTTAAATGCAAGAAAGATGATCGTGGTGTTTGTGGTGAGGAATAAGGCAAGATTAGTTGTACAGGGGTTCAATCAACATGAAGGAATTTATTACATCGAGGTTTATGCACCTGTGGCAAGGCTCGAGGCTATTTGTTTGTTTCTTGCTTTTGCGTCTTACAAAGGGTTTAAGGTGTTTCTTATATGTTAAGGCCAAGGAAGAGGTTTATGTGTGTCAGCCGTCGGGGTATGAAGATCCAGTTCATCCTTCTAGAGTATTCAAGCTTGATAAAGCACTTTATGGCTTACATCAAGGTCCTCGTGTGTGGTACGAAACTTTGTCTAAACATCTCATGGACAATGGATTCGACCGTGGCGAAATTTATTCGAACCTATTCATAAAGAAAGCAGGGGGAGATTATCTATTGGTTCAGATATATTTAGATGACATTATCTTTGGCTCAACAAACGAAGGACTATGCAAATAGTTTGAGAGTGTCATGAAATCGAAGTTTGAATAGTCAGCTAAGGGAGAGTTATCATTCTTTCTTGGACTTCAAGTTAATCAGAAGGAAGATCGTTACTTTATTCATCAGTCTAAGTATGTCAAAGACATCTTGAGCCGGTTCAAGATGGAAGACTGTACCCCATACGATACTCCAATTCCGGTGAATCATAAATTGAATCCTGATCCGAATGAAAAAGACATTGATTGCCGACTCTACCGGGCAATGATTGGCTCTCTCATGTACTTAACTGCTTCAAGGCCAGATATAATGTTTGTTGTGTGTCGCTGTTCCAGATTCCAGGCAAAACCAAAGGAGTCTCATTTGATAGCAGTCAAAAGGATCTTTCGTTATCTGAAAGGCAAAAAAAGATTGGGATTATGGTTTCCACATGGTTCTAACTTTGAATTTAATGCATATACTGACTCTGATTTTGGTGGTTTTTGTTTGGACAGAAAGTCTACAATAGGTGGTTTCCAATTTCTGGGTAATCGTCTTGTTTCCTGGCAGTGCAAAAAGCAAACTACGGTCTCCATTTCAACATGTGTAGCAGAATACATTGCTGCTGCAAGTTGTTGTTCACAGATCTTGAGGATCCAACCGCAATTAAGAGACTACTGTTTGAATTTTACAAGAACCCCCATGTTTATTGATAATACTGCTACAATGTGTATCACAAATAATCCTGTGAAGCACAGTAAAAAAAAGCACGTTGAAATTATATATCATTTTATTCGTGATTGTGCAGATAAAAAGTTGATTGAGCTGGTGAAGGTACATACAGATGATAATTTTGCTGATCTCTTTAGCAAAGCATTTGATCATACCAGGTTTGAATTTCTGATCAAAATGATCGGTATGATCAATCCCGAATAAAAGTTTTCAAAAAAAAATTTTCATGGGAGAATTTGTTTTAAATTTCTTTTATTGCTTTATTACATATTTCTGTCAAAAATTGTTATTTATAAAAATTCAAAACAAAATGAAAAATATAAAATTGACATAATTTGAAGTTAGAAAAGAAATGATAGTACATTAGTGAATAGTTTAACACAGATGACCATACTAGACCTTTGATACGATTATATATATTTCTGCTTATAGTGGTTTGATTTTATCTAAATTTCAAAGTCTGCATGAACAAGAAATGATTGTGTTATATATGCTCTACTTCTGATAATATGTTTTAATTTGAATATGAGTTTGGTACTTTGATTGTCAGTAGACTAGAAGCGTTTTTGGACCTTAGTAATGTGAAAATTAAATAATACATGATTACATCTGTGATTTGAACCCATTGTATGTCTGGGTGTGTGTGTGTAAAAGATCATTATCAGATAAAGAATATTTGGTTTTAAGAATTTCATGAGACTAATATCGGGTTATATCTTTAGCACAAATTCTTTCAGTTCACTTCACTGCCATGCCCCGAAAAACATGCAATGTGTTGTTGAATAAGATATGTCTCTGACAACATCTGTTGGAACATATGCTAGCCCTTGGATCATATTGATACATCATCTATACTGATTCCATTGAAATTTATCCTGATAATAGTTGGATCCTCATACCTGAATCTTTTGATTCTCATTCTAAATCCAATTCATTAGAATCTTTTGATTCTGAATCTTCATGATTCTTATATCCGTTGGGATCTGCTATTCTTCTCTTGTGCTAATAGAGATAATTTTATCTTGGTGATTAATCTAATCTTGCAGTAAATCATATATATCTTGATAATAATGCAATTTTAATTTTTGTTGGGCATATATGTGGGGTACACGATGTTTTTAATCTAAATGGCTTTTGATTATGACAGCTTATTAAAGTCTTTTCATTTACCTTCTAATATTTCTCCAGACGAAGCTGCTGTGTTGTATGAATCCTGTCAGGATGCACATGATGGATGTTTTATACCGATGATGGATGTTTTATACCGACATTGGTTCCTAGTTCATCTGTTCCATCTTCCTCTAATCCCGATCCTAATATTGCTTCATGCTCGGGACCACAAGATTCTGATAGTGAAGAAGAAGATGTTTTTCAAGATTCTTCAGCTGATACATTATTTGTTGATGACCCTTCTACTTCGACACATGTTCAGGGGGAGATTCCTACGAATCTGGATTCGGAGATACTAGTGAATCAGGAGATTTCTTCTCAAACTGAAATGACTCAAGTTGTTGTGTTGCCGGTTCCTGAAGTTGCTTCAATTAAAGAACTCAAAGATCATCCGGTGACGAATATAATTGGGAATTTGAGAGATGGAGTGAAGACGCGTTCTTTAATCGAGAATACTTGTTTGTATACGTGTATTAAGGATACTGGTGTTCTTGATCTTTGCTCACATTCATGTTTTATTTCTCAGGTCGAACCAAAGAATGTGGAAATGGCTTTGCGCGATAACAATTGGATAGAAGCAATGCAGGAAGAGCTTGCTCGATTTGATAAGCTAAAGGTGTGGAATCTTTTAGATCCCAACGGGCGTGTATCCAGTTGGCACTAAATGGGTTTTTAAATGCAAGAAAGATGATCGTGGTGTTTGTGGTGAGGAATAAGGCAAGATTAGTTGTACAGGGGTTCAATCATCATGAAGGAATTTATTACATCGAGGTTTATGCACCTGTGGCAAGGCTTGAGGCTATTCGTTTGTTTCTTGCTTTTGCGTCTTACAAAGGGTTTAAGGTGTTTCTTATATGTTAAGGTCAAGGAAGAGGATTATGTGTGTCAGCTGCTGGGGTTTGAAGATCCAGTTCATCCTTCTAGAGTATTCAAGCTTGATAAAGCACTTTACGGCTTACATCAAGGTCCCCGTGTGTGGTACGAAACTTTGTCTAAACATCTCATGGACAATGGATTCGTCCGTGGCGAAAATTATTCGAACCTATTCATAAAGAAACCAGGGGGAGATTATCTATTGGTTCAGATATATTTAGATGACATTATCTTTGGCTCAACAAACGAAGGACTATGCAAAGAGTTTGAGAGTGTCATGAAATCGAAGTTTGAAATGTCAGCTATGGGAGAGTTATCATTCTTTCTTGGACTTCAAGTTAATCAGAAGGAAGATGGTTTCTTTATTCATCAGTCTAAGTATGTCAAAGACATCTTGAGCCGGTTCAAGATGGAAGACTGTACCCCATATGATACGCCAATTCCGGTGAATCATAAATTGAATCCTGATCCGGATGGAAAAGACATTGATTGCCGAGTCTACTGGGCAATGATTGGCTATCTCATGTACTTAACCGCTTCAATGCCAGATATAATGTTTGTTGTGTGTCTCTGTTCCAGATTCCAGGCAAAACCAAAGGAGTCTCATTTGATAGCAGTCAAAAGGATCTTTCGTTATCTGAAAGGCAAACAAAGATTGGGATTGTGGTTTCCACATGGGTCTAACTCTGAATTTAATGCATATACTGACTCTGATTTTGGTGGTTGTTGTTTGGACAGAAAGTCTACAACAGGTGGTTTCCAGTTTCTGGGTAATCGTCTTGTTTCCTGGCAATGGCAAAAGCAAACTACGGTCTCCATTTCAACATGTGAAGCAGAATACATTGCTGCTGCAAGTTTTTGTTCACATATCTTGTGGATCCAACCGCATTTAAATAATTACGGTTTGAATTTTACAGGAACCCCCATGTTTATTGATAATACTGCTACAATGTCTATCACAAATAATCCTGTGAAGCACAGTAAAACAAAGCACATTGAAATTAGATATCATTTTATTCGTGATTGTGCAGATAAAAAGTTGATTGAGCTGGTGAAGGTACATACAGATGATAATTTTGTTGATCTCTTTAGCAAGGCATTTGATCGTACCAGGTTTGAATTTCTGATCAAAAAGATCGGTATGATCAATCCCGAATAAAAGTTTCCAAAAACAATTTTTCAGGGGAGATTTTGTTTCAAATTTCTTTTATTGCTGTATTACATTTATGCATTTTAAATTTCAGTCAAAAATTGTTATTTATAAAAATTCAAAATAAAATGAAAAATATAAAATTGACATCATTTGAAGTTAGAGAAGAAATGATAGTACATTAGTTAATAGTTTATCACACATGACCATACTAGACCTTTGATTCGATTATATATATTTCTGCTTATAGTGGTTTGATTTGATCTAAATTTCAAAGTCTGCATGAACAAGAAATGATTGTGTTATATATGCTCTACTTCTGATAATCTGTTTTAATTTGAATATGAGTTTGGTACTTTGATTGTCAGTAGACTAGAAGCGTTTTTGGACCTTAGTAATGTGAAAATTAAATAATACATGATTACATCTGTGATTTGAACCCATTATATGTCTGGGTGTGTGTGTAAAAGATCATTATCAGATAAAGAATATATGGTTTTAAGAATTTAATGAGACCAATATCGGGTTATATCTTTAGCACAAATTCTTTCAGTTCACTTCACTACCCATGCCCCGAAAAACATGCAATGTGTTGTTGAACTAAGATATGTCTCTGACAACATCTGTTGGAACATATGCTAGCCCTTGGATCATATTGATACATCATCTATACTGATTCCATTGAAATTTATCAGGATAATAGTTGGATCCTCATACCTGAATCTTTTGTTTCTCATTCTAAAGCCAATTCATTAGAATCTTTTGATTCTGAATCTTCATGGTTCTTATATTCGTTGGGATCTGCTATTCTTCTCTTGTGCTAATAGAGATAATTTTATCTTGGTGATTGATCTAATCTTGCAGTAAATCATATATATCTTGATAGTAATGCAATTTTAATTTTTGTTGGGCATATATGTGGGGTACACGATGTTTTTAATCTAAATGGTACTAACTCACATGAATCTGGGAGAAAAAAGCTTGTAGTTTCAAATCTTATAATATTGACAACTTAAGTATTTATGCTTTGTATTGCAAATTCGGTATGAATAATTAAGCATATTATAACATGATCTCGTTTACTTTGAAATTTATCGCGTATCATTTCAAGTGGTCTTTGAAAAGTTTGAAAAGATTCAAAAGGATGAAAATATATGAGTTGTGTAGAATGATCTTGGTTCTTAAATATCAAATTTGGATGAATAAGATTGTAATCTTGATCATTAGTTTGAAAAGAATAAGTGAATTGATTTCACAAGAGTATTAAATTTCATTTCTTGAATTTTATTCTGAAGTTTCATAGGTTACCATAGTGTGTGACAGAATGTGTGATAAATGTAGGTCCACATGACGCTTCTATACATCGTACTCGAGACGTGACGTATCAATGACACGGAGTGCGGAATCCAACCGTATCAAAGTATGTGTACATAAGACGATAATAGAACTGGTAACAATCACAGAGTAAATAAACTTCTCTTCTATTTCATTCAAACACAGAGTTTACAAAACAGAACATTCAAAGCAATAAGCATTCCTAAAACTGAACAAGTAAACTCTATTTATTGACAAAGCTTCTACTATAGGCGAACTTAATAAGTTCGCCTCTACTGAGACTAGGCGAACTAGCTAAGTTCGCCTCTAGTAGAACTTATACTACACTTATACTAAATCAAACATTAACAAAATATAAAGACAATAAGATTTATACTATTACAAGCTCTTGTCATACATCTATGTCCTAACAGACTCCCCCTTGACAATAGCTTGATCTTCTGTCTTCAGTCTTTATGATGAGCTCTTCCAATTCTCTGGTAGCTTGCTGCCTGCATGCACTCCATATATGTGACAAAACTCCAAAACTCTCTTGTACTGCAATCCTTGCTCTCTCCATTCTTTAGTAAACATGATCTCATTCTTTGTTAGAGTTCTCTGCTCTTTCTTAGAGAAATTAATAAGATTCATTGCATCATAGAAACTTACAATGACCTTGTTCTCTCTATCTTCAACTCTAGCTTCTCTAGTATTCACATCATCATACCACCACTTCATATTTCCTAGAAAGTCTTGTGGTATTTTTTTCAATGGAATCTTTTGCACAACTCTTACTGGTTTGAACTTATACTTCCAAGTCATAACACCAATACTTGGATCAACTATCTTCACTCTCTTTCCTCTTTGAGGTTTTAGCTTTTCATACTTTCCAGATCCACCTTCTCTGCTTATCTGATTTGCAATTACATCAGCTAATCCAAACTTCGATCTGTTTATCAGTGGTTTCGTAGCAAGACCATTCATTTCACACCTTGCCAAGGTATTGAAATACTTGATCCAAGGCTTTAAGTACTGAACACCATCTGATCTTTTAAGAGCAAACAACTTTACTTCTTTATCATAGATGTTAGGGCAAAGAATGTATGACAAAAGCTTTGAAATAGTTTAGGTCTTATTGTCTTTATGTTTTTATGTAATTGTTTAGATTTTGTCTAAGTGTTAGAACAAGCTCTGCAGTAGGCGAACTTAACAAGTTCGTCTAAGCATCTTTAGGAGCGAACTTGTTTAGTTCGCCTAGTCTCATGTGAGGCGAACTTGTTAAGTTCGCCTACTGCAGAGCTTGTGTCTATAAATAGGTGTTTACAGATTCTGTTAGTAGGACTTAATCGATCGTATTCAGTGAATCTTGTAAACTCCGTGTTTGGTGGAATACAAAGAGAAAGTTTATTTACATGTTGTTTCTATTGTCAATTCGTATACATACGTTAACACGAAGGATTTCGCACTCCGTGTTATCGAGACGTCCTATCACGAGATCGATCACTAGATGAGTCATGTGGACCTACAAGTGGTATCCGAGCTTTTGCTCGTGATTTGTGTTTTATTCTTGGTGATTAGAGATGATTTTGAATACAATATGACAAGAAATTGATCATTTTTAGAAGTTTTGTATGCATGGAGTTTTCAAGTTCTTGAAGTTGATTTTGCTGCTGAACTCGTGGATTTGAAGTGGATTTTGGTGAAATTAATCCGATAGAAGTGTTCTAATTCATAAAATACTAAATCCTACGGTCAAATTTCTTCAAATTCCTTCTAATTTGGAAGAAATGATGATTTTAGGTGACGTTTGTTCGTGTTTGGTTGAAGTTCTTCCTGAGTTTGTTACAGCTGAAGCAAGCGAACTTGCTGAGATTTTGTTGCAGGCGAACTTAGCAAGCGACTTATCAAGTTCGCTTCTCTCAGTTTAAGAGAACTTATTCAGTAGGCGAACTTACCAGATTTTCTTGTTTTAAGCAAACTTATCAAGTTCGCTTGATCTCAAATTCGCTTGTTTGGATTTGAAGCGAACTTATTATCTTCGCCTGAGGGGAGTACTTGTTCAATACTTGGAAAATTTTCTGAAAATGGAAAATATGGTGCAAGTGACTAACATGTTAAATTACGATAAGGAGATTGATATATCTCAGAAACTACCCAAATTGTTAAGTCTTGCAGATTATTCTAACTGGAAAGATTGGTTTGATCAGTTCGTGTCTTTTACTGATACAAGTTTATGGATTCCAATCTTGGAAGGTTATACACATCCAACATATACTTGGATGGGAAAGGATGATGTTCCTAAATCGGTATCTGCTTTCACCACAGAATAAAACTTACTGTTTGATAGGGAAAAGAAGGCTATGGCTAGCATCTTAATGTCTCTTCCTAAAGAAATTTATCATAGTTTTAAACAATTCAGGAATTCTCAACGATTGTGGGAAGCGTTACAAAAGCGATGTGAAGGTGGTTTGGATGTTAAGAAAAGCATAAAAGAATTACTGAAGAAGCAGTTCTTAGTATTCAAGCACTTTCAAAATGAATGTTTAGATGATCTTGCAACAAGATTCTATCATTTGATGAGTGAATTGTCAAGTGCTTCAGTGGTTTATGAGACTGAAGAGATAAATGATATGTTTTTGGAGGCATTACCATCTAAATTTGATGTGTATTCAGTTTTGATAAAAGAGAATGTCAAGTATAAAACTATGTCTCTTGAAGAGGTTCTTGGGAAGATTCAATCACATTATTTGAATATGAAGAAGAAGGAAACCAATATGGAGCATATTCAAGATCCTTCAATGTATTTTGCTAAGACTTCTGGCAAAACTGGTGCAGGGGTTGCGTTCTTTTCTGGTGATACTCAAGATGTTTCTAATGATCATTGTTATGGGGTTCCAAGTCACTCTGGTTTCTCTGCAAATACAGCTTCATCATCATCTGGAACACATAATATGAATCACAGAGTTGTTGATGATTATTTAGCAATGTTTTCTTCCTTTATGGGTTCTTATGAAACATTTATTGGAGGAAAGATTCATTATCCAGATGTTATTGAAGAGGATTTCAGACAAATTGATCATGTTGATCTAGAAGAGATGAACATTCAATGGAACATGGCTATGTTGATGCGATAAGCAAAGGACTTTTTGAAAAAGATTGGAAGGAAATATATCAGTTCTAACAGTCGTTCACGTTTGGGATTTGACAAAAGTAAAGTTCATTGCTATAATTGTCAGGTGTATGGTCATTTTGCCATAGAATGTGTGAAAACAAAAGTTGAATTTGAATCTCAGAAGAAGCCTAATAACTTTCAAAACAATCGTAATCAGTCACATGGCTCCTCTGGCTCTGGAAATTCTAATCATGCATCTGCATCATCTGCTTTGGTTACTAAAAATGATGAAAATTATGACTCGGGTATTCATCTTGAAGATTTGGTTGGTACAATAAGTTAAGCTTTTGTAGCTGAGATTCATTCTGCAAAATCTGAAGAGTCAACTGATGATGATACCTCAAGTGATGGTGAGAGTTTGCCAAGTGCTGATGAAGAGCATGATCAAGTACATAATGTTAAGTCTGATATTGCATCTGGTGTATCTGAAGATGATATAGTATTAACACAAAATTCTTCTGATGGTGCTGATTCTGAAAATATTCCGATTGCAAAATTTTTCATGGTAGATATGTCAGATCCTTCAAAGGTAAAAGATTCTGTCTGTCACATTTATTGCTCTAATTGCACAAATTTAATTTGTGATATGAAATCGATGCATTAAGTTAATCAAAAATTGAAAGATAATGATAAATTGTGTATAGATAGAATTGAGTCTTTGAAAAGAGATTTGAACTCTCTGGGATTGAAATATAAGGAACAAGCATATCATCTGGATATGGCTTATGCTGAGATTGAGAAGCTAAATGAAATTGTCGCTCAGAAGAACAAAGAAATTTATAATAAAGAATCTGAAGTGATCAAATTACATAGAAAGCTGGAAAATTTTGAAAATTCATCTGTGGTATTGGATTACTTTAATGCTAATGCTGATCCTACAAAGAGGGTTGCTGGAATTGGATTTGTTCCTCCACCATTCAATGCAAATTATGTGGTTGAACCAGAAATTATTCATGAAGAGGAAATTGATCCAAAGACGGTGTTGAAAGTAAATCCAGTAACTGGTGAAGATATGATCTATGATTCTGATTCTGAGGATGAAGTTTTTGATGATAAAAAGGTTGAAGGAATTCCTAAGGAAGTGCAACTTGATGAACCAAAGGTAGTGAAAAATGTTACTCGTGATAGATGCATTTTAATAGAACCAGATGAAGTGAAAGTTGATCAACCTAACTTTTCCAAAATGTTACAATCAAGTGGTTTTGTTGCTGCTGGTCATCAGAAGAAGAATTCATCAATGTTGACTAAACAAGTTTTTGTTCAAAAGAAGCCAGTCAGCTGTTCAGTAAACTCTTCTGAAGCTTGTTCATCGGAACGGTCATCAAATTCAAGAAAAACTCCTTGTATCAGAAATCATCAAGATATAAGAGTTTGCTTTCACTGTAATGAGGCTGGTCATATTCTGATTCACTATCCATATAAGAACCAAGGCAAAATAAAGAGTGTTCCCTCACAACAACGAGTGGTGACGATTCTGAAAAGACCAAATGTGGGAAAGCCTACTTCTAGTGTTGTAAAGAATGTGCCTTGTCAATCATTTGCTAAATCTTCGGGATTTAAGCAACATGAAAAGCATATTTCTAAACCAGTTGTTTTTCAAAATAAGTTTGAGATTCCACATGTTAGAATTCCAAAAGATTCTCAACCTGAGGTCAAACTTTCTAGACCCCAATGAAGAAGACGTAACAGAAAATTAAAGAAATTTTTGGAAATATCAAAATCTGATAATCATAAATCTAATATTGTTTTTCCAATTAATCATACTATGTCTTTATTGAGACGGTCTAATTGTGAATCTTATGTTCTAAAGGTTGATGACAATGTTGATTGTGAATTGCTTGAAGTTGTTTATGTTGATCCATCTGGACGACCCAAGACCACAATGGCTTGGGTTCCTATTTCTAACTGATTTTCTTTGTTTATGTAGGGGCAACCAAGGAGGACTATTAACAATACGTGGTATGTAGATAGTGGTTGTTCTCGACATATGACAGGGAATATTCGTTTGCTGGAAGATGTTATTAATACTGATGGTGGTTATGTCATTTTTGTTGGAAATAAAGGTGGGTACATAACTGGTCAGGGTACTTTGCAGAACGATAAAGTCAAATTTGAGAAAGTGAACTATGTGGAGCAACTTGAACACAATCTTTTGAGTGTATCTCAAGTGTGTGACAATATGTTTTCATTTCATTTCAATGATTCTGAGTGTTATATCTTGAAACCGGGCTTTGTTATTCCTGACGAATGGATTCTAATGAAGGCTCCGAGGAGAAATGACACATATGTCCTAGACATGAGTGTTGCTACAACAACGGATTCAAATCCTACATGTTTACTCTCCAAGGCGTCTGAGTCGGATTCTATTTTGTGGCACGGGAAACTTGCTCACATCAATTAACGAAAAATGAATTATCTCGTGAAGAATGATCTGGATATTGGTGTTTCAGAAATGAAATTTTCCGTTCCTGATAACTGTATACCTTGCAAGAAAGGGAAACAACACAAGAAGTCCCACAAATCTAAGACAAAGAATTTTATTGTGACTCCTTTGGAGCTACTGCATATGGATTTGTTCGGACCGATTAGTATCAGGAGCATTGACGGTAAATCTTACTGTCTGGTAGTAACAGGTGATTTATCCTGATTTTCATGGGTTAAGTTCCTTGCTTCTAAAGTCGAAACCACAGAGTTGGTACAATTCTTAATCCTGGGTTTAGAGAATTTGTGCGAACAGAAAATCAGAAGAATTAGGAGTGACAATGGCAGCGAGTTTAAAAATAGGAAGATGGGTTTTATTTGTCTTCAAAAGGGAATTCATCATGAATTCAGTGCGCCATATGTACCTCAACAAAATGGAGTTGCTGAACGAAAGAACAGGACTTTGGTTGAAACGGCACGTACGATGCTTGTTGATTCTAAGCTTCCAGTTACTTTTTGGGCTGAGGCTGTGAATATTGCGTGTCACATTTTGAACAGAGTCTTGACCGTTAAGCGACACAACAAGACATGCTATGAGTTTCTTAATAATCGGAAATCGAATTTGGAATATTTACTACCTTTTGGTAATCCATGCACCTTGTTGAAAGTTAAAGATGTCTCAACCAAGTTCAGTGCTAAGGCTATTGAAGGGATCTTTCGAGGGTATGTTGCATGTAACATTCCGGATTTTCCGACCCTATTTTAATTTATTTTAATTAATAAAATAACGACGCGACATTAAACCCTACAAGGACTAGTTGTGTAATTAGTCAAAATCTAATTATAATTAACTTTGGAAGTCAAAGAAAAATTGAGGAAATATGCTCCCGTTGACTTTTAATAAATAAATCTAACGAATCCTTAACCAACTTAACTCAACTCAAACCTAAGGGACCAGTTCCGCCAGAATTCAGAACTTTTAAACAGGAAACTGCAGGGACCAATCTGTAAATTTCCCATTTTTTATTTAAGTTGACTTCAGAAAGTCAATTGGCCGTTCTAGGCTCGAATCCGAATCCCACTCCCGAAATCCGTTGAAATTCGTAACTGTTATACACGTTAGTGTCATTTTCGATCATTTTAGAAACAATTAACAGCCTCATCAATACACGATTAAATCCCATTATGGCTAATTAACCGGGACCGTCGACCTCAATCATCTTACCCCCCCCCCCCCAATTCGCAAATATCGATCATTTACACAGAAGCAGATTACCTGCCCATCTCAAACGAATCCCCTTGAACTTGTTACACCATTCAATTGCATCGAAGAAGGACGCAGAGTCGCCGGAAAACCGATCCAGTCACAGTCGACATTCGTTTAGTCGATCTCAGTCGATTCAGACATCATTCGGGTAATTAAACCTATCTTTAGCTTCGTTTTCATCTTAAGATTAAAAGACCTATGCTTATTGTAACATTTCGGATTTTAGTATGCCTATTTCAATTCAATGTAATGCAATTTCAAGTTCTATACGCGTGCAATGCCTCATTATTTTCTCGTCGTAAAATTTAATGCAATGATCCTATATAAATCCGCAAGTTTTACTAGATTATATACATTTAAACGCTATACAAGAAACTATTTGGTACAAACTTATCAAACCTGAAAAGTCAAGGACTAAAATTGAAAAACATCAAGAAACCCTAGTTAGCACGGTCGTGCTTCGTTCTAGCACGGTCGCGCCAAGTGCTTTGACACGGTCGCGCGACCTGCTCTGGAACGATCGCGCCCGGTGCCTAGGCACGGTCGCGCCTCTCCTTGGCACGATCGCGCCTGTGTAACAGCTGAAACGTAACTGCAACTTTAATCACCCGATCGTTCGAATCCGTAACAGTCGTACGTTTCCTTTTCCCTTAACAATTGTATTACCACTTTTCAAATTCCAAACGCCTCAGTTCATTTCATTAATTCAAGAAAAAAAAAACTCTCTCAATTCAAGAAAATTCTCCCAAGCTCTTTCGACCAGAATTACCTCAAGAAATCCGGTCAAGCGTTTTCCCAAAGCATCTCTGAATCATCCGAAGCCGCTGAAGCATTCGGAACCGCAGCAGAGGTTGCCGGAAGCCAGTCTTGCCGTCGCCGGAACTAAGTTCTACCATTCCCTATCGATTCGCTACTGTTCAGGTTAATTGAATCATCCCTCTCTTTCGTTTCGGTCCATGTAACAAAAGCCCTCTGTCAATTCGGGCTTTCATTACAGAAATCGTTCAGAACTAGAATCCTTTTTATAAGAAAAATGATTTAATCGGAATCGCACCTAATCATGCTGTTAATACAATTAAAATATCTCAGAACACTTGTAATAACCCATAAATAAAAAGCCCTAACAATTCCACCAATTAAAATACAAGAATCTGTCAATTCATGTCTGTTTTGGAATAGACACGGTCGCGCTAATCATCTAGCGCGGCCGTGCCTCATTTAGCGCGGTCGTGCCGATTAGCAGCGCGGTCGTGGCCTCCTGAACAGACCTTGTCATGCCCTCTGGGCTAGTCCCTGTTGTGTCTAAAGATCATAGACACGACCGTGCCGGGCTAAGGCACGGTCGTGCCTGTCAAACTTGTCTAGATTGTGCTCCTGTTGATCAACCCGGTCGCGCCCCGACTAGCGCGGTCGCGCCCGTGGCTTGAGCACGATCGTGCCCTTCCGAGGCACGGTCGTGCTAGACTCAGAACTTTCAACAGAATTAAATTTTTTATATTTTAATCAGTAAATGTTTCAGATTTTATAAAAATATGTTTTCTGTATTTAAAAATAGATTAAAAGTTTAATCTTGGCATAAATGTAATTTATTGAAAAGTTTATAAAAATTATATTTATATTTATCATTCTTACACTTAAATGATATTTTAAATAATTAAGTTACAAAATTTATAAATAATGATGATTTATTCAATTTACATTTTAAATCAAAATTATTTATTTATTTATACTTAATTACAATTAATATTTACATTATTTCATAAACTATAGTTATACACTTATTTATTTAATTCAAACCTAATTAAATCGTTTCAAACATATTTTACCTCAAACTTTATATATTTTATCCAATACTTTTTAAATGCAAATCAATGGTTTTATATACAAATTCAACTTTCATTTTAGACTTAAACTTTATGCACCTATGTGATTCAATACATATTACTCTTTAGGTTAAAGTGTGCATTTCAAGGATCTTATTGCTATCTATATTCCTTGTTAGCTTCACTTCTATACCAAGTGAGTATTCACAACCCCTTTTACTCTTTTACACTTTTGGGATGAAACATGAACTATTTACAAATTACATGTTTACATTTACACAACACAACACAATTACAAATCCTATAACATTCATGTGTGCAATTTGAGCTTTATGCCCGAGGACTATTTGTGCTAACTTCTGCATGCTATTATGTACAATCATTAACTATTCAAGCCGACGGTTTTCAATGATAGATCTATTGAGTCTGACAAACCCACCCAAGTGGAGGTGATTGATACCGACAACACAATTTGCATACTAGTTACTAAGGTTTGATTGTACTTGGTTACACAATAGCGGCTCCCCATAAATGCCTTATTTATCATGTTATGTAAAGGATTTTGATTTACAAACTATATGCTATCTATGTACAAACTTGTGTTATACTCACCAACTTTTTAGTTGACTTTTTTTTGTTCATGTTTCAGGCCCCAATATGTGAGATTGATACAAGACGTGTTCAACATAGGACTTGGACTTAGCAATATGAATCAAGAATTTTATGAACTATTTATGTTTCTTGTTTGAATTTGATTTTGTACTTGGATTTTGTGTAATGGAAATTTGACTTTAATATATTTCGATTTAGTCAACCTTGTGCTATGAACAGTCGTACATGTCCCGCCCCGATGATTCCGCCATCGGTCGGGGTGTGACAGATTGGTATCAGAGCCTTGATTATAGGGAATTAGGTTATTAGACATCTTGACCTAGACTATAACTTTAGGACACCCACTTATACTATGCTTCATGATTTTGTGCTATGTGTTACATGCTATGTGCTACATGCTTACCATGATTAATTATTATTATATTTGCTACCTTCTTTGTTAGAAATGCATGACTTATTAGGATATTCTTAAATAATAATTAAATAAATAATATCCTTCCCTATGTCCTAAACCTCTTATTATTCTTATCTTCTTTTTCTATCTTTATCCTTTCTAAGCATGTGGAAAATTCTTGAAGCAAAAATCTCTAAAATTTTTATTTCTTCGTTAAAGTTTTTAAACTTGTTAAATTATTTGAGGACACGTGCAATCTGGAAGGGTGACACCTGTATTTTGGGTTTTCTGTCTAGGAAAGCATTTCGCATAAATCCCAATCAACCGAGGGACCCGTATGCTTTCCTGGGAATTCTCGAGATGAGTGTTTACCTATAGGCTAAAGCATGTCTCCTTGAAAATTATATAAGTTTAAATTAACCTTAATGTGCCTTAGTATTCAAGTGATTTTATCACTTTTGAGTACAATCCAAACTATGAATATCTATCTTTTATTTGGTTTTCTCATTCTATTAAATCCTAGCAATTCTCATAAGTTCTTACAATCTTTCTTGTCTTGTGAAAATCTGTAGAATGCCTCCTCGTCGTGCTCCCGCCGCCAACGCCAACACCGACATTGCTGCTATTCTCACCCAATTAGTGACACAACTCACCCAAGCCAATGGTGCCACAAATGGCAATGGTGGAAATGGAAGCAATAGTGGTAATAATGGTGGTAATGGTGGAAATGGTGGAAACAATCCATCTCAATGCACTTTCAAGCACTTCAATTCGTGCAATCCCCTAAAGTTCTATGGTACCGAAGGAGCTACTGGACTCCTTCAATGGTTTGAAAGCATTGAGAATACCTTTCTCAATAGTGACTGTCCCGACAACCTCCGTGTTCGTCATGCTACAAGTGTCCTACAAAAACGGGCACTTACATGGTGGAATGGGGAGAAAAGGAATAGGGGTGTTGACATAGCTATGGCCTTACCTTGGGATGAGGTCAAAAGGCTTATGACCGAGGAGTTCTGTCCTCGAAATGAAGTGAAAAAGTTAGAAGCTGAATTTTGGGATCTTGCCCAAGATAGTGGGGAAAGCTTAGCATATACAACTCGGTTCCATGAGTTGAGTCTTCTAGTGCCCCACATGGTCACTCCTTTGTCCCGTTGTATCGAGAGGTATATTGGTGGACTACCAAGACAAATCCAAGATACTGTCTTAGGTAGAAATCCTGCTACCTAGGAAGATGCCATCCGCCTGTCGGCAACTTTGACTGATAATCATGTGAAAGCGGGAACTCTTACTAAAAAGGGTTCTAAGAAAACTGCTGAAGCCGTAACCTCTTCTACCCACAACAAAGAAGCCACAACTGAACCCTCTCGCAATAAAAAAAAGAGGAAAGTTAGAAACTTTGCTGTGGTTACTCCTGCTGTACCCGTTAATCAAGTTGCACCTGTAGTTCAAGCACCGACTAAAAAGCCATATGTTGGGATTTATCCTCTTTGTGCCACCTGCAATTTTCATCATCCTCAAAATATCCCATGTCGCCTTTGCACTCATTGTGGGATATATGGTCACACTATCAATATTTGTAGGGCCAAAGCTTTTGAGGGTCAAGTCAATCCACCGAACCAACCCAACCCGCGAGTGGCTAATCAAGGTGCTCCCGCCATTGCTAATAGGCGTGCTTGCTATGAGTGTGGAGACCCGAACCATTTTCGTAATCTATGTCCAAGACTTGCAAATGCTAGACAAGGTGGAGCTCGTGGGCGTGCGTTCAACATAAACGCCAACGAAGCTCAAGCCAACAACGACGTGGTTAATGGTACGTTCCTTGTAAATAGTCATTTTGCCTCCATTCTGTTCGATACCGGTGCCGATGAAAGTTTTGTGTCACTTAATTTTGAGCCTTTACTTGCAAAGACGCGATCCCAATTAGAGAAAACCTTCACCGTTGAAATAGCAAATGGTGACTCCCTTACAATTGAGTCTATTATCTTTGATTGCTCTTTAGAACTTAATGATCATGCATTCCCAATCAACCTTGTTCCAATGCCACTAGGAAGCTTTGATATTATCATAGGTATGGATTGGCTATCAAATCATCATGCCGAAGTCATTTGCTTTGAAAAGTGTATTCGAATTCCGCTACCATCGGGAGAAACCTTAAGGGTTTTTGGTGAAAAGCCTTGCAAGGGTCTTAAATTGATGTCTTGTACTACCGCTCAAAAGTACTTACGAAAGAAGTACATCGCCTTCCTAGCTCATATTGTTCAAAAGGACGTCAAGGAGAAGAGTATTCAAGACATTCCTATCATTAGGGATTTTCTCGAAGTGTTTCCTAAAGATTTATCCGGTCTTCCTCCTGTTCGTCAAGTAGAGTTCCGTATTGATCTTATGCCCGGAGCTAACCCCGTTGCTAGAGCTCCTTATCGTCTTGCACCTTCCGAAATGCAAGAGCTCGCAAGTCAACTTCAAGAACTCTCCGATAAAGGTTTCATTCGCCCAAGTCATTCACCGTGGGGTGCACCTGTCTTATTTGTTAAGAAGAAGGATGGATCATTTCGCATGTGTATTGACTACCGCGAACTCAACAAGCTTACTATCAAGAATCGTTATCCTTTGCCTAGAATCGATGATCTCTTTGATCAACTTCAAGGTTCTACTTGCTTCTCGAAGATTGATCTTCGATCTGGTTATCATCAGCTCCGTGTTCAAGAAGATGACATTCCTAAGACTGCTTTTCAAACAAGGTATGGTCATTACGAGTTCATGGTTATGCCTTTCGGGTTAACCAATGCACACGCAGTTTTCATGGATCTCATGAACCGTGTGTGCAAACCGTACCTTGATAAATTCGTGATCGTTTTCATTGACGATATCTTAATCTATTCCGAGACTAAAGCCGACCATGAAGAACACCTTAGATTGGTTTTGGACCTGTTAAAGAAAGAACAACTATATGCCAAGTTCTCCAAATGTGAATTTTGGTTAAAAGAAGTTCAATTTCTTGGTCACATCGTCAACGACAAGGGTATTCATGTTGATCCTGCTAAGATTGAAACGGTTAAGAATTGGAATGCCCCGAAGACTCCTACCGAAGTTCGTTCATTTCTTGGTCTTGCGGGTTATTATCGTCGTTTCATCTCAAACTTCTCAAAGATTGCTGTCCCTCTTACCACTTTGACCCATAAGGGTAAAACTTATGAGTGGGGACCGAAACAAGAAGAAGCTTTCCAAACTATTAAGCATAAGTTGTGCAATGCTCCCATTTTGACTCTCCCCGATGGAAATGATGATTTAGTTGTCTATTGTGATGCTTCTAACCAAGGTCTTGGTTGTGTCCTCATGCAACGAGGAAAAGTAATCGCTTATGCATCAAGACAACTCAAAATTCATGAAAAGAATTATACGACGCACGATCTCGAGTTAGGTGCGGTCGTATTCGCGTTAAAGATTTGGAGACATTACCTATACGGCACGAAATGTGTGGTATTCACCGACCATAAAAGTCTTCAACATATCTTCAACCAAAAAGAACTCAATATGAGGCAACGACGTTGGGTCGAACTCCTTAACGACTACGACTGCGAGATTCGTTACCATCCCGGCAAAGCGAATGTTGTAGCCGATGCCTTAAGTCGAAAGGACCATGCTATGCTTCATTGTGCCCGTGTTCAAACCGATATTCAAACCCGTATCTTAGAAGCTCAACACGTCTCGGTAACCGAGGGTAACATGTATGAAGAAATGTCGTGTGGTGTTGAACTTCTTCTTGAATCAAAACCCAATGGCTTACTATATTACTTGAACCGTATTTGGGTTCCCGATCGCGATGATCTTCGTGCAATTCTCATGAACGAGGCTCATAAGACTCGTTATTCTATTCATCCTGGTGCGGATAAAATGTACCAAGATCTTCGCCAACTTTATTGGTGGCCCGGTATGAAGAAAGACATTGCTCTTTATGTGGCCAAATGCTTAACTTGCTCCAAAGTCAAAGCCGAACATCAACGTCCTTCTGGTTTACTCGAACAACCAGAAATTCCCGTGTGGAAATGGGAGAATTTAGCTATGGATTTCATTACCAAGCTCCCTCGCACCTCGAGTGGTTCTGATAGTATTTGGGTGATCATTGATCGACTCACCAAATCTGCCCACTTCTTGCCTATTCGTGAAGACTTCAAAGTGGAGAAATTAGCCCGAATTTACATTGATGAAATTGTGAGCCGTCATGGCGTTCCCTTGAACATAATATCCGATAGAGACGCTCGGTTCACTTCTCGATTTTGGCAATCTCTCAAATCTGCTCTTGGTACTCGTTTGGATTTGAGCACGGCTTACCATCCCCAAACTGATGGTTAAACCGAGCGAACAATCCAAACTCTTGAAGACATGCTTAGAGCTTGTGTAATCGATTTTGGTGGCAATTGGGATTCACATTTATCCCTCGTTGAGTTTTCTTACAACAATAGCTACCACACAAGTATCAACATGGCTCCATTCGAAGCTCTCTATGGCCGCAAGTGTCGTTCTCCTATCTGTTGGAACGAGATTGGTGAAGCACAAATCACCGGTCCTGAGTTAATTCAAGAAACTTCCGACAAGATTATTCAAATCCGTGACAATATTTGAGTAGCGAGGAGTCGGCAAAAGAGTTATGCCGATAAGCGTCGAAAACCCTTGGAATTCCAAGTCGGTGATCTGGTTCTTCTTAAGGTATCTCCATGGAAGGGTGTGATCCGTTTCGGAAAGAAAGGCAAGTTATCGCCTCGTTATGTTGGTCCGTTCAAAATCCTTGAAAGGATTGGGAAAGTGGCTTACAAGCTCGAGTTACCTCCATCTCTTGGCAATGTGCATCCTACATTTCATATATCTAATCTAAAGAAGTGTCTCGCCGACGAAAATCTCCATATACCGCTTGACGACGTGCGCATTGATGAAAAGATGCACTTCGTTGAGAAACCGGTGGAAATTATGGATCGTGAAGTCAAGCAACTCAAGCGAAGTCGCATTCCTATCGTTAAAGTTCGTTGGGAATCTAAGCGTGGTCCTAAGTTCACTTGGGAACGAGAAGACCAAATGAAGCTCAAGTACCCTCATCTTTTTACTAATAATGTTGTTTCCTCTAGCTAAATTTCGGGACGAAATTCTCTCAACATGGGGAGACTGTAACATTTTGGATTTTAGTATGCCTATTTCAGTTCAATGTAATGCAATTTCAAGTTCTATACTCGTGCAATGCCTCATTATTTTCTCGTCGTAAAATTTAATGCAATGATCCTATATAAATCCGCAAGTTTTACTAGATTATATACATTTAAACGCTATACAAGAAACTATTTGGTACAAACTTATCAAACCTGAAAAGTCAAGGACTAAAATTGAAAAACATCAAGAAACCCTAGTTAGCACGGTCGTGCTTCGTGCTTTGGCACGGTCGCGCGACCTGCTCTGGAACGATCGCGCCCGGTGCCTAGGCACGGTCGCGCCTCTCCTTGGCACGGTCGCGCCTGTGTAACAGCTGAAACGTAACTGCAACTTTAATCGCCTGATCGTTCGAATCTGTAACAGTCGTACGTTTCCTTTTCCCCTAACAATTGTATTACCACTTTTCAAATTCCAAACGCCTCAGTTCATTTCATTAATTCAAGAAAAAAAAACTCTCTCAATTCAAGAAAATTCTCCCAAGCTCTTTCGACCAGAATTACCTCAAGAAATCCGGTCAAGCGTTTTCCCAAAGCATCTCTGAATCATCCGAAGCCGCTGAAGCATTCGGAACCGCAGCAGAGGTTGCCGGAAGCCAGTCTTGCCGTCGCCGGAACTAAGTTCTACCATTCCCTATCGATTCGCTACTGTTCAGGTTAATTAAATCATCCCTCTCTTTCGTTTCGGTCCATGTAACAAAAGCCCTCTGTCAATTCGGGATTTCATTACAGAAATCGTTCAGAACCAGAATCCTTTTTATAAGAAAAATGATTTAATCGGAATCGCTCCTAATCATGCTGTTAATACAATTAAAATATCTCAGAACACTCGTAATAACCCATAAATGAAAAGCCCTAACAATTCCACCAATTAAAAAACAAGAATCTGTCAATTCGTGTCTGTTTTGGAATAGACACGGTCGCGCTAATCATCTAGCGCGGCCGTGCCTCATTAAGCGCGGTCGTGCCGATTAGCAGCGCGGTCGTGGCCTCCTGAACAGACCTTGTCATGCCCTCTGGGCTAGTCCCTGTTGTGTCTAAAGATCATAGACACGACCGTGCCGGGCTAAGGCACGGTCGTGCCTGTCAAACTTGTCTAGATTGTGCTCCTGTTGATCAACCCGGTCGCGCCCCGACTAGCGCGGTCGCGCCCGTGGCTTGAGCACGATCGTGCCCTTCCGAGGCACGGTCGTGCTAGACTCAGAACTTTCAACAGAATTAAATTTTTTATATTTTAATCAGTAAATGTTTCAGATTTTATAAAAATATGTTTTCTGTATTTAAAAATAGATTAAAAGTTTAATCTTGGCATAAATGTAATTTATTGAAAAGTTTATAAAAATTAAATTTATATTTATCATTCTTACACTTAAATGATATTTTAAATAATTAAGTTACAAAATTTATAAATAATGATGATTTATTCAATTTACATTTTAAATCAAGAATTTTATGAACTATTTATGTTTCTTGTTTGAATTTGATTTTGTACTTGGATTTTGTGTAATGGAAATTTGACTTTAATATATTTCGATTTAGTCAAACTTGTGCTATGAACAGTCGTACATGTCCCGCTCCGATGATTCCGCCATCGGTCGGGGTGTGACACTTATTAGGGCTTACGTTATAGAATCAAGCATGATATGATTCTAGGGTTCTTAACATTTTCGGATTTAATCGAACCCTACCCCCGACTCTGATTAAACCAAATTAATTCATACCAGTAGATTCGAAATTCATTTTTAATTGATAACCCTATGCCAATTCAGTCTCATATCATCGAATTAATCAAGACCCCGTAACTAGGGTTCGTTCATAAAACAATTTGGGGGTTTCGACCCTAGACTTAATCATAATCCAATTAAACCATACTGACAGATTCGCAAGACCCTAATTAGTAAAAGCCCCATGCTTATATCGCATTCCATTATCAGAATCATTCAAATCAATTTTGAGTTCAAACTTAGGGTTCGGCTTTTGAATCCGAAATTAAACAATCCTAAACCCGTTGTTTTTGCAATTAAAACTCACCCCAGACTCGTTTGAGGTTAACGAATAAAACCCCTATGACCTTGTAGTCGGTCACTACCAGATTTGGTAGGATTGGGACTGGGTTCGATCGGCTCGGGTAAAGGGGAAGAACTCACCGGGTTTCCTTGTTAAAACCATTTTGGACCGGACTTGTGTGTGATACCCTAGCGGGCGGAGATGGTTAAGTGAGTGTGCTGGTGTGGGAGAGACCCGGGTTCGAGTCCCTCCACACACATTTATTTTTAAAATATTTTATTTGTATGATTTTAATATAAAAACAATACCCTATATTATTATATTAATATATTAATGTATTCTAGCCTCGTAAAACCACCCGTAGGCTCGGGTTTGGTTTATAACCTTTTCTTATTTAAAAATACTAACTTTGTAAGGCCCCTTATTCAGGGTGACCTCACTTATTGGATTTACTCATAAACAAAGTCATCAATACTGAACTTTAAATTTAACATATTCAATTAACAGCCAAAATCATTCACATTTGAGTACATTACAGCGGAAGTCTTAACATTTAACACATACATCAGTGTTTAACAAAAACATAAATCGGGATGTCAGTCTTTAGCCGGGTAACCTTCACGCCTTCGCACGACCCTTTTCTTTGTTACCTGAAATGTATACTAAAAGTCAGCTAACGCTGGTGAGTTCTAGTTTAAAATGATTAGATATAAGCATTATTTCCTTAAAAGTATTCTTAAGTTTATACATAAAGATCATAAATACGTATTCTTAACTTTTTTCTTAACATTCATTTGGTCGTACACATATGGGTGATCAACCCGTCTTTTACTACGTATGTCACAAAGACATACGCCATGAAGCTACCGTCGTAGCCCTTTGACTCGTCCGGTCCTAGAAATCGTCCGCCATAAAAAAAACCGTCCGGCCAACCTTCGGTCGTCCGTCATACCGTCCTACCGTCGTAGGCCGACCTTTTCGCCCGTCTACCCGAATGTATCCGTTTCCCACGTGCTACCATGTTTGCAACCGTTCTACATATGATTTGGCATTTGCTTCGATCGCCCATTTATGCCCATTTTTATTTCCTTGCTGATGAGGGAACGTTTTTGTCCCGGTTGCAAGATAGTCACGTGGTCGTCCGTCTACCGTAGTAGCCGTTAGCATCGAAGCGTCCATAACATTTACGTATATTCATATCATGCAGTATATATATATAATATAAGGCAAGATTTCATTCATACTTTGTAAACATACGTTTCAATCTTTGTTCATAATTCATTTTCATATATTTATATATCACGTATGTTCACATTGGCATTCATAACATTTATTCATTTAGTGTATACACCTCAGCCCCAAAAATATTTATAAATCATTTGCACATAACATAGAGGGGGGCACATTGAACTCACCCGATCGGCTAGTCCTGTTCTGTCCTAACTGCGGTCCGATGAGTGTTGCACACGATCTGGATTAATTAATCATACACGTATCAGATCTAAACCAAGTTACATTCCTAACACAGCTGACATAGGCGAACTTAATGCCTAAGTTCGCTTCCACTGGCCTAGGCAAACTTAATGCCTAAGTTCGCTTCCTCTGACCTAGGCGAACTTAATAAGTTCGCTTACCCTTGGCCAAGCGAACTTGCCAAGCGAACTTAATAAGTTCTCTTACCCTTGGCCAAGCGAACTTGCCAAGCGAACTTAATCAGGCGAACTTGATAAGTTCGCCTCCACCAAGCGAACTTAACAGGCGAACTTGCTAAGTTCGCTTGCACCAGCAGTCATCTTCCCCAAACAGTCCGAAATTCTCGGATTTGGGTTCGATTATGTCAAAACTTCAACTTTCTTTGATCAAAACAACTGGTTTTCATTCCAGATACTAAACCCAAGCTTATTCTCAAGTTTCATCCGTAAAAACGTCCTATTTTCACCCGAAAACCCGGAAACCCAACCTAAGCAAAAATCTCAGTTTTGGCTCGAATGGTTACTTGGATGACGATTCTGATTTGGAGGTTTCCTTCACGAGTGCAAGAGACACGAGCGGGTGCAATCTTGTGCGTTTCCGACACTTTCTCTCTCTACGGTTTTCCCTCTCTAGAATTGTAAAGAGGAGAACAATGAGGGCCTTAGGCTATTTATAGGGGAGACCTCCCCAAGCCCGGTTCGTGACTAACTCGGCCCGACTTCGGCTCGCGTGAACTCGTTAACTTTATTTCTCGCCATTTTAGGATGTTACAAGTCTACCCCCCTTAAAAAGGTTTCGTCCTTGAAACCAGTTATGCGTTAAACAACCGAGGGTATAGTTCCCGCATCTCGTCTTTTTTCTCCCAGGTAGCTTCTGATCCCTTTCTGTGCTTCCATTGAACTTTGACCAATGGGATTGACTTGTTGCGTAGTCGCTTCTCAGATCGGTCAAGGATGGCTATTGGTTCCTCGACATAATTCAGACTGTTATCCACCTCGATTTCATCGTAAGGTATGTGCGCTGTGTCGTCAGCTAGGCACTTGCGTAAGTGCGACACGTGGAACGTAGGGTGTATTCCACTAAGCTCAACGGGTAGGTCGAGTCTGTAAGCAACTTGACCCACTCTCGCTAAAATCTTGAAAGGTCCGACAAACCTTGGACTTAGTTTGCCACGTTTTCTGAATCGAATGATTCCTTTCCATGGTGATACCTTTAACAGTACCATGTCCCCCACGTGAAACTCTAAATCCCTTCTTCTCTTATCCGCGTATGATTTTTGTCTGTCCTTTGCGGCTTTCATTCGAGCCTTGATTTGATCAAATTTCCCGGAAGTAGCTTTGACCACTTCGAGACTTGCAAAATCCTTCTGCCCAATTTCCCCCCAACAGATTGGGGTTCTACATCTCCTTCCATAAAACATTTCAAATGGCAGCATGCCAATCGTCGAGTGATAACTGTTGTTGTATGAAAATTCTACCAATGGTAGATGTCTGTCCCAGCTCCCACCGAAGTCGATGATGCAAGCCCGGAGCATGTCTTCTAGGGTCTGGATTGTCCTTTCAGATTGACCATCGGTTTGAGGGTGGTAAGCTGTGCTGATGTTCAATCTAGTGCCCATTGCTTCGTTAAATTTCTTCCAAAACCTTGACGTGAATCTAGTATCCCGGTCGGACACAATCAACACCGGCATACCATGCCTGCTCACAATTTCTTTGATATAAAATTCTGCTAGTTTTTCGGACGAAGCAGTCTCACGTATTGGCAAGAAGTGAGCACTTTTCGTTAAGCGGTCAACGATCACCCAAATGGTATCATTGCCTTTAGCTGTTCGCGGTAACTTGGTAATGAAGTCCATCATAATCTCCTCCCACTTCCATTCCGGTATTGGTAGAGGTTGCATTTTACCGCATGGCTTCTGGTGCTCGGCCTTAACTAGTGAACACGTTAGGCACTTGTTCACGTACTCGGTTACACCATTCTTCATGCCAGGCCACCAGTACTCTTTCTTCAAGTCTTGATACATTTTGTTTGTCCCGGGGTGGATAGAATAGCGAGACTTATGGGCCTCATCGAGTATTTTGGCTCTAAGCTCGCCAATCTTAGGTATTGTTGGATCGGGATCTAACTTGATCCAATGATTCAACACATTAACCGAACCAAATCGTGCGGAATCCGATTTGATTGGCAATCCAATCTATGACACGGATCGGGTCTTAAGAAACGAGCGGATTAGATCTCGAGACGAAGGTTTCTATCAACCCTTTGGTGTAGAGAAGTTGGATACAAGACCTGGAAACTCTCAACGGACAGAGATTCGACAATACAGGTGCAGAGAGTTTGTGTTTTGTTGGTTCTGCTCTGGTCAGTCTCTCTATGTGTATATGTGTTGTATTTCCGTGTTGTATGTGCTCATGAAGTGAAAGTTATATATATAGTGCAGAGGCCATTCGTACGAATGAGCTATGTGAATGGACTCATTCGTGCGAATGAATCAGCAGAATGGTTCATTCTTAAGAATGAATCATCAGAATGGTTCATTCGTACGAATGAATCATTCTCATGACTTATTCTAGCGAATGAATCATTCTCATGAGCTATTCGCGCGAATGGATCATTCTCATGATCCATTCGTGCGAATGGGCCTTTCATTAGCACGATTGATCAACGTTATCGCTATTTATCAGATCGTTTAATACACAGTCATTATATATGAGTAAACATTAAGGATAAACATGTAATTTCATTAATACATCAAATAATTACATTAAACATAGATGAAATACATATTACAAGGGATTAGGGACATATTATGCATCTACATACTCCCCCTTGGACCTAGATCCCTTCAAAATGACCTAACTAACATTAGTTGGTCTTCAACATCTCTTTTGTACGAGTTTTCCGGTTATCTCCGGCGTGTATGTCAAAAGCAAAGCATATACGTATTACTTTCACATACTGCAACGCCTGGTCTATATCTGCAACTTCAAAAAACGGTTGACACTTGTATAGAGTTGTAACATCTTGTTCAGACAAGTTGGTCAGCCACAAGGGATCAAAGACCCTGATGGTCTTCCATGACCCTTCTTTACAAAGCACTATAACAGCTTCACCAGTACGCCCATCATAGTACCACCATTTGAACTGATCTGAGAAGTCCAGGATCATTTTCCTTAAAGGAATCTTCTTCATGATCGTTGGAGGCTTCCACTTTAAGACAATTAGGGGCTTCTTGGTGACTGGATGAACCTTTTCCTTATGAATGTAACGTGTAGGCATTTGTGGCTTGAAGTTCACCCACTTCTTCCGGTATTCGTATTGTAATTGACGTTCAAACCATTCGGATAGACCGGAAGATTCGCTGTATAGAAGCTTTAGACACGCCAATTGATTTACTTCAAATGCGGGCAGCGTCTTGAAATCATGAGGGTACCTGAAATATTGTATGCCCTTCTCTCTTTTTATAGCATAGCAGCTTAAGTCGTTGAAGTATGCCCAACTGATTATACGACCATCAGACTTGTGTCCTTTGAGTCGATAAACTTTAGTGTACTTGGTTGGAGGAGAGGGCTTTGAGTTCTTCTTTAATTCGGCCATGTATTCCATCCACTGACTTTTACGTTCATTCAGCTCGTCAATGTCAATAGTGGAGGGACCGGCTTCATCCTGTTTGTTGTCGATAATGCGGTTGACCTCCTCGTCGGACTGCTGAGTGAATAAGTCCACGAAGGAGGGAAGATCATCACCATCTACTGATGTGTACTTTGGATATTCTTGATCAGTGATGTCTTCGACTTCAACCTCATCAACGTCTTCTAGTTCGTCAGAAGAGGGATAATCAGTTGTTGGAACAGATGCCTCTTCAGTAATGACTTCGTCGGGATTCATTTGAAATAGCTCGGCAATCTGTTCTTTTGACAAGCAATGTACGATTTCCCCTTCCTCTTTGTCATAAATAACTGAATGTTGGATGATCCCTTGCATGTCAAGCACATAAGTTAACTTTGAAGGTTGTTGCTTGAGAGGCATCACATCCAAAACTATTTTCATAAACAAACAAAGAATAAACATGTGAGAATTTGAAGTTTCATGGATTTAATCAAAATAAAACTGAAATTATCTACATAATAATCTAATATTTACAATAAGGCAACTTAAAACACTTAAAACAAAAAAAAACTATCAACCTTCAGTGCCCTTTTGTGTATCTGATGATGGGTCTTCTGATTTGTCTGATTTTTGCTTAGTGCGTGCCTCTGCTTCTGCTGTCTTTGAAGCACTTGATGCAGCACCAGCATTGGCACCATCATCCTTATCTTTGTCATTATTATCATCATCATCATCGTCACCATCATCATCCTCGTCATCATCATCATCATCATCATCATCGTCACCATCATCACCATCATCACCATCTTTGCGAGCACCCTCAATTCTGGGTGTCGGGTCTCTTCTGCTTTCTAAGTCTTCCACCAGTCTCTTATTTTCCTCCTCAAGTCTTTGTATCCTCTGAGCATGTGTATTAACAGTTGTAGACAACTGTTGATTCTGGTTTGTAGCAGTGAGAAGGAGGGCTTGTTGATCAATGCATCTAGTGGAAAGACTTGTGATGGCTTGGGCTTGTTCAGTATTTTGCAGAGTCAACTGACTGATCTGCGAGCCCTGTTGGTCAATACGTTTTGATTGCTCTTCATTCTGAGCCAGTAAACGAAGTACCAAACTGTTTAAGGTACTGATCTGGTCGTGTAAAGAGACAGTCGGCAGTGACATTGACGATTCAGCTCTAATAGTTGATGGCTGTGATGTAGGAGTAGTCGTGTAGATGGGAGGAGGCACAGTTTGTGTCTGAGGCATAGATGTTGACATTGGAACCTCAGACCTGGTGGCAGTTGCTGTAGTAGTAGAGGTGCTCTCCGTCCTTCTAACAAGCTTAAACTTTTGGCGTTTGGCCATTCTCTTTCCTCTTCCTTTCTTGACTAGGGTAGATTGGGAAGAAGGAGCAGCAGATACTTGTGGACAGTCAGGGACAAAGTCAGCATCCCTGACGTCATCATCAACCCTTGAGCTTCCTTGATCTGCTCCCCTTTTTCGTTTTGTTGCGACCAATCTTGCCCCTTGTTGACTGATTACAAATTCGTCTTCAGTGTCCTCAGAATCAGTAAACAGGACGGTGTCCAGGTTAACGTCTTCTGGGTTAGTTGGATAGGAAGAATCTATAGCAGCAACAGTGTGGGTGGTGGCAGCGGTAGATGGAACATTAGGAGCATTGCCACCATCTCCCTGACCATCTTGGTCGTCATCATCTTGGTCGTCAGCTGGAGGTACAACAATATCCTCCCTGTCAGAATCACTGTTATCATGACGCCATTTTCTGTTTGTTGGTGCCACATAATCTGGATTTTCCAGATGTCCAATAATTCTTTTGTGAGGTGGCTTTGTTGGTCTTCCCCTGTAGGTCTGTACCCTGTTGAGAGTGACATCCGTCATGTGTTCTAGCTTGATCATGTCGATGTCTGACCTTGGCAGAAGAGGAAGTTGGTCATCTATTATCATCTGTAAGAATCTGGGGTACATAAGATACGCATTGTCCCCTTTTAGATAGATGTTTTCCTTAAGATGTGTGAACACCATCTCGGAAAAAGTTGAACGGAATGTTCAATACCAATGCAACGAATGCGCTCTGAATTGTTTCGCGCATATCATCCAATCCGCCACGACGGGAACCGAGGCAATGTAGAAGAACATGTCCTAGATACTTGTACTGCGGACAGAGGTTCGCTTTATTTAAAACTCCTTCGGCAACATTCCCGTCGTACTTTATTCTCATGAAGCATCCGCGGACCAGATATTTATCCAGTGTCACTGGATCTTCAGGATGATCACCGAATTGACACAATCGGCGAATGTGAGCTGCCGATACAACCACATCTTGACCTGCGATCTTCACGCGTATGACCGGTGGAGATACCTCGCAGTCAATCTCGGCAGAGGCCCAGAACTCCCTTTGGTGCGTCATATATGGAGTGCAGTGATAGGATATAGCATGAGCAATCCTTGATCTTGAAAGAAACTCGATCATGCCTACAAACGGACGAGCATTCTTAGAAGTTGGAATCATGTATGCACATATGTTGCTTTTTATTGAAGCCTTAAGAACAACTGGAGCTCTTTGCGCCATAACGATCAGTCTGCAAACACAAAAACATTAAGCACATCAGATCAGTACATGCAGGATTTTGGAAATATGAACTTTTGGACCATTTTCCCTTTGTACGAATGAACACTAAAAGTTGGTTCATTCGTGCGAATGGATCATTCTGCCTATTCATTCGTGCGAATGAGTTTCATTCATATGAATGAGCATTCATTCGTGTGAATGAGTTCTCATTCGTACGACTGAGCGTTCATTCATGTGAATGAGTTCTCATTCGTGTGAATGAGTTCTCATTCGTACGAATGAACATGAAGAATGTGTCCATTCGTATGACAGATGGGTCGCGATCCAAATTGTCCAAAAATCAACCAACACTTGAAAAGATTTGTCGAAAAAGACACCAACACACTCGACTATGGTTTTCAACCAAGACTCGGCATTTTAACTTGTTTATTATTGCAGATTTTAAGATTTTAGGTTCGGTTTTCGGTTTTGAGCCCTAAATCTAGTCGAACATCCTCGAATCGGTATACACTCGATGAATACTTGTGGGGCTATACCTGTAAAAAGAAATCGAATGATTAGATCGGTGATTTGACGGAGTTTTGTTCAAAATCAGAATTTAATCAAACAGACGTGCGAATGCAGATTTCTGAATTGTGCGAATGAGACTGAGAATGCGAATGAATGGCCTTTTTATAGGATGGCCTGGTTCATTCGTACGAATGGACCATTCTGGTCAGTCCATTCGTGCGAATGAGCTAGACTTGATTCATTCTGTCACTCATTCGTACGAGTGGACCATTCTGGTCAGTCCATTCGTGTGAATGAGCTATTCTCTTCATCCATTCGTACGAGTGAGCCATTTTGCTCATCCATTCGTACGAATGGGACAATCCCCTTATGCAAATTAAACTTTTCAAGTTAAATGGGGTATCCGATCACATTGGTTTTAACAAAAATTTAATTATGAAGTAATGGATCAATTATGAAGTTTTGGAATAGTTTATGAAGTAAAGGAACGATTTGATCAATCAGGAAGTCAAGCGGTTTTCAAATTTGATTTTCAGACAGTCGTTCGAGTCTTATCAGATAATCTAAAATTCAGGAAAAGTAAAATCTTTTTGGATTTTTGAATATGTAATGCTGAAAATAATATCAACAAGATATATACACGCATGTCTTAGTAAGAATGATCCTTATGAGAAATCATACAAACTTAGTGACTAATGATCTGAGACATTTTGAATTTTGTAGATACAACTATACAATGGTATTTACACATCTTTTTGTGAGAAAGATCCGAACATAGGATCAGTACTAAACTCATAGCAATCAGCAACATTGCAAATTATCTGAGCTTTAAGTACACTTAGTCAAAATGCGATCATTGATATGTTTGTTCATCTTAAACTTATGCAGACCTTTTCTCAACACTTACAAGATGATCTTGAATGATTAAGTCCATTATCTGTGTGTCCCACACTAGTTAAGAATTGACTTGAATTACTTTTCAAAACATGTTAATGTTTCAAATCAGCACAACTTACTTAACCAGTCATCATAAGTTCATGAGATCTCAGTTATTCCCTGTTGCTTCTTTACTAGACCAAATTTTTTATTTTATTTTATTTTTTTTTAGTATTCACAGTGACAGCCATCAGCTCATGGACGGCTTCAGCCAGGTATTTACAAGGCAATATGGCACGTATACAGCTAACGGTGTTTGTGTTCATCTTATCCCATGGATGGCTTCAACCAGGCTGCAACCCCGTAATATGGCACATATACGGATTCGGATTCATACTTTTATTTTATTCTTAATCGCATGGACGGATTCAGCCAGGTATTTACAAGGCAATATGGCATGTATACGACTTCAGAATCTAATTTTTAATTTTATAACTACTTTCTGATATCTCATTAAACCGATGATAACTGGTGTGCACAGAATGAGAAACACCTTCAGTTTCTATTGTTGATTTTCGTCAATCCTTTCACCATTATGTGACTCACAAGACAATATCTAATATGGTATAGATTGATCATCAATGGTCGAGATTCAGTAAGATAAGCCTATCAATGCATTACATGTCGACTTAGTGTGACTATTCACTATGACATTAAATGCAATGTGCTTCATACATATGATTAGTGTGCCATCACTTCCCAAAGGTTGGATACGATTTCTCATTTTTGAGTTTTTCAGATGTTTTTGGGTTTTAGACTGTACAAAAATGGAAATTTTTTTTTTTTTTTTATTATTATTTTTTTTAATAACAAACTGTACACAAATAACTGTACACAATTAACTGTACACAAATAAGAAATCTTTTTGGAGTCTCAGATAACTAGCGTCTGTGTACTATCATTTTTCTCAGCGAGAGATCATTTTCTTACTGACATTTTCTCCCCCTAAAATCTTAAAATGAAAAATCTTTTTGAGTTTTTGAGATTTTTAATTAACGCAAGAAAGAAAATATATATAGGAACGTAATTGATAAAAATGATTACTGACTCGACTCTTGGTCCGGAACAACGTCATCCTTCTTTTTCATGCCGTTTACCTCTAACAAGAATAAAAATCTTGGTTTGTCAAAGGCTTTTGTATAGAGGTCGGCCTTTTGGAAATCAGTGTTAATTTGAACCACATCAATCAGTTTCTTTTCAAAACAATCACGAATGAAGTGATATTTTATGCCGATGTGTTTGGTTTTTGAATGCTGAACCGGATTCTTAGTGATAGCTATGGCAGCAGAATTATCTACATAAATAGGAGTGTAGAGAATTGCAAACCGTAGTCCCGAAGTTGCTGTTGAATCCAGATAATCTGTGAAAAGCAACTGGCAGCAGCGATGTATTCAGCTTCACATGTAGATGTAGCCACTGAAGTCTGCTTTTTGCATTGCCATGTCACAAGATGGTTTCCAAAGAACTGACACCCTGCAGATGTAGACTTGAAGTCTGTTTTGCAACCACCATAATCAGAATCACTATATGCAGTAAGCTCAAAGTTATAATCATTAGAGTACCATAATCCAAGATCAGGAGTACCCTTCAGATAACGAAAAATCCTTTTGACAGTAATTAAGTGGGAGACTTTTGGTTTTGACTGATATCGGGCACAGAGACACGTGGCGAACATGATGTCTGGTCGAGATGCCGTGAGATACATGAGAGATCCGATCATGGCTCGATAGAGAGTAGCATCAATATACTCCCCCTTGTCATCAGGCGAAATCCCGTGATTGATCGCCAATGGAGTACCAGCAGGTTTGGCATCAGTCATACTGAATCGGCTCAGTATGTCTCCAACATAATTTGTTTGATGAAGGAAAATCCCTGTCTCAGATTGATCTACTTGTAGCCCTAGAAAGAACTTCATCTCTCCCATGGAACTCATCTCGAATTTGTCCTGCATAACTCTTTCAAATTCTTTGCACAGAACATCATTCGTTGATCCGAAAATAATGTCATCCACGTATACCTGTACCATTAAAAGTTCTCCACCCTTTTCTCGAATAAACAACGTGCAGTCGATGACACCTCTTCTAAAACCATTGTTCAGAAGATGAGTGGAAAGTGTCTCGTACCACGCTCGCAGAGCTTGGTGCAATCCGTACAGTGCCTTGTCCAATTTGTAGACACGGTCACGATGCATAGGATCTTCAAACCCGGGAGGTTGACTGACGTATACGACTTCACTGATTTCTCCATGAAGGAAAGCACTCTTTACATCCATTTGATAGACTTTGAACCTTTTGTAGGATGCATAAGCAAGAAAAATTCGAATTGCTTCCAGACGAGCAACCGGTGCAAACACTTCATTGTAATCTATACCTTCAATTTGCCTAAATCCCTGAACGACCAAACGAGCCTTATTTCTTATGACTATTCCTTGATCATCCCTTTTGCAATGAAGAACCCATCGAGTACCAATCTTCTCAGCTCCTTTTGGTAAATCAACTAACTTCCAAACTCCGAGCTTCTGAAATTGGAGTAGTTCTTCCTGCATTGCATTTACCCAAGATTCTTCTTTTAAAGCATCTGTTATAGACCGTGGTTCGATTTGCGAGACGAAACATGAATGCGCACAATCGTTGACCACACCAGATTCCATGATTTCTGAGTAGACTCCAGAGTTGATCTGACCCCTAGTTTTGACACCAGATGAGGGATCACCAATAATGTTCTGTTGAGGATGAATTCTATCAATCCTACCCACAGGATGAGCAGGAACCTCAACAGTTTGATCAAGGTTTGTGATACTCTGTTCAATTGCCACAGAATGTGAAACATCATCACTCAATTGTACAACATCATGGGAAGTATCTTCAATTTCCTGGTCTATTTCTTGTCGAGAACCTTCATACTCTGAAGAAGAAGAAGAGTCATCATCCTGTGTGACTTGTGTGTTATTGGAGGACTCAGGAATGTCAGATGATGAGGGAGTAGATTGCACATGTTCATCAGGTGTGTTTTGAGCATCATACATCATTTGAACAGCAACCTCCTCATCTGAACATTCTGGAGGAAGATTAAACGAGGCAAAAAGTTCTTCATAATCAAACATCCAAGGAAGACCTTTTCCAGCAGCAGGAGATGTATACTTTTGAACATCAACATGGTACCATTCTTCTACATTCCCAGAGACTTTGTTGTAAACTCTTTTATTGGGAGTGCTGTACCCTAAGAAGTAACCTTCCTCTACTTTCTCGTTAAACTTGCCATGAGCATCCTTTTTCAACATGGTACATGGAGCGCCGAACGGTTCAAGATACTGTAAGTTCGGTTTCCGTCGATGCAATAATTCAAAGCAAGTTTTATCGTGACGCTTGAAAACTAGAACCCGGTTGAGCGTGTAACACGCATTAGCAATAGCTTCATTCCAGAACTGCACGGGTAAGTTTGAGTCAGCGAGCATAGTCCTTGCAGCTTCTATCAAGGTCCGATTCTTCCTCTCAGCAACACCGTTCATTTGTGGAACATATGGCGCACTGAATTCATGGTGAATACCAAGTTTTTGACAGAAAGTTTCCATAAGATGATTTTTAAATTCAGTACCATTGTCCGAACGGATCCTCCTAACCTTTAACTTATACAAAGACTCCAATTTGGTAATCAGAATCTCCACATATTCAAAAGTTTCAGATTTTTCTTTTAAGAACATCACCCAAGAATATCTTGAATACTCATCCGTCACAACCAAACAATATAAGTCTCCAGCAATACTCTTCCGGTTGATAGGACCAAACAAGTCCATGTGTAAGAGCTCTAGTGGTATAGTGATGGAATGTTGAGATTTGGGTTTATGAGATTTCTTGGTTTGTTTGCCTTTCTTGCAAGAAACACACACGTCAGGAAGATGAAAACTTTTCACAGTGACTCCTTCAACAAGATTTTTGTGCACCAAATGATTCATTTTTCTGAGACTGAGATGTCCCATTCTTTTGTGCCATAAAATAGAATCCTTCTCAGTGGCTTTTGAAACAAAACATGATGTTGTGGACACTGAGGATGATGCTTGTGACATGTCAAGAATATAAAGATCATTCATTCTTGGAGCAGACATAACCACCATGTCTTCTGGAATCATAAACTCCTTTTTCAAGATATAACAATGCTTGTCATCAAAAAGAACCTTGAACTCCTTATCACAGATTTGAGAAACAGAAAGTAAGTTGTTATCCAACTGTTTGACAAAGTTGACCTTCTCAAAGCTGACAGCTCCATTAGACAGTGTTCCTTGAGCTGAGATAAAACCACCTTTATCACCTGCAAATGAAACATAGCCCCCTTTGATATTTCTGACGTCGAAAAGGAGAGCTAAGTTCCCAATCATGTGCCTGGATGCCCCACTATCAATAATCCAATTATTGCTAATAGGATTATAAAGGACAACCTGCACAATAAGGAAAATAATTAGTTTAGGTTAGGAACCCAAGCCTTTACGGTCTTGGGTTTCCCAGTCTCATCTACAACAGTACAATCCATCCACTGTCCTTGTGGATTTTTGGAACAACCATTTGACTTTGAAGTACAGTCGTCAGAAGCATCATCTGATTTTGCTTTCCACACATGTTGTTTGTGCAACGACTGTTTGTGGTAAACAGTGGATTGCTTAACGATTTGTACAGGTGTGGAACTCGAATCAGAGACCAACAAGTCATGCATCTTTTGTTTAACTTTCTTTTGATGCACTTGTTGTTGGGTAAAAGAGTTAGATTTTGACTTTAAAAACTTTTGTTTATTTTCTGGAAAATGGTTAACTCTTCTACTTGGCTTCTGAAGATAAGGACAGTTGACAACAACGTGTCCTTTTGTACCGCACTCAAAACAGTATCTCCGTTCAACCAACCTCGGAGATCTGTATTGATTTTCACTTTGGTGAGTTTTTGAACCACCAGCGTTAGCTTCTTTTTGTTCAGCTGAAGAGAGTGACTTGTTTGATTGAACAGACTCTCCAGCTTTAACAAAATTAACCTTTTTGATTGAGGCTTTGGTTACTTGACTCTTCTGATCAGAAGTAGTGGGATAAGATGGACGGCAATTGGTTTGTTTAATTTTAAAAACATCTTTAGAAGCAGATTTTGAAATACCAATGCTGTCATTCTGTGGAGCAGACGAGCTTTTGTGTCCCAAACCACGAGTAGGGCACTCATCGTCGTCCTCATCCCACTCTTCTACCATTCCATCAACACACTGGGACTTCGAGGTCGAAGCACCATTATCGTCAACCTTTTGTTGAGAAATTTTGTTTTCGGTTGGATCAACGACAAGTGGCGTTTTGACCTTAAAGTCAATGATTGGGTTATCATCCGATGTGTTTACCATGGTATTCAACACCGGTGGAGGACAATTTTTATACCCCATCCCAGCATTTTTCTTTCCTGGACGACGTGAAATCATGTAATCAAGAAGGTAGGAAGAATTTGAATAACTTTTCAGCTTTTGATTTAAAGTTTCATAATCACATTCGACAAGCGCCATCTTTTTCTTTGTTTCATCAATCGTGTTTAAATAGAAGGTGATGGCATTTTGTTTTTTGATAACACAGATTTCTAATTCATGAACTTGCCTATTTAAAAGATCGATTTTGTTTTTGAAGGCAAGTTCGTTTTCCTTTATAACACGGTTTGCTTCAAGACAAGCAGTTAAATCAGTAATTAAGTCTGTGTTGTGACTTTTAAGTGTCTCAACTTTCTTCTCAAGTTCATCACAAATTAAACACGACTGAGATTCAGACTCACTTTCAAAACTGTCAGAATTTACCTGAATGCCTGTGGATGTTTTTACCATAAAAGCACAGCTACAGGTAGATTCAGAAGAGGAATTGTTATCATCCACATCAGCTGTCGATTGACTTGAAGAGACAACAGATGATTTATCTTCATTCTCAGCTGTGAAGCCAGAACTGTTTGAAGATGTGTCGTCTGCAGCTGATGAACTTTCTGAAGCAATCTCTCTCTCAGCATCAGAATCTGATTCTTCATTGACTTCTACAGCCTTTGCCATGTAAGCTCTATCCCTTGAACTTCCATCAGCTCCAAATTTAAAAGACCAATCAACAGTCTCATCTGTTTGAACAACCATAGCTTTTGTTCCACTTGAAGTGCCTTTATCTTGTGCAAGAGTAACTGGAACAAGGTTTGTTTCTGTATTTTGAGTTTGTGACTTCGGTTGGCTTTGACGGTTGTTGAAAGGGTTGCGGTTTCCAGTCTGTTTAGGCTTTTCACATTGCCTAGCAAAATGCCCTTTCTCACCACAGTTAAAACAAACAACAGCAGAAAGATTAAAACCATAAGTAGTGTCTTTGTTCCTTTCGAGAGTTTTTCCTGTCCTTTTTACATAATCTCTCGCTCTTCTGACTGCACTTGCAAGAGCCCACATTATATCAATTCGATCCATTTCATCCTTATCAATCTGAGCATAGTCTTCTGCTGTCAGATGACTGTTTCCAACCCGTCTAGCAACAAGACTGTCATATGAATTGACAACGGTAGACAACAGCGCCATGTGTTCCTTGGTCACTTCGATATTAACCTTTTCGAAGTTGTCTGTTTGCAATTTAATGGGGCTTGGTGGAGGAGTACTAGCAGTATTTCCCTGCTTTGGAACCGAGCTTGATGAAACTGAAGCATGAGCTGTTGAAGACTGGCTGGCTGAAACATTTGACATGTTTGATACAAACGCAGTCTGCAAAGGAGCATTTTGTTGAGTTGATGTGGAATAGTACAATGAAGGATCCTGAGCTTGTACGCCTCTCTTTAACTTCTACTTATTCATCACCTCTTGTTCTCTCAATTTCTGAAGAAATTCATTGATATCAATGGTTTCAAGAGTCTTGTTCTGTTTGAGAACCATCAAGAATGAATCCCATTTTGGTGGTAGCGCATCTGCCAAGCATTGAACCTTTTCTTCTTTCGTTTTTTTGATCTCTTGGGCATGCAATTCACTCATCAAGTGATAGAATCTCTCAAATAGATCATCTAAGGACTCATTCCCAATATACATGAAATTATCAAATTCCTTCTTAATGGCCTTAGCATTGATAGCTTTCAACGAAGCATTTCCTTCGTGACGTTGTTCTAAGGCAACCCACAGAGATTTTGAAGATGTAAACTGCCTGAATTGATGAAATATCTCTCTTGATATGGCCTGAGATAAGATAGCATATGCCTTCTTTTCTAAGTCATAATCTTTTCTTTGTTGTTCGCTTAAAAGGGAAAGCAAAACAGGAGTTCCATCCTCACTCAACACTTTTTGATATCCATTCTCTATCATCATCCATAAGTTTGTATCAACTCCATTAATGTGTATCTCAAACCTGTTTTTCAAGTGATGATATTCGTCCATTGTCATGAGTTTTGGAGCCTTGTTAGCATTTCCAGCTTCATTATCGATTAATAACAAGTTTTGGATTTTACTGTTCTGACTGGCAACAAAGGCTAAGTCCGACATGGTAAAAAACGAAGTTTTTCGACACTTAAAAAAAATTTAGAAGAGATTTATGCGAATGAGTCTATTCATGCGAATGGAATTATCTATTCGTGCAAATGGAATTTTCTATTCGTGCGAATGGAATTTTCTATTCGTGCGATTGGAATTTTCTATTCGTGCGAATGGAATTTCTATTCGTGCAATTGGAAGTTTGAACAATGAGCGGGAGACTTGATCTATTCGTGCGAATGGTAGGAGCCATTCGTGCGAATGAAGTTCATCATGGTAGCTATTCGTACGACAGAGGGCAGTTTGACTTTTTTGCACCAAAGAGCACCAATGATTGAGCCTTTTATCAGATCTAGAAATTGAGATGATCAGATCACTCAGAAGCAATAATCACAAGTTTTGAATGTGGCTAAACAATGATCAAGTGATCTTTATAACATTCAAGAAGCTAGAAAAAGCAAGATTAAAAGCAAGATCAGATTTTCTATGTTGAATCTAGAGCACACAAGCTCTGATACCACTTTGTTGGATCGGGATCTACCTTGATCCAATGATTCAACACATTAACCGAACCAAATCGTGAGGAATCCGATTTGATTGGCAATCCAATCTATGACACGGATCGGGACTTAAGAAACGAGCGGATTAGATGTCGAGATGAAGGTTTCTATCAACCCTTTGGTGTAGAGAAGTTGGATACAAGACCTGGAAAATCTCAACGGATAGAGATTCGACAATACAGGTGCAGAGAGTTTGTGTTTTGTTGGTTCTGCTCTGGTCAGTCTCTCTATGTGTATATGTGTTGTATTTCCGTGTTGTATGTGCTCATGAAGTGATAGTTATATATATAGTGCAGAGGCCATTCGTACGAATGAGCCATGTGAATGGACTCATTCGTGCGAATGAATCAGCAGAATGGTTCATTCTTAAGAATGAATCATCAGAATGGTTCATTCGTACGAATGAATCATTCTCATGACTTATTCTAGCGAATGAATCATTCTCATGAGCTATTCGCGCGAATGGATCATTCTCATGATCCATTCGTGCGAATGGGCCTTTCATTAGCACGATTGATCAACGTTATCGCTATTTATCAGATCGTTTAATACACAGTCATCATATATGAGTAAACATTAAGGATAAACATGTAATTTCATTAATACATCAAATAATTACATTAAACATAGATGAAATACATATTACAATGGATTAGGGACATATTATGCATCTACAGGTATCCACATCCGGCCAAAACCTAGTTCGTACACCGTATGCATTTGCATCCAAATTCCCTTGTTGTCCTACTATTCTTTCCCGTTTTATATTTCTTTCTAACAGTGCTTCATCTTGAGCCTTTGATATTTCACTCATCAAATCTGGCGTTAATATCAGCTGACACGCTTTGATCCGGATAGGATCAGATTGCTCCTTTCTGCTTAAGGCGTCAGCTACTACGTTTGCTTTGCCTGGATGGTACAGTATCTCACAATCGTAGTTCTTTAGTAGTTCTAGCCACCTCCTTTGCCTCATGTTTAATTCCTTTTGCTCGAAATAGTACTTCAAGCTTTTACGGTCGGAGTAAATGGTGCACTTAACTCCATATAGGTAGTGTCTCCATATTTTCAGGGTGAAAACTACTGCTGCTAACTCTAGATCATGGGTTGGGTAGTTAACCTCGTGAATCCTTAGTTGTCGTGAGGCGTAAGCAACTACCTTTCCTCGTTGCATAAGTACGCATCCCAGACCTTGGCTCGACGCATCAGAGTAGACTACCAAGTCTTCATTTCCTTCAGGTAGTGTCAAGATTGGAGCTTGAGTTAATCGTGTCTTAAGTTCCTCAAACGCGTTGTTTTGGGTTGGTCCCCATTCGTACTTTACTTCCTTCCGTGTCAGTTTGGTTAGTGGCGAGGCAATTCTTGAGAAATCTTGAATGAACCTGCGATAGTAGCCTGCCAATCCCAGAAAACTTCGTATCTCTGTTGGTGTCTTCGGGATGTTCCATTCCTTTACTGTCTCAATCTTTGCACGATCCACCATGATGCCTTTCGTGTTTATCACATGACCTAGGAATTGGACTTCCCTAAGCCAGAAAGCGCATTTGGAGAATTTTGCGTACAACTTTTCCTGCTTTAACACTTCCAATACTTCTCTTAGGTGACAGTGGTGATCACCCTTGTTCTTCGAATAAACTAGTATGTCGTCAATGAAAACTATCACTGAGCGATCCAACATCGGTCGGCATATTCTATTCATCAAGTCCATAAACGCTGCTGGTGCGTTGGTTAACCCGAATGACATTACCAGAAACTCGTAATGCCCGTAACGCGTACGAAACGCGGTCTTTGGTACATCTTCTTCTCTCACCTTTAACTGATGATAACCCGACCTAAGATCGATCTTTGAGAACCAACTCGCACCGTGCAGTTGATCAAATAGGTCGTCTATTCTAGGCAGTGGGTATTTGTTCTTTACTGTCTTCTTGTTCAGTTCTCGGTAGTCAATGCACATGCGCATGCTGCCGTCCTTCTTCTTTACAAACAGTACCGGAGCGCCCCATGGCGAAATGCTTGGTCTAATAAATCCTTTTTCTGTTAATTCCTGTAGTTGAGACATCAATTCTTTCATTTCTGATGGAGCCAATTGGTAGGGGGCTTTGGCAACGGGCTCAGCTCCTGGCAGTAAGTCAATCTAAAATTCAATTTCCCGATCGGGTGGCAATCTAGGTAGATCCTCAGGGAATACTTCTGGAAAGTTGCACACCACAGGTACATCCTTGAGTTCCTTTGTTTTCATCCTTTCGTCAATAACGTACGCCAGATAAGCTTCGCAACCGCGCCTCATATAACTTTCGGCCTTGATCATCGAGATGATGTTAGGCATCGTGCAATTCCAATCCCCATAAACCGTAATTGGAGTGCCGCTTGGAGCCTTGAGGTGTATCCTCTTGCGTTTACATATAATCTGAGCTTCGTTGGCAGCTAACCAATCCATACCCAGTACTACATTGAATCCTCCTAAGGTGAGAAGGAATAATCTAGAGGGGAACTTATGGCCCTCTATTTCTATGATACAATCATCGGTTACTTGGAATACTGCCGAATTTTTACCAACAACAGTTTGTACGCTAAAGGCCTTTACTATGGTGTTGATAGTGCAATCTAGTTTACGACTAAATGCATTGGATATAAAGCTTTTACTGGCACCAGAGTCGAATAAGATAGCAGCAGGTTCATCATTTACTGGAAACGTACCTGATACGACATCAGGGTTTCCCCTTGCTTCCTCCTCAGTCAGGGCGTAGGCTCGAGTCCTAGCCTTCGGTTGTTCCTTTGCAACTTCCTTTCCCTTTCCCGAACTGGACTGCCCGGTTTTCCAGCAATCCTTAGTATGGTGTCTATATTTTCCACAACTTTGGCACTTCCCATCCTTTAAACACTCTCGAGAGAAGTGCCCCGGCTTCCCGCACTTATAACACATGGTGGTGCCGATTCGGCACTCGCCAAAATGGCGTTTTCCACACTTTTTGCAAGTTTCATATTCCTCTAACCTTGGTTTTTTTATTTCAGCTACCACATTCCCTTTCCCGGTGCCCCTAGACGGGTTCTCCCACTTTCTCTTTTGTGTCTCAGGTGTCGGGTCCTCATTGGCGTAGTCGTCGTAGACGATTCCGCTCAGATTTACTGCCGACTCGAAGGTCGTGGGTAGGTTGGCTTTCACATGAACACGGACCCTTTGAGGTAGGCCCTTCACATAGTACCTAATCATTCTTTCTTCCGTCTCTACCAGGTGGGGTACCAGTTGAGCTAGTTCATTGAATCTTGAAGTATACTGGCGATGAGCCTTGTTGCCAGCTTTGAAGTTCAAGAACTCGTTCTCCACACGATCGATCTCATTCTGTGGGCAGAACTTTTGGATTATAAGCTTTTTCAAGTCTTCCCACGTCATTCTGTTGATAGCATTGGGTGACTTAGTTCTTTGAACATTCCTCCACCAACTTAGTGCTTCGTTAGTGAAAGAATGGGCAACGTACTTAACAGCTTGGTCGGATCGACACTCGCTGATGTTGATGACAGCGTTCATCCTCTCAATCCACTCGAGGGTGGCCACCGAATCCTTGTTCCCATCAAACTTGGGTGGGTCTCCGTCCTTAAAACCTTTATAAGTGCACCCCCGTTTACTTGATCCCACCTTTATTTCATCCCCATCGCTGTCATATACCTTTTCCTCATTGTTCCCTTCATCATCTTCCTTGATTTTCTTTAATGCCTCCGATAGTAGGTCAGGCAATACATTCTTCAAAGTGAGCACGACTTCATGGGCAATAGCATCTCTGACCTCGGGTTCCAACTGTAGAGACCCTTGATGGTCGCCCGCAGTTGGGGTGACATTAGTTTGGTGCACGCTCTCAGTGTTTTCTGTGTGCACCTCCTCTTCTTCTTGATGTCTTGGATTTAGTGGAGGCCTACCTACTCGGCCAGTACGACCGCCTCGGCGTCCTGTCCCTCCTCCACCAGCCATAATTCCTAGTTTCCTGATAGTTATAAAGGGAATACATCAATGCCATTTCTTCAGATCATAGTTTTAGAACAGTACGAACAAGGTAAATTTTTAATTACAGTGACCGGTTTGTGATTAGAAATTTACATTGCTTTTCAGGTTTCAAACTCTTCAAATTGGTCAAGACATTGACATCTATTGGTTCTAAGTTAAGGCATCTATTCCTATCTATAAACATGAACTTTAGTACTTACTTACAGTGATGGCGTCGGCATTGGCTACCCAGACTGACACCCGTGCGTTGGTCCCATAATCAGCTTGAGTCCAGACATTTAGGGATGTCTGAATCTCTCAAACTATTGCTCTGATACCAACTTGTAAGGCCCCTTATTCAGGGTGACCTCACTTATTTGATTTACTCATAAACAAAGTCATCAATACTGAACTTTAAATTTAACATACTCAATTAACAGCCAAAATCATTCACATTTGAGTACATTACAGCGGAAGTCTTAACATTTAACACATACATCAGTGTTTAACAAAAACATAAATCGGGATGTCAGTCTTTAGCCGGGTAACCTTCACGCCTTCGCACGACCCTTTTCTTTGTTACCTGAAATGTATACTAAAAGTTAGCTAACGCTGGTGAGTTCTAGTTTAAAATGATTAGATATAAGCATTATTTCCTTAAAAGTATTCTTAAGTTTATACATAAAGATCATAAATACGTATTCTTAACTTTTTTCTTAACATTCATTTGGTCGTACACATATGGGTGATCAACCCGTCTTTTACTACGTATGTCACAAAGACATACGCCATGAAGCTACCGTCGTAGCCCTTTGACTCGTCCGGTCCTAGAAACCGTCCGCCATAAAAAAAACCGTCGGGCCAACCTTCGGCCGTCCGTCATACCGTCCTACCGTCGTAGGCCGTCCTTTTCGCCCGTCTACCCGAAGGTATCCGTTTCCCACGTGCTACCATGTTTGCAACCGTTCTACATATGATTTGGCATTTGCTTCGACCGCCCATTTATGCCCCTTTTTATTTCCTTGCTGATGAAGGAACGTTTTTGTCCCGGTTGCAAGATAGTCACGTGGTCGTCCGTCTACCGTAGTAGCCGTTAGCATCGAAGCGTCCATAACATTCACGTATATTCATATCATGCAGTATATATATATAATATAAGGCAAGATTTCATTCATACTTTGTAAACATATGTTTCAATCTTTGTTCATAATTCATTTTCATATATTTATATATCACGTATGTTCACATTGGCATTCATAACATTTATTCATTTAGTGTATACACCTCAGCCCCAAAAATATTTATAAATCATTTGCACATAACATAGAGGGGGGCACATAGAACTCACCCGATCGGCTAGTCCTGTTCTATCCTAACTGCGGTCCGATGTGTGTTGCACATGATCTGGATTAATTAATCATACACGTATCAGATCTAAACCAAGTTACATTCCTAACACAGCTGACATAGGCGAACTTAATGCCTAAGTTCGCTTCCACTGGCCTAGGCGAACTTATAGGCGAACTTAATGCCTAAGTTCGCTTCCTCTGACCTAGGCGAACTTAATAAGTTCGCTTACCCTTGGCCAAGCGAACTTGCCAAGCGAACTTAATAAGTTCGCTTACCCTTGGCCAAGCGAACTTGCCAAGCGAACTTAATCAGGCGAACTTGATAAGTTCGCCTCCACCAAGCGAACTTAACAGGCGAACTTGCTAAGTTCGCCTGCACCAGCAGTCATCTTCCCCAAACAGTCCGAAATTCTCGGATTTGGGTTCGATTATGTCAAAACTTCAACTTTCTTTGCTCAAAACAATTGGTTTTCATTCCAGATACTAAACCCAAGCTTATTCTCAAGTTTCATCCGTAAAAACGTCCTATTTTCACCCGGAAACCCAACCTAAGCAAAAATCTCAGTTTTGGCTCGAATGGTTACCTGGATGACGATTCTGATTTGGAGGTTTCCTTCACGAGTGCAAGAGACACGAGCGGGTGCAATATTGTGCGATTCCGACACTTTCTCTCTCTATGGTTTTTCTCTCTCTAGAATTGTAAAGAGGAGAACAATGAGGGCCTTAGGCTATTTATAGGAGAGACCTCCCCAAGCCCGGTTCGCGACTGACTCGGCCCGACTTCGGCTCGCGTGAACTCGTTAACTTTATTTCTCGCCATTTTAGGATGTTACAAACTTTTATAATAATATAGTTATATTATTTTCAAACCCCGTCTTAGAATAAATAAAATAATTATATTATTTTCAACCCGGTACTCCAATTAAAAATGACATATATTTAGATATTACCTTCACCTCGTTATTAAACTTCTTGTAACGTTTCAAACTTATAAATAATATAAATACTTATATTAGTTACCCACGTTTATATCCCCGAATAAAAAATAGATATATTTATTATTCATATGAATTGTAATTTCAACTCGCTTAGTGTTAGATGGTATGTAACACTAATTTTTTTATAAACTAATATATATTTACCCAAATTTGACGCATTTTCATGACTAAATAACTAAATAAGTATAGACTTAATTATTTTGTTTATATTTAAAGCAAGGTAATTTCATACTACGTTTCAAATAAATAAATGTAATTTATTTAGTTAATTACCCAAGCTCTAAATCATTATTTTCAGGACACTATATCCCGACTTTAATAATTATAAAACAATTATCCAAGAATTAAACGCAAACATCTATGCAACCCTTTTATATAATTCTACACGAACTCATTACACAATTTCCTATACTCACATCCTTTGAAGCCCTAGACTTCGATTTAGATATTTTATTAACTCATCTTCATACGCAATACACTCTAGGTTAACGTTGTGCGTTACAAGGATCACTTTGCTATCTAGTATCTCGTGTTAGCTACGCCTTCGAATCAAGTGGGTATTTCATAGCCCTTTTTACTCTTTTACACTTTTGGGGTGAAACATGAACTCTATACGAATTACTATTTACATTTACACAAACAACACAAGTACAAATCCTCTTTACATTCATGTGTGCAATTTGAGCTTTATGCCCGAGTGCTATGTGTGCTAACTTTTGTGAAACTCTTATGTGCAATCATTAACTATTCAAGCCGACGGTTTTCAATGATAGATTTATTGAGTCTGGCAAACCCACCTTGTTGAGGTGATTGATACCGACAACACAATTTGCATACTAGTTACAAAGGTTTGATTGTACTTGGTTACACAATAGCTGCTCCCCATAACTGCCTTACTTATCATGTTATGTAAGGATTTGTTTTACAAACTAAATGCTACCTATTTACAAACCTGTGTTATACTCACCAACTTTTTAGTTGACTTTATTTTATTCATGTTTCAGGTGCTTTCATATGAGCTAGATCAAGACATGCTACACATAGGCTTTGGACCTAGTTAATATTAATTCAAAAACAAATTTTATTTCATTATGTTCTTTGAATTTGATGTTTGTTTGAATGGAAATGGATTTAACATATTACAATTTAGTCAACCTTGAGCTCATGAACAGTCTACATGTCCCTCCCCGATGATTCCGCCGTCGGTTGGGGTGTGACAGATTGGTATCAGAGCCTTGGTTATAGGGAACTAGGTTATTAGACACTCTTGACCTAGACTATAACTTTAGGACACCCATACAATGCCATGCTACTACATGTTACATTATCAATTCATGTGTGATTATTTTTACATGCTATCCTAAGTACTTACACTACCTGATACAATACATAATGACTTATGTGTCACACTACTTGATAACTCTTGTACTTACACTCATTACTACCTACATGCTATATGATTATTCACATATGTGAATATTTTTACATATTATACTATATGATTACATCACATGATACAATACCCAATAGTTTATGTGTCACGTTACCTGCCCACTTCTTCTTCTATTCATAGCTACCTACATAATTTATTTAAAACACTATCCTAAGTTTAACACACACACATACGCACCAAAATTATTCATACACCTTTGGACCCAAATACATGATACCATCACCCTTTATGAGCAAAGACTTAAACTATTGGGCCTAATACCCACCAATAATAAACCAAGAAGCCCATCTATCCTCCAAGAAGAAGAAGCCCGCTGAAAAGCATAAACCTTACTCTTGGGCCTCAAAGCCCAGTCCACAACAATTCTCATCATGACCATGAGCCCAACAATGGTATTATTAAATACATGATGGCTGGAAGAGTGTGTAGACCCATGAGGAATTCTGGCTAAGGAAAGATAGGGTACTTAAGTGTGTCTTATTGACCCACCCCTCTTTCCTGGGAATTCTCCTCAGGGATACATTACTTATAGGTCAAGTGTATTTCTAAAATACTATCGTGAAGGTTCGGCGTTATGACTAGTCAAACTCTAAAACCCATAAGAACTTCTATATTTGACACTTCATATTTCATTATCACTTACAACTTTTTCATTGTTTTTCTGCTAGACATGGACTCCTACCCTCCTCCCTCCCCGGTTTACCGTCCTGGATCAGAATCTGGTTGGGAAGAAGACACAGAGACACCCGTATATCGATCACTAATATCCCCAACTGCTAGGCCGAGGTTTGATGTAAGGGCGGATTGGATTAGGAACACTGACCCGAGACTTCGAACACCTGGATCACCCGTACCCACAAACCCGTATCATACACCTCACCTCCACAATCAATTGCCACCCCCACTAAGAGACCCATACCTAATGCCCGACCCGTACCTTCCTAACCCTTGGGTAAGGCATACCATGGCACCCCCTGGTGTTATGGGAATTCCAACCAATGACTTCCATCAATATGTAAGAAATTCAGAATTCGAGAGGCAAAGGATAGAGCAGGGAGTAATACACGACTTGCAAAGACAAAGAATGGATAGCCTAGCAAACCAATTAGGATACCAAAAGGAGTTAATCTCCATCCTCGAAAAAGAAATACAAGATCATCGCACGGAGACCGCCAGAACTGAAGCCAGATCTACTACTCGAGTGACTATAGCGGTGCTCATCTTGGCGATTATCTTCTTCCTAATGGAAAGCTACCAGAGACGTTAGAAGGAGCTTCTACTGATTTCCTTTAAATTTTCAATTTGAGAACCATTTCCTTATGTTTTGAGTAACGTTTAACATTTCAGCATCTAGTCAATTCCATATATTTCAACTCTACAGTTATTGTTCATTGATTTGACCCGTGGAGCGTAAATTACAACTGTTATATTTTCATCAAACTTTCTCAAATATCACTTCTTTCATTCAACATGATTTAGTACATTACCAACAATCTCTTTCATAAATAAATCATCCTATTTTGTGATTTAAACAAAACATCGCTATCTTGTTTAACAAAATGTTTATTGAAATTTTTTAGATAATATCAAAAACATAAATTTTCCATAAAAATTTTTCACCTAATAAGGAAAGTAATGCAATCAATTTTATAAAAATATTTTTAAAACTGATAAATAATTATGATTTTTATTCATTAAAGTAAATAATTCTAACTTTGGGTAAATTAATATGCTACTACTTGTTTAGCCAAAAGTTGAAATTTTAAATTAAAAATATTTTCTCATAAATTGCATATTCATTTAAAATATGCGATTCAATGATTTCACTACTTTATATATCTATAATCAAGAATAATTTACCACTTTCTATTTTCAAACAAAGATCAGTATTTGTAAACACGTTTCCCCGAATATTTTCAGAACCTCCTCGTTACCTTTCACTTGTCACTTCAAGAGACGATCGTACAGCGTAAACGTTATCCATCCCCATCAACTTTAATGAGATTTAAGAGCTAGAACCTAGCTACCATATTATGCAGGGATGCCAAACAACACGTTTCCCCGCAACACCTGACCACATACAAAACTCGTTAGCATATGCCACACATGAAACTTAATTAGTTACAAGGTACATGATATTACATTACTGACATTACACATGGAAGATTATTAGTTTACAAATACGTGGTACTAAGTTGTTAACACCATACATGAAATCCGTGGCTTGCAATACACATGATGCTTCATTACTTACAATACAAATTTAGTTGATTTTACAATATACATGATGCTAAGCCGTCAACACCCTACATGAAATTCATTTCCTACTATACCCATAACACTATGTTGTTTACATTACACATTAGAGCTTATTGATTTACAAAATACAAGATGCTAGATTATTTACACTATATAGGAGACTTATTTGATTACGAGCTATGTGACACTAAATCATATATGAGACTTGTGTGTTTACTTTATACACAAAACAAAACTTGCTTACAATTAGTGCAATTGATTGATTTCATTATACACAAGACATGGTCATACACATTGTACACCAAAGTTGAAGACCATAATACATTGAAACGACTCGGGGTTTGACGTATTCTTGTTCAAACACGAGCAAACTAAGAAACTATAAGCTATACTACTTTACTACTTTTAGCTGCGAACTGACCTGATTAGGGACATAGTTACTTGTTAGCGACTTTTATGTGTAAACAATAGACGTGATCATAGTGAAATTGTGCCCCCCCCTTACCCGCACACAATGAAACGATCTATACGGACCATACGATGATTTGAATATTTACGGGTGCACACGGAATTATACAAATCAGCGCATGGAAACTATAGTGAAATGTTGTCGTGTGTTGTGATCTGAAACTTATCATGATGTGTAACAACGAAACTGATGTAATGTGACAAGGACATGGGGGATACGCCGATGGTACTTCCTATATATAAGTGTCCTAACATATTATCATGAGTAGCGTTGTTTGTGTCACGTGAAGTTTTGACCCAGACCAATGTTTATGAAACCTCTTACCCACTAGCAACTTTGAGCATATTAGACTATATCTTACACAAACTCTAAATGTCAAAATCCCATCAAATCCATTCCAAATAATGCATCTCACACTTAGAATTCAAATTCATATTCGACAATCTTCTCCTTAAGTTCATTTCAAAACTAAGTTCATTATCATCATCCATATTCAACCTCGAAGATCAGGCTTAAGCCATGTCCAAACAAAAAAAAAAAAAATCAAAACTCACCGAGAACCCAAAACTCCCATCAAAACTCTCACCTCCTTCTTGATTTTAGCAGCTTCCATTAGTTAAATTTCGGGACGAAATTCCTTTAACATGGGGAGACTGTAACATTCCGGATTTTTTGACCCTATTTTAATTTATTTTAATTAATAAAATAACGACGCGACATTAAACCCTACAAGGACTAGTTGTGTAATTAGTCAAAATCTAATTATAATTAACTTTGGAAGTCAAAGAAAAATTGAGGAAATATGCTCCCGTTGACTTTTAATAAATAAATCTAACGAATCCTTAACCAACTTAACTCAACTCAAACCTGAGGGACCAGTTCCGCAAGAATTCAGAACTTTTAAACAGGAAACTACAGGGACCAATCTGTAAATTTCCCATTTTTTATTTAAGTTGACTTCAGAAAGTCAATTGGCCGTTCTAGGCTCGAATCCGAATCCCACTCCCGAAATCCGTTGAAATTCGTAACTGTTATACACGTTAGTGTCATTTTCGATCATTTTAGAAACAATTAACAGCCTCATCAATACACGATTAAATCCCATTATGGCTAATTAACCGAGACCGTCGACCTCAATCATCTTATCCCCCCAATTCGCAAATATCGATCATTTACACAGAAGCAGATTACCTGCCCATCTCAAACGAATCCCCTTGAACTTGTTACACCATTCAATTGCATCGAAGAAGGACGCAGAGTCGCCGGAAAACCGATCCAGTCACAGTCGGCATTCGTTTAGTCGATCTCAGTCGATTCAGACATCATTCGGGTAATTAAACCTATCTTTAGCTTCGTTTTCATCTTAAGATTAAAAGCCCTATGCTTATTAGGGCTTACGTTACAGAATCAAGCATGATATGATTCTAGGGTTCTTAACATTTTCGGATTTAATCGAACCCTACCCCCGACTCTGATTAAACCAAATTAATTCATACCAGTAGATTCGAAATTCATTTTTAATTGATAACCCTATGCCAATTCAGTCTCATATCATCGAATTAATCAAGACCCCGTAACTAGGGTTCGTTCATAAAACAATTTGGGGGTTTCGACCCTAGACTTAATCATAATCCAATTAAACCATATTGACAGATTCGCAAGACCCTAATTAGTAAAAGCCCCATGTTTATATCGCATTCCATTATCAGAATCATTCAAATCAATTTTGAGTTCAAACTTAGGGTTCGGCTTTTGAATCCGAAATTAAACAATCCTAAACCCGTTTTTTTTGCAATTAAAACTCACCCAGACTCGTTTGAGGTTCACGAATAAAACCCCTATGGTCTTGCAGTCGGTCACTACCAGATTTGGTGGGATTGGGACTGGGTTCGATCGGCTCGGGTAAAGGGGAAGAACTCACCGGGTTTCCTTGTTAAAACCATTTCGGCCCGGACTTGTGTGCGATACCCTAGCGGGCGGAGATGGTTAAGTGAGTGTGCTGGTGTGGGAGAGACCCGGGTTCGAGTCCCTCCACACACATTTATTTTTAAAACATTTTATTTGTATGATTTTAATATAAAAACAATACCCTATATTATTATATTAATATATTAATGTGTTCTAGCCTCGTAAAACCACCCGTAGGCTCGGGTTTGGTTTATAACCTTTTCTTATTTAAAAATACTAACTTTTATAATAATATAGTTATATTATTTTCAAACCCCGTCTTGGAATAAATAAAATAATTATATTATTTTCAACCCGTGACTCCAATTAAAAATGACATATATTTAGATATTACCTTCACCTCGTTATTAAACTTCTTGTAACGTTTCAAACTTATAAATAATATAAATACTTATATTAGTTACCCACGTTTATATCCCCGAATAAAAAATCGATATATTTATTATTCATATGAATTGTAATTTCAACTCGCTTAGTGTTAGATGGTATGTAACACTAATTTTTTTATAAACTAATATATATTTACCCAAATTTGACGCATTTTCATGACTAAATAAGTATAGACTTAATTATTTTGTTTATATTTAAAGCAAGGTAATTTCATACTACGTTTCAAATAAATAAATCTAATTTATTTAGTTAATTATCCAAGCTCTAAATCATTATTTTGAGGACACTATATCCCGACTTTAATAATTATAAAACAATTATCCAAGAATAAAACGCAAACATCTACGCAACCCTTTTATATAATTCTACACGAACTCATTACACAATTTCCTATACTCACATCCTTTGAAGCCCTAGACTTCGATTTAGATATTTTATTAACTCATCTTCATACGCAATACACTCTAGGTTAACGTTGTGCGTTACAAGGATCACTTTGCTATCTTGTATCTCGTGTTAGCTACGCCTTCGAATCAGGTGAGTATTTCATAGCCCCTTTTACTCTTTTACACTTTTGGGGTGAAACACGAACTCTATACGATTTACTATTTACATTTACACAAACAACACAAGTACAAATCCTCTTTACATTCATGTGTGCAATTTGAGCTTTATGCCCGAGTGCTATGTGTGCTAACTTTTGTGAAACTCTTATGTGCAATCATTAACTATTCAAACCGACGGTTTTCAATGATAGATCTATTGCGTCTGACAAACCCACCTTGCTGAGGTGATTGATACCGACAACACAATTTGCATACTAGTTACAAAGGTTTGATTGTACTTGGTTACACAATAGCTGCTCCCCATAAATGCCTTATTTATCATGTTATGTAAGGATTTGTTTTACAAACTATATGCTACCTATTTACAAACCTGTGTTAAACTCACCAACTTTTTAGTTGACTTTATTTTATTCATGTTTCAGGTGCTTTCATATGAGCTAGATCAAGACATGCTACACATAGGCTTTGGACCTAGTTAATATTAATTCAAAAACAAATTTTATTTCATTATGTTCTTTGAATTTGATTCATGTTTGTTTGAATGGAAATGGATTTAACATATTACAATTTAGTCAAGCTTGAGCTCATGAACAGTCTACATGTCCCGCCCCGATGATTCCGCCATCTGTTGGGGTGTGACATTGCAAATTCTACTACCAAGAGGGTTTATAACAAAGAGACTCGTCAGGTTGAAGAATGGTTTCATATTGACTGTTCTAATCGGTCTTTACCTCAAATGGCGATTGGACCAGACTGGGCTTTTGAATATGAAAATTTATTCAAGTCTTTTCAATTACCTTCTGATATTTCTCCTGAGGAAGCTGTTGTATTATATGATTCATGTCAGGATGAACAAAATAGTGTTTTTCAACCAACTGCAGTTCCACAATCATTTGTTCCCTTTACATCTGCTCCAGATCCTAATGTTGCTTCTTGTTCGGGAACACAAGGGTCTGATAGTGAGGACGACAATGTTATTTTCCAAGATTCTTCTGTTGATCCTTTGTTAGTTGATGAACTTTCTAATTCAACACAGGCTCAGGGGAGATTCCTACAAATCTGGACTCGGAGATACCAGTTAATCAAGATATGTCTTATCAATCTGATACAACTCAAGTTGATGTGTTGTCGGTTCCTGAGGTTGCATCAATCAAGGAACTCAAAGCTCATCCGATTACAAATATCATTGGGAATTTGCGAGATGGAGTACAAATGCGTTCTATTATTGAAAACACTTGCTTGTATACAGGTATTAAGGATACTAGTGTTCTTGATGTATGCTCACATTTCTGTTTTATTTCTCAGGTCGAACCAAAGAATGTCGAAATGGCGTTATGTGATAATAATTGGATAGAGGCCATGCAGGAAGAAATTGCTCAGTTTGACAAACTCAAAATTTGGAATCATGTAGATCTTCCAAAGGGTGTGTATCCAATTGGTACAAAGTGGGTGTTTAAATGCAAGAAAGACGATCGAAGTGTTGTGGTGAGAAATAAGGCAAGATTAGTTGTACAAGGTTTAAATCAACAAGAGGGAATTGATTACACCGAGGTTTATGCTCCTGTTGCTAGGCTTGAAGCTATACGGTTGTTTCTTGGTTTTGCTTCATACAAAGAGTTTAAGGTGTTTCAATTAGATGTAAAAAGTGCTTTCTTATATGGTAAAGTCAAGGAGGAGGTTTATGTGTGTCAGCCGCCAGCATTTGAAGATCCAATTAATCCGTCTAAAGTTTTCAAGCTTGATAAAACTCTCTATGGTCTTCATCAAGCTCCCCGAGCGTGGTATGAAACGTTGTCTACACATCTTATGGATAATGATTTTGTTCGTAGCCAAATTGACTTGACGTTATTTATTAAGAAAGCAGGGGGAGAATACCTACTGGTACAGATATATGTAGATGACATTATTTTTGGCTCTACAAATGAAGGGTTGTGCAAAGAGTTTGAGAGTGTTATGAAATCGAAGTTTGAGATGTCAGCTATGGGAGAGTTATCATTTTTCCTAGGTCTTCAAGTTAATTAGAAAGAAGATGGTTTCTTTATTCATCAGTCCAAGTATGTAAAGGATGGAGGACTGTACCCCATATGATACTCTGATTCCGGTCAATCATAAATTGAATTCTGACCCGGATGGAAAAGAAGTTGATTGCCGACTCTACATTGCAAAGATTGGATCTCTCATGTACTTAACCGCTTCAAGGCCAGACATAAATATTCAACGCCTGCTTTTGTTTACCATTCTTCGAGGCCTCTTCATCTACCTGATTTTGTTTACTTTGAAATTTATCGCGTATCATTTCAAGTATTATTCAAATTGATTGAAAAGTTGAAAAGTGAATATGATGGATTTATAAATATTCATTGCAAAAATTACTTAAAAATGAAAAAGATACGAGCTACATAAGAATGAGTTTGATTGTTTCATATCAAGTTTTTTTGTGCATATTATAGGTTACCCATAGTTGATAATAGACTATGTAATGAATTGCTCATATACTAATATGATCTTCTTGCTCATGATGTTCAACCAAAAATATGTGTTTTAGTTTGCTCAGATAAAAACCAAAAATATGTGTTTTAGTTTGCTCAGATAAAAAAAAATATGTGATTCCGTTTGTACAGATAAAATCCAAAAATAGTTTGTTTCTGTCTTCCATGAAAATTTTATTTTTTTATTAAAATAATTCGGTATTGGATCGGATACATGCTACAAATGGAAGTTCACAAGAAAATGTCGTGTTGAAAGTTGACGAAATTGTTCAAGGCAAAGGTTTGAAGCGAACTTAATATGTTCGCCTGTTTCTGATTAAGCGAACTTAATATGTTCGCCTGGGGCTTGTTAAGCGAACTTAACAAGTTCACCTAATGAAGCGAACTTAATTGTGTGAATAAATATTTTGTTCAGGCGAACTTATTCTTATTACCATTTTCACTGTGGGAGCGAACTTCTTTGAGCGAACTTACTGGTTTTAGTGAACTTGCAAAATTTTGAACTAGGGTGTTTTGATTTGAAATTTTCTTGTCTGTTTCTAGATCGGTTTTGAATTGCGAGTTTATCTAAGGTAATTTCATGGATTTTTATCCGTTAAATCGATGGGAAATTGTTTTTTTAACTCCGTGTTCGTCGTATTTTGAGGTTCTTACGCTTGTCTGAGTAGTTCAAGTTTATCTGGGTGTAAACTTGAAATTGAAGCTTAATAGTGTTTAGTTGTTGTGAACCGATGCTTACAATGTGTTTGATTTGAAAATATTTGATGATTTGAATTTTTTGGATTCTGCTGTTGAATTTGTATCGACAAACTGGTTCAGGCGAACTTGTTCAAGCGAACTTGTTTAGGCGAACTTGTTATGTTCGCCTCTTGCAAGACTAAGCGAACTTATTAAGTTCGCCTAAGGGCTAAGCAGTGTTTCGACTTGTATTTTTTTTTTGTGTGAAATTTTTTTTATGATTTTTTTTTTGTTTGTTATATGACTAATGTGTGTTCTATGTCCTATACATTTACAGATGGCTCGTCGTGTTAAGTACAAACATAATTAAGTGGCGTTGTTAGATCCAAATATGTCTGAGGCTGTTAATTTCCAAGGAATTATCAATTTCTTGAATCGTTCACGTTTGCATGTGGCTTTATCCGAAGATCCGTACATCAGCTTACCGTATATCCAACAATTCTGGGATACAGTACATCAAGACACAGATGTTGAACCTCACGTCCTTCGTGCAACGGTGAATAATACAGAGGTAGCTATTTCAGTGGAAACTATTCGTGCTGCTTTGGCATTGGGAGGTGCTAATGAAGATCCTATGTCTTATCCTGGAACACTGATTATGGGGTGTTTTCAGAGGATGGGTTACAGAGGCAGACCAAATGATACTCAAGCACGAAAAGGTGTTTTAGTTGGAGAATGGAGGTATTTTATGCACGTAATCATCCAATGTTTGTCTCCAAGAAAGGCTGGTACTGATGGTTTGAAGAGTGCGTTATAACCTGCAATGGTTGCATTGACCCTGAACAAACGGTTTAACTTTGCTTTATATATATACCGTGATTAGGTCATGCAAATCAATCCTCTAGAAGGTCAAGGGTTTCTTATGTACCCTAGGTTCTTGCAAATGATTCTGAACCTTTTAATTCCAGATTTACCACAGCATCCAATACGTTCGACCTTGACTCCTATGTCAAAAAGAATCTTTACTGATTGTACCAAGGTTAAACAACAAAATGTTGCTTTGATTCCAGTTCCGACTCCTTTGTTTGGTCATTTAATCAATCCTGATTATATTGAGCCTCCTAATGATAATTGGTTTCATCCTGAGGAGTTAGTTCAAGGACAAGTCCAGAATCAAGTACAACAACCACAACAACTTCAAGCTGAGGTACAAGCACAACAACAAGTTCCTATTCCACAAGAACATGTTCATATTCCTGTTAATGAACCAGTTCAGGAAGATGTTGCTCAAGGAAATGAACAAGATTTGGGTATGAATATGGAAGATTTTTATAATGAATTTGTGAACTCACCAATTCATGAAGCTGAAGGGAATGTGGTGGATACGAGTTCCGGTGATACTATTTTACCTGATTCTGAGGCTACTGACTCTGATTCGTCTAGAGATTTTAGCTCAGATCATTATGAGAGACTGGCCGCTTTACCAATGGTAAATGCGAGGAAACATATTAAATCTGAAGCCAGCAAGCCGAGGCGTAAGTCTATTCGGAATCCTCCTTCTGGATCGGTACTTGGAAAGAGAACACTAATCGATGAGAGCTCGAATTCTGATAGTGATGCACATCCGATTCCAAAAGCTCAGAAGCTTATGTCTGCTTCTATTGCTGCTGCACATTCATCTCAAGGTGTTGAGGACGCTACTTTTTTTGCTTCCTTACTGGTTACACCTCCTTCATCTACACATTCGTCTCCTGTTATTACTCATTTTCCTACGGTTTCTAAATCTTCTGCTGGTACTTCAAAGCCTTCTGATTCTGAAAGGATTACCTTCCTTTAATCGCAGATGCTTGCATTGCAGACTCAGGTAGATACTCTTGTGACTACTGATACTCAGAGACAGTTGGTTCTTCAGGCTCAAGCTACACAGATTGCTGACATGCAGTTATTGGTATACAAACTTGTTGAGCATCTTGACGCTCAGGGGGAGTTAAGGATACATGATACTTGTCATGCTGAGTCAATTCAATGAAAGGATGATGATGACAATGATCCTAGTGGTAATGTTGAGGGTGATCGTCACTACGCTGCTGACGTAATAAATCCAATATCAAGAGCTCAGGGGGCGTCGACATCACATACTATTGAAGGAACCGAGAATGATTCTAGAGTGAATGAAGATATTTTATTATTGGAATTCTTTGTTGATTCTGAAGAAGAAGAAGTTGAGAAGTTAGAATGTCTGGATGATATTGATGAATTATTTGATGATATTGAAGAGGATATGTTGGATAATGAAGTTGAAGGAGAGATTCTAGAGATTGAGAAAGAAAAGAGTAAAGATAAAGTTACATATGAAGGAAGTGATGGTCTGAATGTTCCATATAACTTCATCCAAGATGATGTTATTCCTGAGTTTTCTTATGAAGGAGTAACAGATTCGATGGACTATGTTGAAGATATCACTACACATGATGATACTGCTCAATCCAAGATAGATACTGATGATGATACTACTCATTATGTGTCTCCTAAGCCGAATGAAGAACCTGTGATGTATAGAAATACAGGAATGACTAGAGAACAGTGGAGATAAGTAGTTAACAGTTGGATGAAAGTACTACCCATGTCACTTATATAACCTGCTCAGAAAGAAATATATGTGAATAAAGAGAGGTGTATTGGAAGAATCTTCAGTTGGTTTTATGATGATGATACAAAATTGTTTTCTCTTATGAGATCTGATGGTGTTCAATACTTAAAGCCTAGGATCAAGTATTTCAATACCTTGCCAAGGTGTGAAATGAATGGTCTAGCTACGAAACCACTGATTAATAGATCAAAGTGTGGATTAGCTTATGTGATTGCTAACTTGATTAAAAGATAAGGTGGACCAGGGAAGTATAAAAGATTAAAGCCACAGAAAGGAAAAAGAGTGAAGATTGTAGATCAAAAGACTGAGATTGTGACATGGAAGTATAATTTCAATCAAGTACGTGTTGTACAGAAGACACCATTGAAGAAAATACCACAAGATTTTCTGGGGAATATGAAATGGTGGTACGTAGATGTGAATAGTGGTGAAGCTAGAATTGATGATAAAGATAATAAGGTCATTGTTAGTTTCTATGATGCAATGAATCTTATTAACTTCTCAAAGAAAGATAAGAGGACATTAAGAAAGAATGAGATTATGTTTACTGATGAATGGAGAGAACAAGGATTGCAGTATAAAAGAGTGTTGGAGATTTGTCAGAGATATGGAGTGCACGCAGGTAGCAGATTACCAGATAACTGGAAGAGCTCGTCATAAAGACTGAAGACAGAAGAACAAGCTATTGTCAAGGGGGAGTCTGTAAGGACATAGAATATATGACAAAAGCTTTGTAATAGTTTAGGTCTTATTGTCTTTATGTTTTTATGTAATTGTATAGATTTTGTCAAAGTGTTAGAACAAGTTCTGCTAGAGGCGAACTTGTTAAGTTCGCCTAGCCTATTAGAGGCGAACTTGTTAAGTTCGCCTACTGCAGAGCTTGTGTCTATAAATAGGTGTTTACAAATTCTGTTAAGTAGGAATTAATCGATCATATTCAGTGAATCTTGTCAACTCTGCGTTTGGTGGAATACAAAGAGAAAGTTTATTTACATGTTGTTTCTATTGTCAATTCGTATACATACGTTAACATGAAGGATTCCGCACTCAATGTTATCGAGACGTCCTATCACGAGATCGATCTGTAGATGAGTCATGTGGACCTACAATAGAACCAACTAATAATTCTTCCAACACACCGCTCTTTGTTCACATATCTTTCTTTCTGAGCTGGTTGTATAGGAGACTTTGGTAATTCCTTTTTCCAACTATTCACTACCTCCTTCCACTGCTCTTTAGTCATACCTATATCTTTATACATCACAGGTTCTTCAGTTGCCTTAGACAGCATGGAATGAGTAGTATCAGTTTCAATATTCACCTTGGATTGAGCAGAATCATTAGTCTTAAATAAGTTTTCAACAGAGTCCATATAATCAGTTACTCCTTCATTATAAAACTCAGGAATATCATCATCCTGGATGAATTTATAAGGCACATTAAGACAGTCACAACCTTCATATGTAACCTATGTTTTACTCTTTTCAATCTCTATCTCTATAATCTCACCTTCTTCAACTTCATTCTCTACAATATCATCTTCAACATGATTAAACAGATCATCAAGATCATCTAAACATTCAATCTTCTCAGATTCTTCTTCTTCAGCATCAGAATTAGTTTGAAAGAATTCCAACATTAGATTCTCTTCATTCACTTCAGAACCTTTCTTACTTCCTTCAATAGTACCTGATGTTGATGACTCCCCCTGAACTCTTGAAATAGGATTCACGTCAGTGTATTGACGATCATCTTCCATGTTGCCACTAGGATCATTGTCATCACCATCCTTTCTTTGAACAGACTCAGTATGATAAGCATCATGGATCCTTAACTCCCCCTGAGCGTCAAGACGCTCAACAAGTTTAGAAACCAACAATTTCATGTCATCTAGTTGTTTTTACTGAGCTTGAAGAACCAACTGTCTCTGAGAATTAGTGTTTACAAGAACATCCACTTGATTTTGCAGGGAAATCACTTGAGATTCAAGGTAAGTAATTATCTCAGAATCAAAAGATTGAGAAGTACCAGCTGCAGATGATGTAGTAGCCTTTCGAGCAGGAGTAATCACAGGAGAAGGACGTTTAGATGGAGGAGGTGTAACAATCAAGGATTCCACAAAAATAGCATCCTCTACACCTTTTGATGAACTTATAGCAGCAATAGAAGCAGCCACGAGCTTCTGTGTCTTTGGTATAGGAGTAAACTCCCTGTCCGAATAAGAAGATTCATCTATTAATGTTCGTTTTCCAAGAACTGTACCGGAAGGAGGATCCCGAACAGATTTACGTCTTGGCTTTCTAGCTTTAGATTTCACTCTTTTTCCTGCATTTTCCCAGGGAAAATTAGCCAGTCATTCATAATGACCTGAGCTAAAGTCCCTTGAGGAATCAAAATCAATAGCCTTAGAGTCAGGAAGAATTATATCACTAGAACTCGTATCAACCACATTCCCTTCAGGTTCATGAATGGGTGAGTTCATTCACTTGAACATAATCATTAAAGTCCTCCATATTAAGACCTAAGTTTTGATCTTCTTCATTATTAGCAACATCAACTTGAACTGGTTCATTCACTTGAACATCTTCTTGAATAGGAACCTGTTCTTGTTCTTGTTGAATTGGAACTTGCACTTGTTCTTGTTGAATTTGTGGTTGTTGTTGTTTTGGTGGTTCTTGATCTTGAGCGTGTTCTAATTCCTCTGGATGAAACCAGTTGTCATTCGGTGGCTCAACATAATCAGGATTGATAATGTGACCGAATAGAGGAGTAGGAACAGGAAGCAACGCTGCATTCTGCTTTTTAACTTTGGTGCAGTCAATGAATATCCTCTTTGTCATCAGAGTTAGACATTGTGGATGTTGTGGTAGATTAGGAATTAGATGATTCAAAATCATTTGTATGAACCTAGGGTACATGAGAAACCCTTGACATTCTGGAGGATTAATTTGCATAAAAAGCTCAAGGTATATGTATAGTGCAAAGTTGAACCGTTTATTCAATGTTAGTGCAACCATGACAGCTTGTAAAGCACTCTTCAGACCATCAGTTCCAGCCTTTCTTGGAGACAAGCATTGGATGATAACATGCATAAAATACCTCCATTCACCTACCAAACCACCCTTCCGAGCTTGAGTATCATTGGGTCGTCCTCTGTATCACATTCTCTGAAAGCATCCCATGATCAACGTTCCAGCGTAAGATATTGGATCATCATTATCACCACCTAATACAAGAGCAGCACGAATGGTATCCACTGATATTGCCACCACGGTGTTATTAACTGTAGCTCGAAGAACATGAGGATCAACATTTGTATCTTGATGTACGGTAGCCCAAAATTGTTGTATATAAGGTAGACTGATATATGGATTTTCCCGAAAGAGCAACACTCAGTCTTGATCTATTCAGAAAGTTGGTAATGCCTTGGTAATTCACAGCTTCTGACATTTGATGATCTAACAAAGCCACCTGGTTATGTTTGTACTCAACACGACGATCCATCTATACATGCATTAGACATGAAACCACATTAGTAAGATCACAAACACAAGCAATACAAACACATGATATACACACACAAATAAGATATATACAAACCACAAACAAATAACAACAAAAAAATTTAAACACAAAACAAATAAAAACAACAAAAATTTACAAGTCCAAGCAGTACTGAATACCTAGGCGAACTTACTAAGTTCGCTTAGAGTTACAAGAGGCGAACATAATAAGTTCGCCTGAACAAGTTCGCCTGTCTATACATCTCCTTCACATAATTCAAACTTGTTCAAATCAACTTGTCAATACAAATTAAACACAACACAAGTATCGATTCACAACCACGAAACAATATTAAGCACTAATTTCAAGTTTTAACCACTATAACACCCTATTTGACCGGAAAACAGACCGACAGTCGAAACATGATGAACACCGGGTCAAAAGATCAAATTCTCATCTATTTAATGGATAAAATTCAATGAATCTACCTTAGAAAGAGTCGCACTTCAAAACTGATCAAGAATTAACCACAAAAAATTCAATCCAAACAACCCGAATTCAAAAATATCAAGTTCGTAACACTGTTGAATAGGTTCGTTCAGATGAAGTTCGCTCTGGAAAAAGACAAGGGTAATGAATATGTTCGCCTAGAAAAGATATTTATAACCTCAATTAAGTTCGCTTAATCAGGCGAACTTGGTAAGTTCGCTTTACAAGTAACAGGCGAACATGATAAGTTCGCTTCTTCTTTTTCCTTGAAACCTCTTTGGAATTCAAACTTAAACAAACGTTAATCATCATCATTTCACAACCTTGTGATCTTCCATCTGTAACATGTATCCGATCCAATCCCGAATCATTTTAATAAAATTAAAAGATATAATTTTCATGGAAGACAGAAAGAAAATCTTTTTGGATTTTATCTATACAGACGAAATCACATATTTTTTGTTTTTATCTGAACAAACTGAAACGCATATTTTTGGTTTTTCTTTTAACAAACAGAAACACATATTTTGGTTAAACATCATGAGTAAGAAGATCATATCAGTATCTGAGCAATTCATCACACATTTTAGCACAAACTATGGGTAACCTATGATACGCACTGAATTATGATATTCATGTGAAATGAATTCACTTATTCCCTCACATTTGATATGAAACACTCAAACTCATTCTTATGCAACTCATATCTTTTTCATACTTTGCAATTTTTGTATTTCTTTATCAAACTCAGTTTCCAATCTTTAACAAATCCAAGACTTGTAATCTTTTTCTTTCTTTTCAAACTTTTCAATCTATTTGAACATTACTTGAAATGATATGCGATAAATTTCAAAGTAAACAAGATCAGGTCATAAAATGATCAATTATTCATACCGAATTTGCAATACAAAGCATGAATTCTTAAGTTGCCAATATTATAAGATTTGAAACCACAAGCGTTTTTTCTCCCAAATTCATGTCAGTTTGTACCATTTAGATGAAAAACATCGTGTACCACACATATATGCACAACAAAATTTAAAATTGCATTATCTTCAAGATATATACGATCTATTGCAAGATTAGATCAATCACCAAGATGAAATTATCTCTATTAGCATAAGAATAGAATAACAGATTCCAAAGGATATAAGAATCATGAAGATTCAGAATCAAAAGATTCTAATGAATTGACTTTAGAATGAGAATCAATAGATTCAGGTATGAGGATCCAACTATTATCTGGATAAGTTTCAATGGAATCAATATAGATGATGTATCAATATGATCCAAGGGCAAGCATATGTTGTAACAGATGTTGTCAGAAATCATATCTTAATTCAACAACACATTGCATGTTTTTCGGGGCGTGAGTAGTGAAGTGAACCAAATGAATTTGTGCTAAAGATATAATCCGATATTAGTCTCATGAAATTCTTAAAACCATATATTCTTTATCTGATAATTAACTTTCACACACACACCCAGGCATATAATGAATTTAAATCACAGATGTAATTATATCATATTTAATTTTCACACTACTATTGGTCCAAAAATGTTTCTAGTCTATTGAAAATCCAAGTTTCAAACTCATATTCAAATTAAAAAAAAATTAGCAAGAGCAGAGCATTTATAACACAATCATTTCTTGTTCATGGAGACTTTGAAATTTACATCAAATTAATACAATTTGAGCATACATATATCAACATATCAAAAGTCTACTATGGTCATGTGTGATAAACTATTCACTGATGTACTATCATTTCTTCTCTCACTTCAAATGATGTCAATTTTATTTTTTTCATTTTGTTTTGAATTTTTATAAATAAACAATTTTTGACTGAAAATTAAAATGCAGAAACGTAATAAAGCAATAAAAGAAAATTAAAATAGAATCTCCCATGAAAAATTATTTTTGAAAACTTTTATTCGAGATTGATCATACCGATCATTTTAATCAGAAATTCAAACCTGGTACCATCAAATGCATTGGTAAAGAGATCAGCAAAATTATCATATGTATGTACCTTCACTAGAACAATCAACTTTTTATCTACACAATCAAGAATAAAATGATATCTAGTTTTAATGTGCTTCGTTTTACTGTGCTTAACATGATTATTTGTTATGGACATTGTGGTACTATTATCATTAAATATGCGGGTTCCTGTGAAATTCAAACCATAGTCTCTTATCTGCTGTTGGATCCACAAGATCTGTGAACAACAACTTGCAGTAGCGATGTATTCTGCTTAACATGTTGAAATGGAAACCGTAGTTTGCTTTTTGCACTGCCAGGAAACTAGATGATTACCCAAGAACTGGAACCACTTGTTGTAGATTTCCAATCAAAACAACAACCACCAAAATCAGAGTCAGTATATGCATTGAATTCAAAGTTAGAACCATGTGGAAACCATAATCCCAATCTTTGTTTTCCTTTCAGATATCGAAAGATTCTCTTGACTACAATCAAATGAGACTCCTTTGGTTTTGCTTGGAATCTGGAACAAATACACACAGCAAACATTATATCTGGCCTTGAAGCGGTTAAGTACATGAGAGATCCAATCATTGCCCGGTAGAGTCGGCAATCAATGTCTTTTCCATCTGAGTCAGAATTCAACTTATGATTGACCGGAATTGGAGTATCTTATGGGGTACAGTCCTCCATCTTGAACCGGCTCAAGATGTCTTTGACATACTTGGACTGGTGAATAAAGAAACCATCTTCCTTTTGATTAACTTGAAGTCCAAGGAAAAATGATAAATCTCCCATAACTGACATTTCAAACTTCGATTTCATAACACTCTCAAACTCTTTGCACAACCCTTCATTTGTGGAGCCAAAAATAAAATCATCTACATATATCTGAACCAGTATGTAATATCCCCTTGCTTTCTTAATGAATAAGGTCGAATCAATTTGGCACGCACAAATCCATTGTCCATGAGATGTTTAGACAACGTTTCGTACTACGCTCGGGGAGCTTGATGTAAACCCCAGCGGCTGACACACATAAACCTCTTCCTTGACCTTACCATATAAGAAAGCACTCTTCACATCTAATTGAAACACCTTAAACCCTTTTTAAGATGCAAAAACAAGAAACAACCGAATAGCTTCATGCCTAGCAATAGGAGCATAAACCTCGGTGTAATCAATTCCCTTTTGTTAATTGGACCCTGTACTACTAATCTTGACTTATTTCTCACCACGACACCACAATCATCTTTCTTACATTTAAACACCCACTTAGTGCCAATTGGATATACGCCCTTTGGAAGATCTACAAGATTCCAGACTTTTAGCTTATTAAATTGAGCAAGCTCTTCCTGCATTGCTTCTATCCAATTGTTATCGCGTAAAGCCATTTCGACATTCTTTGGTTCGACCTGAGATATAAAACATGAATGTGAGCAAACATCAAGAACACCAGTATCCTTAATACATGTATACAAACAAGTGTTTTCGATTAAAGAACGCGTCTGCACTCCATCTCTCAAATTCCCAATTATATTTGTCACCAGATGTTCTTTGAGTTCTTTGATTGATGCAACTTCAGGAACCAGCAAAACATCAACTTGAGTCCTTTCAGGTTGAGAAGACAAATCCTGATTAACTGGTATCTTCGAGTCCAGATTCGTAGGAATCTCCCCCTGAACTTGTGTCGAAGTAGAAGGTTCGTCAACGAATAATGGATCAGTAGAAGAATCTTGAAAAACAACATCATCTTCTTCACTTTTAGAATCTTGTTGTCCCGAACAAGAAGCAACATTAGGATCAGGAGTATATGTAGATGGAACAGATGAATGTTGAACCACAGTCGGTATAAAACCTCCATCATGTGCATCCTGACAAGACTCATACAACACAGCAGCCTCTTCCGGAGAAATATCAGAAGGTAAATGAAAAGAATTGAATAAGCTGTCATAATCAAAAGCCCAGACTGGTCCAATCGCCATTTAAGGTAAAGAACGATTTGAACAATCAATATGAAACCATTCCTCAACCTGACGAGTCTCTTTGTTATAAACCCTTTTGGTAGTAGAATTTGCAACATACCCCCGAAAGATCACTTCAATAGCCTTACCACTGAACTTGGTTAGGACATCTCTAGCCTTCAACAAGGTACATGGATTTCCAAAAGGTAGTAAATACTCCAGAGTTGGCTTCCGATTATTAAGCAACTCATATCATGTCTTGTTGTGTCGGTTGACGGTCAATACTCTGTTCAAAACATGACACACAAAATTCACAGCCTCAGCCCAAATAGTAAGTGGAAGCTTATAATCTGCAAGCATCGTACGTGCCGTTTCAACCAAAGTTCTGTTCTTTCATTCAGCAACCCCGTTTTGTTGAGGTACATATGGCGCACTTGTCACACCCCCAATTTCAACTAACTGAGTTTTACCATTTGGGAAGTGATAAACCAGGATCTCAGTCATTAGTTACATTGAACGACACTATATGGGACTAAAATGAAAATATATCATAAATGATCATAGTAAGTGCGGAAGCGTAAAACGAAAGTAAATGCGCAAAACAAACGCGCCCAAGGAAAGTCTCAAAGTGTTCAGTCCAAACAAAGTACAAAGCAAATCAATAATTTATAATTTAATCATAAGACTCCATGCATGCCCTATGCGTGCACCTGTGCCATATCTTAAGCGACCTGAGAAAACATGTAAGAAAAGATATCAACACGAGGTTGGTGAGTTCACAGGTTTCAGTTTGCAACAAAGTTCAATAGGTTAATATACATTCAATAGGTTAACCCATAAGCATGTAAACTAATGCGCTCACAACCGACAGCTGACTGTTTATGTTTTTTGCCTCCCACCAGGCCTATCAACCATGGTGCATGTTTATGTCAAGACTGCACCGGTTCGAGATCCAGTCGGGTTAGGGCGACTAACGCGGGTGAGGTTTGTCAAACTCAGTAGTACTACTCAACTTACCTCGCTATGTTCATATTAACGATCCGATGTGAGGACTTATTGATAGATGTGTACGCATTGTTAAACAAGTGATAACATATATGAATTACATAACAAAAAATGTTTACGTCATGTTTTCTCCCCCAAATTGTAAAACAGTAAAAGGGGCCGTAAAAACTCACCTTAACGGCGTAGGTAGGTTCACACTAGAATAAGATTGAAACCACGAGTGTTAGCATGCAACGGCTTACGTATGCCCTAGAATTTCAAGTATAACAAATAGGGTTACAATGGGAATATGTGACGACAACACGAAAGATTGAACGTCCTAAAGAAACGCTCTAATAATCAAGAGTAGACGAACGTGTCCATGGGAATAAGAATTCTTTAATTAAAAATTAAGATATATACATTACGCGACGAATGACAAAATAATATATAATAAATATATTCGAGCGTTTGTTATTAACTAGAAGTCTAGGAAAAATATTATAATTTATTATATTATTTTTAAGTTTAGCGAAGTTACATAAATAATTAACTTGCGTGACAAAAATAATAAATTTATTATTTTTATTCGAGGATATAAACGAGTGTAAATAATATAAATATTTATATTATTTATAAATTTGAAACGTTACAAAAATGTTTATAATACGGAGAAAATAATATATAAAATATATTATCTTTAATTTGTGTCACGGTACAAAAATAATGTGAATATATTATTTTATAAATAGATTTTAATAATAAATACGGTTTGCAAGACCAACCCGAGTCCACGGGTGGTTTCCGGGTTCAAAACATTTTTATATATTAATACAATAATATGGGGTTTGATTTTATATTAAATTAATAGTGGAAAATGGTTTAAAAAATAAAATAGTGGGGAGGGATTCGAACCCGGGTCTCCTCCCCAACAGCCAACAGTCTTAACCATCACAGCCCGCTAGGGAATCGCAAAGGATCAGAAACAAAATGGTTTTAACATGCAATTCCAAAGTACCCCCTCTCCCACACACTCAAACGATCGCATCCAGTCCCAAAGCCGCACAATTGGTCGCGACTGAATCAAGGCAGTATATGGGTTTTAAAAGTCGAGTATAGGCGAGTCTGGGGTGGAGTTTAATTCCAAAATCATGTAGTTTAAGATCGATTAATTACAGCATATAGAATCGAAAACCCTAACTTTGAACCTAGAATCAATTCTGTTGAATTCGATATTAAAAATGGTTCTATTCATAGGGTTTTTACTGATTAAGACATTTCGAAACTACTGAGATAGTTTAATTTCATTGAGATCGTGCTTAGAATCAAAACCCGCAAATTCTATTACGGATAAACCCTAGGTTACGGATCGAGTAAAATTCGATGTTATAAGATTAAATTGATATGGGGTTTTCAAAGAGTATCAGATTGCAAAGCTTATGGTATCATTTGATTAGATTTACAAAGGGTTTAAAGCAGGTTTCGATTAAACCGGTATCATATGAACCCTAGAACTGGGTTCATGATCGATTCGATGTTTTAAGCCACAAATATGATAGGGCTTTCAATTAATGGGTAAAAACGAAACTGAGAATGCAAGAAATTACCAAATTCGGGTTCAAATTGACTGTACTCGACCAAAACGTGTGCCGACTTGCGCTAGCTTGGTGTCCGACGATCGTAACTGCTTCTCCGGCCGAATTGGAGTGTGTCAAAGGTTCTCTGAGACTCGTACAATGTGCGCAGAGGTTCAATTTGTGATTTTGTAATTCGAATTTGTCGAATTCGATCGTTTTAGCATTGGTTTCGACGGTTACAACATAAATTCGCATTATTAGGATTAATTCAGCTTAATGACGATGATTAGGGACTTGATGATGAACGTTAGAGGTGTTAATGCCTAAATCGGTTACAAGTTTGAACGATTTTCAGTTATAACTCGAGGATTTGGATTAAGTAACACACGGTTTTGACTTTTGAAAGTCAATAGGAACACAAAACCCTCTAATTTGACTTTGGAAGTCAACAAATTCCATTTTGGGACTTGACAAGACTAGTCCCTGAAGTTATAGTTTAAATATTAGCAGAAATAGTCCATAGGGTTTAAGATTAGGTTAACTGGGTTAGGATTTAACAGAATATTTAATGGAATTACTAATGGGATTAACTTGAAAAGGCGGATTGTCACATCATCCACTAGTTGAAAGAATTTTCGTCCCGAAAATTAAAATAATAATAAAAAAAATTCCGGATGTCACATCATCCCCTAGTTGAAAGAATTTTCGTCCCGAAATTTAATATAGTACCATAAGAGTTTGACGTGGAGTGCTTGAACATATTAGGATATTTGCGCATCATCTGATCCTCGCGCTCCCACGTGAATTCCGGTACGCGTTTCGAGTTCCAACGGACTCTGATAATAGGGATTTTACTACGCTTAAGCGTTTTGACTTCCCTATCCATGATTTCCATAGGTTCTTCGATGAAACGCAAATGTTCATCAATGTGTAGTTCCTCAGGAAGAACCGCGAGTGACTCGTCTGCTAGACATTTGTTCAAGTTTGAGACGTGAAAGACGTTGAGGACACCACTAAGTCCTTCAGGTAGGTCCAGTTGATACGCTACTGGACCAATCCTCTTCACTATCTTGAATGGTCCAACATAACGAGGATTCAGTTTTTCCCGTTTTCCAAAACGAATGACACCTTTCCAAGGTGAGACTTTTAACAACACCATATCCGCTATTCGAAATTCTAACGGTTTACGACGCTTATCGGCATAGCTCTTTTGACGATCACGATACGGTTTCTAATTTGAATGATTTTCTCAGAAGTTTGAAGTACGAGTTCAGTACCTGTAAGTTTACTATCCCCAACCTCGGCCCAACAAATAGGAGAACGACATTTCCGTCCGTATAGTGCTTCAAATGGAGCTGCCTTAATGCAAGTGTGATAACTGTTGTTGTAGGAGAACTCCACCAACGGTAGGTGAGACTCCCAAGTGTTACCGAAATCAATCACACAAGCTCGTAGCATGTCCTCCAGAGTTTGAATAGTATGTTCTGTCTGGCTATCAGTTTGAGGATGATATGATGTGCTCATATCTAGACGCGTGCCTAAAGCTTTATGTAATGATTGCCAGAAACGAGAGGTGAATCGTGCATCATGATCCGAAATGATAGAGATTGGCACCCCGTGCCGAGAGACTACTTCTTTCAAGAAAATACGAGTAAGCTTCTCCATTTTTGTCGGTTTCCTTGATTGCTAATAAGTGAGCGGACTTTGTTAAATGATCAACGATTACCTAAATGGAATCACATCCGGTAGGAGTTCGTGGCAATTTTGTGATAAAGTCCATGGATATATGCTCCTATTTCCACATGGGAATCACTGGTTGCTGAAGTAGACAAGAAGGCTTTTGATATTCAACTTTGACCTTCGCGCAAGTCAGGCACTTGCTCACATAGGTGGCTATATCGGCCTTCATCTTTGGCCACCAATACAGCACCTTTAGATCATGGTACATCTTGTCAAAACCTGGATGAATAGAGTAACGAGAGTTATGAGCCTCATCCATGACTTGTTCCCTTAAGTTTTTGAGTACTGGACCATATTCGCTCGGCTAAGTAGCGAATACCGTCAGATTTGAACTTGAGTTGTGCTTCCATACCGCCTGTGGCTTCCAGCGATAGGTTTTCCTCTTTCAGGGCTTTGAGTTGAGCACTTCGGATTTTGTCATCTAATCCGGGGTGAATAGTAAGATGTAATGCTCAAACTCATTTGGGCTTGGTTTCCTTTAGACTTAGGGAATCAGCTACAACATTAGCCTTACCCGGATAATACCGGATCGCACAGTCATAATCATTCAAGAGCTCGACCCAATGACGCTGTCTCATGTTCAGCTCTTTCTGCTCGAAGATATGCTGAAGACTCTTGTGATCGGTGTAGATGGTGCACTTGGTACCGTACAAGTAGTGTCTCTATATCTTAAGTGCGAAAACTATAGCTCCCAACTCTAGGTCATAAGTGGTGTAGTTTTTCTCGTGAATCTTTAGTTGACGCGAAGCATATGCGATCACCTTTTCTCCTTGCATTAACACACAACCCAGAACCTGAATGGATGCGTCACAATACACCACAAAGTCATCCGTTCCTTCCGGAAGAGCTAGAATAGGTGCACTACAATGTTTCTGCTTAAGAAGTTGGAATGCTGACTCCTGGTTATCGCCCCAGTTATAGGCTTTACCCTTCTGAGTTAAGGCAGTTAGAGGTTGTGAAATCTTAGAGAATCCCTCGTTGAATCGACAATAATAACCAGCCAATCCTAGAAATTGTCACACTTCTGTCGGAGGCGTTGGCTTCAATCTTTGATGGATCGACATGTATTCCCTTCTCGTTAACCACATGTCCTAAGAATTGAACTTCCCGGATCCAGAATTCGCACTTGGAAAACTTAGCATACAACTGCTCCTTTTTAAGTAATTCCATGATTAAACGTAGATGTTCCTCATGTTCCTCCTTGTTCTTGGAATAAATGAGGATATTGTCGATGAAAACGATGACAAATTGATCAAGGTATGGCTTACACACACGGTTCATGAGGTCCATAACCATAAACTCATAGTGGTTGTACCTTGTTCTGAAAGCAGTCTTGGAGATATCTTCATCTCGGACTCGCAATTGATGGTAATAAGATCTATCTTGGAATAGAAGCTTGATCCCTGGAGTTGGTCAAAGAGAACATCTATACGAGGTAGAGGATAACGATTTTTTATTGTGACTTTATTCAGTTCATAGTAGTCGATACACATACGAAAAGTCCTGTCCTTTTTCTTGACAAATAGGACTGGAGCTCCCCATCGTTATGAGCTAGATCGAATGAAACCTTTATCCAACAATTCTTGTAGCTGAGTAGATAGCTCTTGCAATTCACTACGTGCTAGTCTATAAGGTGCCCGAGCGATCGGTGCCGCTCCAGGTGCTAAATCAATTTGGAATTCAACTTGACGGTGAGGTGGCAGACTAGGCAAATTGTCACACCCCCCAAATTCCACTAACGGAGTTTTACCGTTTGGGAAGTGACAATCGAGGATCTCAGTCATTAGTTACATTGAACGACTCCACATGAGACTCAAATGAAAATATCATATTAATCAGAGTTGTAATACAGTAGCGTAAAGAAAGTAAATGCGCAAAACACACAAGCCCAAAAAGTCCAAAAGTCCAACCCAAACATAATTCAAAGAAAGTCCAAACAATTTAATAAAACATCAATCAAAAGGAAAATCCCATACATGTCCTATGTGTGCACCTTTGCCTTATCTTAGCGACATGAGAAAACATGCAAGAAAAGATGTCAACACGAGGTTGGTGAGTTCATAGGTTTCAATATATAAATAAACATTTACCAGATTATTGATCATTCAATATGTATCTATACGTAGCTAACCTATGTTCATGTTTAACTTAAGCGCTCGCAACCGAAGCTGACTGTTTGTTTATTTGCCTCCTGCCAGGTCTATCAACCCCGACGATGTGAGTAGGCTAACATTTTACCCGTTCGATCTCCAATAGAGTTAGCGCGACTAACGCGGGTGGGATTTGTCAAACCCAGTAGTACTACTAAACATTACCTCGCTAAGATCCATATTAACGGTTCGATGTGTGTTGAGGACTTTTAGTGATAGCGTGTTTCGCTTAGGTTTGATATTGATAACATATAAATACAATATTCCAAAAATAGTTTGCGACATGTTTTCTCACCCAAGATAAAACAGTAAAAGGGGCCGTGAAAACTCACCTGGATTGAATAGTGGATTGGCTCACACAAGAGATAAGTTGAAATCACAAGTGTAAGTCTTAGACGACTTACGTATGCCCTAAAGTTATAAATACATAAATTAGGGACGAGTTGGGATTTGTGACGACGACACGGAAAGTTAGAACGTCTTAACGCATTCTAAGGATTTAAGAGTAGATGAACGTGTCTACGGGAATAAAGATTCTAAATACAAAAATTACGATCGAAGCGTTACGTGTCGTACGTTAATAACGAATAATAATTAAACAAATACATAAATTCATACGTTCGAGTCGTTTACAAAAATTAGTAAAATAATATAATTTAATATATTATTTTTAGGTTCGTAGTATTATCTAAATAATCATTTGTGTCGAAAAATAATAAATATATTATTTTTAATCGAGAATATAAACGTAGGTAAATAATACAACAATTTATATTATTTATAGTTTTAAAACATCACACGAGATAATTAAACGAGCCGAAATAATATAACTTATATATTATTTTATAATATTAATCACGGGTTGAAAATAATATAAATATATTATTTTATACGAGGTTATGGCTTGAAAATAATATAAATATACTATTTTTAAAAGTGGAAATAATAATGAAAATAGGTTATAAATCCAAACCCGAGCCTACGGGTGGTTTCCGTGGTTTCCCGGGCTAAAACATATTAATATAATATTATAATAATATAGGGTTTGATTTTTAATAATTAAATATAATAAAAAATGACTCAAAAATAAAACTTGGGAGCCCGGACTCGAACCCGGGTCTCTCCCTCACATGCACACCGCTTTAACCAGTCCCGCCCGCTAGGGTATCGCATACAAAACCCGGTTCAAAACGTTTTTAACATACAAGTCAAAAGGGCTTCCCTCCCATACGCATTCCATTTCGAATCCCGTCCCAAATCCCACGAATCTGATCGCGATTTGTCAATTTATCTAAGGGGTTTTGTTAATCGGGTGGTGGCGAGTCTGTGGGTTCGTTTAATTTGAAAATAATCGGATTTATGATCGTTTAAAGCAGATTCAGTCGACAAAACCCTAGGTATGAACAAGGAATCGATTTGATCGATTCTGATAATGAGAGGTGTTGGATTCATAGGGCTTTCACTAAGTAGTTGATTACGAAATAAACCCTGTAATTTAATTTGATTGAAATGGTGATTTGTTTGGGGTTCGATCAACCCGAAAACGGATGAACCCTAGGTTAGATATCTTGAACGATTTGATGTTAATAGATAAAATTAAGATAGGGCTTTTACAAAGAATCAATTTGCGAATCTAGCCATATAGTTCAATTTCTTTTTGATTAACTCTAGGATCGAAACCCCCAAGTTCGAAGATGAACAAACCCTAGGTTACGGATTGTGATCAATTCGATGATAATCGATAAAATAAACATAGGGCTTTCGATGAGTGGCAGATTACAAAACTGATCATGTGAATTAATTGAATTATGATCGAGTCTGGGATGACAATCGATTAAACCCCAAATGTGATGAACCAAGAATCGGTTCATCACTGACTAGATGATATAAACCCCAATTGGGTTAGGGTTTACGATCTACATGCTGAAACGAAGCTAAGGATGCAAAAAGTTACCAGATTACGATCTGAATTGATGGTTCCTAACTTGAATGACGGCCGACTGCGACTGTGTTGGTCTCCGGCAACCACAACTTCGATTCCGATTGAATTGACGTGTGTAACAGCTTCTGAGATACTCGACTACGGTGCGCAGGTGCGTGATTTGTGAGATGAATACAAGAATTTGGCGAATTCGTTGATTATTGATGAAGGGGTCGACGGTTTCAACTTGAATTCCCATAATTGAGATTAATTCATGATTGATGGAGATGTTAATGCTCAATGATAGTCGATTAATGACGTGAATGTGCAAAACGGTTACAAAATCAAACAGGAATCGATTAAGAGATTTGGATTTTGAATAAATGTTACGATTTTGACTTTTGGAAGTCAACAAGAACAAAAACCCACTTGATTTTGACTTTCAGGAGTCAACAGATTGAATTTCTGTTAAATGCACAATCAGTCCCTACAGTTTAAGATTAATTCTTGACAGAAATGGTCCCTGGATTTTGAGTTAGGTTAACTAAGTTAACATTTAACTGAATTTATCTAACGGAGTTAGTCTAAAAAGTCCGGATTGTCACATCATCCCCTAGTTGAAAGAATTTTCGTCCCGAAAATTAAAATAATAATTTTTTTTTCTAGGGTGTCACATCATCCCCTATTTGAAAGAATTTTCGTCCCAAAAATTAGAATAGTACCTTAAGAGTTTGACGTGGATTGCTTGAACAGATGAGGATACTTGCGCATCATCTAGTCCTTGCGCTCCCAAGTGAATTCCGGTCCGCGTTTCGAGTTCCAACGGACTCTGACAATAGGGATTTTACTACGTTTTAACATTTTGACCTCCCAATCTATGATTTCGAATGGTTCTTCGATGAAAAATAGCTGTTCATCAATGTGTAGTTCCTCAAGAGGAAACGCGAGTGACTCGTCTACTAGACACCTCTTCAAGTTTGAGATGTGAAAGACGTTGTGTACACCACTAAGTCCTTCAGGTAGGTCCAATTGGTATGCTACTGGACAAATTCTCTTCACTATCTTGAATGGTCCAACATAACGAGGATTCAGTTTGCCTCGTTTCCCAAAACGAATGACACCCTTCCAAGGTGAGACTTTTAACAAAACCATATCCCCTACTTGAAATTCTAATGGTTTACGACGCTTATCGGCATAACTTCTTTGACGATCACGAGCTGCTGCCATACGGTTTCTAATTTGAACGATTTTCTCAGAAGTTTCAAGTACGAGTTCAGGACCTGTAAGTTAACTATCCCTAAACTCGGCCCAAAAAATAGGAGAATGACATTTCCGTCCATATAATGCTTCAAATGGGGCTGCCTTGATGCTAGTGTGATAACTGTTGTTGTAGGAGAACTCCACCAACGGTAGGTGAGACTCCCAAGTGTTAACGAAATGCATCACACAAGCTCGTAGCATATCCTCCAGGGTTTGAATAGTACGCTCTGTCTGGCCATCAGTTTGAGGATGGTATGCTGTGCTCATATCTAGATGTGTGCCTAAAGATTTATGTAACGATTGCCAGAAACGAGAGGTGATCGTGCATCACGATCCGAAATGATAGAGATTGGCACCTTGTGCCGTGAGACTACTTCTTTCAAGTAAATATGAGTAAGTTTATCCATTTTGTCAGTTTTCTTGATTGCTAAGAAGTGAGCGGACTTTGTTAAAAGACCGACTATTAACCAAATGGCATCACATCCGGTAGGAGTTCGTGGCAATTTTGTGATAAAGTCCATGGATATCTGCTCCCATTTCCACATGGGAATCTCTGGATGCTAGAATAGACAGGAAGGCTTTTGATATTCAACCTTGACCTTTGCGCAAGTCAGGCACTTGCTCACATAGGTGGCTATATCGGCCTTCATCTTAGGCCACCAATACAACACTTTTAGGTCATGATACATCTTGTCGGAACCTGGATGAATAGAGTAACGAGATTTATGAGCTTCATCCATGACCATTTCCCTTAAATTTCTGAATATTGGAACCCATATTCGCTAAGCGAAATAGCGAATACCTTCAGATTTGACCTCAAGTTGTGCATCCATACCGCGTGTACCTTCCAGCGGTAGGTTTTCCTCTTTCAGGGCTTCAAGTTGAGCAATTCGGATTTTGTCAGGTAATCCGGGGTGAATAGTAAGCTGTAGTGCTCGAACTCATTTGGGCTTGGTTTCCTTTCTACTTAGGGCATCAGCTACAACATTAGCCTTACCTAGATGATACCAGATCACACAGTCATAATCATTCAAGAGCTCAACCCAACGACGCTGTCTCATGTTCAGCTCTTTCTGCTCGAAGATGTGCTGAAGACTCTTGTGAACGGTGTAGATAGTGCACTTGGTACCGTACAAGTAGTGTCTCCATATCTTAAGTGCGAAAACTACAGCTCCCAACTCTAGATCATGAGTGGTGTAGTTTTTCTCGTGAATCTTTAGTCGACGCGAAGCATATGCGATCACTTTTTCTCGTTGCATTAGAACACAACCCAGACCCTGAATGGATGCCTCACAATACACCACAAAATCGTTCGTACCCTCTGGAAGAGCTAGGATAGATGCACTGCAAAGTTTCTGCTTATGATGTTGGAATGCTGACTCTTGGTTATCGCCCCAGTTACAGGCTTTACCCTTTTGAGTTAAGGTAGTGAGAAGTTGTGCAATCTTTGAAAATCCCTTGATGAATCGATGGTAATATCCAGCCAATCCCAGAAATTGTCACACCTCAGTCGGAGTCGTCGGTGCTGCCCAATTCCTGATGGCTTCAATCTTTGATGGATTGACATGTATTCCCTTCTCGTTAACCACATGTCCTAAGAATTGAACTTCCCGAATCCAGAATTCACACTTGGAAAACTTAGCATATAGCTGCTCCTGCTTAAGTAATTCCAGAATTAAGCATAGATGTTCCTCATGTTCCTCCTTGTTCTTGGAATAAATGAGAATGTCGTCCATGAAAACGATGACAAACTGATCAAGGTATGCTTTACACACACGGTTCATGAGGTCCTTGAATACCGCAGGTGCGTTGGTTAATCCGAAAGGTATGACCATAAACTCGTAATGGCCGTACCTTGTCCTGAAAGCAGTCTTAGAGATATCCTCATCTCAGACTCTCAATTGATGGTAACCGAACCTAAGATCTATCTTGGAATAGAAACTTGATACTTGGAGTTGATCAAAGAGATCATCTATACGAGGAAAAGGATAACGATTCTTGATTGTGACTTTATTCAGTTCACGATAGTCGATACACATACGGAATGTTCCGTCCTTATTCTTGACAAACAGGACTGGAGCTCCCCATGGCGATGAGCTAGGTCGGATGAAACCTTTATCAAACACTTCCTGTAACTGAGTGGACAACTCTTGTAATTCACTAGGTGCTAGTCTATAAGGTGCCCGAGCGATCGGTGCCGCTCCGGGTGCTAGATCGATTTGAAATTCAACTTGACGGTGTGGTGGCATACCAGGCAAATCCTCAGGAAATACTTCCAGAAATTCACGAACGATGGGAATATCATCAATCTTCGTCTTTTCTGATGGCTGCTCAACAACGAGAGCCAAAATAGCATTATGCCCTTTTTGAAGGCATTTCTATGCTTTCATAAAGGATATGATGCCCATGACTGCACCAACCTTTTCGCCTTGAACGGAAAGGGTTTCTCCACTCGGGAGAGGAATACGAACAATTTTCTCATGACAGATGATTTCAGCTAGGTTTTTAGATAACCAATTCGTGCCGACAATTACATCAAAACTACCAAGTGTGACCGACATAAGGTCGATATCAAGTATATGACTAGCTAGCTCAAGCTTACATCCCTTAATAATGTGAGTTGCATCAATTATTTAAGAGAAACTTACCGGTGACCACATTATGATCATAACGAGCTTCTACAGATCCTAGTACGAAGGCTCGTCCCTTTGCACCATTCCCTCCGTTATTGTCGTTGTTGCCACCATTGTTGTTATTCTGATTAGGGTTGTGGTTTCCATTACCTCCCTTCTTTAAATGAGGACAATTTTTCCGAAAATGTCCCTCCTTGCCACACTCGAAACAACCCTTTGTAGACCCAGGATGTTGAAAAGGCTGCTTGGCTTGCAACTCACCCCTACAATCTTTGGCAGCATGACCTATTTTGCCACACCGCTGACAACGGTTGCAAACCCCGAAGTGATGGAAGTTGCATTTGTTACACTTAGGAGATTTTCCAGCATAACCACCCTGATTTTGACTTGAAGAGGTCATCTGGTTGAAGTTCTTAGTAGGCTCAAACCTATGCTGATGTTGCTGTTGCTGAGGTTGATTAACCTAGGATCCCTTGGAGTTGGAGTGAGTGTTGGAGTTGTGATCAAACTTGCGCTTATGATTGTCGGTGGATTTAGAGACCAAACCCCTCGGGGGTAAAGTCCCTTGAGTCACCGCCTGATCGGTTAGCTTGTGGGATAGTTTGATCGTCTGCTGGATGGTAGCAGGATTGGATGAAGTAACCATACTTTGAATTTGTGGCACTAGACCTCCAATATACAGCTCAATCCTCTTGTAGTCCGGAGTCAACATATGTGGGCACATGGCAGCAAGCTCATGGGAGCGAGTGGTATACAACTCAATTTCAGAACCTTCCATTTTCAGGTTCTAGAATTCTCCTTCAAATTTTTGAATTTCATCCCAAGGACATTACTCCTCCTTAATCATTGACTTAAACTCCTCCCACGGGAGTCCATTTTCCATGACTAGACCCAACATATGGACCTGAGGGTTCCACCACGTGAGAGCCGGGCCATCCAAAGTTTCAAGTGCGAACTTGACCTGATTGGCCACTAGGAAGTGTTAGGACATAGAATTGTAATGACAAAAGCTTGTAATAGTTAGATTTTGTGTCTTTATGTTTTGTTATGAAATTGTAAAGTTGCTAAGTGTTTTTACTAGTAAGACTAGAGGCGAACTTGTTAAGTTCGCCTGCTCTAACAGAGGCGAACTTAATAAGTCGTTTAGGCATAACTGAGGAGAACTTGTTAAGTTCGCTTAGACTGTTTCAGGCGAACTTAACTAAGTTCGCTTACAGCAGTTTTGGTTCTATATATATGTGTTACAGAGTCATTAGACAGCAGAGAACAGAGATCGATCTGAGAGAGAAACAATTTTCTGATTGAGTCTGTAACCATTGTTATTTGGAATATAATCGAGAAGTTTATTTACGCTTGTTGTTTGAATTGTCGGTTAGTATACAAACGTTAATACGAAGGATTCCGCACTTCGTATTATAGAAACGTCATATCACGAGTTTGATCAGTAGTTGAGTTACCTGGACCTACAAGTGGTATCAGAGCAAAGTGCTCGTGAATTAAGTACGATTCTTGGTGATAATTGACGGTTTTTGTGTACAATTCGACAAGATATACAACTTTTTGAAGTTTCTGCAACAATGGAGTTTTTCAAGTTCTTGAAGATCGTTTCTTTGCTGAATTCGTGATTTTGGAAGTGTTTTTGACGAAATTAGTCGGATAGAACTGTTCCATTTGTTAAAATTCATAATCCTACGGATCAATTTTCATAAATTCCATCAATTCGCTGAAGAAATCATGAATTTTGAAGGTTTCGGTTCGTGTTTGGACAAAGACTCTGTTGATTCTGTTACAGCAGTTTAAGCGAACTTGCTGAGTTCCTGTTCAAGCGAACTTAGCAAGCGAACTTATTAAGTTCGCTTCTCACATTTCAAGCGAACTTAGCTGTTAAGCGAACTTACCGGATTTCTTCCTTAAGCGAACTTGTCTTGTTCGCCTGATATTAAGTTCGCTTAGTACTCCCTAAAGCGAACTTATTAAGTTCGCCTGAGGGTAAAATCAGTTCAGTACTTAGAAATTTTTCAGAATTTTTTTTAACATGGCAAATATGGTTCAAGTCACAAACATGTTCAATTATGACAATGAGATAGGTACATCTCAAAAACCTCCGAAGTTGCTGAATCTAGCTGATTATTCAAATTGGAAAGATCGGTTTGACCAATTCGTATCTTTTACCGATACTAGTTTGTGGATTCCAATTTTGGAAGGATATACACACCCTACTTATTCATGGATAGGAAAAGATGATGTTCCAAAACCAGTGTCTGCTTTATCTACTGAAGAGAAGCTGTTATTTGATCGAGAAAAGAAAGCAATGGCTAGCATTTCCATGTCTCTACCAAAGGAAATTTATCACAGTTTTAAACAGTTCAAGTCTTCTCAACAGCTGTGGGAAGCACTACAAAAAAGGTGTGAAGGAAGTTTAGATGTGAAGAAGAGTAGAAAAGAGTTACTAAAGAAGCAGTTCTTAGTTTTTAAACATTTTCATAATGAATCTTTGGATGATCTTGCTACAAGATTCTATCATCTTCTTAGTGAACTGGATAGTGCATCTGTGGTATATGAGACTGAGGAAATAAATGATAAATTCTTGGAGGCTTTACCATCAAAGTTTGATGTGTATACGGTTTTGATCAAGGAAAATGTTAAGTACAAAACCATGTCTCTTGAAGAAGTTCTAGGGAAGATCCAGTCACATGACATGAATTTGAAAAAGAAAGAGACTAATTTGGAGCATATCCAGGATCCCTCGATGTATTTTGCCAAATCTGTTGGTAAATCTTGTACTGGTGTGGCATTCTTTTCTGGTGATGCTCAAGAGTCTTCAAATGATCAGTGTTCTGGAGTTCCAATCTATTCTGGTCATACAAGCCATTCTGGATTTTCTGCTACTACCGCTTCAACATCATCTGGATCTCATGTGAATTAGAAAGTTGCTGATGATTATTTGGCTATGTTTTCTTCATTTATGGCATCATATGAGAATTTCATTGGAGGGAAAATTCATGATCCTGAGGTAATAGAAGATGATTTCAAACAGATTGACCCTGTTGATCTGGAAGAAATGAATATCCAATGGAATATGGCCATGTTAATGAGACAAGCTAAAGATTTCTTGAAGAGAACTGGGAGAAAATATATTGGTTCAAATAGTCGATCGCGTATGGGTTTTGATAAAAGCAAAGTTAGGTGTTACAACTGCCAAGAGTATGGTCACTTTGCTAAGGAGTGTGTGAAACCAAAGGTAGAATTTGATTCTCAAAAGAAGCAATCTAACTTTCAGCATAATAGGAATCAGCCTCATGGTTCATCTGGTAATCAAAATCATGGTCCTTCTGGTAATACAAATCATGCATCTGCATCATCAGCTCTAGTTGCTCAAAACGATGAAAACTATGATTGGGGCATTCATCTGGAAGATTTGGTGGGTGCTGTTAGTCAGGCTTTTGTTGCAGAAATTCATTCAGAAAAACCAGAAGAATCTACTGATGATGAAAGTTCTAGTGATGATTCATGTGATGATGATAGTGTTCCAAGCATGGATGATGAGGAAGAAAAAGGGCAAAGTAATGATTCTGATGCTGTGACAGGGGTTGCTGAGGAAGATATTGTTCTTACAGAAAATGCGTCAGTTGGTGAAGATTCATAAAACATTCCGATTGCCAAAGTATTCATGGCAGACATGTCTGACCCGACTAAGGTAAAAGACTCTGTTTGTCATATATTTTGTTCTAATTGCATTTCTGTTAAAGATAAACTACAAAAAGTCATGGATGATAACACAAATTTGATTTGTGACATGAAATCAATGCATTCAGTAAATCAGAAACTGAAAGATAATGATAAACTGTGCATTGATAGAATTGAGTCTTTGAAAAGAGACTTAAATTCTCTTGGATTAAAATACAAAGAGCAGGGTTATCATCTTGATATGGCTTATGCTGAAATTGAAAAACGAAATGAAGTGGTTGCCCAAAAGAACAAGGAGATTTCTGAAAAAGAATCTGAGGTGATAAAGTTACATAGAAAGTTGGAACAGTTTGAGAATTCATCTGTAGTGTTGGATTATTTTAATGCTAATGCTGATCCCACAAAAAGGATTGCTGGTATTGGGTTTGTTCCTCCTCCGTTCAATGGGAATTATGTAATGAAGAGGAGATTGATCCCAAAACAGTATTAAAAGTGAATCCAGTGACGGGTGAAGACATGGTGTATGATTCTGATACAGAGGATGAAGTATTTGATGATTCAAAGGTTGAAGGCATTCCGAGAGAGGTGAAAATTGAGGAACCAAAGATTGTGAAGAATGTTACTCGGGATAGGTGCATCTTGACAGAACCTGAAGAGGTGAAGGTGGTTCAAACTAAACTTTCTCCAATATTAAAGTCAAGTGGGTTTGTTGTGGCTGGTTTTCAAAAAGTGAATTCTTCAAAGGTGCCAAAACAGACTTATGTTCCTAAGAAGCCGGTAAATTGTTCTGGGCATTCATCCGAAGCTTCTTCTTCTGATGGTTCTTCAAATTCAAAGAAAATACCTTATTTCAGAACTTATCAAGAAAGACGTGTGTGCTTTCATTGCAATGAGCCTGGTCATATTTTGATTAATTGTCCATACAAAAACAAGGGTAAACTAAGGACTGTTCCTTCACAACCGAGAGTGGTGAAAATTCTGAAAAGGAAAGATGAGGGAAAATCGTCTTCTAGTTTAGGAAAAGATATGACTGGACGATCTTTTGTTAATTCCCCTGGAATTAAACAACAGAATAAAGTGCATGCTAAATCTTTTGTATGCAGAGAAAATCTTGAGATTTCAAAAGTTGGGATTTCAAAAGATTCTTTTCAGGAGGTTAAATTGTCTAGACCTCAAAGAAGAAGAAGAAACAGAAAATTAAAGAAAATTTTGGAAACATCTGAATCTGACAATAATATATCTCATAATGTTTTTCGAAATAATAAAAATGGTTCTTCTTTGAAAAGGTCTGATTGTCACACTTCTGTTCCAAAATTGAATGATAAAATTGATTGTCAATTACAAGAAGTAGTTTATTTTGATCAATCCGGACGACCCAAGACAACGATGGCTTGGGTTCCACTTTCTAACTGATTCTCGTTGTTTATGTAGGGACAACCAAGGAGGACTATCAACAATACATGGTATGTGGATAGTGGCTGCTCTCGACATATGACAGGGAATGTGAAATTGCTTGAGGATGTGATTAAAATTGATGGTGGTTATGTCGCTTTTGCGGGTAATAAAGGCGGGTACATAACAGGTCAGGGAACGTTAAAGAATGACAAAGTAAAATTTGAAAAGGTGAATTATGTTGAGCAGCTGGAACACAATCTTTTAAGCGTATCACAAGTCTGTGACAAGAAGTTTTCGTTCCATTTCAACGATTATGAATGTTATATTCTGAAACCGGGTTTTGTGATTCCTGATGAATGGATTCTTATGAAGGCTCCAAGGAGAAATGACACGTATGTCCTTGACATGAGTGTCGCCACTACAACGGATTCAATTCCAACATGTTTACTCTCCAAGGCGTCGGAATCTGATTCAATATTGTGGCACAGGAAGCTAGCTCACATAAACTACAGGAAGATGAACTACATTGTTAGGAATGATCTTGTGCTTGGTATTCCGAAAATGAAATTCTCAGTTCCTGATGATTGTATTCCGTGCAAGAAGGGGAAGCAAAGAAAGAAATCTCACAAATCAAAATCGACGAATTCTATCGTAACTCCCTTGGAGTTGCTGCATATGGATTTGTTCGGTCCTATCAGTATTAGGAGCATTGGTGGGAAATCGTATTGTTTGGTCGTAACTGATGATTACTCCAGATTTTCATGGGTTAAGTTTCTTTCCTCTAAAGCTGAAACCACTGAGTTGGTACAATACTTAATCCTGGGTTTGGAGAATTTATTCAATCTGAAAGTCAGAAGAATCAGGAGTGACAATGGCAGCGAATTTAAGAATAGCAAAATGGGCTTATTCTGTCTACAAAAAGGAATTCATCATGAATTCAGTGTGCCATATGTTCCTCAACAAAACGGTGTCGCTGAACGAAAGAATAGGACGTTGGTCGAAACAGCTCGCACGATGCTTGTAGATTCTAAGCTTCCAGTCACCTTTTGGGCTGAAGCTGTGAATACTGCGTGCCATGTTTTGAACAGGGTCTTGACCGTCAAGCGGCATAACAAGACTTGCTATGAATTGCTAAACAATCGAAAGCCGAATCTGGAATACTTACTACCTTTTGGTAATCCGTGTACCCTACTGAAGGTTCGAGATGTCCCGACAAAATTCAGTGCAAAGGCTATTGAAGGGATTTTTCTGGGGTATGTGGCTAATTCGACAACCAAGAGGGTTTATAACAAAGAGACACGCCAAGTTGAAGAATGGTTCCATATTGACTGTTTAAATCGGTCTTTACCACAAATGGCGATTGGTCCGGATTGGGCATTTGATTATGAAAACTTATTCAAGTCTTTTCATTTACCTTCTGAAATTTCTGATGAAGATGCTGCTGTTCTTTATGATTCTTGTCAAGATGCACAGCATAATGGATTTCTACCAAATGCAGTTCCAAATTCATCGATTCCATCTACTTCTGCTTCTGATCCTAATGTTGCTTCTTGTTCCGGTCCACAAGATTCAAAGAGTGAGGAGGATAATGCTATTTTTCAAGATTCTTCTGCTGATCCGCTGTTGAGTGATGATCCATTACCTTCGACACAGGATCAGGGGGAGATTCCAACAAATTTAGACTCGGAAATTCCAATTCCTCAATATTATTCTTATCAATCTGATTCTACTCAAGTTGATGTGTTGCCGGTTCCTGAGGTCGCATCCATCAAGGAACACAGAGATCATCCAGTAACAAATATAAATGGAAATTTACAGGATGGAGTGAAAACCCGTTCTCTTGTTGACAATACTTGTTTGTATACTTGCATTAAAGATTCTGGTGGTCTTGATGATTGCTCACATTCTTGTTTTATTTCACAGGTTGAACCCAAGAATGTAGAGATGGCTTTAAATGACAATAACTGGATAGAAGCTATGCAGGAAGAACTAGCTCAATTTGACAAACTGAAGGTTTGGAATCTGGTTGATTTACCGAAAGGTGTGTATCCGATAGGAACAAAATGGGTGTTTAAATGTAAAAAGGACGATCGAGGTGCCGTGGTACGCAACAAAGCAAGATTAGTTGTCCAGGGCTTCAATCAACAGGAAGGAATTGATTACACCGAAGTTTATGCGCCAGTTGCAAGGCTTGAAGCTATAAGGCTATTTCTAGCTTTTGCTTCCTTTAAAGGTTTTAAGGTGTTTCAATTAGATGTCAAGAGTGTATGTTTATATGGAAAGGTCAAGGAGGAAGTCTATGTGTGTCAGCCGCCGGGGTTTGAAGATCCACTGAATCCGAACATGGTTTTCAAGCTAGATAAGGCCCTCTATGGTCTTCATCAGGCTCCTCGTGCGTGGTATGAGACTTTATCAACACATCTTTTGGCGAATGACTTTGTTCGTGGAAAGATAGACTCGACCTTATTCATAAAGAAATCAGGGGGAGATTACCTACTGGTACAGATTTATGTGGATGATATTATATTTGGCTCGACAAATGAAGGGTTGTGCAAAGAATTTGAGGATGTTATGAAGTCAAAATTTGAAATGTCTGCGATGGGAGAGTTATCGTTTTTCTTAGGTTTACAAGTAAATCAAAAGGAAGATGGTTTCTTTATTCATCAGTCCAAGTATGTCAAAGACATTTTGAGCCGGTTCAAGATGGAGGACTGTACTTCATACGATACTCCAATTCCGGTCAATCATAAGTTAAATTCTGACCCGGAAGGAAAAGATGTGGAATGTCGACTTTATAGAGCTATGATTGGATCCCTCATGTACTTAACCGCTTCAAGGCCGGATATAATGTTCGCCGTGTGTATCTGTTCCAGATTTCAGGCAAAGCCAAAAGAATCTCACTTAATTGCTGTGGAAAGAATCTTTCGGTATTTAAAAGGAAAACAATGTTTAGGGCTATGGTATCCTCATGGTTCTAACTTTGATTTCAATGCTTATACTGATTCTGATTTTGGTGGTTGTTGTCTGGACATGAAATCTACAACAGGTGGTTGCCAGTTCTTAGGTAATCGACTTGTATCCTGGCAATGCAAAAAGCAAACCACAGTCTCGATTTCAACATGCGAAGCAGAATACATCACTGCTGCAAGTTGCTGTTCACAGATCCTGTGGATACAACAACAATTGAGAGATTACGGTTTGAATTTTACAGGAACCCCTATGTTTATTGATAATAATGCTACTATGTCCATAACGAATAATCCTGTTAAACATAGTAAAACTAAGCACATCGAAATTCGATATCATTTTATCCGTGATTGTGCAGAGAAAAGGTTGATTGAGCTGGTCAAGGTACATACTGAAGATAATTTTGCTGATTTGTTTACTAAGGCATTTGATCGTACCAGGTTTGAGTTCCTAATTAAAATGATTGGTATGATCAATCCCGAATAAATTTTTTTTTCAAAATCAGAATTTCATGGAAAAATTTTCTTTTAGGCTCTTTTATTGCTTTATTACTTTTCTGCATTTACATTTTCAGTCAAAAAGTCTAAATTATAAAAAGTCAAAACAAATTGAAAAATATAAAATTTGACATCATTTGAGGTTAGAGAAGAAATGATAGTGCATCAGTGATTAGTTCATTTCACACGACCTTAGTAGACCTTGATATATGAATGATTAAAATAAGTTGATCTGATCTAAATTTCAAAGTCTGCATAAATAAGAAATGATAGTGTTATGAATGTTCTATTCTTGATAATTTGTTTTAAAATTTGTGTATAAAATTTGAAACTTGAATTGTCAATAGGCTAAAAGCGTTTTGAAACTAATAGTAGTGTGAAAATTAAATATAATATGATTACATCTGTGATTTAAACCCATTTTATGTCTGGGTGTGTGTGTTAAAAGATCACTATCAGATAAAGAATATTAGATTTTAATAAGGATTTTCCTATGAGATCAGTTTCGGGTTATATCCTTAGCACTATTCATTCGATTTGCTTCAGTGCCCATGTCCCGAAAAGCATGCAAGTTGAAGTATAATCAAGATATGTACTTGACAACATCTGTCAATCATATACTAGCCCTTGGATCATATTGATACATTATCTTTACTGATTCCATTGAATTCATAATCCAGATAACAGTTGGATCCTCGTACCTGAATCTTATGATTCCACAAATATAAGCCAAAACATTGAATCATTCGATTCTGAATCTCATTGATTCCTATACAATCCAATTTAGATTCTGCTATTCATGTGCTAAGTGATGTCTCCTCATTCTGAATATTCGGAAAATTTTTAGTAAAATCTTATATATGTCTTGAAGATAGTGCAATTATTTTCTATTTGGCATATATGTGGGGTACACGATATTTATCATCTAAATGGTACTAAATCACATGAATTTGGAGAATAAACGCTTATAGTTTCAAATAATATAATATTGACAATTTTAAGAATTCAGGCTTTATATTTCAAATTCGGTATAAATAAAAGAACATTTTATAACCTGATCTTATTTACTTTGAAATTTATCGCGTATCATTTCAAATATTATTCAAATTGAATGAGTTTCAAAATGAAAAAGATGCAATATGCACAAAATTGAGTTGAATGGTCTCTTACTACAGGTTACCCTTTGTTATTAAGAATATGTGTGATGAATTAATTGAATACTGATATGATCTTCTTGCTCATGATGTTCAAACCAAAAATATGTCATTTCAGTTTATTCAGAGAAAAACCAAAAATATGTCATTTCAGTTTATTCAGAGAAAAATCAAAAATATGTGATTCTGTTTGTATAGAGAAAAACCAAAAATATGTGTTTCCGTCTGTATAGATAAAAATTCAAAAAGATTTTATTTTTATTTTCCATGAAAATTCTAAACTTTTATTAAAATTGTTCGGGATTAGATCAAATATGTGTTGCTGACGGAAGTTCAAGATTTGAAAGGTTGAAGTTGGGAAAGTTTGTGTTCAAGGCAAAAAGGTTGAAAAAGTAATTAAGTTCGCCTATGAACAGTGAAGCGAACTTAATATGTTCGCTTAAATTGGTGAAGCGAACTTAATTTTCATTCTCGGGTGAAGCGAACTTAAGGTTGAAGCGAACTTATCTTGTTCGCCGAAGGATTGTTAAGCGAACTTAACAAGTTCGCTTAATCAAGCGAACTTAATCCTGAATAAGTTTTGAATCAGGCGAACTTGACTCTCATCGTCTTCATCAGAAAATCAAGCGAACTTGTTCAAATTTCTCAAAATTTTAAATCTGTGTTGTGGGTGTTAATTTTTGGTTGCCTCTTGATCGGAATCACGTTGCGAATCTAACAAAGGTATTTTCATTGGATTTCATCCGATAAATTGTGTGTATTCGATGGTTTTTCATCTCGGGTTTCGTCGGCCTGTTTCACGATGATTTTGACCTAAGTTTTGACCGAGATATCAAATTGTGTAGAATTTTTGGTCATATTGTGATATTCGATTGTTTGGATAGGTTTATTTCATGTTCTAATATCGGTTTGCAGGATTTTGAAATTTCAGTGTGTGAATTTGAAACGTCTCAGGTTCCAAGCGAACTTGTCAAGCGAACTTAATAAGTTGATAGTTACTCCTCCAAGTTCTAAAGATCCATCTCCAGTTCCATCTCCAATTCCTACAGAGATTCCTACTACTTCGAGTCCTTCTATTCCTCAATCCACAGCTGGTCCATCAAAGCCTTCTGATTCTGATAGGATTACTTTCCTTGAATCTCAAGTGCTTACTTTACAAACACAAGTTAACTCTCTTGTGTCTATTGATTCTCAACGACAGCTGGTGATTCAGACTCAAGCTCAACAGATTGCTGATATGCAAGCGTTAGTGTCCAAACTCGTTCAGCGTCTTGACGCTCAGGGGGAGTTGAGGATACCTGATACCTGTCACACTGAGTCAATACAAAGACGTGATGATGAAGACAATGATCCTGCTGGAAATATTGAGGGTGATCGTCAATACACTGACGTTAATCCTATATCTAGAGTTCAGGGGGAGTCGACATCACAATCTCTTGAAGGAAACAAAGATAAAGATACTTCGGGTAATAATGAAGAAGAATTTCTGTTATTAGAATTCTTTCAAGATTCAGAAGAAGAGGAAGCTGAAAAGATTGAATGTCTTGATGACATTGATGATTTATTCAATGACATGGAAGATGATATGTCAGACACTGAGATAGAAGAAGGAGAAATAGTGGAGATTGAAATAGAGAAAGATAAAGACAGTGTTATATATGAAGGCTGTGACGGTCTTAAGGTGCCGTATAACTTCATCCAAGAGGATGTTGTTCCTGAGTTCTCTTATGACGGAATAACTGACTCTATGGACTCTATTGAAGACGTCACATTGCCTGATGATACAGCTGAGTCAAAGATGGATACTGATGATGAGAATCTTCAATTCAATAAGGGTGATGAAACTGAAACTACTCACACTGAGTCTCCGGAGATTAATGAAGAACCTGTGATGTTCAGAGATACAGGAATGACACGAGAACAGTGGAGAGAAGTAGTAAATAGTTGGATGAAGGTACAACTCAAGTCTCCGGTACAACTTGCTCAGAAAGAGAAATATGTGAATAAAGAGCAGTGTATAGGAAGGATCATTAGTTGGTTTTATGATGGTGAATCAAAATTATTTGTAATCAAACGATCTGATGGCGTTCAATACTTAAAGCCAAGGATCAAATATTTCAATACCTTGCCGAGGTGTGAAATAAATGGTCTAGCTTCAAAACCACTCATAAATAGATTGAAGAATGGTTTGGCTGATGTGATAGCAAACCTGATAAAGAAAGAAGGTAGTTCGGGTAAATATGAACGGTTGAAACCACAGAAGGGAAAGAGAGTGAAGATTACAGATCCTAAGACTGGGAAAGTAACCTGGAGATACAAGTATAGACCAGTACGTGCTATTCACAAGATACCATTAAAGAAGATTCCTCAAGACTTTCTTGGGAATATGAAATGGTGGTATGTTGATGTTAATACTGGTGAAGCAAGGGTTGAAGATAAGGATAATAAGGTAATTGTGTGTTTCTATGACGCAATGAATCTTATTAATTTTTCAAAGAAAGATCAGAGGATGCTGCGAAAGAATGAGATAATGTATACTGATGAATGGATAGAACAAGGTCTACAGTATAAAAGAGTTTTGGAGATATGCAGAAGATACGGTGTGCATGCTGGCAGCAGACTACCTGACAACTGGAAGAGTTCAAGATAAAGACAGAAGACAGAAGATCAAGCTATTGTCAAGGGGGAGTCTGTTAGGACATAGAATTGTAATGACAAAAGCTTGTAATAGTTAGATTTTGTGTCTTTATGTTTTGTTATGAAATTGTAAAGTTGCTAAGTGTTTTTACTAGTAAGCCTAGAGGCGAACTTGTTAAGTTCGCCTGCTCTAACAGAGGCGAACTTAATAAGTTCGCTTAGGCATAACTGAGGCGAACTTGTTAAGTTCGCTTAGACTGTTTCAGGCGAACTTAACTAAGTTCGCTTACAGCAGTTTTGGTTCTATATATATGTGTTACAGAGTCATTAGACAGCAGAGAACAGAGATCGATCTGAGAGAGAAACAATTGTCTGATTGAGTCTGTAACCATTTTTATTTGGAATATAATCGAGAAGTTTATTTACGCTTGTTGTTTGAATTGTCGGTTAGTATACAAACGTTAATACGAAGGATTCCGCACTTCGTATTATAGAAACGTCATATCACGAGTTTGATCAGTAGTTGAGTTACCTGGACCTACAGGAAGTTGCACATGGCAATCACTGATTCTATTTTTTCGAACCAACGGAGTAGTCCCACAGCTCCTTCGGCTCCACTAAAGGTGTGGGGCTTACAGTCCATAAATGTTTTGAAGGTGCAGGCTGGTTGCTGATTTTGCTGGCCTGCAGCGTTCTGTGCTGCTAGAGCCTCAGCCACACTATCGTTGATTAATGCCGCCAGCTCAGCTGCTGTCATGTTGATGGTACCTCGGCCACCAGCACGACCTCCACGTCCTCTTCCCGACATGATTCTTCACATTCACAAATACAAAACAATGAGAAATATATCTCATATTAAACATTATTTATGTACAAGTAAGGAAATACAACATCTAACATTTTAAAATTAAATAAATTGTAAGGCTACAAAATAAATAACTCAAACATTAAACTTCTCATGTTTTTATTGAACGGGAACAACCTTACCCATCTAGGTTTGAAAAGAGAAATAACATAAGCGAAACATGAATGAAAAGGAAAGATAGAATAGAAAGATCATCAAACATCCTCGTCATCGGAAGAAACGTATGATTGTGCATCGTCGATCTCCACCGGTTCCTCCTCGGGTGGCTCCTCCTCTAAGGGCTCCTATTCGTCGTCTGAAAGTGGAATGTCCTCTGGAATTAGGGCTGCTTGTAGTTGGGCTTCTAAGTGGGTCACTCTCTCCCGAAGTCCTTCAGCAGCATGGTCTGCTACTTGAAGTTGGGCTTCCAGATGAGTCACTATCTCCAGAATCCCTCCTACATCATGGTCTGAGGTGTACACCCTCGTCTCCAAATGTGTAACCCGATCCACCAAATGGTTATGGACTTTATCCGTCACTGCTAGATCAGCATTCAAAATCTCAATTCCTACCTTGTTTTCTTCCACTTGTGGCTCTCGCTCTAGAATGCCCGATATCTCATCAGTGGAATCCTTCATCTCCTTTAACTCCTTAGTTATGATAAACACAAAAGCCGCAAAAGCTTGTTCCATGGTGCATGGCAAGCTAGGTAAAGTAGCGGATGAAGAAGTGGAACCAATGTAAGGAGATGGAACATTTCCCATCTCGATCCACCTTTGGATCATCTTCGGATATGCACCCCAATTAAGTGTCGTGTTCCTTGCTCGTGCATTACTATGTTCACCCTATTCCACCGAGTTGTCACTAGAACTAGTTCGACGCCTTTTGGGCTCCGGGGACGATACGGTAGGTGCCTTAGGTGATGGTGGTGGGGTTGACGACATGTTCCTGTAATATAACATATAATTGCCAAACATCCAAATGTTTATGACAAGTAACTAATGTGTAAGGTTATAGTCTAGTACGCAATACTAGTTCTCTATAACCAATAGCTCTGATACCAATCTGTCACACCCTCTAAATTCAACTAACGGAGTTTTACCGTTTGGGAAGTGACAAACCAGGATCTCAGCCATTAGTTACATTGAACGACTCTACATGGGACTCAAATGAAAATATCATATTAATCAGAGTTTTAATACGGAAGCGTAAAGAAAGTAAATGCAAACACATGCGCCCAAAAAGTCCAACCCAAACATAATTCAAAGAAAATCCAAACAATTTAATAAAACATCAATCAAAAGGAAAATCCCATGCATATCCTATGTGTGCACCTGTGCCTTATCTTAGCGACCTGAGAAAACATGCAAGAAAAGATGTCAACACGAGGTTGGTGAGTTCACATGTTTCAGTATATAAATAAACGTTTACCAGATTATTGATCAATCAATATGTATCTATAGGTAGCTAACCTATGTTCATGTTTAACTTAAGCGCTCGCAACCGAAGCTGACTATTTGTTTATTTGCCTCCTGCCAGGTCTGTCAACCCCGACAATGTGAGTAGGCTAACATTTCACCCGTTCGATCTCCAATCGAGTTAGCACGACTAACGCGGGTGGAATTTGTCAAACCCAGTAGTACTACTAAACATTACCTCGCTAAGATCCATATTAACGGTTAGAACGTCTTAAGGCATTCTAAGGATTTAAGAGTAGACGAACGTGTCTACGATCGAAGCATTACGTGTCGTACGTTAATAACGAATAATAATTAAACAAATACATAAATTCGTAAGTTCGAGTCGTTTACAAAAAAATAGGAAAATAAATATAATTTAATATATTATTTTTAGGTTCGCAGTATTATCTAAATAATCATTTGTGTGGAAAAATAATAAATATATTATTTTTAATCTAGAATATAAAAGTAAGTAAATAATATAACAATTTATATTATTTATAGTTTTAAAATGTCACACGAGGTAATTAAACGAGCCGAAATAATGTAACTTATATATTATTTTATAATATTAATCACGGATTGAAAATACTATAAATATATTATTTTATACGAGGTTATGGCTTGAAAATAATATAAATATACTATTTTTAAAAGTGGAAAAAATAATGAAAATAGGTTATAAATCCAAACCCGAGCCTACGGGTAGTTTCTCGGGCTAAAACACATTAATATAATATTATAATAATATAGGGTTTGATTTTTTATAATTAAATATAATCAAAAATGCCTCAAAAAAAATGTGGGAGCCCGGACTCGAACTCGGGTCTCTCCCTCATACGCACACCGCTTTAACCAGTCCCGCCCGCTAGGGTATCGCATACAAAAACCGGTTCAAAACGTTTTTAACATGCAAGTCAAACGAGCTTCCCTCCTATACGCATTCCATTTCGAATCCCGTCCCAAATCCCATGAATCTGATCGCGATTTGTCAATTTATCAAAGGGGTTTTGTTAATCGGGTGGTGGCGAGTCTGTGGGTTCATTTAATTTGAAAATAATCGGGTTTATGATCGTTTTAAAGCGGATTCAGCGACAAAACCCTAGGTATGAACAAGGAATCGATTTGATCGATTATGATAATGAGAGGTGTTGGATTCATAGGGCTTTCACTAAGTAGTTGATTACGAAATAAACCCTGTAATTTAATTTGATTGAAATGGTGATTTGTTTGGGGTTCGATCAACCCGAAAACGGAAGAACCCTAGGTTAGATATCTTGAACGATTTGATGTTAATTGATAAAATTAAGATAGTGCTTTTACAGAGAATCAATTTGCGAATCTAGCCATATAGTTCAATTTCTTTTTGATTAACTCTAGCATCGAAACCCCCAAGTTCGAAGATGAACAAACCCTAGGTTACGAAATGTGATCAATTCGATGATAATCGATAAAATAAACATAGGGATTTCGATGAGTGGCAGATTACGAAACTGTTCATGTGAATTAATTGAATTATGATCGAGTCTAGGATGATAATCGATTAAACCCCAAATGTGATGAACCCTAGAATTGGTTCATCACTGACTAGATGATATAAACCCCAATTGGGTTAGGGTTTACGATCTACATGCTGAAACGAAGCTAAGGATGCAAAAATTTACCAGATTACGATCCGAATTGATGGTTCCAAACTTGAATGACGGCCGACTGCGGCAGTGTTGGTCTCCGGAAACCACAACTTCGATTCCGATGGAATTGACGAGTGTAACAGCTTCTGAGATACTCGACTACGGTGCGAAGGTGCGTGATTTGTGTGAGGAATACAAGAATTTGGCGAATTCTATGATTATTGATGAAGGGGTCGACGGTTTCAACTTGAATTCCCATAATTGAGATTAATTCGCGATTTATGGAGATGTTAATGCTCAATGATAGTTGATTAATGACGTGAATGTGCAAAACGGTTACGAAATCAAACAGAAATCGATTAAGAGATTTGGATTTTGAATAAATGTTACGATTTTGACTTTTTGAAGTCAACAAGAACAAAAACCCACTAGATTTTGACTTTCAGGAGTCAACAGATTGAATTTCTGTTAAATGCACAATCAACCCCTGCGGTTTAAGATTAATTCTTGACAGAAATAGTCCCTGGATTTTGAGTTAGGTTAATTAAGTTAACATTTAACTGAATTTATCTAACGAAGTTAGTCTAAAAAGTCTGAATTGTCACCCAAATCCTCGGGAAATACTTCCAGAAAATCACAAACAATGGGAATATCATCAATTTTCTTCTCTTCTGATGGTTGTTCAGCAACGAGTGCCAGAATAGCAGTATGACATTTACGCAGGCACTTCTGCGCTTTCAGGAATGATATGATGCGTACGACTGCACCATTCTTTTCTCCTTGAACGGAAAGGATTTCTCCACAAGGGAGAGGAATGCGAACGATTTTCTCCCGACAGACAATTTCAGCTTGGTTTTTAGATAACCAATCCATACCAACAATTACATCAAAACTACCAAGTGTGACCGGCATAAAGTCGATATCAAGTTTATGACCAGCTAGTTCAAGCTTACAACCCTTAAGTATGTGGGTTGCTTCAATTATTTGGCCATCAGCTATTTCTATTATATACTTAGCCTCTAACAGAGTTGGAGTTCCTTTCATCATATCACTAAGCTTTTAAGATATAAAACTCCTATCGGCACCGGTATCAAATAGGACAGAAGTAAAGTAATTGTTTAAGAGAAACTTACCGGTGACCACATTATGATCATATCGAGCTTCTCAAGATCCTAGTACGAAGGCTCTTCCTTTCGCACCATTCCCTCCATTATTGGCATTATTGCCACCATTGATGTTGCCTTGATTGTTGTTGTTACCATTGTTTCCCTGATTAGTGCCGTTACCGTTACCATTCCCATTACCATTTCCATTACCACCCCTCTTCGACTGAGAACAATCCCTCTGAATATGTCCCTCCTTACCGCACTAAAAACATCCTCTTGTGAACCCTTGCGGTCGGAATGATTTCTTGTTCTGAAGATCAACGCTACAATATTATGCAGTGTGGCCCATCTTGCCACACCGTTGGCAATGGTTACAAGCACCTGCATGGTGGTAATTGCACTTGTTGCACTTGGGGGCTCTTCCCGCATTACCACCTTGATTTGACCTGAAGAGGTCGTCTGATTAAAGTTCTTAGCAGGCTCAAACTTTTGCTGCTGCTTCTAGGGTTGATTGAACTGGGATCCCTTGGAGTTGGAGTGAGAGTTGGAGTTTTGATCAAACTTGCGTTTATGATTATCAGTAGCTTTAGAAATTGAACCCATCGGGGGTAGAGTCCCTTGAGTTACCGCCAAGTCAGTTAGCTTGTGGGCAAGTCTGATAGTCTGCTGGATGGTAGTAGGGTTGGATGAAGTAACCATACTCTGAATCTGAGGCACTAAACCTCTAATATACAACTCAATTCTCTTGTAATCAGGAGTCACCATATGTGGACACATGGTAGCAAGATCATGGGAATGAGTGATATAATGCTCAATTTCTGAACCTTCCATCTTCAGGTTCCAGAATTCTCCTTCCATCTTTTGAATTTCATCCCGAGGACAGTACTCCTCCTTCATCATTGTCTTAAACTCCTTCCACGGCAGTGCATTGGCCATAGTCAAACCCAACATCTGAACCTGTGCGTTCCACCAAGTGAGAGTCGGGCCCTCCAAAGTTCCAGAAGCAAATTTGATCTGATTGGCCAATGGGCAGTTGCACATTGCAAATACCGATTATACTTTTTTGAACCACCGGAGTAGTCCGACAGCTCCTTCGGCTCCACTAAAGGTGTGGGGCTTGCAGTCCATAAATGTTTTGAATGTGCATGCTGGTTGCCGATTCTAGTGGCCTGGATTTAGAACATAATATAGGTTCGAGGTTATAAAGCTTAGGAAAGACGCTTTGAGAGATGAATTAACCTCACTAGTCAATGGTTATAGCATTTACCTGCAGCATTATGTGCTGCTAGAGCCTCAGCCACACTATCGTTGATTAGTGCCGCCAGCTCCGCTGCTGTCATGTTGATGGTACCTCGGCCACCAGCCCGACCTCCACGTCCTCTTCCCGACATGATTCTTCACATTCACAAATACAAAAACAATGAGAACTATATCGCATATTTAACATTATTTATGTACAGGTAAGGAAATACAACATCTAACATTTTGAAAATTAAATAAATTGTAAAGCTACAAAATAAATAACTCAAAACATTAAACTTCTCATGCTTTTATTGAATGGGAACAACCTTACCCATCTAGGTTTGAAAAGAGACATAAACGAAGCAAGAATAAAAAGGAAAAATAGAATAGAAGGATAATCAAACATCCTCATCATGTGTAGAAACGTATGATTGTGCATCGTCGATCTCCACTGGTTCCTCCTCGGGTGGCTCCTCCTCTAAGGGCTCATCCTCGAAGGGCTCCTCCTCGTCGTCCGAAAGTGGAATGTCCTCTGGAAATAAGGCTGCTTGTAGTTGGCTTCAAAGTGGGTCACTCTCTCCCGAAGTCCTTCAGCATCATGGTCTGCTACTTGTAGCTGGGCTTCCAGACGAGTCACTCTCTCTGGAACCCCTCCTACATCATGGTCCGAGGTGTCCACCCTCGTCTCCAAATGTGTAACCCGATCCACCAAATGGTTATGGACCTGATCCGTCACTGCTAGCTCAGTGGTCAAAAGCTCTAACCCTACCTTATTCTCCTCTATTTGTGACTCTCGTTGCAGAATGTCGGGTATCTCATCAGTGGCTTCCTTCATCGCTTTTAACTCCTTAGTTATGATAAACACAAAAACTGCAAAAGCTTGTTCCATGGTGCATGGCAAGCTTGGAAAAGTAGAGGATGAGGAAGCTGAACAAAAATAGGGTGATGGAACATTTCCAATCTCGATCCACCTTTGGATCATCTTCGGATATGCACTCCAATTAAGTGTTGTGTTCCTTCCTTGTGCATTACTTGGTTCACCCTGTTCTACCGAGTTGTCACTAGAACTAGTACGGCGCCTTTTGGGCTCCGGGGATGATAAGGTAGATGCCTTAGGTGATGGTGGTGGGGTTGCCGACATGATCCTGTAACGTAATACATAAGTGCCAATACATAACGCTTATGATATGTAACTAATTGTGAGGTTATAGTCTAATATGCAATCCTAGTTCTCTATAACCTGGCTCTGATACCAATCTGTCACACCCCCAATTTCAACTAAGGGAGTTTTACGGTTTGGGAAGTGACAAATCAGGATCTCAGTCATTAGTTACATTGAACGACACTATATGGGACTAAAATGAAAATATATCATAAATGATCAAAGTAAGTGCGGAAGTGTAACGAAAGTAAATGCGCAAAACAAACGCGCCCAAGAAAAGTCCCAAAGTGTTTAGTCCAAACAAAGTCCAAAACAAAGTACAAAGTAAATCAATAATTTATATTTTAATCATAAGACTCCATGCATGCCGTATGCGTGCACCTGTGCCTTATCTTAAGCCACATGAGAAAACATGTAAGAAAACATATAAACACGAGGTTGGTGAGTTCACAGGTTTCAGTTTGTAACAAAGTTCAATAGGTTAATGTACATTCAATATATAAATCAATAGGTAGCTAACCCATAAGCATGTAAACTAATGCGCTCACAGCCGACAGCTGACTGCTTATGTTTTTTTGTCTCCCACTAGGCCTATCAACAATGGTGCATGTTTTGGTCAAGACTGCACCCGTTCGACATCCAATCGGGTTAGCGCGACTAATAATGTATTGTATCACGTAGTGTAAATACTTATGATAGCATGTAAAAATATTTACACAAGAACTAAAATGTAACATGTAGTAGCATGGCATTGTATGGGTGTCCTAAAGTTATATTCTAGGTCAAGGGTGTCTAATTGTCACACCCCAACCGACGGCGAAAACGTCGGGGTGGGACATGTAGACTGTTCATAAGCTCATGGTTTACTAATAGTTGTAATAATTACACAAATGATTTCATTTCATAGCTCAAATAGACAATTACAACATTTACAAAAGTCATAAATACATGTATGTCTTTATTAAGTTTAAAACAAGGTCCTCAATCCTAAGTGAAGCAACTTGAAATCTTAAGTCAAACATTCGTACCTGAAACATGATAAAATGAGAGGGTCAACTATAAATAGTTGGTGAGCATACATAGGTTTTGACACCACAAGTAAAGTTCAAATGTTTTGTGTACAATTCATATTATACATGGTTTATAAAGCATTTATGGAGAATCTAAGTTAAGCTAGTTGCACAAATGAAACCTTGTAACTGAAGGGCATAACAACACATGTTATCCTAATGTAAATGTAGGGCATAACAACACATGTTATCCTGATGTAAATGTAGGGCATAACAACACATGTTATCCTGATGTAAATGTAGGGCATAACAACACATGTTATCATAATGTAAGTGTATGGCATAACAACAAATGTTATCCTGATGTAAAGAGGTAATGATTGCACGAGTGTATTATGTATATGTAGCCTTAACAAATAGCATTCAAGCATAAAGCACAAATAAATACATATGATCATATTATAGAATTGTACGTGTGTAATTTCAAATAGTATTTGTTGTGTAATCATGTTTCACCCCAAAAATGTACAAAAGGAAAAAGGGGCTATGTAAACTCACCTTGATATTGTGACTTAAACTTGAACTAGTTCATGAGGACAAGTGAACCGGAACAATGATGTCCTAAATAAAAATTAGGCATATTTAATATATTGAAATGATCAAAAGAAATAGAAGCAGAATGATTTGGAACTTTAGGATTTGGAACGAACGGGCGAACGAAGATATTAGAATTTCGGGTCTTTAACGATGCCAAGTTAGATAAGGTGGTAATGTGTAAATCAATTACATGAAAATCATATTTTATAAATTTTTATTTATAAAAGAGATTTTACGTGATGACGATAGATATTAATAGCAATTTAATGAAATCTAATCCTATTGAGGTAATTAGGTTAAAATAGTCATCATAATGGAATATTAAAATATAAATAATATTTATTAAACATGACCATTTTATAACTTTAAAAGTCATATATATAAAAAAATGGGGTATAATTACAATAACGTTGAAATGTTTTTTGAAATATATAGTGTGGTAACTAAATGAAGTATACCTAATAATAATGTTCGTATCATGTATTATACCCTTGTAGTAATCAAAAGGTTTTCTTTTTTAGAATGAAATCAATTATATATATATATATATATATAATGTATAGATGTTAAAAATTTATTTGTATAGGTGTGTTTTAATAAAAATATGTATTTTACTCCTAATCTTTATAAGAGTGTAGGTACGTGAATATATTTATACATATATGTGTGAGTGTGTATGGGGGTAATGCAAGCAACATTAATTAAATAAAAAAATGGACAAAACGGGCAGAAGAGGGTCTAGAGCCCATGACCAGTTCTGAGGATGAGAAAGGCTTGAACCATTGATCTGGGCATGTGCCTTGTAAAGGGATGGGATTGCTTAAGTTTTAACATAAGGTCTCCATGAGTCTTCTTCCCCAAAACACCCAAGAACTCAAACCCTAACTCCCAAATCTGCATTCAATCGTCAACAGATCAAGGGGCTTTTGAAATAGAGGATTAGAATCGATTAAAGGAGTGAGATTATTACCAGAAATTGATCCACGAATCGTCGAAAAAGGTGGCTCATGTTTCTCCCTGCCGACGCGACCCGAGAGAGAAAACAGAGGGCAATGAGGATGCTTTCGCGTTGTAAAAGGTTATGGGATCTTGTAAGAAGAATAGAAACGCGTTAATGGCTTCAAATAACCGAGGTTTGGGCGTGATTTCAGGGATTGCGTCGAGAATTGCAAGTTTTTCACCCATTCGTAACTTACCAAAAATGGTTTCAAATCCCATTGAATTCGGTTTCAAAATCCTTCGAATTGGAACTTGAGACATGTTTAAGAAACTGTTACGACTGATTAGGATCCAAAAGGAAAGGCTTTGATCGTGGAATAAGGGGGAATTGGAAGAGAATTTCATTCTTTGACTTTTACAATTCAAACCTTCATCTTTTTCCAGGGTTCAAATTAATGTGTTCAAATGGAGTTCAAACACTTATGAGGGAGTTCAAATGAAAATGGTGGGTTCAAGACTCATTTTAAATGAAAATTTAGTTTTTTTAGTAATGGTTTTAATAAATTTATAAGAAACTAAACATTATTCATTTTATTCTAATAATTTTATATAAAAAAAAACTCTATGTTTATAAAACTAAAAGTTGTATACTTGATTTGTTTAATATAACCAACTAATTATACATAAGCATTTATTTTTAAAAGGAATTATGCATACAAGATTAAAGCTCAAAATTTTTATATTTGGTTTATTTATTTAAACAAAGTATATATATATATATATATATATAAATATACATACATATGATATATATATATATATGTATAACAAAAATTTAAAATGCATACGAGATTAAACTTATTGAAATAATAATTGATTTGACACATTGTAATGTCCAAGTACGGAATTAAAATAGAATGTCATTATTGTACATAATAAAATGAATGACGAAATATTATGGTCTGAAAATCATGGATGTTACAGTATCCCCATGTTGAGGGAATTTCGTCCCGAAATTCAACTGATGGAGGCTGCTGAATTAGGAAAGAGATGAGGGTTTGGATTTTAAACGAGTCTTGATTGTTGGTTTGAGGAGTACAATTGATAAAAAGATTTAGGTTTGTTTTCTCAAGATCAGGCATGAATGATGATAGTGGATTTAGTTTTGAAATGAACTCAAGGAGAAAGTCTGTTGAATAATAATTTGGATTCTAAAGATGAAATGTATTACTTGGAATGGAATTGATGGGAACTAGATGATCAGGGTTCGTTTAAGATGTAATCTAAAATGTTCAGGAATTATCAGTGGATAAGAGATTTCACAAACATTGGCCCCGTTAAACAACATAAAACTTTACGTGGCAAGAATAACGCTACTTCTGATTTTATGACAGGAACACTTATATATAGGATGTACCAGCGGCGTATCCACCATGTCCTTATCACATCACATTAGTTTTGTTATTATATACCACGATAGGTTTCATGTCATAACACACGACAAATTTCACTATGTCTTCTATGCGCTGATTTTTATAATTAAGTGTGCACCCGTAATTATCCAAATCGTCGCATGGTCCGTATAGTTCATCCCATTGTGTGTGCGGGTCAAGGGGGTAACACAAAATCACTTAATTCTTAACTTTTGTTTCCACGTATGTGTTGCTAACAAATAACTATGTTCATAGATAGTAAAGTCAATCAGGTACTAAGGAGTAATAAAGTGGCATAATTTAGGGTTCCATAGCTTCCTCGTGTTTGAACAAGAATACATCAAACCCGAGTAGCTTTCATGGATAAGGTGAATAATCATGCCTTGTGTATGATGTACATAATCAATTACAACAATGTAACCAATCTGGTTCCGTGCATAATGTAAGCACTCAAGTTTCCATGTATGATCTAGTGTTATGTACATTGTAAGCAAATAGGTTTCATGTATACTGTGAATAGTTTAGTACCATGTATATAGTAAACAAATGAGTTTCATGTATAAGGTGAGCAATTTAGTGATTATGTATTTTGTAGCCAAACAAGATTCATGTATAATGTAAACACTGTACTATCATGTATATTGCATAGGGTGAACAATTTAGTATCATATATTTTGTATACAAATGAGTTTCAGGTATGATGTGTGTGATGTAATATCATATATCTTGTATAGTGTGAACATGTATTTTGTAAACAAACAAGCTTCATGTATTAAGTGATCAATCCAGTATAGTGTATATTGCAAACAAACAAGTTTCATGCATTATGTGATCAGTGTAACGTTATATATATTGCAACCAACTAAGTTTCATGTATTATGTGATCGTGTATAATGTGTTCAATCATGTATTAAAAAAACAAGTTTCATGTATCATGTGATTAACCTAGTATCATGCATATGGTAGACAACTAAGTTTCATGTATCATGTGAATGTTCATATGTAAGTTATTAGGTCTCATGAGTGATGTATACTATTGAATTTTTGCAGGTATTCGAGTGTTGCAGACAAGCGTGTTATTTTGGCGTTCATGTATAACGTGGGTAGTTGGATTTTAACTTTTAAATCTTGTTGAGGTTTATATGGATGGCTAATGCCTACGCGAACTGATTCATCTCATTGCAGTGCCTAGTACAATCATACATTTCTGAAGGTGTAGGGTAACGAGTAGGTTGTGTAGATATTCATAGCAGTGTGCTTGCAAATAATTGATTTGTGCTATTTGTTTGTAAATAAACAAGTAGTTGCAATTTATTCTTGTTTGTAAATTAATAAAATGATGAAAAATAGTTGGATATTTAACTATATGGATAATTAAATGAAAACCTTTTTATTAAATTTTAAGTTATTATAAAGAGAATATTTTAAGAGAAAATAATGGCTAAATTATTTAATAATTAAGCCAAGATTTAATAATAATTAATTTAACGAGAAAAAGTCATAATTAATTATCAATTAAAGGTAATGCTTTTATAAAACAAGTTGTATTAAGTTTCCTTACACGGTGAAAATGTTTATAGAAAATTTCTATTTCGGATACTATCTAAAGGTTTGATAAACGTTTTGTTTGAACACAATAACTATGTTGTTTAATTCAGAAAATAAAATGATTAGTTACAAAGAAGGCTTAGGTACGTGTACTAAATTGTAAAACAATGGTGTTTAGATTGTACTCATTTGATAATATAATCAAATGGTGCTTTGACAAATCAAAGTGATTCAAATTCTTATACGTTCAAGAAGACATGCTTTAGCCTATAGGTGAACACTCACTTCAGGAATTCCCAGGAAAGCATACGGATCCTTCGGTTGATTTGGATTTATATGAAATGCTTTCCTAGACAGAAGACCCAAAGTACAGGCACTCACCCTTCCGGATTGCACATGTTCTTTACTGATTTTCAGAACTCAAAACTTTGACGTGATTTTAAAATCTTAATAGGATTTAGGCCTAAGAGTTTATCCTTTTGTTCATAGATGATGATGGTGACATAAATCTCAATGTGTAAGGGTGAAGGTGTATAAAGACTTAGATATAAATAAGTGTGTGGTAAGACTAAGGATAGCATTTAATGGCCTTAATTAAGTAGCATGAGATCAAGCAATGGTAAAGAATGTATTAGGTAGTAGTGTTTTTAAGCATGTGAGTTATCAAGTAGTGTAGCATATAAACTATCGTGTATTGTATCATGTGATGTAACACTTAGAATAACATGTAAAAAAAATCACACATAGTAGTGAACATATAGCACGTAGCAATGTGGCAAAAATCATATAATCATAGAGCATGGCATTTGATGGATGTCCTAAGGTTATAGTCTAGGTCAAAAGTGTCTAATAACCTAATTCCCTATAACCAAGGCTCTGATACCAATCTGTCACACCCCAACCGACGGCGGAAACGTCGGGGTGGGACATGTAGACTGTTCATAAGCTCATGGTTTACTAATAGTTGTAATAATTACACAAATGATTTCATTTCATAGCTCAAATAGACAATTACAACATTTACAAAAGTCATAAATACATGTATGTCTTTATTAAGTTTAAAACAAGGTCCTCAATCCTAAGTGAAGCAACTTGAAATCTTAACTCAAACATTCGTACCTGAAACATGATAAAATGAGAGGGTCAACTATAAATAGTTGGTGAGCATACATAGGTTTTGACACCACAAGTAAAGTTCAAATGTTTTGTGTACAATTCATATGATACATGGTTTATAAAGCATTTATGAAGAATCTAAGTTAAGCTAGTTGCACAAATGAAACCTTGTAACTGAAGGGCATAACAACACATGTTATCCTAATGTAAATGTAGGGCATAACAACACATGTTATCCTGATGTAAATGTAGGGCATAACAACACATGTTATCCTGATGTAAATGTAGGGCATAACAACACATGTTATCATAATGTAAGTGTATGGCATAACAACAAATGTTATCCTGATGTAAAGAGGTAATGATTGCACGAGTGTATTATGTATATGTAGCCTTAACAAATAGCATTCAAGCATAAAGCACAAATAAACACATATGATCATATTATAGAATTGTACGTGTGTAATTTCAAATAGTATTTGTTGTGTAATCATGTTTCACCCCAAAAATGTACAAAAGGAAAAAGGGGCTATGTAAACTCACCTTGATATTGTGACTTAAACTTGAACTAGTTCGTGAGGACAAGTGAACCGGAACAATGATGTCCTAAATAAAAATTAGGCATATTTAATATATTGAAATGATCAAAAGAAATAGAAGCGGAATGATTTGGAACTTTAGGATTTGAAACGAACGGGCGAACGAAGATATTAGAATTTTGGGTCTTTAACGATGCCAAGTTAGATAAGGTGGTAATGTGTAAATCAATTACATGAAAATCATATTTTATAAATTTTTATTTATAAAAGAGATTTTACGTGATGACGATAGATATTAACAGCAATTTAATGAAATCTAATCCTATTGAGGTAATTAGGTTAAAATAGTCATCATAATGAAATATTAAAATATAAATAATATTTATTAAACATGACCATTTTATAACTTTAAAAGTCATATATATATAAAAAAAATGGGGTATAATTACAATAACGTTGAAATGTTTTTTGAAATATATAGTGTGGTAACTAAATGATGTATACCTAATAATAATGTTCGTATCATGTATTATACCCTTGTAGTAATCAAAAGGTTTTCTTTTTTAGAATGAAATCAATTATATATATATATATATAATGTATAGATGTTAAAAATTTATTTGTATAGGTGTGTTTTAATTAAAATATGTATTTTACTCCTAATCTTTATAAGAGTGTAGGTACGTGAATATATTTATACATATATGTGTGAGTGTGTATGGGGGTAATGCAAGCAACATTAATTAAATAAAAAAAGGACAAAACGGGCAGAAGAGGGTCTAGAACCCGTGACCTGTTCTGAGGATGAGAAAGGCTTGAACCGATTGATCTGGGCATGTGCCTTGTAAAGGGATGGGATTGCTTAAGTTTTAACATAAGGTCTCCATGAGTCTTCTTCCCCAAAACACCCAAGAACTCAAACCCTAACTCCCAAATCTGCATTCAATCGTCAACAGATCAAGGGGCTTTTGAAATAGAGGATTAGAATCAATTAAAGGAGTGAGATTATTACCAGAAATTGATCCACGAATCGTCGAAAAAGGTGGCTCGTGTTTCTCCCTGCCGACGCGACCCGAGAGAGAAAACATAGGGCAATGAGGATGCTTTCGCGTTGTAAAAGGTTATGGGATCTTGTAAGAAGAATAGAAACGCGTTAATGGCTTCAAATAACCGAGGTTTGAGCGTGATTTCAGGGATTGCGTCGAGAATTGAAAGTTTTTCACCCATTCGTAACTTACCAAAAATGGTTTACAATCCCATTGAATTCGGTTTCAAAATCCTTCGAATTGGAACTTGAGACATGTTTAATAAACTGTTACGACTGATTAGGATCCAAAAGGAAAGGCTTTGATCGTGGAATAAGGGGGAATTGGACGAGAATTTCATTCTTTGACTTTTACAATTCAAACCTTCATCTTTTTCCAGGGTTCAAATTAATGTGTTCAAATGGAGTTCAAACACTTATGAGGGAGTTCAAATGAAAATGGTGGGTTCAAGACTCATTTTAAATGAAAATTTAGTTTTTTTAGTAATGGTTTTAATAAATTTATAAGAAACTAAACATTATTCATTTTATTCTAATAATTTTATATAAAAAAAAAACTATATGTTTATAAAACTAAAAGTTGTATACTTGATTTGTTTAATATAACCAACTAATTACACATAAGCATTTATTTTTAAAAGGAATTATGCATACAAGATTAAAGCTCAAAATTTTTATATTTGGTTTATTTATTTAAACAAAGTATATATATATATATAAATATACATACATATGATATATATATATATATATGTATAACAAAAATTTAAAATGCACACGAGATTAAACTTATTGAAATAATAATTGATTTGACACATTGTAATGTCCAAGTACGGAATTAGAATAGAATGTCATTATTGTACATAATAAAATGAATGACGAAATATTATGGTCTGAAAATCATGGATGTTACACTAATAACCTAGTTCCCTATAACCAAGGCTCTGATACCAATCTGTCACACCCCAACTGACGGCGGAAACATCGGGGCGGGACCTGTAGACTGTTCATGAGCTCAAGGTTGACTAAATTGTAATATATTAAATCCATTTCCATTCAAACAAACATGAATCATTTCCAAAGTACATAAATGAAATACAATTTTTTTGAATTAAAATTAACTAAGTCCAAAGCCTATGTGTAGCATGTCTTTATCAAACTCATATGATAGCACCTGAAACATGAATAAAATAAGGTCAACTAAAAGGTTGGTGAGCATACATAGGTTTGTATATAGGTAGCATATAGTTTGTAAATAAACAAATCCTTACATATCATGATAAAATAAGGCATTTATGGGGAGCCGCTATTGTGTAACCAAGTACAATCAAACCTTTGTAACTAGCATGCAAAATTGTGTTGTCGGTAACAATCACCCTACCTGGGTGGGTTTGTCAGACTCAATAGATCTATCATTGTTTACCGTCGACTTGAATAGTTAATGATTGCAAATAATCGCATACAAAAGTTAGCACACATAGCACTCGGGCATAAAGCTCAAATTGCACACATGAATGTAAATAGGATTTGTATTTGTGTTGTTTGTGTAAATGTAAACATGTAATTTGATAGAGTTCATGTTTCACCCCAAAAGTGTAAAAGAGTAAAAGGGACTATGAAATACTCACATGATTTGAAGGAGTAGCTAACACAAGAGGCTAGATAGTAATACAAGGTCCTTGTAATGCACAATGTTAACCTAGAGTGTAATATGTATCGAAATCAATAGTATGCACAATAGTCTATGTCTAAGTCTAAGGTTAAATTGGATGTGTGTATAAGGAATTTGAAGTTGTAGGTGTTAGTGGTTTGTACTTAAATGGTGTTATATAAAATTAAGGTTTGAGTTTGAAATAACTAAATAGTAAACAAAATTATTATTTATTTACTTAGTTATAAAAATAATGTAGGTATTAGAGGTAATTAGGTATAACCTAAATAAATGATTTTTTTTGTTGAAATGTAAATTAAATAAATAATTGTCACCTTATTTATTTATTTATAAAATATGTAACTTAGTCATTTAGTTATAAAAATGTATTAAATGTTTTATATTAAATATAAATTTCTTTACTTTAATTTCATAAAGATGTTTAAATCAATTGTGTAAATAATAATTAAGTGTAGGGTTTAACAATAAATATAGATTAAATTTTATAAGTTTTAATAATAAATTTCTATTTATGTTAGAATAGAAATTTGATTCTTTTAAATAACATTAACATAAATCTTTATAAAATCAATTCTTTTTATTTAAAAATTTAATTTGAAATACTTTTTGTTTTTTAAAATATGGAAATAATTATTCTGTCAAGACTTTTCTCACACACACGACCGTGCCTGGGACAGGGCACGATCGTGCTAGAACCACGGGCGCGACCGTGCTAGTCAGGGACACGACCGTGTTGACCAATACAGAGGGTATAGCTAAGCTGTACACTAGGCACGACCGTGTCTGGCCAGGCACGACCGTGTCTAGGGTTTTGAGGCACGACCAAGTATAGTCAAGGGCATGACCGGGTCTGTGTATGTGAGGCACGACCGCGCTGGTATTGGCGCGACCGTGTCGCATGAAGCACGACCGCGCTAGAAGAATAGCGCAACCGTGTTTGTTCCAAAACAGGAACGAATTGGTCGATACTTATGATTATAGTGTTAGGAATCATAGGGCTTTCACCCATCAGGTTATTACTAGTCTTTTTGTATAGTTTAATTGTATTTAAAACACGTACAAGGTATGATTCGTTTAAACCATTTAAGAACGAACCCTAGATTCGGGTTCGTGTGAATTTCGCTATTGTAAGCCTAAACTAGTTTGGGGCTTTTGATCTATAGACTAAATCGAATGTGTGAAAGGTTTCAATTACCCGGAAGGAGGATGAATCGATGGTGTACGGGTAGATTGAGTTCCAACGATGACGGGTTTGGTTTCCGGCGCCTTCTTCTGCAATTCCGACTGACTTAGTGTTTCCGAGAGTTTCAGAGAGGATCGAGTGGTGTGGTTTGTTTTTTGCTTGAGAGAGTTTGGGTTGTAATGGATGAATTCGTGGTTGTAATGAGGATAATCGACGGTTATGAGGGGGATCGACGAAATCGGGTTAATACGTCGTAAAGATAATGATTAAAACCTTAATTGGGTTTGTTAAAGTGTGAAACGGTTACGAATTCGAATGGTCCTGCGATTAAGAGCTGCATTTACATTTCAACTGATGAGAGGGGCGACCGTGCCTATATGAGGCGCGACCGTGCCAAGACGAGGCGCGACCGTGCCAAAACGTGGCGCGACCATGCCTACTAGGGTTTCTGGTTATTTACAAAATCAGCCCTTGCAACTTTAGCTTTGACAGAATTAGCTTGGTTAGGATTTAACCGAACACCTAACGGGATTGGTAACTGGATTAACTCTAAGAGGTGTTACCACATGATTATGAGTTCTAAATCTTTGAATTGAATACGATCGGCTAACGATTAATGAGGTGTAGGTTTGAACAAGTATATGATTCAATGTCGTGTTGTTATTTTATTTGTTAAAATAAATTAAAATAGGGTCGGAAAATCAGGGATGTTACAGTCTCCCCATGTTAAGGGAATTTCGTCTCGAAATTTAACTAATGCAGGCTACTAAAAATCAAGAAAAAGGTGGAAGTTTTTGGGTTCTCGGTGAGTTTTGATTGTTGGATTTTGGGGAGTGTAACCATTGACATGGCTTAGGCCTGATACTCAAAGTTGAATATGAAGGGTGATAATGAATTTTGTTTTGAAATGAATATAAGGAGGAGATTGTCGATTAAAAATTTCGAATTCTAAATGTGAGATGTATTATTTGGAATGAATTTGATGGGACCTTGATCGTTAGGGTTTGTGCATGATGTAGTCTAATATGTTTAAAAATGTCAGTGGGTAAAAGATTTCATAAACATTGGTCTAGGTCAAAACTTCACGTGACACGAACAACGCTACTTCTGATAATATGATAGGACACTTATATATAGAAAGTACCATCGGCGTATCCACCATGTCCTTGTCATATCACATCAGTTTCGTTGTTACATATCATGATAAGTTTTAGGTCACAACACACGACAAAATTTCACTATGTTTTCCATGCGCTGATTTTTATAATTCCGTGTGCACCCGTAATTATTCAAATCATCGCATGGTCCGTATAGGTCATTCCGTTGTGTGCGGGTCAAGGGGGGCACAATTTCACTCCGTCCATGTCCATTGTTTTCACATAAAAGTCGCTAATTGGTAACTATGCCCATAAGCAGGTAAGTTCACAACTAAAGAGTATTAAAGTAGATTAACTTAAAGTTTCTTAGTTTGCTCGTGTTTGAACAAGAATACGTCAAACCCCGAGTCGTTTCATGTATTATGGTCTTCAACTTTGGTGAACAAAGTGCATGACCATGTCTTGTGTATAATGTAATCAATCAATTGTAATAATTGTAAGCAATTTCGTTTCATGTATAAAGTAAACACACAAGTTTCTTGTGTAGCATGAACAGCTAGCATTATGTATTTTGTAAATCAATGAGCTCTCACGTGTAATGTAAACAACATAGTATCACATGTATTATAGGAAATGAATTTCATGTATGGCGTTGACAACTTAGCATCATGTATTTTGTAAATAAATATAATGTGTACAGATTAGTATTATGTACTTTGTAACTAAATGAGTTTCATGTTTAATATGGTCAATATAGAATTATGTATCAATAAAACAATTGTTATGTATCACGTATATCGCAAACAACTAAGTTTCGTGTATTATGTGCTCAATCCGGTAGCAGGTGTATTGTAAATAAACATGTGTTCATGTGTTATGTGATCAATCCAGTAAATTGTGATTTGTAGACAAACTAGTTTCTTGTATTATGCTATTTGTGTAGCATTGGGTATATTGAGAATAATTGAGTTTCATGTACCATGTGGTTGCGTTGGGTATATTATGAACGTGTATACGTAAGTTGTTGGACTTCGTGTGTGATGTATACTAACGGGTTTTGCATGTGATCGAGTGTTGCGGATAAGCGTGTTGTTTGGCGTTCCTGTATAATGTGGTAGTTAGGTTGTAGCTCTTAAATCTCATTGAGGTTGATGGGGGGTTAACGTTTACGCTGTTCGATCGTCTCTTGAAGTGACGAGGAGATTCTGAAAACATTCGGGGAAATGTGTTTACAAATACTGATCTTTGTTTGAAAATAGAAAGTGGTAAATTGTTTTTGGTTGTAGATATATAAAGTATTGAATCCATTGGGTCACATAATTTAAATAAATAGACAATTTATGGGAAAAATCTTTTAATTTAAATTTTCAACTATTAATAAGAGAATATTTTTAAGCGAAATTATTGGCTAAACAAGTAGTCGTATATTAATTTAGCCAGGGTTTAGAAATATTTACTTTAATGAGGAAAAACCATAATTATTTATCAATTCGAAATAATATATATATATATATATATATATTTATAAAATCGGTTGTATTAACTTTCCTTATCAGATGGAAAGTTTTATGGAAGATTTATGTTTTTGATACTATCTAAAAGTTTGATAAACATTTTGTTTGAACAAGATAACGAGGTTTTGTTTAAATTGAACAATAGGATGATTTATTTATGAAGGAGATTGTTGGTAGTGTACTAAATCATATTGAATGAAGAATGTGATACTTGAGAAATTTTGATGAAAATATGATGAGTCTAATTCACACTCAACGGGTTAAATCAATGAATAATAACTTTAGAGTTGAAATGTTGATTAAATGCTGAAATGTTAAACATTACTCAAAACATAGGGAAATGGTTCTCAAACCGAAAATTTTAAAGACAATAAATAATGGAAAAATAATTTTGTTAACGTCTCTTGTAGCTTTCCACTAGAAGGAGAATAATTCTCAAGACGAGTACCACTATGGTCACTTGGGTAGCCGATCTGGCTTCAGCTTTAGCTGTCTCCGTGCGATGCTCCAGTATTTCTTTTTTCGAGGATGGAGATTAACTCCTTTTGGTACCCTAATTGGTTTGCTAGACTATCCATTCCTTGTCCTTGCAAGTCGTGCATTACCCCCTGCTCCATCCTTTGCCTCTCAAATTCTGAGGTCCTTACATATTGGTGAATGTCATTGGTTGGAATTCCCATAACATTAGTGGGTGCCGTGGTATGCCTTACCCAAGGGTTAGGATGGTACGGATCGGGCATTAGATATGGGTCTCTTAGTGGGGGTGGTAACTCATTGTCGAGATGGGGTGTCTGATACGGGTTTCTGGGTGCGGGTGATCCAGGTGTTCGAAGTCTTAGGCCGGTGTTCCTAATCCAGTCCGCCCTTACATCAAACCTTGGCCTAGCAGCTGGGGGTGTTGGTGACCGATACACGGGTGTCTCAGTGTCTTCTTCCCAATCAGATTCTGTTGCGGGACGGTATACCGGGGAGGAAGGAGAGTAGAAGTCCATGTCTAGTAGAAAACAATGAAAAGGTTGTAAGTGAAAATGAAATATTGAGTGTCAAATACAGAAACTCTCATAGGTTTTGAGTTTGACTTGTCACAACACCGAGTCTTCTCGATAGTATTTTAGGAGTACACTTGACCTATAAGTAGTGTATCCTTGAGGAGAATTCCCAGGAAAGAGGGGTGGGTCACTAAGTCACACTTAAGTACCCTATCTTTCCTTAGCCAGAATTCCTCATAGGCCTACACATTCTTCCAGCCATCATGTATTAATAATACTATTGTTGGGCTCAAGGTCATGATGAGAATTGTTGTGAACCGGGCCTTGTGGCCCGAAAGTAAGGTTTATGCATTTCAATGGGCTTTTGCTTCTTGGAGGATAGATGGGCTTCTTAGTTTATTATTGATGGACATTAGGCCCAATAGTTTAAAAATTTGTTGTTCACAAGAGGTGTGGTATTATATATGTGAGTTTAGGGGTGCATGAATAACTAAGTGTGTATGAGTGTGTGTGGAAACTTAGGATAGCACTTTAAATAAATTATATAGGTAGCAATGAATAGGAGAAAAAGTTGGCAGGTAATGTGACACATAGATTATTAAGTATTGTATCATATGATGTAATTATATAGTATAACATGTAAGAATATTCACATAAAAAAAATAATCATATAGCATGTAGATAGTAATGAGTGTAAGCACAAAAGTTATCAAGTAGTGTGACACATAAGTCATTATGTATTGTATCACGTAGTGTAAATACTTATGATAGCATGTAAAAATATTTACACAAGAACTAATAATGTAACATGTAGTAGCATGGCATTGTATGGGTGTCCTAAAGTTATAGTCTAGGTCAAGGGTGTCTAATAACCTAGTTCCCTATAACCAAGGCTCTGATACCAATCTGTCACACCCCAACCGACGGCGGAAACATCGGGGCGGGACATGTAGACTGTTCATGAGCTCAAGGTTGACTAAATTGTAATATATTAAATCCATTTCCATTCAAACAAACATGAATCATTTCCAAAGTACATAAATGAAATACAATTTTTTTGAATTAAAATTAACTAAGTCCAAAGCCTATGTGTAGCATGTCTTGATCAAACTCATATGATAGCACCTGAAACATGAATAAAATAAGGCCAACTAAAAAGTTGGTGAGCATACACAGGTTTGTATATAGGTAGCATATAGTTTGTAAATAAACAAATCCTTACATATCATGATAAAATAAGACATTTATGGGGAGCCGATATTGTGTAACCAAGTACAATCAAACCTTTGTAACTAGTATGAAAAATTGTGTTGTCGGTAACAATCACCCTACCTGGGTGGGTTTGTCAGACTCAATAGATCTATCATTGTTTACCGTCGGCTTGAATAGTTAATGATTGCACATAATCGCATACAAAAGTTAGCACACATAGCACTCGGGCATAAAGCTCAAATTTCACACATGAATGTAAATAGGATTTGTATTTGTGTTGTTTGTGTAAATGTAAACATGTAATTTGATAGAATTCATGTTTCACCCCAAAAGTGTAAAAGAGTAAAAGGGGCTATGAAATACTCACATGATTTGAAGGCGTAGCTAACACAAGAGGCTAGATAGTAATACGAGGTCCTTGTAATGCACCATGTTAACCTAAAGTGTAATATGTATCGAAATCAATAGTATGCACAATAGTCTATGTCTAAGTCTAAGGTTAAATTGGATGTGTGTATAAGGAATTTGAAGTTGTAGGTGTTAGTGGTTTGTACTTAAATGGTGTTGTATAAAATTAAGGTTTGAGTTTGAAATAACTAAATAGTAAACAAAATTATTATTTATTTACTTAGTTATAAAAATAATGTAGGTATTAGAGGTAATTAGGTATAACCTAAATAAATGATTTTTTTTTGTTTAAATGTAAATTAAATAAATAATTGTCACCTTATTTATTTATTTATAAAATATGTAACTTAGTCATTTAGTTATAAAAATGTATTAAATGTTTTATATTAAATATAAATTTCTTTACTTTAATTTCATAAAGATGTTTAAATCAATTGTGTAAATAATAATTAAGTGTAGGGTTTAACAATAAATATAGATTAAATTTTATAAGTTTTAATAATAAATTTCTATTTATGTTAGAATAGAAATTTGATTCTTTTAAATAACATTAACATAAATCTTTATAAAATCAATTCTTTTTATTTAAAAATTTAATTTGAAATACTTTTTGTTTTTTAAAATATGGAAATAATTATTCTGTCAAGACTTTTCTCACACACACGACCGTGCCTGGGACAGGGCACGATCGTGCTAGAACCACGGGCGCGACCGTGCTAGTCAGGGACGCGACCGTGTTGACCAATACAGAGGGTATAGCTAAGCTGTACACTAGGCACGACCGTGTCTGGGCCAGGCACGACCGTGTCTAGGGTTTTGAGGCACGACCAAGTATAGTCAAGGGCATGACCGGGTCTGTGTATGTGAGGCACGACCGCGCTGGTATTGGCGCGACCGTGTCGCATGAAGCACGACCGCGCTAGAAGACTAGCGCGACCGTGTTTGTTCCAAAACAGGAACGAATTGGTAGATACTTATGATTATAGTGTTAGGAATCATAGGGCTTTCATCTATCTGGTTATTACTAGTCTTTTTGTATAGTTTAATTGTAATTGACAGAATTAGCTTGGTTAGGATTTAACCGAACACCTAACGGGATTACTAACTGGATTAACTCTAAGAGGTGTTACCACATGATTATGGGTTCTAAATCTTCGAATTGAATACGATCGGCTAACGATTAATGAGGTGTAGGTTTGAACAAGTATATGATTCAATGTCGTGTTGTTATTTTATTTGTTAAAATAAATTAAAATAGGGTCGGAAAACCAGGGATGTTACACCGGGTCTCCTCCCCAACAGCCAACAGTCTTAACCATCACAGCCCGCTAGGGAATCACACAAGGATCAGAAACAAAATGGTTTTAACATAAAATCCCAAAGTACCCCCCTCCCACACACTCAAACAATCGCATCCAGTCCCAAACCCGCACAACTGGGCGCGGTTGAATCAAGGCAGTATAGGGGTTTTAACAGTCGAGTATAGGCGAGTCTGGGGTGGAGTTTAATTCCAAAATCATGCAGTTTAAGATCGATTAATTACAAGAATTAGAATCAAAAACCCTAACTTTGAACCTAGAATCAATTATGTTGAATTTGATATTAAAATGGTTGAATTCATAGGGTTTTTACTGATTATGACATATCGAAACTACTGAGACAGTTTATTTTCATTGAGAGCGTGCTTAGAATCAAAACCCCCAAATTCTATTACGGATAAACCATAGGTTACGGATCGAGTAAAATTCGATGTTATAAGATTAAATTGATATGGGGTTTTCAAAGAGTATCAGATTGCAAAGCTAACGGTATCATTTGATTAGATATACACAGGGTTTAAAGCAGGTTTCGATTAAACCGGTATCATATGAACCCTAGAATTGGGTTCATGATCGATTCGATGTTTTAAGCCACAAATATGATAGGGCTTTCAATTAATGGGTAAACACGAAACTAAGAATGCAAGAAATTACCAAATTGGGGTTCAAATTGACTGTGCTGGACCAAAACAGGTGCGGACTTGCGCGATCTTGGTCTCCGGCGATCCAAACTTCTTCTCCGGCCGAATTGGAGTGTGTCAAAGGTTCTCTGAGACTCGTACAATGTGCGCAGAGGTTCAATTTGTGATTTGGTAATTCAAATTTGTCGAATTCGGTCGTTTTAGCATTGGTTTCGACGGTTACAACATAAATTCGCATTATTAGTATTAATTCGGCTTAATGACGATGATTAGGGACTTGATGATGAACGTTAGAGGTGTTAATGCCTAAATCGGTTACAAGTTTGAACGATTTTCAGTTATAACTTGAGGATTTGGATCAAAGAACACACAGTTTTGACTTTTGAAAGTCAACAGGAACACAAAACCCTCTAATTTGACTTTCGAAGTCAACAAATTCTGTTTTGGGACTTGACAAGACTAGTCCCTGAAGTTCTAGTTTAAATATTATTAGAAATAGTCCCAAGGGTTTAAGATTAGGTTAACTAGGTTAGGATTTAATAAAATATTTAACGGAATTAATAACGGGATTAACTTGAAAAGTAGGATTGTCACGGCACTGAATTCATGATGAATTCCCTTTTGTAAATAGAATAAACCCAACTTGCTGTTCTTGAACTCACTGCCGTTGTCACTCCTAATTCTTTTGACTTTCTATTTGCACAAAGTCTCTAAACCCAGGATTAAGAATTGTACCATCTCTGTTGTTTCAGCTTTAGAAGCAAGGAACTTAACACATGAAAATCTAGAGAAATCATCTGTTACCACCAGACAGTAAGATTTACCTCCAATGCTCCTAATACTAATCGGTCCAAACAAATCCATATATAGCAGCTCCAGTGGAGTCACAATAGAATTCTTTGACTTAGATTTGTGGGATTTCTTGTGTTCTTTCCCCTTCTTGCAAAGAATACAAACATTAGGAACAGAGAATTTCATTTTCAGAACACCAATAACAAGATCATTCTTCACCAGATAATTCATTTTCCCGTAAGTGATGTGAGGAAGCTTCCTATGCCACATAATAGAATCAGATTCAGACGCCTTAGAGAGTAAACATGTCGGAAAAGAATCCGTTGTCGTTGCAACACTCATGTCTAAAACATATGTGTCATTTCTCCTCGGAGCCTTCATTAGAATCCATTCTTCAAAAATAACAAATCCCGACTTCAAGATATAACATTCAGTATCATTGAAATGGAATGAAAACTTCTTGTCACATGCATGCGATACACTCAAAAGATTGTGTTCAAACTGCTCAACATAGTTCACTTTTCTCAAATTTAACCTTTTCATTCTTCAAAGTACCTTGACCTGTTATGTACCCGCCTTTATTCCCAGCAAAAGCTACATAATCGCCATCAATTTTAATTACATCTTCAAGCAAACGAATATTTCCTGTCATATGTCGAGAACAACCACTATCCACATACTAAGTATTGTTGATAGTCCTCCTTGGTTGCCCCTACATAAACAAAGAAAACTAGTTAGAAATGGGAACCCAAGCTATTGTGGTCTTGGGTCATCAAGAAGCATCAAAATAAACAACTTCAATGAGTTCACAATTTACTTTGTCATCAACCTTTGGTACATAAAGACCAACAAAATCAGAACTTCTCGATGGAGAAACAGGATGATTATTTTGAAAAACATTCTTAGTTTTATTATTATCAAAGTCAGATGTTTCCAAAAGTTTCTTCAATTTTCTGTTACGTCTCCTCCTTTGTGGTCGAGAAAGTTTGAATTCAGGTTGTGAACCTTTTGTGATCCCAACATGTGGAATCTCAAAATGCTATTGAAAATCAGCATCATTTCTCACACCAGTATACACAAACACTAGTTTAGACACATGTTTATCATTTTGCTTAAATCCCGTGGATTTAGCAAATGACTCAGTAGGAACATATTGCCTCATTGAAACTTTATTCAAAACATCATATGTAGGCTTTCCCACATTAGGTCTTTTCAGAATCGTCAGCACTTTTTGTTTTGGGGGAACAATTTTGGATTTGCCTTTCTCTGAAAACATAGGCTTCTTCTCTTGATTCTTATAAGGACAATGTATCAGAATATGACCCACTTCATTACAATGAAAGCACTCTTTTATCTCGATGATCTCTGACATAAGCATTTTTTCTTGAAGTTGATGAACAACCTGATGAACATCCCTCAGAAGAAGTCACTGAACTTTCAATTTTCTTCTTTGGAACATAAACTTGTTTAGTTACCTTAGAAATTGTGTTTAAACCTTGACCAGCACCAACAAAACCACTTGTAGATAAAACCTTGGGAAGGTTAGGTTGTACAACTTCATCAGGTTCGGTTAGAATGCATTATCTCTTCTAAATTGTTTCACCACTTTTGGTTCATCAAGTTTCACCTCTTTAGGTACACCTTCAACCTTGTTATCATCAAACACTTCATCATCATTGTCAGAGTCATAAACCATCTCTTCACCTGTCACTGGATTAACTTTAAAGACTGTCTTTGGATCAATATCCTCCTCATTAATGATTTCTGGTTCAACTGCATAATTCCCATTAAATGGTGGAGGAACAAAACCAACTCCAGCAACTATCTTTGTAGGATCAACATTGTGATGAAAGTAATTCAATAACACTGATGAATTTCCAAAACATTCCAACTTTCGATGTTGGTTGATCACTTCTGATTCTTTGTCAGAAATCTCCTTGTTTTTCTGAGCGACAATTTCATTTCTCTTCTCAATTTCAGCATAAGCCATATCCAGATGATATGCTTGTTCCTTGTACTTTAACCCCAAAGAATTTAAATCTCTTTTCAATGATTCAATTCTATCCATACAAATCTTATCATTATCTTTCAACTTTTGATTAACCACATGCATGGATTTCATATCACAAATCAAGTTTGTGTTATCATCCATAACCTTCTGCATTTTATCCTTCACAAAGATACAGTTCGAACATAAAATATTACAGATAGAGTCTTTTACCTTTGAAGGATCTGACTTACCTGTCATGAAGACTTTAGCAATTGTAATATCTTCAGATACAGCTTCATCAGAAGAACTTTTAGTCAACACAATTTCATTTTCAAATACACCAGATGCAGAAGAAAAATCAGAATCAACATTGTGTACTTTAACACTCTCTTCATCATCACTTTTTAGACTATCATCATCACTTGAACTGTCATCATCATCTGAAATTCATTCTGATATACACCAGATGTAGAAGAAATATCATAATCAACATTGTGTACTTTAACACTCTCTTCATCATCGCTTTTCAGACTCTCCCCGTCACTTGAACTATCATCATCCGCTGTCTTTTCAGAATTATCAGAATGAATTTCAGCTACAAATGCTTGACTCACAGCACCAACCAAATCTTCTAGATGAATACCCCAATCATAATTTTCATCATTTTGTGCAACCAAAGCAAATGATGTGGATGCATGATTTGAATTTCCTGATCCAGAAGAACCATGTAACATTTCTGATTTTTAGTATTCATATTTCAATTCAATGTAATGCAATTTCGAATTTAATACTCGTGCACTGTCTCATTATTTTCTCACCGTAAATTAAATGCAATGATTCTATACAGGTTCGCAAGTTTTACTCGATTATATACATTTAAACTCTATACAAGAAACTATTTTATTCAAACTTATCAAATCTGAAAAGTCAAGGACTAAAATTGAAAAAAAAAAGTCAAGAAACCCTAGTCTAGCACGGTCGTACTTCGTCCTAGCACGGTCGCGCCAAGTGCTTTGGCACGGTCGCGCCTATCTTGGCACGGTCACGCCTGCGTAACAGTTTAATCGTAATTGTGACTTTAATCATCCGATCGTTCAAATTCGTAACATCAACACACTTTATTCACATTAACAAACACAATAAACATTTCCATTACTCGAAATCACTTCGGTTTTATCCTACCAAATTCCAAACGCTTGGACATTTCAAGGAGAACCCAAATTCTCTCAATTTTCTCAAAGCAATCCAGTCAAGCATTTCCAGACCATCTCTGAATCATCCGAAGCCGCTGAAACATTTGGAACCGCAGCATAGGTCGCCGGAAACCAAGCTTACCGCCGACAGGATTCCTTCCTACCATTCTCTATCGATTCGCTTCTATTCCGGGTAATTGAATCTTCTATTTCATTCTATTCTGTATCAGTATCGAAAGCCCCTATTCAATTTGGGCTTCCATTATAGAAATCGATTCGAATCAGAACTCATATTTTATTGAAAATGATTTAATCGAATCCCTACTTAAACGCGATGTTCATACAATTAAGTTACATGAAAAGACTCGTAATAACCCATTAATCAAAAGCCCTAACAAATCCAGCGTTTAAAATACAAGAAATTGTCAATTCGTGTCTGATTTGGAAGAGACACGGTCGCGCTAATCATCTAGCGCGGCCGTGCCTTTTGTAGCGCGGTCGTGCCGAATATCAGCACGGTCGTGCCCTTCTGTCCAGACCTTGTCATGCCCTCTGGGCTAGTCTCTGTTGTGTCTAAAGATCATAGACACGACCGTGCCGGGCCAAGGCACGGTCGTGCCTGTTGGCTGGTCTAGATTGTGCTTCTGTTGATCAACCCGGTCGCGCCCCGACTAGCGCGGTCGCGCCCGTGGCTTGACCACGATCGTGTCCTTCCGAGACACGGTCGTGTGAGACTCGGAATTTTTAACAGAAATATAATTTTTATATTTTAATCAGTAAGTGTTTCAGATTTTATAAAAATATGTTTTCCGTATTTAAAAATGGATTCAAAGTTTAATCTTGACATAAATTTAATTTATTGAAAAGTTTAAAAAAAAATTAAATTTACATTTATTATCTTACACTTAAATGGTATTTTAAATAATTAAGTTACAAAATTTATAAATAATGATTATTTATTTAATTTACACTTTAAATCAAAATCATTTATTTATTTATACTTAATTACAATTAATATTTACATTATTTCATAAACTATAATTATATATTTATTCAATTATTCAATTCAAACCTAATCAAATTGTTTCAAAAATATTTTACTTCAAACTCTATGTATTTTATTCAATACTTTTTAAATACAAATCAATAGTTGTATACACAAATTCAACTTTCATTTTAGACTTAAACTTTATGCATCTATTTGATTCAATACACATTACTCTTTAGGTTAAATTGTGCATTTCGAGGATCATATTTGCTATCTATAATCTTTGTTAGCTACACTTCCATACCAAGTGAGTATTCACAACCCCTTTTTACTCTTTTACACTTTTGGGGTGGAACATGAACTGTATACGCATTACACATTTCACATATACATTTACTCAAACAACACAAGTGCAAAATCCTACTTACATACATGTGTGCAAAATTTGAGCTTTGTGCCCGAGTGCTAGTTGTACTAGTCTTTGTGAAAACTATGTGCAATCATTAACTATACAAGCCGACAGTTTTCAATGATAGATCTATTGAGTCTGACAAACCCACCCAAGTGGAGGTGATTGATACCAACAACACAATTTGCATACTAGTTACAAAGGTTTGGTTGTACTTGATTACACAATAGCTGCTCCCCATAAATGCCTTATTTTATCATGTCTTGTAAAGGATTTTTTTACAACTATATGCTATCTATATACAACTGTGTTATACTCACCAACTTTTTAGTTGACTTTATTTTATTCATGTTTCAGGCCCTAATATGTGAGAATGATTCAAGACGTGCTCAACATAGGATTTGGACTTAGCAATATTAAATCAAGAAGTTTATGAGTTGTTTATTGTTTCTTTGTTTGGATTTGGTTTGTACTTGGATTATGTGAAATGGAAATTTGACTTTAATATATTTCAATTTAGTCAACCTTGTGCTATGAACAGTCTTACATGTCCCGCCCCGATGATTCCGCCATCGGTCGGGGTGTGACCGATTGGTATCAGAGCCTTGGTTATAGGGAATTAGGTTATTAGACACCTTGACCTAGACTATAACTTTAGGACACCCACTTATGCTATATCTCATGATTTTGTGCTATGTGTTAAATGCTATGTGCTACATGCTTACCATGCTAAATTATTATTATATTTGATGCCTTACTTGTTAGAAATTCATGACTTATTAGGATCTTCTTAAATAATAATTTAATAAATAATATCCTTTCCTATATCCTAAAACCTTATAATATTTCTACCTTCTTTTCTATCTTTATCCTTTCTAAGCATGTGGAAAATTCTTGAAGCAAAAATCTTTAAAAAAATTTTTATTTCTTCGTTAAGGTTTTTAAACTTGTTAAATTATTTGAGGACACATGCAATCTGGAAGGGTGACACCTGTATTTTGGGTTTTCTGTCTAGGAAAGCATTTCGCATAAATCCCAATCAACCGAGGGACCCGTATGCTTTCCTGAGAATTCCCGAGATGAGTGTTTACTTATAGGCTAAAGCATGTCTCATTGAAACTTTATATGAGTTTAAATTAACCTTAATGTGCCTTAGTATTCAAGTGATTTTATCACTTTTGAGTACAATCCAAACTATGAATATCTATTTTTTTATTTTGTTATCTCATTCTATTAAATCCTAGCAATTCTCATAAGTTCTTACAATCTTTTCTTGTCTTGTGAAAATCTGTAGAATGCCTCCTCGTCGTGCTCCCGCAACCAACGCCAACTCCGACATTGCTGCTATTCTTACCCAATTGGTGACACAACTCACCCAAGCCAATGGTGCCACTAATGGCAATGGTTGAAATGGAAGCAATAGTGGTAATAATGGTGGTAATGGTGGAAATGGTGGAAACAATCCATCTCAATGCACCTTCAAGCACTTCAATTCGTGCAATCCCCTAAAGTTTTATGGAACCGAGGAGCTACTGGACTCCTTCAATGGTTTGAAAGTATTGAGAATACCTTTCTCAATAGTGACTGTCCCGACAACCTCCGTGTTCGTCATGCTACAAGTGTCCTACAAAAACGGGCACTTACATGGTGGAATGGGGAGAAAAGGATTAGGGGTATTGACGTAGCTATGGCTTTACCTTGGGATGAGGTCAAAAGACTTATGACCGAGGAATTCTGTCCTAGAAATGAAGTGAAAAAGTTAGAGGCCGAATTTTGGGATCTTGCCCAAGATAGTGGGGAAAACTTAGCATATACAACTCGGTTCCATGAGTTGAGTCTTCTCGTGCCCCACATGGTCACTTCGTTATCCCGTTGTATCGAAAATTACATTGGTGGGCTACCAAGACAAATCCAAGATACTGTCTTAGGTAGAAATCCTGCTACTTTGGAAGATACCATCCGCCTGTCTGCTACCCTAACTGATAATCATGTGAAAGCGGGGACTCTTACTAAAAAGGGTTTTAAGAAAGTTGCTGAAACCGTAACCCCTCCTACCCAAAACAAAGAAGCCACAACCGAGCCCTCTCGCAATAATAGAAAGAGGAAGGTTAGAAATTTTGTTGTGGTTGCTCCTACTGTTCCCCTCAACCAAGCTACACCTATGGTTCAAGCGCCAGCTAAAAATCCATATGTTGGGATCTACCCTCTTTGTGCCACCTGCAATTATCATCATCCTCAAAATATCCCATGTCGCATTTGTACTCATTGTGGGAGATATGGTCATACTATCAATGTTTGTAGGGCCAAAGCTCTTGCGGGCCAAGTCAACCCTCCAAACCGAACCGTACCTCAAGTGGCTAATCAAGGTGCTCCTGCCATTGCTAATGGGCGTGCTTGCTCTGAGTGTGGTGACCCAACCCATTTTCGTGATCAATGTCCAAGACTTGCAAATGCTAGACAAGGTGGAGCTCGTGGGCGTGCTTTCAACGTTAACGCCAACGAAGCTCAAGCCAACAACGACGTGGGTAATGGTACGTTCCTTGTTAATAGTCAATATGCCTCCATTTTGTTCGATACCGGTGCCGATAAAAGTTTTGTGTCACTTAATTTTGAGCCTTTACTTGCAAAGACGCGATCCCAATTAGAGAAAACCTTCACCGTTGAAATAGCAAATGGTGACTCCCTTACAATTGAGTCTATTATCTATGACTGCTCCTTAGAACTTAATGATCATACATTCCCAATCAACCTTGTTCCAATGCCACTAGGAAGCTTTGATGTTATCATAGGTAAGGATTGGCTATCAAATCATCATGCCGAAGTCATTTTCTTTGAAAAGTGTATCCGAATTCCGCTACCATCGGGAGAAACCTTAAGGGTTTTTGGTGAAAAGCCTTGCAAGGGTCTTAAATTGATGCCTTGTACTACCGCTCAAAAGTACTTACGAAAGAAGTACATCGCCTTCCTAGCTCATATTGTTCAAAAGGACGTCAAGGAGAAGAGTATCCAAGACATTCCTATCATTAGGGATTTTCTCGAAGTGTTTCCTAAGGATTTATCCGGTCTTCCCCCCGTTCGTCAAGTAGAGTTTCGTATTGATCTTGTGCCCGGAGCTAACCCCGTTGCTAGAGCTCCTTATCTTCTTGCGCCTTCGGAAATGCAAGAACTCGCACGTCAACTTCAAGAACTCTCCAACAAAGGGTTCATCCGCCCGAGTCATTCACCGTAGGGTGCACCCGTCTTATTTGTTAAGAAGAAGGATGGATCATTTCGCATGTGTATTGACTACCGCGAACTCAATAAGCTTACTATCAAGAATCGTTATCCTTTGCCTAGAATCGATGATCTCTTTGATCAACTTCAAGGTTCTACTTGCCTCTCGAAGATTGATCTTCGATCTGGTTATCATCAGCTCCGTGTTCAAGAAGATGACATTCCTAAGACTGCTTTTCGAACAAGGTATGGTCATTACGAGTTCATGGTTATGCCTTTCGGGTTAACTAATGCACCCGCAGTTTTCATGGATCTCATGAATTGTGTGTGCAAACCGTACCTTGATAAATTCGTGATCGTTTTCATTGACGATATCTTAATATATTCCAAGACTAAAGCCGACCATGAAGAACACCTTAGATTGGTTTTGAACCTTTTAAAGAAAGAACAACTATATGCCAAGTTCTCCAAATGTGAATTTTGGTTAAAAGAAGTTCAATTTCTTGGTCACATCGTCAACGACAAGGGTATTCATGTTGATCCTGCTAAGATCGAAACGGTTAAGAATTGGAATGCCCCGAAGACTCCTACCGAAGTTCGTTCATTTCTTGGTCTTGCGGGTTATTATCGTCGTTTCATCTCAAACTTCTCAAAGATTGCTGTCCCTCTTACCGCTTTGACCCATAAGGGTAAAACTTATGAGTGGGGACCGAAACAAGAAGAAGCTTTCCAAACTCTTAAGCATAAGTTGTGCAATGCTCCCATTTTGACTCTCCCCGATGGAAATGATGATTTAGTTGTCTATTGTGATGCTTCTAACCAAGGTCTTGGTTGTGTCCTCATGCAACGAGGAAAAGTAATCGCTTATGCATCAAGGCAACTCAAAATCCATGAGAAAAATTATACGACGCACGATCTCAAATTGGGTGCGGTCGTATTTGCGTTAAAGATTTGGAGACATTACCTATATGGCACGAAATGTGTGGTGTTCACCGACCACAAAAGTCTTCAACACATCTTCAACCAAAAAGAACTCAATATGAGGCAACGACGTTGGGTCGAACTCCTTAACGACTACGACTGCGAAATTCGTTACCATCCCGGCAAAGCGAATGTGGTAGCCGATGCTTTGAGTCGAAAGGACCATGTTATGCTTCATTGTGCCCGTATTCAAACCGATATTCAAGCCCGTATCTTAGAAGCTCAACACGTCTCAGTAACCGAGGGTAACATGTATGAAGAAATGTCGTGTGGTGTTGAACTTCTTCTTGAATCAAAACCCAATGGCTTATTATATTACTTGAACCGTATTTGGGTTCCCGATCGCGATGATCTCCGTGCATTTCTCATGAACGAGGCTCATAAGACTCGATATTCTATTCATCCTGGTGCGGATAAAATGTACCAAGATCTTCGCCAACTTTATTGGTGGCCCGGTATGAAGAAAGACATTGCTCTTTATGTTGCCAAATGCTTAACTTGCTCCAAAGTCAAAGCCGAACATCAACGTCCTTCTGGTTTACTCGAACAACCTGAAATTCCCGTGTGGAAATGGGAGAATCTAGCTAAGGATTTCATTACCAAGCTCCCTCGCACCTCGAGTGGATATGATAGTATTTGGGTGATCATTTATCGTCTCACTAAATCCGCTCACTTCTTGCCTATTCGTGAAGACTTCAAAGTGGAGAAATTAGCCCGAATTTACATTGATGAAATCGTGAGTCACCATGGTGTTCCCTTGAACATAATATCTGATCGAGATGCCCGGTTCACTTCTCGATTTTGGCAATCTCTCCAAAAGGCTCTTGGTACTCGATTAGATTTGAGCACGGCTTACCATCCCCAAACTGATGGTCAAACCGAGCGAACAATCCAAACCCTTGAAGACATGCTTAGAGCTTGTGTAATCGATTTTGGTGGCAATTGGGATTCACATTTATCCCTTATTGAGTTTTCTTACAACAATAGCTACCACACAAGCATCAACATGGCTCCATTCGAAGCTCTCTATGGTCGCAAGTGTCGTTCTCCTATCTGTTGGAACGAGATTGGTGAAGCACAAATCACCGGTCCCGAGTTAATTCAAGAAACATCCGACAAGATCATTCAAATCCGTGACAATATTCGAGTAGCGAGGAGTCGGCAAAAGAGTTATGCTGACAAACGTCGAAAACCCTTGGAATTCCAAGTCGGTGACCTTGTTCTTCTAAAGGTGTCTCCGTGGAAGGGTGTGGTCCGTTTTGGAAAGAAAGGCAAGTTAGCACGTCGTTATGTTGGTCCATTCAAAATCCTTGAAAAGATTGGGAAAGTGGCTTACAAGCTCGAGTTACCTCCATCTCTTGGCAATGTGCATCCTACATTTCATATATCTAATCTAAAGAAGTGTCTCGCCGATGAAAATCTCCATATACCGCTCGACGACGTGCGCATTGATGAATCGATGCACTTCGTTGAGAAGCCGGTGGAAATTATGGATCGTGAAGTCAAGCAGCTCAAGCGAAGTCGCATTCCTATCGTTAAAGTTTGTTGGGAATCTAAGCGTGGTCCTGAGTTCACTTGGGAACGAGAAGACCAAATGAAGCTCAAGTACCCTCATCTTTTTACTAATAATGTTGTTTCCTCTAGCTAAATTTCGGGACGAAATTCTCTCAACATGGGGAGACTGTAAAATTTCTGATTTTTAGTATTCATATTTCAATTCAATGTAATGCAATTTCGAATTCAATACTCATGCACTGTCTCATTATTTTCTCACCGTAAATTAAATGCAATGATTCTATACAGGTTCGCAAGTTTTACTCGATTATATACATTTAAACTCTATACAAGAAACTATTTTATTCAAACTTATCAAATCTGAAAAGTCAAGGACTAAAATTGAAAAAAAAAAAAAAGTCAAGAAACCCTAGTCTAGCACGGTCGTGCTTCGTCCTAGCACGGTCGCGCCAAGTGCTTTGGCACGGTCGCGCGACCTGCTTTGAAACGATCGCGCCCGGTGCCTAGGCACGGTCGCGCCTATCTTGGCACGGTCGCGCCTGCGTAACAGTTGAATCGTAATTGTGACTTTAATCATCCGATCATTCAAATTCGTAACATCAACACACTTTATTCACATTAACAAACACAATAAACATTTCCATTACTCGAAATCACTTCGGTTTTATCCTACCAAATTCCAAACGCTTGGACATTTCAAGGAGAACCAAAATTCTCTCAATTTTCTCAAAGCAATCCAGTCAAGCATTTCCAGGCCATCTCTGAATCATCCGAAGCCGCTGAAACATTCGAAACCGCAGCATAGGTCGCCGGAAACCAAGCTTGCCGCCGACAGGATTCCTTCCTACCATTCTCTATCGATTCGCTTCTATTCCGGGTAATTGAATCTTCTATTTCATTCTCTTCTGTATCAGTATCGAAAGCCCCTATTCAATTTGGGCTTCCATTATAGAAATCGATCCGAATCAGAACTCATATTTTATTGAAAATGATTTAATCGAATCCCTACTTAAACGCGATGTTCATACAATTAAGTTACATGAAAACACTCGTAATAACCCATTAATCAAAAGCCCTAACAAATCCAGCGTTTAAAATACAAGAAATTGTCAATTCGTGTCTGATTTGGAAGAGACACGGTCGCGCTAATCATCTAGCGCGGCCGTGCCTCTTGTAGCGCGGTCATGCCGAATATCAGCGCGGTCGTGCCCTCCTGTCCAGACCTTGTCATACCCTCTGGGCTAGTCTCTGTTGTGTCTAAAGATCATAGACATGACCGTGCCGGGCCAAGGTACGATCGTGCCTGTTGGCTGGTCTAGATTGTGCTTCTGTTGATCAACCCGGTCGCGCCCCGACTAGCGCGGTCGCGCCCGTGGCTTGACCACGATCGTGTCCTTCCGAGGCACGGTCGTGTGAGACTCAGAATTTTTAACAGAAATATAATTTTTATATTTTAATCAGTAAATGTTTCAGATTTTATAAAAATATGTTTTCTGTATTTAAAAATGGATTCAAAGTTTAATCTTGACATAAATATAATTTATTGAAAAGTTTATAAAAAAATTAAATTTATATTTATTATCTTACACTTAAATGGTATTTTAAATAATTAAGTTACAAAATTTATAAATAATGATTATTTATTTAATTTACACTTTAAATCAAAATCATTTATTTATTTATACTTAATTACAATTAATATTTACATTATTTCATAAACTATAATTATATATTTATTCAATTATTCAATTCAAACCTAATCAAATTGTTTCAAAAATATTTTACTTCAAACTCTATGTATTTTATTCAATACTTTTTAAATACAAATCAATAGTTGTATACACAAATTCAACTTTCATTTTAGACTTAAACTTTATGCATCTATTTGATTCAATACGCATTACTCTTTAGGTTAAATTGTGCATTTCGAGGATCATATTTGCTATCTATAATCTTTGTTAGCTACACTTCCATACTAAGTGAGCATTCACAACCCCTTTTTACTCTTTTACACTTTTGGGGTGGAACATGAACTGTATACGCATTACACATTTCACATATACATTTACTCAAATAACACAAGTGCAAAATCCTACTTACATACATGTGTGCAAAATTTGAGCTTTGTGCCCGAGTGCTAGTTGTGCTAGTCTTTGTGAAAACTATGTGCAATCATTAACTATACAAGCCGACGGTTTTCAATGATAGATCTATTGAGTCTGACAAACCCACCCAAGTGGAGGTGATTGATACCGACAACACAATTTGCATACTAGTTACAAAGGTTTGGTTGTACTTGATTACACAATAGCTGCTCCCCATAAATGCCTTATTTTATCATGTCTTGTAAAGGATTTGTTTACAACTATATGCTATCTATATACAACTGTGTTATACTCACCAACTTTTTAGTTGACTTTATTTTATTCATGTTTCAGGCCCTAATATGTGAGCATGATTCAAGACGTGCTCAACATAGGATTTGGACTTAGCAATATTAAATCAAGAAGTTTATGAGTTGTTTATTGTTTCTTTGTTTGGATTTGGTTTGTACTTGGATTATGTGAAATGGAAATTTGACTTTATTATATTTCAATTTAGTCAACCTTGTGCTATGAACAGTCTTACATGTCCCGCCCCGATGATTCCGCCATCGGTCGGGGTGTGACAAACCATGTGACTGAGAACGATTATTCTAAAAATTATTTGTCTTATTCTAAGAATCAAACTCCACTTTCGGCTTCACACATTCTTTAGCAAAATGACCATGTTCTTGACAATTGTAACATCGAACTTTTGATTTGTCAAACCCCATTCTTGATTGACTGTTAGAACCAATATACTTCCTTCCAGTCTTCTTCAGAAAGTCCTTTGCTTGTCTCATATGCATGGTCATATTCCATTGAATATTCATCTCCTCCAAATCAACCGGATCAATTTGACGAAAATCTTCTTCAAGAACATCAGGATCATGAATATTTCCTCCAATAAAATTCTCATATGATGCCATGAAAGAAGAAAACATTGCTAGATAATCATTAGCAACTCTTTGATTCATATGAACTGAAATAGTATTGTGTGATCCAGAAGATGAAGTAGATGTATTTGTAGAAAATCCAGTTTGACTTGAAATTCCAGAGACGTGTTCACTTGAATTATCTTGACCATCACCGGAAAAGAAAGCAACACCAGTACCAGTTTTACCAGAAGATTTAGCAAAATACATTGCAGTATCTTGAATATGTTCCATATTTGTTTCTTTCTTCTTCATATTCAAATCATGAGATTGAATCTTTCCAATAACATCTTCAAGAGACATGGTTTTGTATTTGGCATATTTTTTTATCAACACAGAATACACATCAAATTTTGATGGTAAAGACTCCAAAAACTTATCATTGATCTCCTCGGCTTCATAAACAACCGATGCACTTGATAATTCACTCAGCAAATGATAAAATCTTGTTGCCAGATCATCCAGTGATTCATTTTGAAAATGTTTGAAAACCATAAATTTATTTTTCAATAACTCTTCCCGACTTTTCATCTGTAGGATCGGTGAATACAAGATGGTTCTATTCTAGTTGAAATTGCTGGAAACAATCACAACTATGCAATGTAAACAAGTAAACACAAAGAATACTGATAAATGCAATTTGTGTTAAGCTTCAATGGTTACAAGATTACAGAGAAAACTCTAACAAAGCACACTTGTATAATGAACAGATACACTACCTATAAAGTAACTTAGAATCGAGACAGACCCTTGATTCTAAGGATCAGAACAAGCACAATGTAGGATCGTGAGATTACAAGGTGATTCTATTCTAGTTGATATTGGCGGAAACAATAGCAACTAACAAAGTAAACAAGTAAAACAGCAAGAATACTGATAAATGCACTGTTGTATTGATCTGCTGTGATTACAGGATTACAAGCAAAAACTCTTTCAAGGCACTTTGAAAGCAAACTAAAAAGCACATTCAAGCACACTCAAGCCCACTTACTATGAAGTGTTTACACAGTATTTATAGTAACTCAGAATCAAGACAAACCCTTGATTCTGAGGATCAGATCAAACACAGACCGTTGATCTTGTTTATTAATCTAAATTATACGCAAAGGCTAATCTAGATAACTTTATTGAAGCGTCTTCTTAGGCATCATTGTTTGCATGCTTGGAGACGCGCAACAAGGTCCTTTATTGGTTGCACCACTGAGGTTCCTTCTGCTTGGAGTGTGGCAGTTGCTTTTGCAGAAAGTTGTCAGAGACGCTTGGCATGGATAGTCAGCTGCAACGTTTGGTCTTCAGTGAATAAAGCTATCAGCAGCAAAGTTGAGAATACTGCTGCTGATAAGCCCATCAGCAGCAACTTGTGTTGAAGGCTGCTGATAAGCCTATCAGCAGCAACAAGTGTTGAATGCTGCTGATAAGCCTATCAGCAGCAACAAGTGTTGACTGCTGCTGATAAGCCTATCAGCAGCAATTGTACTTAGAATAATTTGGTAGCAATCAGTCTTTGGTTCTACAAACTCCCCCTAGACTGATGCAACCAAAATTCTTCTAATCACTTTGCTGCTGAAGCTTTTGCATGTGTCTGACTATCCTTTCAACCTCATATCCTCTTGGATCTTTGCTGGGATTGTTCAGTGGAAGTTCAGACAGAGTCTTGATGTCTTTGGGTTGCATTTTGAAGATTGCTTTGCTTGAACATCTCATCTGCTGCTTCTTGGCATCAGTTAGTGTGAACTCATCCAAGTCAGCATTGTAGGACCAAGATACAAATGGAGAGTGGGACTTGAGTGGTTTGATATCCATGACCACATCTTTGCTAGGGTTGAAGTAATGTCTGATTGCTAGCATAAGATGTTTCCCTCTCTCATTTGCAGGCTCATGAGCTTCACCCAGCTCCAAAATTCTTCTTAGGTCTGAATCTGGTAGTTGCAGAACCTCATCAACAGACCTGTATGTAGATCTTCTTCTTTCAGTTCTCCCCCTGAAGATCTCAAACCTTTGACCCTGTGGATTGTAGACCCATTCAACAATGTCTCTTGAGTCTTCAGGTTTAGATGAGGATTTTGATTTCTTCAAGGGAGGCTGTTGATGAGTGGGAGCTGGGTGGGATGATTTGGACTTGTTGGGTGGAGGAGTGGAAGGTTTGGGGAGGAGAGTGGAAGGATGATGGACTGAGGAAGAGGTAGGTGAGGGAGAAGGCTTGGGTTTCTTTGTCTTTGGTTTTTCTTCTTCTTTGATAAGTACCCTTTTCTTGGAGCCTTTCTTCCCTAGTCTTTCTTCCTCATCCTTTTTAACCTTGAAGTAGAGGGCTTGCAGGTTCATGAAATTCATTGGACCTAGCCTCCTTCCACTGTCTCCTCTAGCCTTAAGGAAGTCAATCATGACCTTCCTTTCTTCATGGGTTCTTTTATTCAGTGCAATGGTCTTCTTGGACTGTAGCTTGGCTTTTTCTTCTTCTTCAGCCTTTTTCTTGCTAGCCAATTGACCCTGCTGACCCATGAAGGCTCTGTAAATCTCTTTGTTTGAAAGTTTCTCAAGGTAGTCTGCATCCTCACCTTGAGAGATCAGAGCTTCAGTCCACTCTTCTCTTAATTCTTTTGCTAATTTAGAATCAGTGATTCTAAACTTAGCATCTTCCTTCTTCTTCTTTTCATTCTCTTCTTCTTCTTCCTTGGCAAACTTTTCCTGCAGCTGTCTGGCAAGTTTTTCATCTTCCTCAACTTGAGACCCTGCATGGATTTTAACTTTCATCTCATCCAGCTGTTTGGCATACAGCTGGATTGTTTGTTGTCTTAGGAGTAAGGCTGTCTTTCTTTCTTGATGCTTCGTTTGATAAGCCATCTCTTCAGCCATCTCTTCTTCTTCTCTCTTTCTTCTCCTTTCTTCTTTCTCCTTCTTTTCTTTTAGCAATCTCTCTTCATCCTCTTTAGTCATAGTGCCCTTTCCTTTATCAAAATTGGATGCCTCTGCTCTGGCTTCACTGATCACAGCAACAGTTGATTGTGGAACTGTTGGAATCTCAGCCTCGGCTTCATCGGCATCTTAGGAGATTGACAAGGAAAGCACATTTGGTTGGTTGGTTTGGGACTCATGATCTGTTATCTCTCTTAGTTGATCCTTAATTGATGATCTTAACCCATAGGCTGCAGAATTAATGTCAACTCTGGGAGAAGATGAGTTGGAGTCAGTGTCAGAGTTTGACACAGACTCATACCCCTCAATCCAACCTGCATTTACAAGATGGGCTCTGACAGTTTGCATCATTCCCTGACTCTCTGATGAATTGATGTTGCAGCTGTTGAATCTTAGTTGGTAGATCTTTAGTAGAAAGTCTGAGGGTAGCTGAAGAATGTCCCTGGTGTTGATGGTGAGAGAGGTGCCGTTGCTTAGAAGAAGATTATGGTCAAAGGACTTATTGCTAGACCATCCAACCACATCTAAGTCCTTGACCATTGTCTTGTACAGGAGTCTTTTCAGGCTCAGAACTTCTTCTTCATTGAGAAGACTGCTCCTTGTGATTTGAAGATTGTTGGGAGACAGTCTTCTTTCTGCAGCCTGAGATGACTCAGGAGACTCTACCCGTTTTAGTTCTTTGATTAGTCTTATGAAGTTGGGTAGGTTGTCCTCCATCAAGTCATAGAACAAGTCAATGGAAAGGTCTGCTGAGAGGTCTGATGAGTTGTTGATGCAGATGAGATCATATAGGTCAAGGATTTCAAATGGATGAATTAAATCCCAGTCTAGCTCTTCTACTCCGCTAAACTCCCGACCTATCCAAAACCTCTCAGTTTTCCCATCGTACCCCCAAGCTAGTATAATATCAAACTCTAGCTGTGTGGATGTCAGTGGGAAGTGGGGGGCAGATGTATGACTTATGATGGCTGCTGCTTGTGGAAGGATGCTGAATGATGCATTTGTTTGTTCTGTGTCTTCAGCATCATTCAGCATTTCATCGACAGCCCTGACGACCAACTGCCAGTCTTCAGATATCTCTTCGTCTTCGTTATCTGGGGCTGGCAAGTCATGAACTTGGACAAAAGCTGGCTTGTATTGTGAGCTTTGAAGAACAAACTGCTCTTGAATCCAGTCGTCCAGACTGTCTGTATCTTCTTCCATAGAAACCATCTCCCCCTTTTTGGTTGCATCAGCAGACAGGTAAGCATCCGTTTGGGTGCCTACTGATACAAGAGAGGGAGTGGCTAGAGTTGGGCATTTATGGGCTGCATGCATAGCGACTTGGTGTCTTAGTTTGGACATTTCAGCCTCTAGCATAGCCACCCTGGCCGTCAATTCCAAGTTATGAAGTTTCAGTCTGTCCTCATCCACAGTTGTGGAATCCTTGGACCTAGATGGGGCCGTAGGCCTAGCCTCAGCATCCCCATCACCCATGGTTTCTTGGCGCCTGGGATTCCTCTCAGTGAAGGGAGTTTCCAAGGAAACACCCTCACCATGAGTTGCCGTGGTTGAGGTCTTAATGATGTTGTCACTGTCCTCCTGGTCAGTTGATGGACCAGCAGTAGTGACAGCCTCGTCCACATCCACTCTTTCAATACTCCCAGAGTGGACCTCCAAGGGTGAAGAACTTGGGTTGGGTGTTTTGGAAGCAAGACCAATCAGTACCTCCTGAATAGTGGTAGTTGGAGAAGGTACATCACTTTGGTCAGGTTCCTCAACACTTAAGTTCAAGGAAGATAGGAATGGCTCAAAGGGCTGATCTATGGATCCGGGAAGTGATCCTAATCCTAATAGAGAGACTTCCGAAGGAGTCTCTCTAACAATGTGGCATTCCCTTATGATATTCTCACTAGAATGTTGTGATTCTGAGTGAGGGATGTTGGCTTGGGTTTGGGCCTTGGAGGCAAGAGAAGAAGGAGTTCTCTTGCCCCTCTTTCTTGTATACTTGGCTGCAACTGGGGCCCTGTGTTCCAGTTGAGCAATCAAACTGTGGGAGAGTGATGTATGTGCCTGTGCATCCTCAGTAGAATGCACAGGGGTTCGATCAAGGGAAACAGTAGTTTGAATTTGTGGCAGTGAGGAGGAGGGTGTGGGATCAGTATCAGCTGGGTTTGCTGAACTGTCACCCTGGGCACTTTGCGTGTTCAACATTGTAGATAACAATGGAACATCGGCCCCTGAGAACTTTGATGAAACTGTTCTCATGCTCTGAAAAATGTTGTTCTTATGTCCCAGTATTGAGTAGATTCTTGCAGTTTTTGAAAGATCTTGGTGCTCAATATTGAACACTTCCTGCAAGAATCTTGGGTACATGAAGAACTGTGCTTTCACCCCTTCTTGAAGGTTGTATCTCAAACCTTCAAGAATGAGGTGGGAAAAATTGAAACCTGCCCCTGTTATCATACCGTGAACTGCCGACGCAAGTCCGGAGCTAAGTTGGTTCCAGCCACTCCTCTTCTGGGATATGCATTGGAGAAGAGTGTGGCAGAGATACTTCCATTTGGGACCCATGAGTGCCTTCTCTATTGTATACTCTGTTTGATTTCCAGTGTACCCTATGGATACAAAGGTCCTCATGTATACGTCTCTTGGGTAAGAGATGGCGTCCCCTTCATCCTGAAGCTTGAGGTGTTGGCGGAGCTTGGCTTCAGTGATGATTATCTCCTTGCCGTCTACTGTGCCTTTGATTTGAGGAGTGCCCTGTTCAGTGGAATACACGGCTGAGCTCCAAAAATTTTCCATGTGGGAAGTGTAGATGGTTGGGTTGACTGTTAGGGCATGGCGGATTTTGGACCGACAAAGGAAGTCGATCATATCATCGAATCCTTCGGATTTCTTGCCCTTGATTAGGTATGCAGTTAGGTTGTGATATGGGGAAAACTTGTCGTTGGGGTTGTTTATGTCCGCGCCTGCCATTGTTATGGATTTGGAGGGAAGAGGGAAGGGTGTTTGAATGGTGGTTAAGTATGGAGGGCTTGGAATGCTGTGGGGACGGGAGAGAAAGTGATGGAAGTTAGGTTTGAAATTGAATATGAAGAGGTTGTGGGGACGTTTGGGATTTTGATATAACGGCAGACGAGGGAAAAAGCAAATTTTCTTGTACAGTACAACCCTTTTTACTTTTCACTGTTACAGCTGTAAAACACTCGAGCAGTCATGGTAAAGACTGAGAGTAGTTTTTACCGTGGGTAAAAGTTAATGTAGACTTGTTTTACCCATCAGCAGCAAACTTGGTTGCTGCTGATGGTGAGCTATCCGCTGCAAACTTGGTTGCTGCGGATAGTTAAGTCTTTCAGCAGCAGATTTGGTAGCTGCTGATGGATGTATTCATCCGCAGCAAAGATGTTGCTGCTGACCGCCTTAAAGCTATCCGCAGGAAACTTGTTCCTGCTGATAACTTAAAGAGATCAGTGGCAAAGGCTTTGCTGCTGAAGAGTAAACCTGTCAGCAGTGAAAAAGTGCTGCTGATATTAACATTTTATTAAGAACAAAGACATAGACATATTTACAAGGAAAGATAAAAATTAGAGACATGTCTTATTCAAAGTTCATCATGCCAATTGATTCAACTAGATATCGAAATCTTGCTTCATCAAAAGGTTTAGTGAACAAATCAGCATATTGCTCATTTGTGTGAACCTTGGATAGGACAATTCTCTTTTTCTCAGCTTGATCCCTGATAAAGTGATACCTGATGTCGATGTGCTTAGTCTTGGAATGCTGGACTGGATTATTCGTGATGGAGATAGCACTCATGTTGTCAATGTGAATTGGAGTCTGCATGAAGGTCATTCCATAGTCAAGCATTTGATTTTGGATCCAGATGACCTGTGATTGAAGTCAAGTTCTTTAACATAGTTGACTCTTTCAATACTCATTCTTTCATTTGACACAGTTCCTTGTCCAGTGATAGATCCACCCTTTGAGTCACTCCCAAAGGCAACATATCCTCCATTGAAAAGTCTGAAGTTAGAGAGGATGGACCTGTTGCCTGTCATGTGCCTGGAACAGCCGCTATCTACCACCCAAGTGTTGTGTTTGTTGCCTAGCTGTCCCTACACATGGGAAATATCTAATTAGTGGGAGGAACATTGTAGCTTGCAGCATTGTAGATAATCGTTGCTAATTTGCCATTGTCAGCAAGCTTGCAGTCAATGGAATCACTTGTTATGCTTGGAGATTGTTTGACCCTCCATTGCTGTGCTGGTGGTCTTCTAGCTTTCTTTACATTGTCGGCAGAAGATTTTGTTGCTAACAATTTTGGCTTATTTGCATCCGATTTTGTTGCTGCTGATGCAGTTGTTTTTGATTTTCCTTTGTCAGCAGCAGAGACTTTTGCTGCTGAAGGCTTTGCTTTTGGTTTCCTGGACTTTACTTTATCAGCAGCGATTTTGTTTGCTGCTGATGGGCTGAACACAGATGGACGATTTGCAACTTGATTAAAAGGGTTGAACTTGCATGTTGCAGCAAAGTGGTTTGATTCCCCACATATGATGCAAGTTTGTTGAGGTTTCTGCATCTTCACTCTTTGAGGGGATAGAGACTTCCTGAACTTTGTTACCTTTGCATCATAGCTTCTTACCTGTTTGTTTCTGTTTGTTTTCTCAAAGGCATGCTGCTTTGAGTTTCTTTGGTGATCAAGGTAGTGAAAGCAGGTGCTGGCTGTGTGATTGTATTTGCCACACACAAAGCAAGATAGTGCTATCTTGTCCCTGTGAAAGTGCACATAGTCCTTTCTTTGAAACAAATCTTTGAAGTTCCAGGGATGAGCTTTGTTATGTTCAAAAGTGGCTTCTTTTAGTGTCTTTTGAACATAAGGAACCTTTTCTCCAGGTGCATGAAAGATATCAAACACCCTTCTCTTTGTGATTGGCTTTGACTGAGACTTTGGGTTGGTGAAACCTGATGTCTCTCCCTTTTCAATGTTTAGCTTTCTTCCACCTGGAGGATAGCTAATCTTGATTTGTTTGAATGGGATTGGTGCTGGAATAGCTGGAGTAACAACAGGAAATTCAGCTTTGTTTAGAACAGCTTCAGAGATAGGAGCAGATGGGACTGCACTAGTTTCACAATTGTCTGAGCAGGTTGACTCAGATTCTGAAGAGGTGGAGCAGTTTTCCACAACACATGCATCCATTAAAGGATCAAGGGTTTGGTTTGCCATGTCAAGGTTTGCAGTATTGAAGCTTGGTTGGTGAATGGCAACATAATCAGCAGGAGGAGGAACTGTCTGGTACTCGTCACTATGATATCCAAGTCCAGTTCTTACTCTTTCATGGACTTGAATATCTAACAATCTTTGTAGTTTTTTAGATGAAAATTCATATTTTTCAACATGAACTTTCTGTTCAGCCAGTTCAGCTCTGGTAGCTTTAAGTTTTACTAATAGATCATCAATCTGAGTTTCTAGATTAGTTTGTTCGTGTTTTAATGAAGAAATCTCTTTCTTAAGGCAGTTAATTTTTTCTTTGTAAGTATCTTCGACCTTTTTGAATTCAGACTTCATTTGATGAAACTCTTCATTTTGATCTATCAGATTTTGGTTATGCTTTCTATAACCTAAAACTTTGTCAATGCAAGCTTGAGAGCAAAGATGTTCAAATACCTGAGGTGGTATCTCTGCATTGTCTGCCATAAGTGCTTGGTTGGAGGCAGAAACATCTTCATATTGAAAACTCCAGTCAAAGTCTGTAGTTCCAACATTTGAACATGCTGCAGTTTGTGCTGGAGGAGTTCCTTGCTGCTGCTGCTGCTGCCTGGGCTGTCCTTGATAGGCTTGCTGCTGATAGGCTTGTTTTTGATGGCTGGCACCCTGATTGGCTTTTGGTGCCTTGCACTCCCTGGCAAAGTGACCCATTTGGTTACAGTTGTAACACCGGATCTTGCTTTTATCCAAACCAACTCTGGTGTTTGAGTTGTTGTTTGGAACAGATCTTCCGGTTCTAGAGTAGAACCTTTTTGCTCTGAGGGAGAGCATTGCATAAGAGTGCTGAATATCCATTTCTTCCAGATCATCTGGATGAAAGCATTCCAAATCCTCCTTAATGAAGTACATGCTGCTTAAGCTGTCAGAGACAAAGGCAGTAGAGGTTGACTGTTGAGGAGGCGCTTCTAGAAGAAATGGAGATGAGTTGGATTGTGAAACAGTTGGTGTTTGAGGATGAGTGACAATGGGAGGATGGTAGTTGCTTGCACTAGGACCAGAATGATCAGAGTGAAGTGCTGAGGTGTTGGTGGAGGAAGTGGTGGCTGATTGATAACTGGAGCTCCTTTCTTTAGCCTGAATCATTTCTAATTCATAGGTTTTAAGCATGCCAAAGAGCTCAGTCATCTGGAGAGTCTTTAGATTCTCCGTTCTTCTGATGGACACAGTGTATAGTGTCCAACAGGTGGGAAGAGATCTTATGAACTTCTTCAGAATGTCTTCATTTTCCAGGGTCACCTTGGAGCACTGCAGTTCTCCTACCAGATACGTGTACCTGTTATATAAAACTGTTAGTGACTCACCTTCCTTCCAGGCGAAGTTCTCATACTGTTGCTTGAGGATGTCACGTCTGTTTTCTTTGACCTCCTCAGATCCAGCAAACATCTTCTCCAGGGCTTCCCATAACTCCTTTGCGGTTTTGTAAGCCCTGAAGTTGTGAAAAACTTCATTTGGAAGGCACATTTGGATAGCTCCTAATGCCTTGAAGTCCACCTCCATTTTCTTGATGTCTTCTTCAGAATACTTGGAGGGTTCCTTCGGGACTAGTGGTCCTCCAGAGTCAGCCGAGGCCACCATGGGGATATAAGGTCCATCCCTTATGGATTTCCACATTCCGTATTCTTGGTAGCAGAAGAAGCTTTCCATACGGTTTTTCCACATATCATAGTCCTCCCCAGACACCAACCTCGGTGGTCGGTTGATACTGCCGATGTCTTCAAATCCATTACTTTGTGCCATTTCTGTTTTGTGTGACTTGATTAAGAATAGAGTTTAGAATAGAATCAGAAAGTGATTAAACAAATGTTAGTTTGTTTAATCTTGAGCCAACGCTCTGATACCACTTGTAGGATCGTGAGATTACAAGGTGATTCTATTCTAGTTGATATTGGCGGAAACAATAGCAACTAACAAAGTAAACAAGTAAAACAGCAAGAATACTGATAAATGCACTGTTGTATTGATCTGCTGTGATTACAGGATTACAAGCAAAAAACTCTTTCAAGGCACTTTGAAAGCAAACTAAAAAGCACATTCAAGCACACTCAAGCCCACTTACTATGAAGTGTTTACACAGTATTTATAGTAACTCAGAATCAAGACAAACCCTTGATTCTGAGGATCAGATCAAACACAGACCGTTGATCTTGTTTATTAATCTAAATTATACGCAAAGGCTAATCTAGATAACTTTATTGAAGCGTCTTCTTAGGCATCATTGTTTGCATGCTTGGAGACGCGCAACAAGGTCCTTTATTGGTTGCACCACTGAGGTTCCTTCTGCTTGGAGTGTGGCAGTTGCTTTTGCAGAAAGTTGTCAGAGACGCTTGGCATGGATAGTCAGCTGCAACGTTTGGTCTTCAGTGAATAAAGCTATCAGCAGCAAAGTTGAGAATACTGCTGCTGATAAGCCCATCAGCAGCAACTTGTGTTGAAGGCTGCTGATAAGCCTATCAGCAGCAACAAGTGTTGAATGCTGCTGATAAGCCTATCAGCAGCAACAAGTGTTGACTGCTGCTGATAAGCCTATCAGCAGCAATTGTACTTAGAATAATTTGGTAGCAATCAGTCTTTGGTTCTACACACAAGCTGTTGATCTTTTATACTAGAAGCTATACTACAAGTTAAGACAACAAAGACTACAAAAGTTAACTTTAATCAAACGTCTTCTTAGGCATCATTGCTTGGATACTTGGAAGGAAAGCGTTGTTGTTGTCTACACCAGTAACATTCTTTCTGCATGTGATGTGTCAGAGTTGCAGCAGAAAGTTGTCAATAGTAATGTTGATGCTTTTGATATGCCAACCAGCAGCAACGATTGATCTTCAGCAGATATGGCTATCAGCAGCATTATTGATGATCAGCAGCATTGTTGATGATCCACAACAAGACTCAACTATGCAAAGCTGCTGATGATTTACCAATCGGTAGCATAAGGTGTTTGATGCTGCTGAGAAGCCTATCAGCAGCAACTCTGGACTTCAGTAGATAAGGCTGTCTGCAACAGATTTGTTCATCAGTAGGAGAACAACTATCATCAGCAAACAAGCTTATCCGCAGCAGCTTGTTGGTCAGCAGCAAAATTATGGAGTCCGCAACAGTTGTACTTAGAGAATTTTGTAGCCATCAGTCTTTATATCTACAAACTCCCCCTAGACTGATGCTACCAAAACTTTCTTACTGATGTTGTTGCTGAGTCTTTTGCATATTAGCAACTATCCTTGCTACCTCATAGCCTCTAGGGTCCTTGTTGCGATTGTCAAGAGGAAGCTTAGACAGAGACTTGATGTCCTTGCTTGGCATCATAAAAATGGCCTTGCTAGAACATCTCATCTGCTGACCACTGACAACTGTTATGGTGAATTCATCTTTCTCAGCATTATAAGACCAGCTAGTGAATGGAAAGTGGGATTGGAGAGGTTTAGCATCAATGACTACATCTTTGCTAGGGTTGAAGTGATGTTTGATCACTAGCAACAGATGTCTTCCACTTTCATTCTCAGTCTAATGAGCTTCACCCAGCTCCATCATTCTTCTAAGATCAGAATCTGGGTGCTGCATCACCTCATAAACAGTTTTGTAGATTGACTCTTTTACTTCTACCATCCCCCTGAAGACTTCAAACCATTAATCTTGATTACTGTAGAACCAACCAACAATTTCTCTTGAGTCTTCTGGTTTGGTAGTTGGTTTGGTTTTCTTCTTGGGGGGCTGTTGATGAGGAGGAGCTGGGTGGGAGGATTTGGACTCTTTGGGTGGAGAGGAGGGAGAGTGAAAGGTTGTTGGATAGAGGAAGGAGTGGATGAGGGAGTAGGCTTGGGTTTCTTTTGTTTTCTATCATTAGTTTGAGTATTTACCCTTTTCTTTGAGCTTGTCTTCCCTAATCTATTTTCCTCTTCCTTCTTACTTTGACATACAAGGCTTGTAGGTTCCTAAAGCTCATTGGACCTAGCCTATTTCCACCCTCTCCTCTACCCTTTAGGAAGTCTATTATGACCTTCCTTTCTTCATGGGTCCTAATGTTAAATGCAATGGTCTTTTTGAACTTTTGTTTGGCTTTTTCTTCTTCTTCAGTTCTTTTCTTGTTCGCCAATTGACCTTGCTGACCCATGAAAGCTCTATAGATTTCTTTATTTAACAATTTGTCAAGGTAGTCTTCATCCTCACGTTGAGAAATCAGAGCTTCTGTCCACTCCTCTCTCATTTTTTTGGCTAGTTCAGTGTCAGTTATCCTGAACTTAGCCTCTTCTCTTCTTTTCTTTTCTCTTTCTTTTTCTTCTTCTTTATTGAGTTGTTCCTGCAGCTGACGAGCTAGAGCTTCATATTCTTGTAATTGTGTAGTTGTAGGAACTTTAACTTTCAAAGTATCCAGTTGCCTAGCACACAACTGGATATGTTGTTCCCTGAGGAGAATGGCAGCTTTCCTTTCTTGAATCTTTCTAATCTTAGTCATCTCCTCTTCTTCTCTTTCTCTTCTTCTCTTCTCTTTTTCTCTCTTCTCTTTCTCTATTCTTTATTCTTCTTCTTCTTTCATGATGCCCTTCCCCTTATCTTTGTTGGATGCCTCTGCTTCAGCTTCATGTATCACAACAGCAGATGTAAGAGATGCTGTTGGGATCTCAGCTTCAGCTTCATTGGCAAGCTGAGCAACAGACACAAAGGAAGTGACTACTTCACTCTATTCGTTTTCCCATTCATTCCCATGTATAGCTTTAAAGGCCTCTTTGACATTCTGAGCAGCCACTTTTCTTGACTCTACTGTTGCACTCAGTATTACAGTTGGTGAGGAGGGAAAGGATAGATCTGAGTCAGAGTCATCCATTGCAAGCCATCCCTCCTTTTCAAGAAAAGCTTTGATAATCTTGATCATTGCTTGACTTTCTAAGGGGTTGATGTTGCAGATGTGCGTCCTGAGCTCAAAGACCTTATGCAAGAAATCTGGATTGAGGAGAAGGATTTCTTGAATGTTTTTGGTTGTGAAAGATGATCCATCACACAAGAAGAACTGAAAGCCAAAGGACCCAGTGCTTGACCATCCTTGCACTTCCAGGCCCCTGACCATTTCATTGTAGAAGAATCTTCTCCAACATAGAACTTGTTCTTCTGTTAAAGCACTGCTCCTTATCAAGTCAAATCTTGGAGCCAGTCTTTGTTCTGATGTTCTTGACAACTTTGCAGTATGTTTAGGAAAGGCCACCCTGTTTGCTTCTTCTAGAAACCATTCAAACTAGGGCATATTATCCTCCATCAAGACATAGAACCTATTAATTGCAAGTTTTGCTAAGAGATCTGTGGAAGTGTTGATCCAGCTTGTTAAGTACAGTTCAAGAACCTGAAGTGGATTTAGTGTATTCCAATTAAGCTCTTCTATTCCACTAAATTCCCGTCCAATCCAGAATCTCTCAGATAGACCATCATACCCCCAAGCTAGGATAGAGTCAAACTCTATCTTATGTGCAGTCAGTGTGAATTGAGGGGCAATGGTCTGTCTTGATAAACTTGCAGCAGCTGGAAGTATGCTGAATGATAAAGGTGTGTCTTCATCTTGACTTTCATTCTCCAACACCTCATCAACAACTCTGACAACTAACTTCCAATCCTCATAGATATCTTCCTCTTCATCTACTGAGTCTGGCAAGTCATGGATTTGAACAAAAGCAGGTTTGAAGAGTGTACTTTGAAAAGCAGCCTGCTCTTGTATCCATTCATCAAGGCTGCCATCATCATCTTCAGCAGTAACTATCTCCCCCTTTTTGGTTGCATCAGTGCATAGAGTTTCATCTGTTTGAGTGTCCACTGATACAAGGGAAGGAGTAGTCACTGGAGGGCATTGATGAGCTTCAAGCATAGAGACTAGGTGCTGTAGTTTGGACACTTCAGCCTCTAGCATTGCCACCCTGGCCGTCAATTCCATGTTTTCAAGTTTTAGTCTGTCCTCATCGATAGTTGTGGAATCCTTGGAACTAGATGGGGCCTTAGTCCTAGCCTTTGCATCCCCATCACCCTGGTTTTCTTGGCACCTGGGATTCCTCTCAGTGAAGAGTGTTTCAAGAGAAACATCCTCACTGTGAGTTGCCGTGTTTGGGGACTTAGTGATGTTATCACTATCCTCCTGGTCAATTGATGTACCAGTAGTAGTGGTAGCCCTTTCCACATTCACTATATCATTACTCTCAAAGTGAACCTTCTTAGGTGATGTACTTGGGCTGGGTACATTAGCAGCCAAGTCAATCAATACCTCCGAGATTGTGGTAGTTGGAGAAGGCATATCATCTTGACTAGGTGCCTCTGCACTTAAGTTTAGAGAAGAAAAATAATAAAAGGTCTCACCCATTGAAGTTGATACATAGGTTTGCTTCTTGCACTGCCATGAAATCAGTCTTCATCCTAGAAACTAACAACCCCCTGATGTGGATTTTTTATCCAAGTCGCATCCTCCATAGTCACTGTCCGTGTATGCATACAGGTTGAACTTATCATTTTTAGAATACCATAGCCGAAGCCTCAAGGCTCCCTTTTGGTATCTAAAGATTCTCTAGACAGCTTGAAGATGTGTAATCTTTGGAGCTGCTTGGAATCTTGCACAAAGGCATACTTCAAACATGATATATGGCCTTGAGGCAGTGAGATACATGAGCGATCCTATCATTGCACGGTATTGAGGTTGATTAGTGTCTTGACCATCTTTGTCTGGTGTCAGTTGATGGTGCACTTGCATAGGAGTTCTTGTAGCAGAGCAGTCAGCCATCTTAAATCTTTCCAAAATGCTCTTGATGTTTTTGGATTGGCTGATAAAGATTCCATTTGGAACTTGTTTGACTTGAAGACCCAGAAATAAATTTAGTTCATCCATTGAACTCATTTCAAACTTTAAGTGCATCAGGACCTCATAGTCTTTACACAACTTCTTCCTTGTTGTTCCAAAGATGATGTCATCAATATAGATTTGTACAAGTTGGATTTCTCCCCCTTCATCTTTGATAAACAAGGTCTGGTCAATGGCACCTCTTCTGAAGTTGTTGCTTCGTAGATATCCAGACAGAGTTTCATACCAGGCTCTTGGATCTTGATGTAAGCCATAGATAGCTTTGTCTAGTTTGAACACTTTGTTAGGATGTGAAGGATCTACAAATCCTGGAGGCTGTTTGACATATACTTCCTCACCAATCTTCCCATACAAAAAGGCACTCTTGACATCCATTTGATAAACTATGAAATTCTTGGATGCAACATATGCAAGGAAGATTCTGATGGCCTCCAGCCTGGCAACAGGAGCAAAGATTTTATCACAGTCAATTCCTTCTTCCTGAGTGTAGCCTTGAGCTACAAGTCTGGCTTTTTTTTTACGACAATGCCTCTCTCATCTTGCTTGTTCCTGAATACCCATCTTGTCCCAATAGCAGTTTGACCAGGTGGAAGATCAACAAGTTTCCAGACATCCTATCTCTTGAATTGCAGCAACTCTTCATGCATTACCTCAATCTAACTGCTGTGTTTTAGAGCTTCATCTATCTTCTTTGGTTCTACCTGAGATAGAAAGCAGGAATACAGACATATTTTGGCCTCATGAGATTTGCATCTTATTTGAACTCCTGGGTGAACTTGGCCAATGATATTTTCCAGGGGATGTTCCTTGTTGATTCTCTGTGCTGGTACAACATCCAATTGTATCCCTTCCTCAAGATTGCTCTGATTCTGATCAGGAAACTCTTCATTCATGGTGGAAGAGTCTTCAATATCAACAGCAGCATCAGCAGCATCTGTAGCATATGCCTCTACAGCATTACAGATGTGTCTTGAAGTTCATTCGGATTTTCATTCTCAGAGAGGCTGCTGCTGGTGACATTTGATAGTCTAGTTCCGGCTTCACTGGCTTCAATAGCTTCCACAACAGATGGAGGATCAATAGATGTCCTTTTCAGTCTGATAGAGGGACTAGTGAATTCTAATCTGTAGTCAGTGGAAGCTGGTGCTTTGGAAGAGGTAGACTCCATATTTGAGAAGATGAGAGGCTCAAATATTTGTGTGAAGGAGTCTATATCAAATACCCAGTCTGGGCCTTTTCCCTATTCACATGCAATGTGTTCCCTACATTCCACATTGGCTGATTCTTCCACGATTCTTGTTCTTAAGTTGAAAACTATGTAGGCCTTGGATTGAGAGGAATAGTCCACAAAGTATCCTTCATCAGATTTGGCACCAAACTTAGGAAGAACGCCCTGTGTGATCATAATGGTGCACGGACATCCAAAAGGTTTTAGAAATCGAATGTAGGGAAGTATTTTGAACAAGAGTTCATAAGGTGTCTTGTTAAGAGTCTTAACCATGAGAACTCTATTCTTCACATAGCAAGCTGTACTGACTGCTTCTGCCCAGAATGTGAGGGGCAGTTTTGAATCAGCCAACATTGATCTTGTTGATTCAATTAGAGTTCTGTTTCTCCTTTCAGCAACCCCGTTTTGTTGAGGAGTTCTTGGAGCATTGTATTGTCTTTCTATTCCCTTGCTTCACAGAAACAGTTCAGAGTGTGGTTCTTGAACTCTGTACCTTGATCACACCTTATGACTTTCACCTTTTGATTGCTTTGATTCTCAACTCGAAGAATGTTAGATTTAAGAATCTAAGCAGTTTCATCTTTTGTTCTCAAGAAGTATACCCATGAAAATCTGGTATAGTCATCAGTGATCACCAGACAGTATGACTTCTTGCCCATTGACATAACATTTGTAGGACCAAAGAGATCCATATGCAGCAGCTGTAATGGAGTGTCATTTGAATTCATTGTCTTGGGCTTGTGAGAACTCTTGTGTTGCTTCCCTTTAAAGCATGCAATGCAATGATCTTCAAGTTAGAATTCTTTGTTAGGAAGCCCTCTGACAAGATTTTCCTTTACCAACTTGTTAATGGTTTTTACATTGATATGGGTTAATCTCCTGTGCAAGAGAGCTGATTCATCAACTGATGCCTTTGACAGAAAAGAAGACACACTACCAGATGGAGTGACCTCATTCATGTCAAGCACATATAGGTTATCTTTTCTGTGAGCAGTCAATAGGATCATTTCTGGAGGAGGTTTGTTTAAGCTAGGGGATAGTACAAAGCATTCTTTATCTGTGAAAGGCATCCAATCTCATGAGATTGAAGTCTAATTCTTTGACATAGTTTACTCTTTCAATACTCATCCTTTCATTGGACACAGTTCCTTGTCCAGTAATTGATCCTCCTTTTGAATCACTCCCAAAGGAAACATATCCTCCATTGAAGTGTCTAAAGTTGGAGAGAATGGATCTGTTGTCGGTCATGTGCCTGGAACAACCATTGTCTACAACCCAGGTGTTATTCTTGTGACCTGGCTATCCCTACACATGAGAGAGATCTAGTTAGAGGGAGGAACCCAAGAACTTGCAGACTTGGGTAAGTGTGTCTTTGGATCGGCAACATCAGTATGCTTGCATTCAATGGAGCCAATGATGATGCTTTGAGGGATAGAGGCTGGGATCTTGGCTTTCCATTGCTGAGGATGTGGTTTTCCAGATCTCTTTGCTTTATCAACAGCTGATGTTGCTTTGGCTACTGACAGATTTGCTTTATCAGCAGTAGATTTTGCTGCTGAGGACTTTGGCTTATCAGTAGCAGATTTTGTTGCTGCTGATGGTTTTTCTTGAGCAGCACCAAACTTGGTTGATGCTGAAGGCTTGTCCTTTGGTTTCTTGGGCTTCACTTGATAAACAACATTTTTGCTGGCTGCTGATGGTTTAACAATAGATGTATGCTTATCCTTCTTGACCTTGTTAATAGAGGGTTTCTCTATAGAAGTTCTTTTGCTTGTAGGCTTTTGTTTAGGAGGGGCTTGATGAAGGATCTGATTGAAGGGATTAAATTCACAATTTGCAGCAAAGTGGTCTGATTTACCACATATGATGTAAGATTGTTTAGGTTTTGGCAGCTGCTTCCTTGGTGGGGATAGAGAGTTTCTGAAATGAGTTTCCTTGGCTTCAAAGCTTCTTACCTTTTTGTTCTTGTTCATCTTCTCAAAAGCATGCTGCTTGAGGTTTATTTGTTGTTGAAGGTAGTAGAAGCATGTGCTGGCAGTGTGATTGTATTGGCCACAAACAAAACATGATTTAGCCAGTTTGTCCATTTGGAAGTAAAAATAATCTTTTCTTTTGAACAAGTCTTTGAAATTCTAGGGGTAAGCTTTGTTGTGCTCAAAAGTGGCTTCATCCAATGTCTTTTGAACATATGGAGCTCTATCTCCAGGCGCATGATATATGTCAAACACCTTCCTTGGTTGGGTTGATTTGTATTGAGGATTTGGGTTATTAGAGGTTGAAGACTGTCCCTTTTCAACAGTTAGCTTTCTTCCTTTTGGAGGATAGCTGATTTTGATTTGTTTGGTGAGTTGAGATACTGGTATTGTTTTTGAAGAGATGAAGGGGCTTGGACTGTTGGTTTGAATAACTTCAAAGGCAGGTAGTGATGGAGCTTTATTGGTTTCAGTGGAGTCTGAGCATGTGGACTCAGACTCAGATGAAGTAGTTGTCACACCCCCAAATTCTACTAACGGAGTTTTACCGTTCGGAAGGTGACACACCAGGATCTCAGTCACTAGTTACATCAAACGACACTATATGACTTAAAAAGTCATAACATAAATGTTCAGAGTTAAATGCGGAAGCGTAAACGTTAATAAGAAATCAATAGTAATTACACGCAACAAACGTCAAATAATGTAAATAAGTAAAACTGTTTAAAATGTTTGAAATGGATGATATGACAGTAGGACTCCATGCCTGTCGTAAGTGTGCAATCTGTGCCAAAGCGACCGGAGAAACATGTAAGAAAAAGTGTCAACACAAGGTTGGTGAGTTCATAGGTTTCAAGTTTGTAATAAGAGAGTGTTTGCCAGATTATGTACATTCAATATGCATATCTATAGGTAGCTAGCCTATGTTCGTGTCTTACTAAAGCGCTTGCAACCGAAGCTGACTGTTTGTGTTTGTATGCCTCCTGCCAGGTCTATCAACTCTGGGAAATGTGGGTAGGCTAACATTTCACCCGTTCAACCTCCAATCGAGTTGGCGCGACTAACGCGGGTGGGGCTTGTCAAACCCAGTAGTACTACTAAACAGTACCTCGCTAAGATCCATATTAACGGTTCGATGTATGATGAGGACTTTATGTGATAGTGTGTCACGCTTAGCCTCAACAGTAATAACATATGAATTACAATAATCTAAAATAGTTGTGTCATGTTTTCTCCCCCAACGGGAAAAACATGTAAAACAATGTTTGTCTGCGTACCTGTTTCTCCCCCACGGGGAAAACAAGTAAAAGTATGATAGTTTGTGTACATGTTTCTCCCCCAACAGGAAAACAAATAAAAAGGGGCCGTGAAACTCACATGCGTTGCGTTGTAGGTAGTATCACACAAGTATGAGATTTAGAACCTCAAGTGTTAGCCTGCACGACTTACGTATGCCCTAGAATTATAAACACATAAGTTAGGGACAAGTTGGGATATGTGAGGACGACACGGAAATTAGAACATCTTAACGCTTTCTAAGGATTTAAGAGTAGACGAATGTGTCTACGGAATTATATAAATTTCTTAGTATATTCATTAAGAGAAAAGCGTTACGTGTCGTACGTTAATGACGAATAATAAATAAATAAATAAATACATTCGTACTTTAAAGTTGTTTATAAAGTTAGGAAAATAATATAATTTAATATATTATCTTTTGGTTCGTATGATTACTAATAATCATTGTGGCAAAAATAATAAATAAATTATTTTTAATCAAAGTAATAAACGCGAGTAAATAATATAACTATTTATGTTATTATTTAGTTCTAAACGTCACACGAGGTTATAAAACGATACAAAATAATATAAAAACATATGTTATTTAATACTAGGAGTCACGAGTTAAAAATAATATAAACATATTATTTTATACGCAGTGATGGTTTGAAAATAGTATAAATATATTATTTTTAAAAGTGGGAAATAATAACAAAAGTATGTTAATAATTCAAACCCAAGCCTACGGGTTGTTTCCCGGGCTAAAACACATTTATATAATATTGTATTAATATAACAAAAGGTTTTATAATTAAAATAGTGATAAAAAAACCGGTTTTAAAAATAAAGGTGGGTGGAGAGACTCGAACCCGGGTCTCTCCCACCACACCACACACACTTAACCAGTCAAGAATCGGATTGAAATGGTTTTATTCAACAACCCAGTGTATCCCCCCCCCATACACACCACCGATCTAGTCCAATCCCTAACCCACAAATCCGGTCGTGTTTTGAACAAGGTAACATGGGGTTTTAACAGTCGAGTATAGGCGAGTATGAGGTTGAGTTTAATGGCAAAACCATTGAGTTTATAATCGATTAGTGCTCGACCAGAATTATGAACCCTAGTAAAAATATAAGATTGATTTGTCAAAATCCAATGTTAACAGATGCTGAAATCATAGGGTTTTCAACCAGCACGGGATTACGAGTTAAACTCTGTGATTTAATTTGGTTTAGGTGGCGATTAGATTAGGGTTCGATCAAATCGAAAATGTAAAGAACCCTAGAATTCGTTCATCATAAATTCGATATTGAAAGATCGAATTAGCATAGGGCTTTTGATCAGTAAGAGATTACGAAACTACTCATGTAACTTAATTGCATTGAGGTGGAGTTTAGATCAGGGTTCAATTAATCTACTTATGCGATGAACCCTAGATCTTGATTGTAATCAATTCGATGTTGTGAGCCCTAGGTATGATAGGGCTTTCAATTAACAGATAAAAACGAAGGTAAGTATGCGTTTGATTACCAGTATGGTGATGGAATTGAAGGTGTTCGAATAGAATGAGCCCCGACATCGACGAGTTTGGCCTCCATAGTCTTCGGCTTCCATCCAGATCGAAATTGTGTGTGCAAAAGCTTCTGAGGTATTCGATAGAGGTGTGAATTTGATACGCACACGATGAGGGTCGATGATTACAAGGTTAATGCCCATAATTGGGTTTAATCCGTGCGTAATGAGAGTGTTAATTGCTCAATGATGGTGGTTTATTGCATTAAGGGGTGAATTAGTTGCGAATTTGGATAAATTTCGGTTACATTTCGTTAATTTGGATCAAAAGAAACCTGAGTTTGACTTTAGAAAGTCAACATAACATAAAACACATGATTTTGACTTTACTAAGTCAACATAATCGACTTTGGGATAATTACAACCTTGGTCCTTGTAGTTTCAGTTTACTTATTGACAGAATAAGTCCATGAGGTTTGTAACAGATTTAACTGGACTAACCGAGTTCGTGCGAGATAACGGAGTTTGAGTTAACTGTATTAATCGAAAATTGTCGGGTGTCACATCATCCCCTAGTTGAAAGAATTTTCGTCTCGAAAATTAAAAAAAAAAAATTTCTAGGGTGTCACAGTAGTGCATTCTTGCACAGAGGTTTCTTCGACAGCAGGATCAAGATTTCGAGTGGCCAGATCAAGATTGAAAAGATTGAAACTTGGTTCATGAATGGCCACATAGTCAGCAGGTGGAGGAACATGGTTATTCAGCTTGAAATCCAAGTCCAGAAGTTACCTTTTCATGAATTTGAGCATCCAAAAGTCTTTGCAGCTTTTTGGATGCAAACTCATATTTTTCCACATGGACCTTTTGGTCTGCTAATTCAGCCCTTGTAGCCTTTAACTTAACCAGAAGATCATCAATCTGAGTTTCAAGGTTTGTTTGTTCATGTTTTAATGATGAAATCTCTTTCTTTAAATGGTTAATCTTTTCTTTGTAACTGTTTTCAACCTTTTTAAATTCAGATTTCATTTGGTGAAACTCTTCATTTTGATCTATGAGATTCTGGTTATGTTTTCTGTATCCAAGAACCTTACAATACAAGCCTGAGTACTAAGATTTTCATATACTTTAGGTGGTATCTCTGATGTGTCTGCCATGAGAGCTTGATTGTTGGCAGGAAGATCCTCATACTTAAAGCTCCAGTCAAACTCAGCAGTTCCAACAGTTGCACACGCTACATTTTGAGTAGGAGGGGTAGCTTGTTGGCTTGTTTGACTTTGATGAGCTTGCCCTGGATTTGCCTTTGGTGCCTTGCATTCTCTGGCGAAGTGACCAAGTTGGTTACAGTTGTAACATCTCAGTTTACTTTTGTCCAAGCCAACCCTGGTGTTGGAGTTGTTGCTTGGAATGGGTCTTCCTGTTCTAGAGTATAACATTTTTGCTCTTAGAGAGAGCATGGCATATGTTGTATATCCATTTCTTCTAGATCATCTGGATGAAAACATTCCAGATCTTCCTTGATAAAGGACATATTGCTTGAGTTTTTAGAGACAACGGCAGCAGAAGTGGATGTTTGAGGTGGGGCTTCAAGAAGAAATGGTGAGTTGTTTGATTGTGAGATTGGAGTCTGGGGATGAGTGACAATGGGAGGGTAGTAGTTGCTTGAACTAGGAACTGAGTGGTCAGAGTGAAGTGAAGAGGAAGTGGTGGTGGATGATGAGGCTGTTGAGTAACTTGAGCTTCTCTCTTTGGCTTGAATCATTTCTAATTCATGGGTCTTCAGCATGGCAAACAGCTCTATCATCTGTAGAGTCTTTAAATTTTCACTTCTTCTGATTGACACTGTGTAAAGTGTCCAGCAGCTTGGCAGAGACCTGATGAACTTCTTGAGAATGTCTTCATTCTCCAGCTTCATTTTTGAGCATTGTAGCTCTCCCACAAGGTAGGTGTACCTATTATACAACACAGTAAAAGACTCACATACCTTCCAGACAAAGTTCTCATATTGTTGCTTCAGAATGTCTCTTCTATTTTCTTTCACTTCTTCTGACCCAGCAAACATCTTCTCAAGAGCCTCCCATAGCTCCTTGGCAGTCTTGTATTCTATGAAGTTGTGAAATACTTCATTTGGCAAGCACATCTGAATGGCTCCCAAGGCTTTGAAGTCTACCTCCATCTTCTTGATGTCTTCATCTAAATACTTTGAGGGTTCTTTGGGGACTGATGGACCTCCGAAATCAGCAGAGGCCACCATGGGTACATATTGTCCATATTTAATGGATCTCCACATCCCATACTCTTGATAGCAGAAGAAAATTTCCATCCTGTTCTTCCACATATCATAGTTTTCTCAAGACACAGTCTTGGTGGTCTGTTGATGCTTCCAGTATCATCAAAACCATTGTTTTGTGCCATTTTTGGATTTGTGATATATGGTGTTTTAGCAAAGAGATAGTAGTGAATAGAACCAAAGAGTGATTAAACAAGTATGGGTTTGTTTAATCTGAGAGCCAAAGCTCTGATACCACTGGTAGGATCGATGAATACAAGATGGTTCTATTCTAGTTGAAATTGGCGGAAACAGTCACAACTTTGTAATGTAAACAAGTAAACACAAAGAATACTGATAAATTCAATTTGTATTAAGCTTCAATGGCTACAAGATTACAGAGAAAACTCTAAGAAAGCACACTTGTATAATAAACAGATACACTACTTATATAGTAACTTAGAATCAAGACAGACCCTTGATTCTAAGGATCAGATCAAACACAAGCCGTTGATCTTGTATACTAGAAGTTATAATACAAGTTAAGACAACAAAGACTACAAAAGTTAACTTTAATCAAACGTCTTCGTAGGCATTATTGCTTGGATACTTGGAAGGAGAGCGTTGTCTTTTATTGTCTGCACCAGTAACATTCTTTCTGCAATGTGATGTGTCAGAGTTGCAGCAGAAATTTGTCAGTAGTAAAGTTGATGCTTTTGATATGCCAATCAGCAGCAACGATTGATCTTCAGCAGATATGGCTATTAGCAGCATTGTTGATGATCCGCAGCAAGACTCAACTATCCAAAGCTGCTGATGATTTGCCTATCAACAGCAAACAAGCTTATCCGCAACAGCTTGTTGGTCAGCAGCAAATTGTGGAGTCCGAAGCAGTTGTACTTAGAGAATTTTGTAGCCATCAGTATTTATATCTACATCATCACATCTATACTCCCTTCACACCTTTTCTGCAAAGCTTCCCATAATTGTTGAGAAGATTTAAATTGTTTGAAACTGTGATAAATTTGCTTTGGAAGTGACATAGAAATGCTAGCCATATCTTTATTCTCACGATCAAACAACTGCTTTTCTTCAGTGGTTAATGTAGATACTGGTTTAGGAACATCATCCTTTCCCATCCATGAGTATGTAGGATGTGTATAACCTTCCAAAATAGGAATCCATAAACTCGTATCGGTAAAAGACACAAACTGATCAAAACGATCTTTCAAGTTTGGATAATCAGAAAGACTTAACAACTTTGGTGGTTTCTGAGATGTACCAATCTTATTATCATAGTTGAACATGTTTGTAACTTGCACCATATTTTCCATTTTAAAAAAATGCTAAGTATGAATAAGAATCCACTCAGGCGAAGATATTAAGTTCGCTTCAAACTCTTCAAGCGAACTTGACCCCTAAGTTCGCTTAATCAAGTAAAACAGCTAAGTTCGCCTACTAAGTTCGCTTGCAACAAAAGTCAAAATTAAGTTCGTCTCGTTCAGTTGTAACAAACTCAGGAAGATAGTCTTCAACCAAAACACGAACAAAAAGTTCTGAAAATCACCATAACTTGCTAAATTGATGGAATTTGATGAAATTAAACCATAGGATTGAGTATAATATGATTTAGAACACTTCTAATGGATCTATTTCTTCAAAAACATCTTCAAATTCATGAAATCAGCCTCAAAATCACTCTCAAGAACTTGAAAACTCCATGAACATGAAAACTTACAAAAGTTAACCAATTTCTTGTCAAATTGGACACAAATAGTCACAAATCAATCACGAATCACTCACAAATCACGATCAAAGACTCTGATACCACTTGTAGGTCCACATGACGCTTCTATAGATCGTACTCCAGACATGACGTATCAATGACAGGGAGTGCGGAATCCAACCGTGTCAAAGTATGTGTACACAAGATGACAATAGAACTGGTAACAATCACAGAGTAAATAAACTTCTCTTCTATTTCATTCAAACACAGAGTTTACAGAACAGAACATTCAAAGTAATAAGCATTCCTAAAACTGAACAAGTAAACTCTATTAATAGACAAAGCTTCTGCTATAGGCGAACTTAATAAGTTCGCCTCTACTGAGACTAGGCGAACTAGCTAAGTTCGCCTCTAGCAGAACTTATACTAAATCAAACATTAACAAAACATAAAGACAATAAGATCTAAACTATTACAAGTTCTTGTCATACATCTATGTCCTAACAATAAATTGCTCAGACACTGATATGATCTTGTTACTCATGATGATCAAGCAAAAATATGTGTGTATTTTTCAGAAAAATCAAAAATATGTGTTTCAGTTTGTTAAGATAAAAACAAAAAATATGTGATTCTGTTTGTACAGATAAAATCCAAAAAGATTTTCTTTCCGTCTTCCATGAAAATCCTATCTTTTTAATTTTATTAAAAATGTTCGGGATTGGATCAGATACATATTTCAGATGGAAGGTCACAAGGTTTGGGAAGTGAAAGGTTAGATTTTGAAAAAGTTGGAATTTCATGAAGGTTTCAAGTGGTTTATGTTTGTTTGAGAAGCGAACATAGCTAGTTCGCCTAGTTCTTGATCAGGCGAACTTAGCAAGTTCACCTAAAGAAGCGAACTTAAGGTTTGGTATAACTATGCCTCCAGGCGAACATACTCAGTGTCCTTTGAATTTTTTCCAAGCGAGCATATCTGAGCGAACCTCGTTACAGTGTTGCGAACTTGTTATTGTGAAATTCATGTGTGGTTGATCGGTTGTTCATTGATTATCTCTTTATTATTTTGTGATTACGCTTCGATTGAAGGTAGTTACAAGGATTTTTATCTGTTAAATCGATCAGAAAAGGGATTGTTTGAATCAATTTTTTTTACTCTTGACTGTCAGACTGTTATAGGTTCTTAATGGGCATGTTTGTGGCTAAATGTTAAAATTGTTGCTTTCTTTTGTTAAATCGGTGTTGGATATAACTCATTGTGAGGTTAATTTGAGTAGAATCCATCGTTTTGATCATGTTGTTTTTCTGGTTAGAATTTTAATCAACAAGCGAACTTGTCCAGGCGAGCTTATTATGTTCGCCTCTTGCAACTCTAAGCGAACTTAGTAAGTTCGCCTAGGGGCTCAGTAGTGATTTGGACTTGTTAAAATTTTTCTTGTGTTAAATTTTTTTGGTTTAAAACTTTTTTTTGTTGTTTGTGTTCACAATTTTTTTAAAGTTTTGTTTTTGTTTTTCTATGTGTGTCATATCTGTTTGTGTTACATGTATATCTTGTGTGTATATATGCTAATGGTGTTCATGTCCAAATTCATTTACAGATGGATCCTCGTGTTGAGTACAAGCATAAGCAAGTAGCTTTGTTAGATCCAGAAATGTTAGAAGCTGTAAACTATCAAGGAATAATCAATTTTCTGAATAGGTCCAGGTTGCATGCGGCTCTTTCAGGAAATCCTTACATCAGCTTACCGTATATTCAACAATTTTGGGCTAGAGTTCATCAAGATACGAATGTTGATCTACATGTCTTACGAGCTACAGTGAACAATACTAAGGTGGTGATCTCTGTGGATACTATTCGAGCTGCTCTTATTCTAGGAGGTGCTAATGATGATTCTATCAGTTTACCTGGAACATTAATCATGGGATGTTTTCAGAGGATGGGTTACCGAGGGAGAAAATGATACCCAAGCTAGAAAATGTTTTCTAGTGGGTCAGTGGAGATATTTTATGCATGTCATTATCCGGTTCTTGTCACCAAGAAAGGCTGGTATTTGAAGTCTTCGTTACAAGTTGCCATGGTTGCATTAACTCTGAATAAGCGCTTCAATTTTGCTTTGTACATCTACAGAGAGCTTGTAATGCAGATAACTCCTCTAGAAGGTCAAGGTTTCTTGATGTATCCTCGATTTCTTCAAATGATTCTGAATCATCTGGTTCCTAATCTACCAAAACATCCACAACGTCTCACTTTAACTCCGATGACTAAAAGAATCTTTACTGATTATACTAAGGTGAAACAACAAAATGTTGCATTGATTCCTGTTCCAACTCCATTATTCGGTCACATTGTTAATCCTGATTATGTAGAGCCTCCGAATAACAATTGGTTTCATCCAGAAGAAATGGTTCAGGATCAAGAACAACTTCAACGGCAGCTTCAACTAATACAACAACAACCATTGCAACAACCACAAGTACAACTAGAACAAGTTCAAGTTCCAATACAACAAGAGATTGCACAAGTTCATGTTTAAGAAAATGTACAAGATGATGTTAATGAACCAATTCCAGATGGTCATCAAGCAAATGTTCCCTGATGATGATGTGAATCCAGATATGGGAACGAATATGGAAGATATTCATGATGTTGTTATTCATTCTCTAGCAGATCAAGTAGAGGGTCAGGTTGCTGATACAAGTTCTAGTTCTTCTGAGATCCCTGCTGCATCTAATGCTAATGATTCTGGTAGGTCACAAGATTTTAGTTCTGATCATTACATTAGGTTAGCTCAATTGCATAGAGCTAAGAATTAAGTCTGTGAGACAGAAAGGCATGAAAAGGCCAAGAAGAAAGTCTGCAAGGGGTCCTCCTCCTGGTGTGACTTTAGGAAAACGAACATTACAGGATGAATCTTCTGATTCTGATGAGGAGTATGTTCCCACTCCTAAATCCCAAAAGCTTATGGCTGCTTCCATTGCTGATGCTTCCTCTCAGGTTGAAGATGTAGGGCTTGTAGATTCTTTGTTTGTGACTCCAGTACCTTCTCAACATGTTTCTCCTGATGTGACTCCTGTTCCAAATGTTCCTTCTTCATCTAATGCTGTTCCTTCCATAAAGGCTGAAGGATGTATGTCATAATGTTGAAATCCAAAGGAAGGATGATGATGGCAATAATCCCAGTGGTAATATTGAATGTGATCGTCAATACGTTGACGTGATGCCTATATCAAGTGTTCAGGGGGAGTCAACTCAGAATATTGAAGGAGATAAAGAAGGAAAGGAAGTTGAGGCTACTGATGAAATTTTATTGCTTGAATTCTTTCAAGATGATTCTGATATTGATGAAGCGGAAAAGATTGAATGTCTAGATGACATTAATGAACTTTTTGATGATCTAGATGATGAATCATTTGATACTGAGGTTGAAGAAGGAGATATCGTTGAAATAGAGATTGAGAAAAGTAAAGTACATGTTACTTATGAGGGCTGTGATGGTTTGAATGTGCCATATAACTTCATCCAAGATGATCTTATTCCTGAATTTTCCTATGAAGGAGTGACTGATTCTGTAGACTCTGTGGAAGATGAATCAAATCCTGATGACTCTGCTTAATCAAAGATGGATACTAAAACTGAAACTACTCAGTTTATGCCTTCCATGTCATCTGAAGAACCAGTGATGTATAGGAATACTGGTATAACAAAGGAATAATGGAAAGAGTTAGTGAATAGCTGGAAAAAGGTCTTACCTGAGTCTCCTGTACTACCTGCTCAAAAAGAAAAGTATGTAAACAAAGAGAGATGTATCGGAAGAATCATAAGCTGGTTTTATGATGAAGAAGTGAAACTGTTTGCATTGAAAAGATCAGATGGTGTACAATACTTGAAGCCAAGGATCAAATATTTCAATACCTTACCAAGGTGTGAAATGAATGGTTTATCTACAAAACCTCTGATAAATAGATCAAAGTTTGGTTTGGCAGATGTGATTGCAAATCTAATAAACAAAGATGGTGGATTTGGTAAATATCAAAAGTTGAATCCTCAGAAAGGGAAGAGAGTGAAGCTTGTTGATCCTAAATCGGGTGTGACAACTTGGAAGTACAAGTTTAAACCAGTTAAAGTTGTGCAAAAGATTCCGTTAAGGAAAATACCACAAGATTTTCTTGGAAACGTGAAGTGGTGGTATGTTGACGTGAATACTAGAGAAGCAAGAGTTGAGGATAAAGAGAACAAGGTGAGAGTTAGATTTTATGATGCAATGAATCTTATTAACTTCTCAAAGAAAGACCAGAGAATGTTAAGAAAGAATGAGATTATGTTTACAAAGGAATGGAGAGAGCAGGGACTGCAATATAAGAAAGTTTTGGAGATATGTCACAGATATGGAGTGTATGCAGGAAGCAAGATACCAGAAAATTGGAAGAGCTCATCTTGAAGACTAAAGACAGAAGATTAAGCTATTTTTAAGTGGGAGTCTGTTAGGACATAGTTGTGTGACAAAATCTTGTAATAGTTTAGATCTTTATGTCTTTACGTTTTGTAATGTTTTTTTTTAAATTGTAGATATAAAGACTGATTGCTACAAAATTCTCTAAGTACAACTGATGGCTACAAAATCCTCTAAGTACAACTGCTACGGATTCCACAATTTTGCTGCTGACCAACAAGCTGCTGCGGATAAGCTTGTTTGTTGCTGATAGTTGTTCTCCTACTGATGAACAACTCTGCTGCGGACAACCTTATCTGCTGAAGTCTAGAGTTGCTGCTGATAGTCTTCTCAGCAGCATCAAACACTTGATCCTGCTGATAGGCAAATCATCAGCAACTTTGGATAGTTGAGTTTTGCTGCGGATCATCAACTATGCTACGGATAGCCTTATTTGCTGAAGATTAATCGTTGCTGCTGATTGGCATATCAAAAGCATCAACTTTACTACTGACAACTTTCTTCTGCAACTCTGACACATCACATGCAGAAAGAATGTTACTGGTGCAGACAATAAAAGACAACACTCTCCTTCCAAGTATCCAAGCAATGATGCCTAACAAGATGTTTGGTTAAAGTTAACTTTTGTAGTCTTTGTTGTCTTAACTTGTAGTATAGCTTCTAGTATACAAGATCAACGGATTGTGTTTGATCTGATCCTTAAAATCAAGGGTCTGTCTTGATTCAAAGTTACTATATAAGTAGTGTATTTGTTTAGTGTACAAGAGTGCTTTCTTAGAGTTTTCTCTGTAATATTGTAACCATTGAAGCTTAATACAATTTGCATTTATCAGTATTCTTTGTGTTTACTTGTTTACACTACATAGTTGTGATTGTTTCCGCCAATCTCAACTAGAATAGAACCATCTTGTATTCACCGATCCTATAGGTGGTATCAAAGCTCTCTATGGCTTACATCAAGCTCTAAGAGCCTGGTATGAAACTCTGTCTGGATATATACTTAGCAACAACTTCAGAAGAGGTGCCATTAACCAGACCTTGTTTATCAAAGATGAAGGGGGAGAAATCCTACTAGTACAAATCTATGTTGATGACATCATCTTTGGATCAACAAGGAAGAAGTTGTGTAAAGACTATGAGGTCCTGATGCACTCAATGTTTGAAATGAGTTCAATGGGTGAACTAAATTTCTTTCTGGTTCTTCAAGTCAAACAAGTTCCAAATGGAATCTTTTTAAGCCAATCCAAATATGTCAAGAGCATTTTGGAAAGATTCAAGATGGCTGACTGCTCTGCTGCAAGAACTCCTATGCAAGCGCACCATTAACTGACTCCAGATAAAGATGGTCAAGACACTGATCAACATCAGTACCGTGCAATGATAGGATCACTCATGTATCTCACTGCCTCAAGGCAAGATATCATGTTTGCAGTATGCCTTTGTGCAAGATTCCAAGCAGCTCCAAAGAATACACATCTTTAAGCTGTCAATAGAATTTTTAGATACCTAAAGAGATCCCCAAGGCTTGGGCTATGGTATTCTAAAAATGATAAGTTCAACCTGTATGCATACACTGACAGTGACCATGGAGGATGCAACTTGGAAAAAAAATCCACATCAGGGGGTGTTAGTTTCTGGGAGGAAAACAGATTTTATAGCAGTGCAAGAAGCAAACATGTGTATCAACTTCTACAGCAGAAGCAGAATACATTACAACTTCAAGTTGATGTGCACAAGTCATCTGGATACAAAACCAAATGCTGGATTATGGGATGACTTTCATGGCCACTCCCATTCACATTGACAACATAAGTGCTATATCAATCACAAAAAATCCGGTGCAGCACTCCAAGACAAAGCATATTGATATCAGATATCACTTCATAAGAGATCAAGCTGATAAAAGGAGAATTATTTTAACCAAAGTTCATACCAATGAGAAATATGCTGACTTGTTTACAAAACCTTTTGATGAACCTAGATTTAGATACTTAGTTGAGTTCATTGGTATGATGAACTTTGACTAAAATATCAATCTCTAAATTTTTTTTAATGTGTTTGTCTTTTGTTGTAAATAAAAGTTATAAGTCAACAACAACCATTTTTGCTGCTGACAGGTCTAATCATCAGCAGCAAAGAATTTGCCACTGACTACTTTTAGTTATCATCATGAATAAGTTTCCTGCGGATAGCTTTAAGGCAATCAGCAGCAACATCTTTGCTGCGGATCATTGCATCTATCAGCAACAATTGAGTTTGCTGCTAACAGACTTAACCATCCGCAGCAACCAAGTTTGCAGCGGATAGGCTTAACCATCCGCAGCAACCAAGTTTGCTGCTGATGGGTAAAAATAAGTCCAAATTAACTTTTACCCGCTGTAAAAAGTACTTTAAGTCTTTACCATGACTGTTATAGTGTATTACAGCTGTAACAGTGAAATGTGAATGGGTTGTACTGTACAAGTAACTTTGCTTTTTCCCCCCTCTGCCGTAATAACACAAATCAAATTTCTTTTTAACCTATTCACATTCAATTCCAACCTAACTCTCACCATTTTCTCTCAAGCATTCAAAGCATTCAAAGTTTTCCATACTTAACTACCTTTCAAAAACTTCCTCCTTCCCTCCAAATCCAACGACAATGGCAGAGGTCGACATAAACCATCCTGATGACAAGTTTTCACCCTACCACAATCTCACTGCTTACCTGGTTAAAGGAAAGAATTCCGAATGGTTCGATGATATGATTGATTTTCTTTGTCGATCAAAGATATATTTTGCACTAACCGTCAACCCTACCATATACATCCCTCATATGGAGGATTTTTGTAACACCGCCGTCTACTCTACCGAACAGGGGATTCCCCAAATCCATGCCATGGTAGACGGAAAAGACATCATCGTCACTGAAGCTACTCTCAGAAAACACCTAAAGCTTCGGGACGAGGGGGCCACCATTTCATACTCTAGAGAAGAGTATATGAGGACCATTGTATCCATAGGGTACACTAAAAATTGGAACTAATATACTGTTGACAAGGCTCTGATGGGCCCTCCATGGAAGTTTCTATGCCACACTCTTCTATAGTGCATATCCCAGAAGAGAAGTGGATGACATCAAGTGAGTTCTGCTCTCGCCTCTGCTGTTCACGGTATGGTCACTGGCCAAGGTTTCAACTTTACACATCTCATTTTTGAAGGTTCGAGATATAACCTTCAAGAAGGTGCAAAGCATGCATTCTATATGTACCCAAGGTTCTTGCAGTAAGTTTTCAACAATGAGCTAAAAGACCTTTCCAAACCTGGAAGAATCTACCTTATGCTGGGACATAAAAATAATATTTTTCAAAGCATGAGAACTGTTTCCAAAAGGTTCTCAGGGGTCAATATTCTATTTTTATCTACAATGATGAACATACAAAGTACCCAGGGTGATAGTTCATCAATCCTAGCTCATACTGATCCCACACCCTCCTCTTCAAAGCCTGAACATTAATCTACTTCCATTGTTCAAACCCATGTGCATCCTATTGAGGGTGCACAGGCACAACAACTACTTACACCTGTTTTGGATGTCCAACTGCAACACAGGGCCCCAGTTGAGGCAAGCTATACCATAAAAAGAAAAAGGAGCCAGAAGAATCCTTCTATTCTTGTCTCACAGGCCCAATCCCAACCTAAAAGCCCTCATTCAGAATCCCAACATTCTGATGAGAATATCAAAAGGGATAACCAAATTATTAGAGAGACTTCCTTGGAAGTTCCTCTATTAGGATCAGGATCACATCCCGGATCCATAAAACAACCTTCTAAGCCCTTTCATTATTTCTCTTCTCTGAACTTAAGTGCAGAGGCACCAAGTCAAGATGATATGCCTTCTCTAACTACCATTATCTCGGAGGTGTTGATTGACTTGGCTGCTAATGTACCCAGCCCAAGTTCATCACCTAAGAAGGTTCACTCTGGGAGTGATGATAGAGTGAATGTGGAAAGGGCTATCACTACTACTGGTATATCAATTGACCAGGAGGACAGTGATAACATCACTAAGTCCCCAACCATGGCAACTCACAGTGAGGATGTTTCTCTTGAAACACTCTTCACTAATAGGAATCCCAGGTGCCAAGAAAACCAGGGTGATGGGGATGCAGAGGTTAGGCCTAAGGCCCCATCTAGTTCCAAGGATTCCACAACTGTGGGTGAGGACAGATTGAAACTTGAAAACATGGAGTTGATGGCCACAGTGGCAATGCTAGAGGCTGAAGTGTCCAAACTATAGCACCAAGTCTCTATGCATGAAGCCCATAAATGCCCACATGTGACTACTCCTTCCCGTGTATCAGTGGGCACTCAAATAGATGAAACTCTATGCACTGATGCAACCAAAAAAGGGGAGATAGTTACTACTGAAGATGAAGCTGACAGCCTTGATGAATGGATACAAGAGCAGGCTGCTTTTCAAAGTACACTCTTCAAACCTGCTTTTGTTCAAATCCATAACTTTCCAGACTCAGTAGATGAAGAGGAAGATATCTCTGAGGATTGGAAGTTAGTTGTCAGAGCTATTGATGTGGTGTGGGAGAATGAAAGTCAAGATGAAGCACACCTTTGTCATTCAGCATACTTCCAGCTGCAACGAGCATCTCCAGACAAGTCATATCCCCTCACTCCCAATTGATTGCACAGAATCCGGTATATAACTCAATTCTGTATTAGGGGTATGATGGTCTATCAGAAAGGTTTTGGATTGGATGGGAATCTGGAAAAATTGAAGAGTTAAATTGGAATACTCTAAATCCCTTCCATATCCTAGATCTATACCTTACAAAGTGCATCAACAATTCAACGGATCTTCTTGATGAACTTGCCATTGGAAGATTTTATGATCTGATGGAAGACAACATGCCCTGGATTGAATGGTTTCTTCAAGAAGCAACTAAATTGTCTTATCCATCAACTGCAGAGTCTTCAAGAACAACAGAACAAAGACTAGCTCCAAGACTTGAGTTGATAAGGAGCAGTGCTTTAACAGAAGAACAAGTTCTATGTTGGAGAAGACTCTTCTAAAATGAAATGGCCAGGGAATTGGAAGTGCAAGGATGGTTAAGCACTGGGTCCTCTGGTTTTCAGTTCTTCTTGTGTGATGGATCATCTTTCAAAATCAACAACATTCAAGAAATCCTGCTACTCAATCCAAATTTCCTACATAAGGTCTTTGAGCTCAGGACACACATCTGCAACATCAACTCCTTAGAAAGTCAAGCAATGATCAAGATTATCAAAGCTTTTCTTGAAAAGGAGGGATGGCTTGCAATGGATGATTCTGACTCAGATCTATCCCTTCCCTCCTCACCAACTATTATACTGAGTGCAGCAGTAGAGTCAAGAAAAGTGGCTGCTCAGAATGTTAAAGAGCCTTTAAAGCTATACATGGGAATGAATGGGAAAAGGAAGAGAGTGAAGCAGTCCCTTCCTCTGTGTCTATTCCTCAGCTTGATAATGAAGCTGAAGCTGAGATCCCAACAACATCTCTTACATCTGCTATTGTGATCCATGAAGCTGAAGCAGAGGCATCCAATAAAGACAAGGGGAAGGGCATCATGACAGAAGAAGAAGAAGAAAGAATAGAGAAAGAGAAGATAGAAAAAGAGAAGAGAAGAAGAGAAGAAGAGGAGATGGCTGAGATTAGAAAGAGTGAACAAAGGAAAGCTGCCATTCTCCTTAGGGAACAACAGATCCAGTTGCATGCTAGGCAACTGGATACTTTGAAAGTTAAAGTTTCTGCAGCTACACAATTACATGTAGATGAAGCTCTAGCTCTTCAGCTGCAGGAACAACTCAATAAAGAAGAAGAAGAAAGAGAAAAGAAAAGAAGAGAAGAGGCTAAGTTCAGGATAATCAACTCTGAACTAGCCAAAGAAATGAGAAAGGAGTCGACAGAAGCTCTGATTTCTCAAGGTAAGTATGCAGACTACCTTGAGAAATTGTCAAATAAAGAAATCTATAGAGCTTTCATGGGTCAGCAAGGTCAATTGGCAAACAAGAAAAGAGCTGAAGAAGAAGAAGAAAAAGCCAAACAAAAGTCCAAAAGATCATTGCATTTAACATAAGGACCCATAAAGAAAGGAAGGTCAAGATGGACTTCCTGAAGGCTAGAGGAGAGAGTGGAAAGAGGCTAGCTCTAATGAGTTTTATGAATCTGCAAGCCTTGTATGTCAATGTAAAGATGGAAGAAGAAGAGAGATTAGGGAAGACATGCTCAAAGAAAAGGGTAAATACTTAAACTGATGACAGAAAACAAAAGAAACCCAAGCCTACTCCCTCATCTACTCGTTCCTCTATCCAATAACCTTTCACTCTCCCTCCTAGACCTCCCTCCTCTCCACCCAAAGAGTCCAAATCCTCCCACCCAGTTCCTTCTCATCAACAGCCCCCTAAGAAGAAAACCAAACCTACTACCAAACCAGAAGACTCAAGAGAAACTGTTGGTTGGTTCTACAGTAATCAAGATCAATGTTTTGAAGTCTTCAGGGAGAGGGCAGAAGTAAAAGGGTCAATCTATAAAACTGTTGATGAGGTGATGCAGCTCCCAGATTCTGATCTTAGAAGAATGATGGAGCTGGGTAAAGCTCATGAGCCTGAGAATGAAAGTGGAAGACATCTGTTGCTAGTGATCAAACATCACTTCAACCCTAGCAAAGATGTAGTCATTGATGCTAAACCTCTCCAATCCCACTTTCGATTCACTAGATGGTCCTACAATGCTGAGAATGATGAATTCACTATAACAGCTTTTAGAGGTCAACAGATGAGATGTTCTAGCAAGGACATTTTTAAGATGCCAAGCAAGGACATCAAGTCTCTGTCTGAGCTTTCTCTTGACAATCCCAGCAAGGCCCCTAGACGCTATGAAGTAGCAAGGATAGTTGCTAATATGCACAAGCTTCAACAACAAAATTTGTAAGAGAGTTTTGGTAGCATCAGTCTAAGGGGAGTTTGTAGATATAAAGACTGATGGCTACAAAATTCTCTAAGTACAACTGATGCGGACTCTACAATTTTGCTGCTGACCAACAAGCTGTTGCGGATAAGCTTGTTTGCTGCTGATAGTTGTTCTCCTGCTTAGGGCTGTTCAAAAAGCCCGTGGCTCGTGGCTCGTGGCTCGCTCGAAAAAAGCTCGGAAAAAGCTCGGCTCGGGAAAAGCTCGGTTTTAAACGAGCCGAGCCGAGCTGGCTCGAATTCTAAACGAGCCGAGCTCGAGCTAGGGTTGGCTCGGCTCGTGGCTCGGCTCGTGGGCTCGGCTCGTGGCTCGGCTCGTCTAAATAACTAATATATATATATATATATGTTATATATGTGTTATATTTGAAATATGATGTTTTGATTTTTTAAGTTAATTTGTTTTCAAGAACTCTGAGTTTTGGACTAAAATTTTACTTTATCTACAATTGTATTTACTCTCTACTTTGTAAGTTTTGGGTTATCTATGTTTTTTTTTGTATTTTATATATTGTCCCTTCCATCTATTTAGTTTTTTGAAGACAATCAACTTCAAACCGAGAATAAAATATTTTTTTTGTTGTTTATATATATATTAATATGTAAAAAAAAATTTAAAAAAAAAAAAAAAAAAACGAGCTAGCTCGACGAGCCACGAGCTGGCTCGAGCTTTTTACGAGCCGAGCTCGAGCTCAACTTTTCAGCTCGGAAAAAAAATCGAGCCGAGCCGAGCTGGCTCGTTTAATTTCGAGCTCGAGCTCGAGCTAAGCCTGGCTCGGCTCGGCTCGGCTCGTTTACAGCCCTACTCCTGCTGATGAAAAACCCTGCTACGGACAGCCTTATCTGCTGAAGTCCAAAGTTGCTGCTGATAGGCTTCTCAGCAGCATCAAACACTTGATGCTGCTGATAGGTAAATCATCAGCAGCTTTGGATATTTAAGTTTTGATAAGGATCATCAACTATGCTGCGGATAGCCTTATCTGCTGAAGATTAATCGTTGCTGCTGATTGGCATATCAAAAGCATCAACTTTACTGCTGACAACTTTCTGCTACAACTACTAAAGACCAATTTTGCTGCTGACCTAAGAAGACGTTTGGTTGAAGTTAACTTTTGTAGTCTTTGTTATCTTAACTTGTAGTATAGCTTCTAGTATACAAGATCAATGGCTTGTGTTTGATCTGATCCTTAGAATCAAGGGTCTGTCTTGATTCTAATTACTATATAAGTAGTGTATCTGTTCAGTGTACAAGAGTGCTTTCTTAGAGTTTTCTCTGCAATATTGTAACCATTGAAGCTTAATACAATTTGCATTTATCAGTATTCTTTGTGTTTATTTGTTTACACTGCATAGTTGTGATTGTTTCCACCAATATCAACTAGAACAGAACCATCTTGTATTCACCGATCCTACAAAAACTATCTAAGTGTTGTAAGTTTTGCTAGAGGCGGACTTTCAAGTAGGGGCGAACTTACTAAGTTCGCCTATAGCAGAACTAAGTCTATAAATAGAGTTTACATGTTCAGTTTTTATAATGCTTTGAATGTTCAAGTTTGTAAACTCTGTGATTTGATGATATAGAAGAGAATATTATTTACATTGTGATTGTTACTGTTTCTATTGTCATCTCGTATACACAATCAGTGATACAGTTGGATTCTGCACTCCGTGTTATTGATACGTCACGTCTCGAGTACAATCTATAGGAGTGTCATGTGGACCTACAGTCTTTTATCTGCATAGGACTTCTGCCTGTCCTAAGCAGCTTTTAGATGAGTTCTAATTTTATTTAACTTTACACCTGTTGCTTGGATAATTGCTTTACTTCCCAGCTCTTTTTGTCCAACCTTTGCCTAACATATGGGAGTTCTGCATCTTCTTCCGTATAACATCTCATATAGGGGCATGCCAATACTTTCATGATAACTGCTATTATACGAGAATTCTACCAAAGGTAGATGACTATCCCAACTTCCACCAAAGTCAATGATCCAAGCACGCAATATATCTTCAAGTGTTGGAATTGTTCTTTTACTTTGACCATCCGTTCGAGGATGATATGTGGTGCTAATTAATAACTTAGTTCCCATCTCTTCGTGGAACTTTTTCCAGAAACGCGACGTGAAACGTGTGTCTATGTTAAATACTATTGAAACAGGAACTCCATGCCATGAAAATATTTCTTTAATAAATGCTTTTGCTAGCCTTTCTGAAGAGTAAGTCTCACGTATTGGCAGGAAGTGAGTACTCTTAGTTAGCCTATCCACTATCACCCTTATGGTATTATAACCTTTAGCTGTTTTCAGTAGCTTAGTTATGAATTCCATAATGATATGTTCTCACTTCCATTCTGGAATATCTAGGGGCTGTAATCTGTCATAAGGCTTTTGATGTTCTTTTACTTGAGAACATATTTCATGACATCAAATTTCATACCAGGGCACCAATAATTTTGGCATAGATCTTGGTACATCTTTGTAGTACCTGGATGAATCGAATTTCATATCAGTTCTAACCATCTTCGCTGCCTCGTGTTCAAATCTTTTTGCTCAAATAAATACTTCAAGCTTTTATGATCGGTGTAGATTTTGCACTTAACTCCATATAGATAATGTCTCCATATTTTAAGTGCAAACACTACATCAGTTAACTCTAAATCATGCGTTGGGTAGTTAATTTCATTGGGTTTAAGTTGTTGTGAAGCACAGACTACCTTGCCTCATTGCATTAATACACACCCCAATCCCTTATAGGAAGCATCAGAGTAAACAACTAGATCTTTTGTTCCTTCCCGTAAGGATAATACCGGAGCTTGAGTCAATTTCTCCTTTAGCTTT